>ML133388.1:1386737-1986737 GCA_003864495.1 Nemopilema nomurai | reverse complement strand
GGAATATCTCATTCCTTCTTTTATTGAGCAGGGAATGTTATGAATGAGTGATTGTACCAAAACTGTATCGATATTGTTATGGAAAACGGTACGGATCATTAGTGGTACGGATCCAAAGGGTACGGATCTAGAACAGTACGGCTTCAAAACAGTACGGATCCAAAGCTGTACGGATCCAAAACAGTACGGATCACAAGTGGTACGGATCCAGAACAGTACGGATCCAAAACAGTACGGATCCAAAACAGTACGGATCCAAAACGGTACGGATCACAAGTGGTACGGATCCCAACGGTACGGATCCAAAACAGTACGGATCCAAAGCCGTACGGACCCAAAGCCGTACGGATCCAAAACAGTACGGATCATAAGTGGTAGGGATCATAAGTGGTACGGATCCAAAACAGTACGGATCCAAAGTGGAACGGATCTAAAATAGTACGGATCTAAAGCGGTACGGTCCAAAACGGTATCAATCAAAAACAGTACGGACCCAAAACGGTTGGACATTGACGAATTAGAACGAATCTAAACAGCTCTCCTTTTAGAAACGACCCAGGAGTACGGACCAAAACCTAGTTTATAAGATACCTGACTTTGCTAGTAAAAACTCTAAAGTAAAAGTAAAAACTTTAACATTCCTCCGGCTGCAATTTTGATAATTCAAACCTTCCTCATTATGAACTCAAAACAAAACAAAATCTATTACGATCACTTCCATTTTTTGTAAACATTCCTGATATTAACAGACAAAATGTTCCCCCGGCTTTCAGCCATGGAGTAGTCAGCTTTTCAGGACTCTGGACTCTCCAGGCAGATGCATGACTATCGGAATTCACTGATGACGTACTTGTCACCACTGACCTACCTTATGTAATTGCAGTTTGAGCACTGGAATGATCGAATAATATCTCTTTCATGCTCAAAAATGGACTCGAGCCTTCCTGGTAAACAAAAACAGAATCGAAATAACAGGAAAACGTTTACAGCCTACCACAGAATCCTTTGCTTCTCACAGAAATGAGCTGCTTTTGTTTGCATGATATCTCCTTCATTGTGCATTCATTGGGATATGTGACCAGGTCAGAGCCACAAACTGGCACAAAAGTCTTTTCACATTGATGGTTGCAAACGCATTTCGCCTGGCCTGGGCGTTCTTCGACACAGTTTCCGTAGAACTTGCATTCCTTCGTGGAACACATACTGGTATCTATAGCGGGAAAATGTACAAAATGAGACTCTAGATAGCACAACAAATGACACTTGTCATTACAAATGATAAGATATTCTTAATCCGACTGTTGTACACTATGAAAGATTTCGGACGAAGAGTTGCTTATGTATCCAAGAGTTATATTTCCTCCGTTTCTATCAATCGATAAGGTGTTGTGCAATAGTACAGATAGGGGGACAACATTGTATGAGCCCTGCCAAAAGCTACACTCGCGTCTTTAGTAAACGAGAGATCAAACTGTATTCAAGCAAGAACTAGAGGCATATCCTTGAGATGCAGTCCACCTTGTAGCGCAATGAAATCAAGCAAAGCTGCACAGTACTGAAGACTATTGAGGACTTTTGCGGGCTCCTGCGGGCTCCTGCGGGCAGCTGCGAGCTACTGCGGTTAACCTCGCTTAACGCCTTAGAGGACACTTACCGCATGCTCCAAGTGTCTTCACATATATCCACCGCTTCAAAATACACGACTCTCTCTGCAGCTCACACTCGTTAACATAAGTCCGCCCATCTGTTCCGCACACTGTCAATCGGGTCTTCGGGCATTCAGTAGGACATTCGCATTGGAAGCCCTCTTCAAGGTTTTTGCAATTTGCGTAGTAGGGACATTTGACCGCTGAGCACAATGCTGCAAATGGGACGTCATCACATTCAACAAGATATTAGAATGAATATATATCAAACTATTACAAATATTAAGCGTTTTCATTCTTGCCAGTAATGTTTCAATGAGGGCTAATTTCAATCATGCACTCAGTGAAACAGCAAGTAGTTATGTGTCGTAATGATGTTTCACACTGAGTTTTGCCGTTATAAAAGAGGCCTACTTTCGAAGGTTGAATTACGCGAAGCAACCTCGTGCCTCACCATAATACATGTAGTCTCGTAATGAAAACCTGCCATGAAATACTATACAACACTATTTGAAATTGATTCTGGAAAAAACTTCCTAAATGTGTTACTTTGGCCTATGACCCCAGTAATTCGACCTTTCGTGACCGTCGAGTTTGGCTCTTCCCAATGGAGCTAGACAAACGCTTTCTTTAATGCTCAATACTAGCCCACTGGAAAACTACTTCTAGTGCCAACGAAAGATTATTAAACAGTCTTCTACAAGTCGAGGCATCGTCAAAAATGCATCATTAGTTGATTAGGTGCATAAAAAGTAGGACAAACTCAAGTCATACTTGGCCTGACTTTGCATGTGACCAGATCCAGTTTCAAGGCGGTTGCAGGAGCACAATGTCCACACCATCCTCCGCACTTGGATCTTATCAAGATGCCTTGATGATTCTCATAATTCTGCATCTTAAAGCCCGGACTAGTTGAAACGACTTTCCAGGAGACCCCGGATGCTACACGCAGTCCGGTTCCAGAAAGATCAATCATAAACTCCCCGCGCCGACAGTTGCCGGTATTTGCAGAGAAGCAGTCACCGGCAGAGCCATAAGATACCGGTTTGCCACCTTTATCTGTTTCCGCGTATGTGAAATCGGTATCAATAATTGTCAGGGTTTTCATGTCCACCCGCAGCTAGAACCGAAGCAAAATTTGATGTCAATAACTCACAATAAACAGTAACTTTACGATCATTCGTTTTTCAGCAGCGTTTTTCTTTGGGGCTTTAAGTTGTTGGCAATAGTCATAGATTAAGAATGTGCAATTTGCAATAAATTGCTTTAGCAGTTCACATTTAGGACTAAACTGCCTATGTAATGTGAGGTCTGGCAAACACAATGATCAGCGGCTGAGAAAAACGGAGTATCGTGGGCAACAACGCATTTAGACAAGGCACTTAAAGACGATGACATTTTAAACTTCAAGGATTCCAAAAGAATAACTATGCACACCTTATTGAAGCGTGTCACACCGGCCCTGCTGTACCTAAACGGGCCCGGTTCAGCTGCGCACTTGAACCGGTCTTCGGGGCGCAACCGCCGATCATAGACGGTAGCAAAGTTGCGAATCGGTCCGGCTGGCAGCGTAAGGTAGTCACGTGGGGTTTCGTTCTCCATTCCATGGCAGTAGATCTTGACGGGTGACGTGCATGCTTTCTTTGGGTAAATCAGGTATTCACCATCAAATTTCCCATGGCCAGTGCGTTTAATATCGGCACATGTATGCAGTCCTGGAAAAAGGATAATCGGTTTCATAAGACCGTTTTAATCGTGATTATTCGAGCCAGTAACCAAATAAAGAGGTCTTAAAAAGTCAAAGACATCAATAGTTACATCAAAGGCAAGAGACACATTGGTTTTTAGGCCCAGATGTGCATGGCACTCTCGGAGTTTATTCTTCACTAAGATTTGCCTATCTTTCACAGCTCAAACTCAAACAAGAGTCTCTCTAAGCAGAGTTAATCTAAGGAGAAAAACAGAGTACACGGACAATGACGTCACAAATATCGATTCTTAGAACTCCCTGTTTGGCTTTAAAGTCTTGACGAATACCTGCAGATCTGCAAGAGCTGTTTTTCTGCGAACTAGTTGCAAAGTGGAATTCGAAGACTCAGATACATGAAATATATTACATTTCAAGGCTTAAAAAGATGTCAAAGCGCCCTTTTGGCGGCCTAAATAGGTAAAGAAAAATGATTGTTGCTCGTAATGTCTAGATGAAATCGGAGCTGAGAATCTTTGGGAATGTTTATTGAAAATCCTACAAGATAATCTCTTTTCTCTAAATCTTAGCGCGACATCACACTGCTATTACGAAATCGCAGTATGTCGCAAGACCCATTTATTTCCAGCCTCGACAAAAACCAACCTCGTTCCGAATCGTTGTCTGAAATTTACATCAGAAAACATTTCGGTTGATCAACAGTGTGCAACCACCGTTACATATTCGATTATCTGTTCACTATGCTACTATGTAAAAAGTTCAAACTATTTGAATTTCATCAAGACTTGAAGACTGATTCATATCATCTTGATCTCGACATTATCAAATGCTTTGAAAGTTTTGTCTGAATTTTTCAATCGAGAAATCAAAATGCATCTAGACTACGTAGCCTCTGTGGAAAAGGTTACTGGGAATCATCACCTAAAAATATGAATTCATGTTGTGTGGCCAAAACATATGTTTTCTGGCCTCCTGGTTTACTAATACAAAAATTAACTAACCGAAACATTATGTTCTTGGCAAACACACCAATTGGTGGGCCTAGGTTGGTTGCGTTATCATTATTGGTAAATAAGATCTATCAAAGAGCAAACTGGACGACTTTGATCTTGCTAAAATCAGTCTTTTAGAAAACTGGCCTTAAATTCGCAAAGCCAAACAAGAGTTGGTGGTTTCCAGAAAATATAGGCTGAAACCACAGATCTCGCCTTTAAGGGTGGTAATCTGTTGTATACTGCATTTGATTCTGATATGATCCTTGCACTGTGGTTTTACCAAAAATACATCAGCAAATCTTTTGCTTGAAACGATTGTGCTAAACGCTTCTTTATGCTCAGATATCTTTAAACAGACAAATAAAAATATTGGTTTATTTCTGGTTTCCGTTTTTTTCTTAACAAGCACTGTGAAGCTCAAAGGAGTTGATCTTACCACAGACACCCTTGTATGCGATGGTTATGGTCTTCCTCTTAATGCAAGAATTGTGGTACATGGTGCATTCATTGGGATACGTGAACTCATCTGTGCCGCACACCGGGTCGTACTCCTTTGTGCAAAAGATATTCTCACAGGAACAGTACGGCTGCTTTGAGATCGGTCGAATGTCACAATACCCGCCATGGGTGCATCGTACGAAACCACAAAGATCCCTTCTGCGTCGAGATTTCGCAGCGGAAACATCTGTAAATAGAAAAGAGGAGAATTAGCGAGATAACTGGGTTTAATCAAATGCAGCACCTGGTTAATACGATTGCTTTCCAAGGTCCATGCTAGGTACGCTTAACATGAGGTATTTAACGAACGGCAGGGTATAACAATTTACCCAGTCGGATGGACACTAATGGGGTCCAACAAATCATTAGGCCATGTGTATGAATGGACAAACTTGAAATAGGAATCCCAATCAAAGAAAAGGTACAAAAAGTGGATTGACTTGATGGAAATCAAAGTGAGCAGCATTAGTAAAAGGAAGGAAATGAGCTTACATTGCGCAAAGTAAACTAATTGGAACCATTTTCAAAGCACGAGTTCGGTAGAGTGTTGATGATAGAAAACTCAACATTGTAACGAAATCTATTACAAAGATTTTGCAATAGGCTAAAAGAATGCTATGCAATTGCATGTGATTGGCGAAACATTCCATAGTCCAGTTACTATAATAATGATTCGAGAAAATGGCGCTAGATGTGGGGGAGAAAAGGTACTAACTTCAGGATTAGATGAAAACACCCTTACTATAATTGTGGGAGTGAAAATAAAAGCCTAGACCAACGGCCTATGCTTTCATTCCCCAACTAGTACAGGAGAAATTTCATTTTAATTTTACTTGCTTGACTGGGCGGCGTTGTAGAGGGAGAGGGGAAAGAAGGACAATTGACATCCCCTATCTATGCAAAGACATTTTATTGGATGTGCCCTTCCTTCTATTTGCTGCGAAAGTCCCCCTTCGAGGAATTAGGCCTAATGTTGTCTTGTGTCGAATAAACTTCAATTAGTCACCTTTTGAAATAGTAATGTGGTTTTCAGTGAACCCATTTCAAATTGGGTGGCGATTGGATACTCGGTTTGCAATGACCTTCTCGATCTGTCTTAACTACTTTGCATCATCGTAGCCCCTCGCAGTTTTCGAAAACCATGTCAGTCGGGCAAATTTTCAAAAATTATCCGCAAATAGTCAGGCAGAAATGACACTGGAAAATGATGGGACTTACTTTAGGCAATTCGGTTAAACATTGTCCGAGGAGATTAGTCCGAGATAGTGATTTCTTTTTAAAATGTTCCTTACCACCAACAGGCTCATAAATATATGCATGCCTCTGTACTCGGGCAAAAATCCTACCGCCCCCCTATAAAAATTCCGCCGTACGCTTATGACACGAGCTATGTCATCCAGATGCTGGGAAAATAGCGAAAAGTAAAGGTTTGCGCTAGACAATAGCTGTGGCAATAGCCCCCTTACCCCTGATCTAATTGAAAGTGAAACAAGGTTTACCCCTAAAGATTATCGATTGGGTTTAGTCCACCGGAGTTTTTTGACACCCGCCTGCCCAGGTATTCTTAGTAGCCCCAATATATTAATTGCTTTTTGTAGAGATTTCCTTTGACAGAAGAAAAAAGGAAAAAAGGAGCTGAAGTAATCAATTCAATCGTGATAGCAAAAAATGCAGTTTGGGTCTAATTGACTCAGATAGTGTCCTGGCTCGTAATCGCTTTCCCTGGTTACTTGCCACAAAACATATGACGTCAGGGAAGCCTCTTTATACACCCTCAATTCCACAAATGCCGTCGGAAACTCCCCCTGTCAGTAGAATTGAAAGGGGCAAAGGGATATTGCGAGAAGCATGCATTTACTACAGCGCCCAAAACAAGCACAACGCCATCTACTAGACTATCCTCAGGGCTTTCCTAAGAGTGTTATACAATAATTCTACAAGGGGAAACCCCATAGAATCGTCATCCTCAAATTTTTCCAAAGATAAATTAATTTATAGAAACTTCAATATCGCCTCTTATTTTTGAAATAGACTGCTTACTGTTTTGTAGTTGAAAAGGACTTGCATTGATTTTGCTATGAAAAAACATTTGCAATGCATCCTAACATTCGAGTGCTATTTTTCAATTAGGGGTTTTTTTCGATACCCGTTTTTTCTCATTTCTTCAATTCACAATCCCCCTGCTAAATCACATATTTTCCCTGGTCACCCCAAGTCAACAGAACTCTTTCACTCAAGTCCGTTAAGCCTACAGAATGAATAAATGTATTGTATTTGAAATCCGAAACAGTTCCTCACCTGCATGATGAATGCTTTGAAGTAACGCTATAAGCCAAGACCTCAACTCAGGGGCTCTGAGAATATGAACGGCGTGGGAATCCGCGTCATACTTCGCAAAGATCATCCGAGTTTGGCCCACTTGAAACTTTCGATCACAGTACAAACCATGCAGATCTTGCGTGAATCCGATGGCTGATTCATTTCTGAGCTTAAATCGCCGGTGAGGTTTCACGAACGATTGGATTTTCACATGAAAATTGTCATCCTGAACACCGACATCCACAACTTGGCACGAAAATATTTGGTCCGCTTTCTCCCA
Source organism: Nemopilema nomurai (assembly GCA_003864495.1). Taxonomy (NCBI): domain Eukaryota; kingdom Metazoa; phylum Cnidaria; class Scyphozoa; order Rhizostomeae; family Rhizostomatidae; genus Nemopilema; species Nemopilema nomurai. The sequence goes on along the minus strand of ML133388.1, from coordinate 1,979,291 downwards.
CAATTCAAAATATGATAAAGTGCATGGGCTTTTCCCTCGAGCTCCTGAGAGCAAGATTAAACAGAAAATCAGAACAGTTGACCATGTGAGACAATATTTCAGCGTGGTCATGTCTAGGAACGCCACTAATGTCTCTCATTAGATGTTATGGCAAATCAAGTCACACTTGAACCATAACAAATCTTGAAACAAATTCTCTTGACGTTTCACCGCAAAAAGCATAAATGTTGTGAAGGCTTGCTTGCTCGACCAGACTATTAGACAAATATCACCAGATTTTTCAACGGTCTGTTTTCAGGAGCTAAACGATAACAAGGCAAGGGGGTCTCAGCTCCATAGAAAAACACTGCTTGACGAATAACTGCAGACAACTCTTTCGTAACTCTGGTCTCTGCTTCCAGGGCTTTCACCTCAAAACGCAGATTGTTCGGCGAGTGTCCACCGTCTCAGCGCGGCGAGAATCTATACAAACTGTTACAACCCTCAAAAATTCTCTCATTAGCGAGAGGTTGTCGTGGAGAAGCGATCCCGCCTCTTGAGTTGGTCCAGGTCTGGAAACTTTCCGGCCCTTGGTTTGTGTCAAAGATAACTCAATTCACCCAGACAATTTCAGTTATCTATTGCAACAAAAATATCAACGAAAACCGAGCTCCTGTTTTTATTATTCACATACGATAACAAAAACGATCTTTTTTAGAGCGGATCCACTTCCTGCCGCAGTTCTGTCGTCAGCAACAATACATAGCTTTCGTTACCTCCCAGAGCAAACTATTGTCTCTGGCTGTTTGAGAATGTGAACAACTTTCCGGGCTTGGCAGGTTGCGTGTTCCAGCTAAAGTAATTTAGTCGATGAGTCGTGAGTATTAACGCCACTGCGTGTGATGAATAGGAAGTAATAGCAAGCGAGACCCGAGAGGGCATATGGCTTTGAGATCCTAAAGAAAACTCCCTCAATCTCACACTTAATCGTGTTCTGTTTTTCAAGCGGTGTTTGTGGGGCTGAGACGTTAAGGAAATTATATGTTTATTGAGCTAACTCCATGAATTTATTTCTATCTACCGCCCCTTTCTTCTAGATTTACATAAATAAAACTTCCCCTGTCTCTAAATATTTTGCAAAAGCCTTAATCCGAAACAGAAGAGGATTAAACTTTGTTTCTAAAGCAAAATATATAAAACTGAAATGGCCTTAATTCTTAGTTTACAGTTTCATTTACTCGACTATGTGATTTCCAAGACACATCAAAATATCACGAAGTTTACAAAGATTCTTTTAAAAAGAATAGTATTGGTTCAAATATAAAAAACTTTAGCACCTATTGGAATTTCGTGGGAAAATGTTTCTTGTGAAGGATTGGCGTTAGACCTGCTTCTCTTATTTCAATTAAGGCTAACAGTTCGGCATCCACCCTCTAGTCGAATCAGGAACCATCAGGTACACAGTGCAGGTCATATTAACTCCACAAGAGTATGAACGACGAGTTGATCTTTCTCTGCTCTTGTGCAAATGTTCAAAAGAATGTCAGTCCCCTTATGCATTTAATGCTTTTTCTCTGCTACAACTTCCTTTTCATTCTGGGACGGTGGACGGCACTGCGTAACTTGTCGGTTTATCAGAAATTTGGTTTCTCCTTCCGTAGATAGTGTGCTTTGACATTGCATTTTCCGCGATGGTAAATGTGTTAAAAGCAATTGACATTTTAATATTACAAGGCACAGAGAGAGCTCTGCTTAAACTTTTGATTAACGACATTGTGTGCATGCTTATCAGGCTCTAATTACTATAACAAAATACTAGGAATTTATCAGATTAGAAACCGAGAGCAAAGCCTTAGGAAGAAAACATTTAATTTAAGTAAAAATAAGGAAAGTGTAACTTTAAATATTTGTATTCTTGAGGAATCTAGATGCCCGATTTTTGACGATTAAACATAACTTCTTTCATCCTCTCCAGGAGAAAAGTTTCAGGTGTCATCTTGTAACCTAAGCCCATTGGTCATTTGACAAAGTGACAATTAATTCTTATCCCTTTTCCGCATAAGTTAATTCTTTTACATAATTTGGCTTTGTGTCACGCGAAGGCAAATAAAGATATTTGCTGAAAGAGGGCAAGAAATTTGCCCTAATGAATACACCTTGTGCCAATCACCAAAAAAGCAGAGTCCAGAAAAATTGACGGCTTCGTAGCTGGGAGCTGGGGGAAGGTTTTGCCTGTTAATGTCATGTTTCAGGGGGGTTGAATGGTAATTTGTTTCAGGGGGGTTGAATGGTAATTTGTATCATAAACAATGAGGGAGATTGTTAGAAAAAATTGTTTTTGTTGGGAATGAGAAAGGTTTGAAATGTAAAAATCATAGCCTGTGGAAGATTATAACTTTTTCTGGATTCTAAAATAAAGCTACAGTAATAGAGGCCATGCAAAAAATCTAAGGAATTAACTGCACAAACATTTACTACATTCATCTTTTTTAAGAGAAACACGTTATGAGAAACTTAATTTTCTCCAAAGTTAAGAAAAACTCTACCCAAATTGAAGAAGCTGAGAACACTTTATAATTTGTAGAATTAATTTTCGGGGTTGAAAAAATTAAACGTTATATTGCAATACTACACTTTGCTACGACTATTCAGTCATTCAGACTTAATTTTGCATTCATTGTTGGTAAATTCGCAGTCAAAAAGTTTCCGTTTAATGCATTTCTTGAAAATATTGTTTGCAATTTGGGTTGATTAAGGTTGTTAGGGGACTTGATACACCATTCTTTATCATTTTTCAAATCAACACATTTAATGGAAGAAACAAGTAAAAAATCTTGCTAGCAAAATGGCCAGAAAGCTCAGCCCTGATTATTTAGAGAGCTTCTTATAAAAAGATGCGTGTATTTCTTCATAATAACTTTTCATAATTCATCAAGACCATTTTGGGGTAAATTATAATCCTTGCATTGCTTATTCTTCCCATCTCATAATGGGTCTTGCGTTTATTGAGTCCCCTTTCTCGTATATCTACCATCGCGCTTACATTTTATCCTATCCTACGCGACCCCTAATAATCTGCTTACTTGTACACCTCACGTTTAAGATTGTTGGGTCTGTCATAACTTTGAGTTGGCTTTTGAATAAGCAACCAGAACAAAGTCAAAGACTCTTTAGCAAGGTTATGCGACCCCAGTATCGGCAAAGCTGTTTATGCAATTAGACTGTAGAGATGCAATTTCATTTTGGTAATCTGTTATTTTGCTTTATTTTGGCTGAAAATTGTTTTAGTTCGTTGTTTGTTGAAAACTTCTTAGAGCTGTGTTTTCACGAGATGCTTTTGTGAATTAGTTTATGCTCTTTTGAGCCAAATTTCATTTCTATTAAAAGTGCAAAAAAATAACTTATGGAGGAGTTATTGATTTAAAGCTGAAATAACAGGAGGCTTAACAGGAGATATATATATTAGATGAAATTATATAGCAACCGTAGAAGTTCTTACATAAAGACAAACTTCAAAAAAAGATAGCTTAAACGGTTGGGGTGAGAGGTGAACGGTGCCCATTAGCGAATCTTACCACTTTACCTAAGTTCACTTTCCTTCTTGTCTCAATTATTTCTCAAGAAACTGAAATTAAAATTAATGTTGAAATTGAAAAGATTTGGTAAACCAAGGTTTTGAAAGAATTATGAAAGTAAACAGATTTCAAAGAATCAAATATTTTTTCGGTTACCGTTTGTCAGTTGTGTTACACAATAAGAACAGCCACAGTACTAGCAAAGTATAGCGCTTTCAATACATTCAACATGGTACAAAGTACCCGAATCGTGCATTCTGAGAGTAAGAGCGGTTAATGAAGGCATTAGGGTTGCCCATTTTGGCCACGATAATCGGGTACTCGTAATTAAAAACTCTTCTATTTATGTTAGGCCTGGACAGTGTAACACAGGGAACCAAGGTGGCGACTGCTACAGAGGGTCAACCATTGGTTTTTAGGATGCCTACTTTTAGTAAACAGTTTGGTTATAAACAAAGCCTGAACGTCTTTCAGGAATTCTAAACGCTTTAAAGTCAGAGTCGGAACTGTATCACTTTGCCATTGGAAACGAGTTGTGCAGAAGTTTTAGCGAAGTTAACGATACAGTTAAGTGACTGTATATCTTGACAACAGAAAGAGAAGACAATAAGGTTGCCAACTGAATGGTTTATGGCCTGGACTCACCTCTACAACATTTTTGCGCAATCTTGAATCAAATTCTGGAAGTTAAGACCACAATTTCCCCTTTCACAACTTTCCATGACCGCCGAAATCTTCATAACTACTTTAATACAAGACAGTGAAAACGCGGGTATTTCAAGCGTCGGCATTCCCTTGATGAAAGATGCACGGACTACCAGCACCCCTATGGGAAATGCTGAGCAAGAAAACTTTGTGTAATTTTTATTAAACAGTGCATTTATGCAGTTCTATTGAAATAGGCCTGTCACAGGGGAATCGACTATTCATGGCTTGCCAATCAGGTCACGTTCTTGGCTAGTACCAGTTTTCTGTTTTCGTCGAAGCTTCAAGTCTAAAGCCGTTACTGTTAGGCCTTGCATCTTCAGAGTAGAGATTTAATATTTTGCAGCTAATTGTAAAGATATACAAGAAATTTGCTAAGCCGGGGCATACTTCATCACTGATTTGTGCGAAGTTTCTTGTTGTCCACCTAGTTACAGACTTTAAAATGGCTCGTGGAGTTGCAAATCTGTTTGTATGAAATAAGGCTTTCAAAGGTTGTTGTTGTTGAACAATGGCATTGCACTCAATGCTATTTGTTTCTGGTTTTGAGACAGAGAGCAATGTGTCACTTCAAGACGCTTCAAGGTGCAAAAATTATAGGCGCGGTAAGTTAGCACCCTTGGCGAAAGGGGAAGTAGATCCGATCTTTTAGATGGCCCCCACCTACAAACCTTGATTCTTGAGTAAAGCAAAAGGTGATGACGACTTTTATACCGTAGAAAAACCGAGGATGAAATGGAAAAATAATGTAAAACCTGTCTTCGGCTCAAAGGCCTATAAATGTTTGGATAGGACACTGCATCAGATGAGGCTATTCTTTAAGGTGAAGATCATATGGATGAAAAGGTATACAAAGCATTTATGTTTTCCGGTCGTGTTCAAACGTCCATCGTAATTTATTCATCCCAAACCTAAAACTTTCCAAATCAATAAAGAGGCTAATTAGATTGTCAATTGGCTTCTTCGATTAGAAGACGGCACGTCATATTGCTCATTATCTAGTGAATCTAGCACAGAAAATCTACTGAACAGGCTAATAACCTTGTCTAAATTCGTGGCCCATCCCTGTCTAATGCTCACTCACACCCCTCTATTTAATCAAAACGTGTAGTCTAAATGTCAATCAAACAGTTCGGTGTCATGGCTCAGACGTCATACAGGCAACGAACATTTTTTCAGTGAGTCATTTTCCAAAATCCAATATCACGAGTCATCGCCAAAGACGTCAAGCTTCAGACCATAGAAACGGAAAATTTGGCCTGTGATTAAGGGAACTAGCCTGATGAAAATTGAAAGCATTTGCATCAATTTATACTCCTGAAAACGCTTTCCTTCGTATTTGGTAAAACTCTCGCTAAAGATGCCAAGGAACAAGAATACAAACAAATACACAAGTTGCTGTGACAAGGAAATTATGAAATCACTCATTATAAACTACAAAACATAACAATTAACGACAGACAATAAAAAAATGCCACATCTTGAAGTGGGTTCCTTAAATTATCAAATTTGATTTATGACTGGCAACAACTGGTAGAAAACCCTAAATTGATTACGAATATTTACACATACCTACAAATATGAACACGCTATTTAATATCGTTGGTATAACGAAACTTGCCCAAGAATCAAATCAACGTGGTTTCAACTCGATGTCAATGGCTAAGAGCCAAGACCAAAATACACGGGCCAAAGGCCACATGAACTGTCATGGGGAATCCCCAGTGAACGGTGATTCCATCAACCAACAAATACATCACCGACAAATGAAAAATCGGATGGGCCTATCATGAAAAGTCGCGCGTTACTATGCGTAAAACATTGTCAGGTATACTTCGTTGATAAAATAGGTTTAGCAGCGGGTTTATTTGCTTTGTCAAATCAGATCTGACAAAAATAAAAGACTCGGTTCATTCTTTGGTTTAAACGGGAGTAAATGACAAAAAGGGAGAGTCTTGCGCTAGAAATCTTTCAGAGATGTATTCAAATAACTGCAACCCTTCCAGCTGGGTGCGACCCGGGTAGAAAAAAACAATTCATCTTATTAACATTACTCCATAAGAATCATTAGCTTGGGTAATCAAAACGTTGGAACACAAGCAACCACCAAGTATGCAAGCAGCTTGGTTTTCACAATCGAGAGATTAGTCATACTCGAAGTTGCATGGAAGCTTAAAAAATGACGGTTAAAGGGCGGGGCAGCTTATCTAGAAGCCAATGGCCAGCTCGCTAGAGACATTGTCACGACAAAAACATCCGAGAAGACGGAGGAATACAAAGAAATTTCCACCACCAGAAGTAGTCCCAGTGGTTTAGCGCCCGAGGGACAACTAAAAAAGGCAAAGCAAGGTTAGTTGTGAAGGATGCAATCAAATATTCAAGGGTATCGAGAGATATTGTGTTTAGGGGCTTCGCTGGCAAATGTTGGAAAATAGCCTAATACAACGTGCTCAATTTGAAAACCAAAACATTAGGAAATTATCGAGGGAAAATTTACAGATAGATATTACAGCTACCGCCTCAAAATTCATTGTCAACCTTGTAACAAAAAAAAAACTTAATGCAGGCGATAAATGTTTTACCTGATTGCGTCATTAGTGGTCAAATTTCAAACGAAAAGTTATGATTCTAATATTGCTATGAAAAATCGGTGATTAAGTTGCTTTTGGACATGTTGTGAAGTGATTCTAAATCTCTAATTAAGCCGTTGATTCATGATAATGGCAGGTTGAAGCTGGTGAAATGGTGACGTAGCTGTTGACTTGTCTTTGGTTTAATGATGACGTAAAGATGACCACATAACAATGATGACAATTATGATGATGATGATGACAGCAGATGCGATGATGTGATGTAGTGTCTGTGGTGAATGGCAGTGGCTACTCGCGGTTGGTGGTCGCCCAAGGGTTGCGCTCCAATCTCTCGCTTAAAGTGAAGAAAAAAGTCACGTTTAAAGACTAGAACGGAAGTTTTACATCAATTCTAACTTACAAAATCTTCATTTAAGCAGTTATGACGTCATAATTTGCTGGGCCTTGTCATTATGACCTCCGACCTTTGACTTGAAAATGCTCTATGAAATTTGATTTCTTCTTATACCAGTTCCCTGAAAATAGGAGAGTGGAATTATCAAGAAAGATCCTGTAATTGAATTTGACCAATTGAAACAATGGCAACGTAAAAGGATAAATAGAATAAAGGAATGTACTTGGTCTGGATCGGATCTGCTCTATATCTTTGAAAAAGTATCGAAGTTTACTCTAATCAGATCTCGAAACGGTTGGTGTTAAGTAGGCACTGTATTGAAATTTCCTTTCAGGCTGAGATACTGTACGGGGCCGAAGGACAAACATTCCAATTTTTCTAAAGATGTCTTGCACAGGCACACGAAATATGCAGTCGAACTTTTATCTTAACAAGCTTACACTTTTACTTCTCTGAAATAAATTAAAAAATTGCTGTGCTTTTAGAATTGTTTTGTGAAACAATTGACTCTGCCCACAAGAATTCCTGGTATTAAATCCCTGTTTTGAACATTATTAATGTTTGCCTAAAAGGAGGTTCCTAAACCAAAATATTAGCTACTTTTTATAAAAACATTTTTGCCTAGATAAAGAAGTTGCCTTCTATGTCATCGAAAAGCTATCACCACAAAATAAACAAAACATAGAATAGCAAATAGACATCTAATCAAAGCAAATGAACGCTTAAAACAAACAAAACGAAATTCAACTAGTTGTTGCCTAAATATTATGGAAATATTGACACGCCTTACAAATATGCAAACTTAGGTGTTTTGTTAAAGTGGCTGACAGAAATGTCAGTAAGTACGCCAAGTTCTTTTTGCGTAAGTGCGAGGAGTAGGGAGACACTACTTTGAGAGAACAAGATAAAATAAATTGCATCAAAGGAATCATACTGGTACAGGGTCATAGTTGAAGGAAACGTAAACATTGCAAAAAGGTGTGAGGAAAAAACAGACAGATTAACCCTGAAAAATGACTATGCAGAATCGACATCTGAAAATTTGTGATCAAGAGAAATTTTCAGCTACTGCGAAAATTAACTGGATAGTTTTTTAAGAGAGAAAATAGCAGATTTGGCACAAAGGTTCGAAAAGAGGAGTGTGTGACATATTTGCCCTCTTCAACAAAATGCCATATTTTGTCAACTCTTTCATTATGAAGGGCATATGGTTAAATCTTAGACAATCTTGTGTTGACGGAGCAGAACCTAACAGAATTTCACTGTTGCCACTAATAAGCACTAGTTATGATCAAGTCAAAATAAATGCTATTGGCATGGATTTTCACTAGAGGAAAATTTGTGAAAGTGACGTCATTAAATCTAGTTGACTAGTTGGCTAGTAAAATCTAATAAAATCTAGTTTGCAAATGACTCTGTAGAAAGAGCTTACGTCTAATAAAACACCCTGTGTTGAACATTGGCTGCCACAAAATAATGGTTGCAAAACAATTATCCCCGCAGGAAATCAACTGTAACTTTCTGCAAAAATAGTTTTTTACATTTATAACTATACAATTGAATTTTTTGAACATCTAAAAGCTATCGAAAAATACTTACGGTTTATCATGCATGAGTAAGCTGTCTAAGAAAATCCTCTGCGCTTTGCGACTGTCCATATTAGGGCCAGAAACAACCCCACCGTGCATTGCGGCATCCTTCTTCTTCTTCTTTTTATCATCCTTTTTCTTCCCTTTGTTCTTCTTCCTTTCGGGTCTCTTTGGCTTCTCGTCGTCTTTGTGTCTACTGGCACCCTCAGGGTTCTCAAGTATTGATAAATCGTCCTTCGATCCGCGAAAAGTCTCGACATCGACTTCGACCGCCGAATCAACATGCCACGTGGCTCGTTTCGTATGCAGCTTTGACTTGACGCCCGTCCCTGTTCCTCTCTCCCCGTTCCGCAAGTCGGTTTTTTGGGGGGCGGGAGAACAATTCAACATGGCTACTCTCCTTAACGAAACAGAAGCACTGTTCGGTTTTCTCGCAACCCGGTCGGATTCTTGTAGTTGGATCGATTGAGATTTGATATTTAGAGAACTTTCTAATGACCGGGAAAGAAACTGCAAAGCTCGCATTCCCGGGCTTTGCAGCGATGAGCTGGAATGCCGCTTTCTAATTAAAGGCGTTTCGTGATTCCCGTTTGCATCTGTAGCTATTTGCACCGGTTGATCGTCGCTAAAAGACCGGAAGTGCACCCCACGCACGTGACCACGCGAAGACCGCAGATCGGTCTCTGACTGGCAACTGCGGAGGCCAAACGATTGCAGCTGCTCCAATGTCCGGCCCCGCAATAAATCAGCTCGAGCTTGCAAAACCTCGTCCTTGAAATTCGAATTTTTATGGGACACTTTCCTGGTAAGATCGCACTGTATTCCGATTTCCCAATATTTATCATTGTCATGGCCTAAATTGGAAACCGTCTCAATAGGTTCCGTTTGGATTTCTTGGTCAACTTTTGCGCCTGTAGAATCTACAGCCTCGGTCTGGCAGGACGTATCAGATACATCGAAAAGAGACTCAGTCTGAACTTCCATATCAATTAGCATAGGCATGATGCTGACGTCGGCGTTTTCGTCGACGAGTGACTCCTTCAAATCTACGGTATCATCCAGTTCCAAGAAAAAGCTTGGCGTTGATCGCCCCATTTCCCTTTCTTCTTGGGATATCTCGTCCAGTTCCGAAATATCCCGTTGTCGATTCTTAAAACTATTGTCACGTGATAACGCGCCTCTTTCAGTGCTGACTGACGTGCTCGAGGACGACACTGACGTAGCCCTGTGACCCGAGTCCGAGGACACATGCGAGTAGGGGGAATCCCCGGGGCCGTCGCTGTAGCGCCTTCGCACTTCCTTGACAGCTTTCGATACTTCGGGCGCACTGGAGGACGACTTTATCTGCTTGCGTATCTCGTTGCGTAGCATTTCGCAGCGGGTAAGGGCCGTATCTGACGATGTGCTTCGGAAACTCTCATTTCGACGGCTCTCATCGTCATCGGGGGGTGACCCTAGCCCGAGAGACCCCGACCGACTTCGCTGCTCGTTCAACGAAAACGCGTTGATGTCCTCCATACCCTTGCCGGGCACAATCATGGAAGTAGGCCGACTTCCCTGCCAGAATGAACCTTTTTCTCGAGACCTTGTTCCCTCCAGTTTCTTATCATTTTTCGGGTCTGAGACTGAGCGAACTACCTTGCTACTCGTATCGAAGCTTTCCGACAGCTTTGAAGCCTCGACATGAGGACTGGTGACACGCCGTGGCTCGATTGAATAGGAACGAGGCTTCCTCTGGTCTAGGAGTTGATCGGTGACAATAATGGGCGGGTGGACATCGAAGTACGACGCGTTGGATAGTTTATGTTGTTGCTGTTGCCAGGACGGACGACGCTCCTGAATCGGTGATTGATGCGGACTAACGGGGATGAAGGAGGAGTTGATGTCGTCATCGAAGAACTCGTAGGTTGAGCCCCGGCCAGCTCTCGCTTTGTTATAACGTGCCTGGAAAAAACCAAATATTTAATGAAAATCTTTTACTGGTGTAACCTTTTACTCATACAGTCTCTTTTTTAGACAACCTCCTACTGATGCAGAAGCAGAAATTTCACAAGATAATTGAGAAAGAGATGCACTATGCATACGTGTGTGAGGATAGACGGGGATATTGAATTGGGGCATGTAGAGATCCTAGGGGTAATATGATGTTGGGAAAACACTTCGAAAAAATGAACGCGTAAAATGAGGCTGGCAAAAGGAAGCTAAGTTAGGCTGAAATTTATTCTATGTTCCAAAATTAAACCCTTCAAACGGGGCTGATTGACTTTCAGAAATTGGAAAATCTCTTTGTACCACCTTCCTTTGCACAACTGTTCTAATTTACATTTATTTATCCGTCAACAAAAGTGAAGATTTACGAGTGCATTTTACTCTGCCTATCAATTTTTGATGTAAGCCCCTCTCAAATATCTTGTACCCCTGTGATACCAAGAACATCCGGGACTGTAAGAAATATGTCGTCAGCACTCACTTTTGCTCGGTCGATAAAATTCATCCACTTGAGTTGTTCTGCGGGAGGAGGCTGCAACACGAACGCGGTGACCAAAGAGCCGTATTCATTCAGGTACAGAAATAAAAAGCCTCCTAAAGGAAAAAATAACACATGCCTTACTGATTTTAAACAAACAACTGCTTCAACGGTGCTCCGCTACGCATAATGGAACAGTTTATCAGTTTGTTTTGTAGAAGGAAGCTGCACGTTTTCCGGTATGGCGAGATAATGGTGTTGTCTTTTAATCGCCTTCCTGGCTTCAGAATCGCTGATATCTCTGCGTCCAATGGAATTCTTGCAGGATCAAACAACATCCTGAAGATTCATTGAAGAAAAACGGGGAGTTTTTCTTTATCACAGCAATTCTATTTCATAAGAGGCATCCAAACCACGTCCTTCTCACAACAGAACTCCAGCTATTTCAAACGACAAAAACTCGCTTGTATGTTCAGCTGAGCTCTTTAAAATTAAGGTGTGGGCAAAGGCTGGGATAAAACCCGATACGACACATAATCAGAAGGAAGATGTACAAAAATAGGTACAACACCCTTTGGAAATCGTTCGTGTCCTGGGAGGAAATTGACCAAAGACCACAGAGAATAAGCTAAAATAAATATGCTTTGTGTATTGGCTTGAATACATACCGGATTCCTTAAGGGGCCTTATGATCACCTTGTTCAATCTGAATGGCTGAAAATCGATTAAATTTGTATTATGTCCCTGTCTAACAATTTGTCTACTAATCAAATAAGGTACACTCTTCTCTATTAAAACAATTTTATAAGAACACGAGCCTGAAAATTGGTCAAAAGTTAATAACAAAATAAGAAGTAACTAAGCTGACTGCCCAGAAAAGCTAGCTTAATTTTGAAAGATAATTGTAGCCAAGTCGCTTCTATCTTTAAATAAAAATCAAACAACAAACTAAAAAGAGCCCCGCATCGGATTTTCGAAAAAATGAAGAGCGTTCAGCATAAATTTGCTGATTCTTACAAAAAAAGAGTGTAGGCGATTTGGAATAAAAGAGGGTGCTTTTTTATTTCGAACGTACGTGCTGAAATGCGTTTGCACCAAATATTGCCTATCATTCACAATTACTCATGTGGAATATAACACGTTGATCATAAATAAACATAACAAGCGAGAAGTATCATCATCTTATTCGACAAGATCTCAAGTTAGATATCCCTGCGACAAATGTCGACTTAGTGGGGGAGGAATGCATGACGGGAAACAAAAAGAACGCTTCATTCTTCGCCCCAGACAAATCCAAAACGCCTAGTAACTTGAAGTGCCCTCATAATTCAAAGTTTCACAAAGATAAGAGTGTCTGAGAATGTATTATTCAAAGTCTAGAAATAACCTAGAGCCGTGTGATTCGGGTCACTGCCAAAAAGAAAACTAGTGGTTCATTAGAAACGAGGTCGCTAGGGCGTCCAACAGAGACGGGTTGTCACGGGAAATGGGCTTCATTAAACATTTTTCGCCCAATATCAATAGGTCTCAAAAGCAGGAAGAAACATTTGGATTTTTCCTTTGCAAAAGTGAATTCCTTCATTCATAAGTGCCTTTCTTTAGCACTGTTAATTTCATATTTCTGCTCTCTGTCACTTCCTTGGAAGCACTCTTTAGAAGTCGTCATTTTCAATGAGGGTTGGGTTAAATACTGTCCATCTCTATTTAAATAGGTTTTCCTTCTATACTGCCACACTGAATTATTCAGCCCACAGCTTCTGTCGATCCGCAACAAAAATGAGACAAGCTAATAGAGAAATCAAGGATGCAGCCTTCCCTAGAGAAAATTGAAGATCACAGTAACATACTGTGATGCGGCACATCTCTCTTTGCTTAACTTTTTTCGCAGTTTCTATTTCAATGATATTTATACATAAATGCACTTTAAAATATTCCATTTGTGACCAGATGACAAAAGGAGCTTTGGCCGTGACTTTATCTAAACGCCTTTTGAAACTAAATTTAATGAAACGTCTAGCTGGTAATATTTCTTGTTCAAACCAAATCGACTGTAGCCATTCGTTGGCAACGAAAAATTTAATCTAAATTAAAAAAACTTAGGTACTAAAACCAAATACGAAAACAAGCAAAATTATGAAAGTACCGTCAAAAGCGATAAACCACGTAATTACCTGCTTCAAAATTTTCAGCTTTTCATTACTTTTCTTCGCTTTTGTTATTAAAAATATGTCAGTGAATAGAAAACAGTAGACATCAGTCTGTAAGGAAATAAAACATGATGAGATTTTATGAAAATCTGGAAATTTTATTGAAACTTAATTGATGCAAAAAAAAGGGATCTGCTAAGACAGGAAACCCTTGAAATGAGTTTTAAAGTAAAGCAAAGATCGAATCAAGTTAAAATATGCACAATGGTAACTTCTCCTTGTTAAACAAGATTGGTTAAAGTGGCAGACCGTGAAATGCGATTAAACACTTTGGATGAGTGACGTCATACCCTATTCTGCTTCTCTGCCAACTTCATGGCACCCTCTAAAAGCATGCATCGATGCTCGTTCGCGGAAAGAAATGGGACGTTGGAGTTCAGATCGAAGGTGGAGAAATCACCAAGCACCTACGAATTAGATCATTTAACTAGTTAGTTAACAATTAAAACGAATTAATTAGTTAACAAAAACAGAGCCTTTGGGCAAGTTTATTGATTATTATTAATCATGATATAAAACCTAAATTTCCACAAAAGCTTTTATTTAACCTGACACCCTCTCCTACCTCTACCTCGCTAACACATATATTGTATAAGCTTGCTTGCCAAGAAAACGTAGCGATTTGTGTTTAATCAAGACGCTCGTGAATACATAAGAATCCAATCCAAATCAAAGATTGAATCACAAGAAAACATCGGGATCGTTTGTCAAAAACTTGTTCCTGAGAAAAACATTTTCAGTCATATAGATCACTATACTGCCAATTATGATACAACCTTGGCCAATATTGCACAACAGCGTTGTAAAGCGAGATATTTCTCAAGAATTTCACAAACGCAATACAGTAAAAAGATGCTGATAAAGTATATATGACAAACACTGTATAATGAATGACATTATCAGAAATTCGAATAAATGCAGCTTGGTTTCTCAGAATTTTACTTTTGTCTTGACAATAAATTAACATGAATTCCTCTGGAAAATTCTACTAGCATAGCAGGTATAACTATGGTACAGCGCCTTGTATTATGAATGACGAGATTTGATAAAAGCGCCGGATATTGTTTATAACTGCTGCGCCAAATGTAGCATACTCACTCGTTCAACTTCATCGTTCACGGGTTCAACTGGCATATACATGTCCAACTTCTCTACAACTGCTTGCATCTTTTTTTGTTCATGGCGTATTCGCAAGGCTGAGTTCACGTGAGACACAAACCCCTCCACATCTCGGATCTGGATCAAAGTTACACAATGGCATCATTAGATTTATTCACAGCAATTAGTAGCTGGAAAATGCTATATGCGAAACAACAAACGCAGATTCGAAAGTGTGGAGTGCGTTATTGCTCCTAAAGCTTTAGAACAGAGAAAGCAAACCTTTCAATTAACTTGATGCTACAGCATGCTACAATACCTAAAATTGTCGCAGCCACACAAACATTAAAACAAGGGCTACCTCAAAATGCATTACCAATCTATCCAGATCAAGTATTTGGTTCGTTTGGTCAATAGTATTTTATTCTAATTTCTCATCGTTCCAATAAAAGGCCAGATATTGATGTCTAAGAAGCTGCTTCGATTGGAAACAAATCTAGGTAGACAAACTTGACTAAACTTTTTTCAATGAATTTAATCTCTTTAGCAGTTGATTTGGGAAAAAGTTTGGTTAATTAGTGTTAAGGAACGATGGCGTATTATAAGAATTTTACCATGTGCAGGACAACAGCCTTGTCATCGTGATCCTGTGTCTTCTTTAAAATTGCTTTCATGAGCAATGAGTACTTGGTTAGTCTTTGCATTGGTTTTACCAAGAGGTCAGTCAGCTTCAAACGATTACAGAGCTTGTGGTCTTCACACCACTAAGGAGAGATGAAAGGTATTGTGAGAAGAAAAGGCAGGCTAATATTACAAACTGTCATAAAAGCGAAAAAAACGTAACAGCTCTTGAAGGATTTATTCCATAACCCAATACAGGTCAACAATTAAACTCCACTCAATAATCAGCCCAACTCAACAGCCCTATTCCATCCAGTTATTCGAGAATATTAAAATATTACCGAATATTAGATTACCGAAAAAGACATTCCAAAGTTTTCATTACACATTAATACTGATGTCAAATAACCTCTCTCGAGTCACTCGCCCATTGGAAAGAGGTTCTCTGACAAATTTTGCCGATCGATAAATCATTGCTGGCTATAGTTCATGGTTTTTATTTAACTCACCTTTAAATAGGTCTTAAACTTCTCATTTTCGTTGCTGTTCATCTTTAAATATTGTAAACATTTCGCTTCCTCCATACAGTACTTCATGTAAGGACGAAAGATCTCCGAAAACTAAAAAAAATGGCGGCTTTCAAAACCAGCTTCTAAAGAAATGTATACATTAAGGACGACAATTCACATTAGATTGTTTCGAAATTTTTTGCAGAAAATCGAAGCCTTCACTGACTTGAAACGTTTATGTGAATTTATGAAAAAAGAAAGCTGGTTAAGGCCTAGAAATCATTCAAAATTTTCAGAGGCCAAGATATTTTGTTTCGCTTATTATGAACAAAACAAATGTATTCACATCATCTTTTCAAACAAAATCAATAATTAAATTCAAATTGCCACTAAATCGTGATAGCCCCTAAGATGCACAATATTTTCATAAAATTTTAAACAACTCTTCTGAATTCAGCGCTCTAAATACAAAGTTATCGTTTGGAATGTATATATAGAACATTAATAAGTAAAAATCTGTTGAACTCACATGTGAAAAACCGTCGTACAATAAGACAGGTGACAGAATCTCTTTATCTTCACGTGCCTATAACCAGAGAACAGAATCAGTTGCAAGAGAATATAATTCAATCGTGGCATTCAGTGTTATTAAAAGATGTTAGTCAAATAAATAAAGGCGGCAAATTAATTTAATTGGTAAACAATTTTAATAGATTTTACATTTAGAATGAACAGTCTTTTTTTGATAGAACGGGGATCTCAGTTCTAAATATATCTGGCTGACATTCACGGACAACATTGGACAAAGGTTAACAAGAATATTTGTTCTCCTATCCAAAATACACATTCACATTTTGAAAAATTATTGTTAGGTAGAATCTGCAGCGGGCTGGTAGGCCTAATTGACAAAATTAACATTACTCTATGACAACATGTCCTTACAACCCGAAATTGTCGATCTAATCAATAAACAGATTAGTCTAATGAAAATATATATAAACAGGGATAATAAAATAAAAGTTCGAAACTATGAAAGTGAGAGCAGCAAGAACGATAACACTAAATGAGGATTTGCCATGTCGAAAAGATGTACCAGGAAATCTAGATTCCATGTGGTTTTCAATTTTACTTTATGACACAAAAGTTTCAACGCTATACAGAAAAATGCACCGAAATTAAAAGCGAAAAAGAAATGAACTGCTTACCTTTTCAATTATTGGTCTGAGATATTTCGACCAAAATAATGTATTCGCTTCCCAAACCTCCGTAATATTTCCAAATAATAGATCGGTATCAATCTGTAATGAAAGAAGGTTGCTCAGTTTTAACTCAACGAAGGCGAGACTAGAAAAGGATAGTGAGAATTCGAGGCGAGAAAGGATAAAAAATACCAAGGATAAATATAGAAAGTTGTCACGGGTAAAGGTTGATATATTGGAAATAGAAGAAAATTTCTTACCTCTTGTAAATGACCTTCGCTTTGAAGATTTTGGAGACCACGCAGGAACAACTAAAATTCAAACAAAATTGGGAAACTGAGTCCACTGCATGCACTAGAAAAATTAGATTTGAGTGTAAAAATTTTAGAGCACAAATAAAAGACAAACAAATCTTATTCTTGGACCCGTTTCAGAATAACTAAAGAAATCCCTCAGATAACTCAAGGAAAAAGAAAAATGCAAAAGGTTAGTATGGCTTCTATTGACGCATTTGAGTCCGAGCAGTTGTTTGTACGTGCAATCACAACAATAATATTTGGCTTATTCTTCTTATGTCTATGGAAAGTTGATAAACAGTGGAATGTGAAATATCATGGGGTGTCTGTACCATGTTTTTAGACCCTGGTAATGATTCTATTTCGTCCCACCAAGGGGCTATTATCAAACGGAGGCGGGCTAAATTTCAAGAACACTCATCTACTATAATTTTCTCAGTATAGTGGTGATAATAAAAAGAATTTATCATACCTTGTTTATAAGGTCAAGCCTTTGCAAGTAGTAGGACTCTGTTGTAAGGAGCTCCCAAATGGCTTCCTGTTGGTCCTTCTTCTTCTTTGGTAATTCCTTCAGAAAAACAAAAAAGTGGGTCAAGCAAAAGAAACTTAACAATGGTCTTTACAAGCTATGGACTCTTCTTGTAAAAGGAAGACTCGTTCTACAAGATAGTAGTATTAATCTAAGGTAGAAGTTTAGCAGAAACACATTCGAGTTTCAGTAGACGTTATTGAACATATCCATATAATTTATATAAAGCATATAGTCTTAAATCAAAGCTACCTCTGGTTGATTTATAACCATGGTCCAAGATTCTTCCTAAAGGTAGAAAAGAATCACCAAATGTAAAAATTGAAGATATAAATCACGGATCTTATTGTGAGCGGATAGCCACAATGACAGCCATAAACGTTTCAATGACGAGAATAATTTGTTGTTTGTTTTGCTAACTTCATAACACGCGTTAATGCGATACTATAAACAAGGTATCTATAAGAACGGAAATATTTGTCTGATTTCTGTTGTTGGCATAGATGCTACAATCCTGGCCAAAAGGTTAGTGGACTGGAGAAAAAACCATCAAGATTGCAATTTTATCACCAAAATGGTATCAAAACTCCCCACCCCTGCAGCAATGTTGGTTTTTTTTAAAATACCCAAGTATCAGTTACCGAAACGGATAAAAATAAGCATCTCATTATTGCTTGTGGGGGGCTGGGGATCTTTTAAAAAAGACAGCAATTTGCCAGCCAGTTTTGAGCCTTGAAAGATTCTGACATGACTACGAAACGCATGGTCCAGGGAGACAACTAAACGATAGCAATCATATAGAAAATTGACTTTCTTTGGCCAAATCATAACCAGCTCGTTAAATAAACATCTGCATCGCAATCAACAAAGAGACTCTTCTTTTCGTATAAACATAAACAGGTAGATTGCAAGTGCTTGATAAAAACAGTTTGGCATTCGAAAATGTTGGATTGGACTTTAAGGGCATGAACTTACTATGAAGAACTCATCATTCTCTCCGTCTAACTCATCTTCGTTTTCATTCCGACCCCCGTCTATTCCATAAACGCTAAAGAAATCCAACACGTCGTTGAATGTCCGTGTAACATCCTGAAAGGGGAATATCAGTCAGAAATCTGGACCAGGTCTATTGTCAATATAATTGTGAGTCGAGCAATTTTGAAAAGGCTATATCGTGGCTATAATTGTATATCGAACAGTAATTTTGGTATCTGTAATCTATAACCAGTATGGAATGAAATCTAGGCCCCTTGCTCTGCTAAAACAATTTGATTAGTGGCCATCCAGACTTGGGTACAACTTTGAGACTTCCATATAAAGCTTGAGTACAAAGTGGTTTTACAACAACATCACATATTGACTCTAAATCTTTGCTGCAGCTACAGAGTTTCAAGGACCTTCAGCTGTTGTTATGCCAGAGCAAAAACCACGGGGACAAAAACCTGGAAATCCTTAAAGTATAAGAACATCGTTATTACGTCACTACGTCGTTACATCTTAATGCCGTTACTGTTGAAAATAAAACAACGCCTCAATTTCATTCGACAATGACTTCTGAATTGCGGGTTTTGAGCCTTTCAAGCTATTCGATATTTGATTGGGTCTCTCTGCCACTTTCTGTTGCTAGATCTAGTGTTACCCAACGTACGTAAACATACCCTAAGCTTTGAACCTCATATAGTCCAGACCGCCTCTGCGGGGCACCTCTTCCTTGATCAAACGACTGCATCTTCTCATCGCCAAGATGTGAAAAGAGATTCTTTCTGCCTTTCTGGCTCTGAAAAGGGAACATAATTGTGTCAAGTTTAAATGTTTGCAATTTTACTGAGCCTTATATCGGTTAATAAACGAACCAGTTAAAAACGCAAACGCTTTCCTTCATAGAGAAATTCTCGTGCCTTGTTGTTAAGGTAATTTCACGTATTCTATTTCCGTATCGAGCTTGGCTAACTGTCAAGAAATTGTGGGTTGGAATTTAAGGACAAACATTTCTGGAACAGTGTCACCTTGGATTCAAAGCCTAGATAATATTTGTTTTCGGGAAGAATAAAGTTGAGAAATGGCAGAAAATGAAAGCAGGGTGGGAACAATATTTTTCACGTCATGTTTGGAAAATTTCAGCAATACAACCTTAACGTTTACATAACTGTCTTATAAAAAAACCTAAGGTTTATCTATTTACGCACGAGATTTGATACTGAAAAGCGCCCCTATTAAGAAAAAGACCAACATTCTTGGATGCTCTTGGTAAATATCTTCATTGCACAAAAGCAACTTTAAACAAGCATACAATTCACAAAGTATGAGCTTAACTGCGTTCATTGATATTACGTCACAAAGAAGACTTCTCTGTGTTCTTTTGGGAACAATTATAGATAGCGATATTCAATACCCTCTCCCGTCTAGGTCTCTGTTATAGAATGACCTTGAAGAATGGTTAGCTGATCCTGAGACAATAAGGGCCTAGGATTGATTTATGGAAACGTACCGGGTCCCTTTTGCCGTCATCCCGGTGATACGCCTGCTTGGCAATTTCAATGATTCGTTTGTCCACTTCAAAGTCATCGATTGCTGAAAGACGAGATGACACACATATAGGTCAATTGTATGAATCG
Organism: Nemopilema nomurai; assembly: GCA_003864495.1. Lineage (NCBI taxonomy): Eukaryota > Metazoa > Cnidaria > Scyphozoa > Rhizostomeae > Rhizostomatidae > Nemopilema > Nemopilema nomurai. The sequence continues at coordinate 1,958,917 of ML133388.1, read as the reverse complement.
AAAGAAAGAACGATACAAAAATGATCTGGAAATCATTCTTTCCAATGACAAAGTCTTTTGGTACCTTTATTCGTGCTATCACTAGGAATGCTCATGCATTTAAAGCTTTTAGGAAGATAGGGAGTTAAGTACAATATTTTAAAGGACACTGACAGAAATCTAGCAAAAGGGCATCTCCAAGCTAGCAAAAAGGTATATATACCCGTGCAGTTGAAGAAACATTAGGGCGATATGTTTTTTACTTGTGGTATGCACGTTTCTTCATGCAGATCCAAAAAAGCAGCAAAAAAGGTGGCTTGGGTTTAAATGATTCCAAAATACTGGTTACTTCTTATACGGAAAAACCAAAGCTGAGGAACATGGACTCACCTTTAACATGCAAAACATTTCCTCCAAGGGGATAAATATCAAATGCTAGGGGTAAAGGTGTTTTTGACGAATCAAGAAACGCCGAGTATGTTTCGAAACTAAGTCCACGTTTTTCGAAGAGTGGCCACAGTGATTCTCTAAAAAAACCAAACAGACAATTGGCATCTGTTGTACGGGAAAAAAGGAAGAATGGTTATACCAGTATCTGAAGCCTGTAATAGACGTTGTTGGGCGTTAAGTACAAAAATATATGGGATCAGGGTTGATCAGACAATGGGACAGGCTTGTCAGTTGGGAATGAGTCAAGAACGAGCCATGAGGCTCAATGCGAGGAAATGCGCATTGAGAGAGAATAACAGGCTCTTTGAAAGCTTAAGTCATGGTAAACCATGTGTTGAGTTTTAACTAAAAACTCTGAAATGTATTGAAAATCTGCATTGAATGTAGATTTTAGTCTATCCAATAAGCATCATTATAAACAAAACTCTTTGTAGACTTGAAATATTTCACGGTAGACACTCCAAATCTTTTATAATGTTAGGCAACAATATCAATGATTTTTACTGGAACTTAATCCAATGATGAAGAAAGGCAATTATTTGGCTTCCTCTCTTGCTGTCTAGTATCACGTTGGGAAATAAAGGAGCACATTCCTAAATAAATTGATGACAAATCTTACTTCAGTGACTTTCCTTTCACTGCGTTGATGACTTCAGAATCATAAGCATTAGTACATCCAGGTGCATAAAATCTAACACGCAATAGTTCGCGTCCAGGATCCTGAAAATGGAGGTCGAAAATTAATAACTTACGTGAAAAGTAGCTAAGAAAAGGCTTGAATATAAGAAGATGGGAGTTGCTCAAAGTGGTAGAGATGGTCTTCTTCGTTAGATGAACAATAATGATAAGGTTGATCATCAAAAGCGCAAAAATAATTAACAACAATTTATAATAATCAATAACAACTTTTTCCATCAATTAGCAATTTAAAGGGACTGTAGCTTGGATTGTACTGGAATTAGTCAATGAACATAAGTAATGAATTCACAAATAACTAAGATTGTAATGGTTACAAAGTTTAATAAACTTTAGCTATAGCATTTCTTCCTAAGAAATAGAAGAAATTCAGTATCAATACCATTAATTCAAGGTAACGGATATCAATAAAGAAGGATAGAAAAGCCGAAGAAGGTTATGGCTTTTTCTGGACTCCGCGATATCCTATTGGAAGTAGAAATTTCTATTTGGCAGTTTGAGCATCGACAAAAGAAACAAAATTGTTAGTACCATTTTTCCATGGAGGACAAATCAACGGAAGAAATTATATTGAAAAACGAAAGCATAATCTGTGGACAAAATAAATCATGTTGCTAGGTATGAGCAACAAATTGTCAAGTTTGGAAAAGATACAGGAGACAAGAACTCTATAAAAAAACTCAGCATTCAGACCACGGCTTAGACAACTAGCCTTTTCCGTGAAAACAGCCAACGAGTGTTGTGTTTTAAGCAGGAAGCATTACGTTCAGGAGAAACACCAGAAATGCAACAACTGAAGACAGCTTGGACTTTTTTAATTGGCTCAAGGAAAAGTTGCCATTGCAGTGAGGGTACTAGGCAATTCTTAGCTGTGCACGTTTCTCGCCCAATGGACTTACCAAGAAGAAAGGTACAGCTTTTTAAGGACACTTACAAGACATATTTAGGACACTTACAAGACTCCCAAAGAGATAATGGAGAAATTTGGTACTATGCAAATATTGTCAAAGCGTGCTAATAACCAGTAGGATGAGCAATCAGAAAGATTTACACTTCGCCAGGCGGGTTTCAGCTGACTTTAAAGCTGTCAAAATGCAAGCCTGAGCATGCACTTATGCAAGCTGTAAAATGCTGGTTGGGGTGGCGTCGGCTCTTTCGATCCTGTGCATCCTATAAAAGGAGGGTGGGCTGGTAAGAATTATCTAGTCTGGTAACCACACTGACCTCTTCTACAAGGGTTTGTGCCATGGCTTGAATGGTAGTAAACGAATGCCTTCGTCGCAGTTTCGGTTTTTCAGTCTTGAAAACATCATCATCATCATAATCATAATCATCGTTTTTGCGGTCAGGATCCGAATCTTGGAACAGCTCCGTACTATCAAACTCCGATTCGGACAGTTCACGGCTCAGATCAAAGGTCGACGAAAAAGCTCGTTTTATTTTCGACTTCTCGAAAATTCTCTGAAGGCTAAGTCTCAATGGGCTGGCCCTAGAAGACGAGACATCACTCGAATCCAAATCAGTTTTGCCTAGTCTTCGAGATCGAATTGCAAAAGACATTGCTAACTCTGGTGTAGAGTTTCGGCAACTTCGACTAAATTTAGTTTTTCTTGGGCATCAAAACACAAGGCAGGTCTTTCGCATACCAAATAAAGTCAGCATTAGACCAACGGCAGTATATTTTGTTTTCTCAGAAACAGGTTGATTCACAATCTTCGACTATTGCCAAGGCTCATTTAACAATCGTGCAAATATCAGCTAAAATCTCCACCAAAATAGACTTCAATCGAGAAATGGTGCCATTGAGCGTTGAAAGACAATGTTACAAAGTATCCAATAGTATAATATTAATGCAGGGAAAGCTGTGACCCGACAGGAGGAGAGGTCCCTCAATCAAATGAGTCTTGTCCAGTAAAAGTACTTGCAATCTACTGATATCCCTTCGCCATTAACTGCATTAGAAGGTTTCAAGAATATACGTGAAATTGAAGCTGCTTTCAGAACCACGAATTTCTTGCTGGTCCAGAGCAGGACGTACTTGGCTCAGCTAGATTACCAAATCGCTATGATTTCCAGCGCGAAATTGCGACAGGCAAAAGATGAAGATCATATGACCCACAGCATCACTTCTATCGGCATCTCTAAATGAACCAGACTCTGGCAAAACAAGCGGAGCAAGGAAACAAATCTACTGTTCTCGGCTGAGAACAAAACAGGCCAATATACAAACGGTGTGATGGCTTTTGCTTGACTTGCAAGAAGACGGTCACTCCAACTTCTCGATAAAATCTAGCCTTTGTCTGCAAAGAACTCTTTCCAGGTCAGCCTAAGAAAAGTAACTGTGCATACAAGTGGTAATTGTTGAGAGATTCTGGAGTTCCATCTTTAGAATCAAGTTCAGTGTTCCAAACTGTACACGGAATTAAGCCCCCGTTGTGGGCTCATGATTAACTAAATCCAAATACCAAGCAGGTCAGAGGCTTCCATTGCACTGTTGCCTGGTTATAAATAGATTCTTCGACATTCTAGAAGTTTCCTTGACTTCAGCAGGTTCAAGTTTGTCCGCATGAACAAGGAAGGTTGTTGATGGTGTTGCAGCCACGTCACAAGCCGATTTCAGACACAAGCAACTGAGCTGATGACGTCTTTTGCAAGCTTGCTAGTTCATCTCCAACCAAATATCTTTTGAGAATGCCAAACAGTAGATGATGTAATATAACAACGCACACTACATAAGCATGTGATGATGCGAATGTCCCTCTTTGACTCCAGCCTCAGAACACGAGGTAAGCACAGGGCTTGATGCCAGCTTGTGCATTTCTCAGTGATGCAGTCGAACGAAGCTGGACTTAACTTAGAGAACTAATACCATCAATTGTTCGTAGCTTGTCTGTTTGTATTGGATACAGTCGGCCCAAACTTGTTACACTTCAGCTATTTTTGTTGAATAAAACAATGGTGTAACAAAGAAGGTGAATCCTTGAACCAAGTGTTATGATAAATAGGCGGACACCAGCGATGAAAGATTCTATCCAAAACACTGCTATACGAAAAGCTTCTTGCAGTCCAACCCGCAGCTTGGCGCAACCCGCAGCAAAAATGACAGAACGCAACACATGTAATACGCGTATCTAGTAAGTCAGCAAAAGATACCGTTTCTTTACTTAAAATTAAAGCTTATTATGCTTGAATAGAAAATGACCTGTTAAAACACGGAAATCCTCGTGCTATCAAAACTTGTCAAACTCAAATAAAAACGTGAAACCAACTAGACATTTTTCGCAATAGCAGGATTAGCAGGACAAAGGATTATTAGCTCAGGACTATCGGGGGATTCTTCTCGTGTTCAGGGGCTCATTGTCTGCAAGTATTTACATGCAGACCTGTACTAATCATTTCTTCTGTTTTGATAGTGAATACGTTGTATCCATGGCTTGGCTTATAAAAAAGCCTAAGGTAAACTCCCCAGCCTACTTTCCACGTGACAGGCCGTTGACTTGCCCTTCCCACGTGACTATTCGTTGGCTTCCCCTTTCCACGTGACAGTCCGTGGCTTCCCCTTTCCACGTGACTGTACGTTGGATTCCCCAGTTAGCCAAACAGAACAAAAGCACATCAGCTCCCACGACTTTTTATCGTCGTTTCCATAATGACCGTTCAAGATTTGGAAAAACAGGCTTTTTAATATGTCAGTGCATTGAGCAATGGTCTGCTTTCTACAGGCACATGGGAACGGGCGAAGCCTCATTGAAAGCTAATCGATTCAAGTGACCAGGACACGTTATATGCACTGTTGGATATTCTTAAAAACAAAAGGAAAAACTATTTATTACACTCACTCTTATCACACACATTTTTCATCGTTGCAAAAAGCACAGCATTCTATGGTTCGCTGGAACCTTATTACATTAAATGCGAAAAGAATGAGATAAACGAGTGAAACCTAAGTCATTAATGGATATGTTCTTCGCTGAAGTCCTAACACAATTGTAGATGACAGTGACACATTCTGCACTTAACTTGCCATTTGAATCTTCTTCTTTAAAACCGTTCTTAAGTGGTCGTTCTTGTGCCTGGAAGGTCCTATCTCTATTTTAATCCAATTCTCTTTACATCCTCTGTTTTTAATTACGCAGTATGGAGCACTGATATTACACATTATATCGCTGTTGCATGCTTTCTAGCTTTGGAACAACATAATAAAGATAGGCATTATCAGTTTGCATCAAGAATTCTGCAGTATTCTGTATCAAGTTTAATATAGATTATGAATGCTTGCAGCAGTAATTGTGCGCCAATCTGGATACGAGTAAAAAAGTCTGGCTCTGTTGGAACTCTCTCTATCGCTCTCTCACATTTTGTCGAGGTCTCTCTATCGTAAAGACGTAAAACTAAATCGCTCAGACGAGGATGAAGAACACTTCTCGTGTATTTATTTCAATTTATATGTCAAGTTGAAGCTTTGCCTTGAAGTTATCATAAATATTCTTCTCTCGTTAGCCAATGCTTTAACAGTTGGACATATAAACAGTCCTCTATAACCTAAAATTCCAGAGGCCATTCCGCGATACTTCCTACCCCATAGCGTTTACTGCTTAAATATGATGTTCACGCTAGAAGAAGAGAATCCATGAACACCTATCGACCAAGGGCAGCAACAACCTCAAATAGATTAATACGGAATAGCAAAAAGAATCGATAGCACCAAGAGCATTTTTAAATCGTAACAATGCCATCTTTAATGACGTCATGTTATTAACAAGCTTTCAAAATAGATGGCCAACAGATGCGGTAGCATCCTTTTGCTCATATACAGTAGAGGTGGACACTCCGTGTGGTTCAACTCAGCACTTCTTTCTGTTAACGTGAACACGCCCAAGTTAAAAACGGTCTTCGGAAAACCAAAGCTAAGCATGCATTGTCTAGTGTGACCTCGGAAAAGAAGACGAGCAAAATTAAAAGTATGCGAGTCTCTTTTATTGAAAGCTTTGTTTCTTTGGTCATTGGACATAGGTCACTGTTCCTAAAGACCACCTGATGACAGAAATTGTCATTTATAATCACTTTAAACTGAAATATCATGCTTGTTAAAAACAGTAAGTAACAAGGCTCTGTGTTATAAAAAGTGGATTTCCGAAGTAGGTGACGCACGATGAAATGATATATATTCATAACCAACCAAACAAACAAAATAAGACACTGCCTATCCATTAAGAAATGTTTCTGCCACTAGCTGAATTTTAGTGCGTACAACAAAGAAGTGAAAAAGGGAATAGGTGATGTATATGTGTGAAATAACCACTGCATGTTGGAGGCAGACTTGAAGCAATAAACCAGACAGAGAACAAGAGGAGCAAAAAGAGAGAAGACATCCGACTACGAACAGCTCAGCTAATTGCACTTTTAAACATGGAGGTATTTCCATGTAAAAATGAACATATGTAATGTGGAAACAGCCAATTTCGGAAGTCTTTGATCCTTTGTGTTGAATGAGAAAACCGCCGATTCAGTTAGCCATCCAAAATAAGCCACTGACAACAAACGCTGCCGAAACGTGTCGAAACAGAACACGGCCTCATCAACATCGCCCTAACGATCCACGTTCTGGCTTTAGGGGTGAAAGACAGGCACCGTGGTTTGCCAGCTGAAATGGTTAATAAAGCTCATTTTGCTGGAACATTTCCAGCTCACACGGTTAAAGGGAATGCTTAACTTCGTAAAACCAACACCAGATAAGGAAAATTTACAGCAGATGATTAAATTATCAACCAAGGGAAAACGGCAGTCTAGGTCAATCGCCGAAAACTCCAGAAAACGAAGATTCATCATTTGATGTTATAAAATAGCATTTAGCGATTCGTATTAGGACTTAATGACTTCAGACAAAATGACACTGACACGAAACAAAAAAGGAAGCGAATGAATCTGGTATTTTTGCTCATAACAACCTGATTTTGCCTGCGTCATAAATGATTTTTCGGTGAAATCAGGTTCAGCATCCTTGAGCTACCTCTGTCACCTTCACAGTCAACTGATTTACAAATCGGACACCACGACGAACAGGACAAAAATCAAATCCCCACCCAGAGCAAAACATGTCTGGAAACTCGCTGTTCCAAAATTGAAGGGAGTTGCGGGGGAGGTCTTGAAGGTCATCAAGTGAATCTGACGAAGGCTTATGGACAAAATAGAACGCTTTTCTGAGGTTTATTGGCGGTGATGTAGAAACGTTGAAGATTTTCTTGAATGACAAATAAGCACTTCCATCATTCGCCAAGATAATCCAGTTGATGGAATTATTGCTGGCTTTAGGCACTTTTAACTTCAGAGTGCACTCCACCAGGGGTATGGTAGCCAAATCACAGCAACAGTGTCGAAAATCTCTGCTTTTAGCTTAAGTCTTTTGATAATGCATAAATATATAATGTGATTAATAAACGTTGACGAAATATAAAATAAGAAATAAATTTATAATAAGTGAACGTACTTCACTAGCTTTGCTTTTTGAAACTTTCTTCTTCGCAGCTCCACCGCTGGAGTTGATATTGAAAAATCTTCTAGCAGAAGCATAGCCTTTGTTCTTCTTGTCACTACAAAGTTAAAGTCGTCAATTAATTGCTAGTTGTGAGTGTGCAAACACAAATTACAGTAAACCAATTCCAACAGTGTTCTCTTGGGACGTTTTCTAGTGCTAAAGCTACCTACCAATATTTAACATTGCTTTCAATTCAGCAGATCGGTTTTTTGTAATTACGAAAAAGCCTTATTAATTAGACAGTTGCTTAAATAGGATGAAAAAATAACAGAACAAGAATTGTAAACGTAAATTCTGAAGCACAAAGCTACTCCAAAGCCCCCCTTGAAAAACTGTTTCAGTCTATTACGGTTGATAGAATGTTTTGACTGGAAAATCAGACAGTTTGCCTAATGCACTTTTCAACTGACTAATGGGCGTGATTAAAACTAACTATAGAAAGAATAAAGTGGGGATTATAGTCTTTCTTTACATTTGCGAGGGAAGAACAACCGATACATACACATATTAAAAATTAGTATCCTTTTAACTAATTTGATCTTAATAGCATAAAAAGTTTACCACGCCAAGCTGTAAGGTTAGAAAATATTGCAAGCTTGAAAGGTATAACAACAATCTTACAAATGCTGTCTTTGTTCGGCCTCTTCTTCATTACCGGAGTCAGAGTTAGTAGACCGGATCGAGGCTGTCCGCTTGAAGTTTCTAGGAAGCTGGAAACGAAGATGGCAGACAGCCTGTCCAATGTGAATGGACTGGTCGCAGTCATCGCAAAGCAAGAGCGGGTTCATATTGTTGCCTTCTTGGCAATCGGTGTGATGGCAGATCTGCGAAACAAAAGACGGTGTCAGTGATTGGACAAAAACAAAATTCCAGGCGGTGATTGGACAATCCAACAATTGGACAATTGCATGGGGAGACAATCTAATAATTGGGCAATTGGGTGGGGGGTGGATACATGATAAGAGTTCTATACCAGTAAAAGTTTGGATGCTATTTTGTGATATTGACAAGCCGAACCATGCATATAGGAAAGCCAACCAGAAAAAGGCCACCGGTCACCAATCTTTTCAAAGCCCATATAACACTCACTGCGTCCCGCAAAACCAAAATCCGTGTCATTGGTTTAGTTAACTATTATTCGTCTAAGGCATGTACGCCTATGTTCGTTGTGAGAGAATCTTTCCCGTGATGCATCTTTAGAAAAAATACTAAATACTTTTTTTTCGATTGCTACATCAGTAAGAAACAATTGTGGACAAAATTATCAAACAAAGTGTTTATGTCATATGCAACTTAATATTGGGCAAACAAACAGGAAAGGGAATTTTGGATGAAAAAACCACAGATCCGGAACCAAACAGAATGAAAAAAGACCAAAAAGTACGTCTAGGTCATTTATTGCGTCCGCATCTGTATAAAAACAGTTTCAGAAAAATTCTGGCGAAATAAAAACTAAGGAACTGGTACAAATTGGTACAAATTAAGGATCAAACTGAGAAAAAAACTAAGAAACAGTTTAAAAAACAAACTGAGAAAAGACTAAGAAATAATGCAAGAAAGAAACTAAGAAACAATCTAAAAAACAGTCTAAGATACAAAATGAGACACTTTGTCATGAATCAACACATAACAGGTAACCCGTAGACAAATACATATACGAATAAGGTACATGAAGGCAAAACTTCAGTTCTTGGGAACAAAGCACGTGGTTGCGACACGAACATGGAAAATAAAACCATTTCACTAGTACCTTTCGCGGAGATATGATGGAGCAGCATATGGCGGACAAGAAATTGCATTTAACTGCTTAATGATTATGAAATAATTATCAAATTAGCTACTTATTTTCCACGTTTATCGGGCTCTAAAGATAGATGGCTAAATACTTCCTTGAACCAACTATGTATTGGAGCGAGGCGGATTGAAAAGAACGCTCCAAAGCTTAAGACTAACAGTTTCTCTCCATGTGCCTACCATGACAATACCGTAGCGTATTAAAGTGTTGGGTCGATTAAGCTCGTTCCCTGTTACGAGATTAAGTTCGTTCCCTGTTACGAGGCTTAAGAAGTTCGTTCCCTGTTACGAGGCTTAAGACCCGTCTCTATACGGAGCCGGAGAAGGACCCCTTAGAATGTTGTGGGCCAACCGTCGGAATTTTAACAGAAGCAAAGATCAAAATTCAGAGCTCAAATGCAGGTCAATTGTTAAAAGATAAGAATCATCTTATACGCTGTGTTTCGTTTCACCACTCTGTAGAAAAGCTCATCCCACGTAGTAACCATAGAAATTATCAATGGTCGCAAACACTCAAGTTTATGGTGGGAGGTGCTCCAATTTTGAGTTATGATTTTCAAAGGTCTTCTACAAAAGAGAGTATGCAAAACGGGGTACGCTAAATAGGATGCGAAAGAACGTCACCAAAGAATCTTCGTTACGTTACTTTCGCCATTCGTAATTAAGTGACATTGACGAAAGTTTAAATAACAACAATGATGAACGTGAATCTATTGAGGGATGCAATCGTTTAGTTATCAGGGTGCAACTGAAAAACCAACACGTAAAAACATGCCCCCTTTAATGTCATTGGCGCTAATGCAGTGTTCAGAAGAACGACTAACAAGAGCCGTCACTGTAATGACATTTTAAAAAGCTTAAACTTGGGAAGGACAAAAAAGTGTACTGAAAAAGTAGCATAGAATTATACCACGGCATTAGTGCTGTTACAGAATGCTAACATTTATGTCAATTTAAAGTCAATTGGATGAATTCTTATCATTCAAAATTTGACTGTGGTAATGTTTCTTAATACCAAAAATAAAACATAAACTCTAATAACTTGATGTGCAAACCACTTAGCTAGTAAGGCAACAATATGAAACGATGGAAATTACGGAATCATGAACGTTGAATTAAAATGGAGTATAATGCATTCAAATTTCAACAACTAAAGAACTCACCAACGAATATTTTTTAGCATGCTTGATCTTTCTGCCTCCAAAAAGCGCATGCAAATTGTTTAAGCTAAACGATTTTACCAGCGGCATTGTTGATACGTCGTGCTAGCGAAATGACATTTTATGTTCTGATCGCTTCGCATAATATAGTGGGTTGACTTACGGTGCACGTGGGCTAAGTGATATTGGCCGGAAGCTGACCTATGAAACAGGAAAATGTCCTAGCCTTGAGCTGCAGGGAATACGATAAAGCAAATCCCCTAACCCACAGCACTGAGGCACTGCTTTGAATATGGATGGGAAATAACGGCAACAAACCAACTTTGTATGCCACTGGGGTTTGAATAAACAAATAAACTAAGAGAGGTAATGTTGAGGAATTTTTGCCGAAAATCCGAGACGCTGTTGGTCGCAAATGATCGTTTGAAGAGAGAAAATTCTTGGAAGCGGAATTCTTCCGATGTGACTCACGTGCTTACGATGCGAAAATAGAGTAAAGAAAAAATGGGAGGCTGTACACAATTAATCACAATGAGTTTGAGGAATTAATAAGAAAAGCTTGGCATAACCATTCTTCCAGCAGAGAGAGGCGTGCCAGTTCGTTTCGTTAACATCCATAATGATTGAAAGCGGCTGAATTTGATAAATACAAGCGATTAGGCAGTAAGCGTGGGAGTCTGATGCCTCCTCCACATAGGTGTATTGTTGCATCACGTGATACGCGAATAACAAAAACGCAGTCAATACCCAGAGTATTCCCCTTGACGAACCAAGACTCAAGCCATCCCTTGCATAAACAGTTTAATACCATCAAGCCTAACTATTGGTCTTGCACGCTTGCTTTGAATCAGGTGCAATACTGCTTTAGCTCTAACTCTGAACATTCGAAAAATAATTTCGTTTCCACTCGACACATTGTCCTCCTAAATTATACATAAAAAGGTACTTTTAAATTATATCACAATCATGGAAAGAACACTTTTTTGATTATAGTGACTTCACTCTAAAAAGTCGGGTATTGGAGAAGCTACAAAGATTCTTTATCCGTGAAGAATCAATCGAAACAGCTAGCAACGAAGGAGGCAATATAGGCTCCAAAAACCAGGACGTCAAAGCATCTATTAAATGAGAGGCGCATGTAGTCTGAACAGTGGTCCTTCGTTGGCTATGAAGAACATACGTGCCTCGTGGGAAAATACCCTGAGAACTCGGAACTAGCTTTTTGCAACATGAGGCAGTACCAAGTGGGCTTATCGAACGTCTTAAATATGTTGTACTGAAAAATAGACAGACTGTAAGTGGAGTAGAAACTGTTTGGTTATTTACTTCGTCGTGGTAATGGGAGGTGACATCGGCAATGCAACAGCAACAACCGGAAACTGATGTGGGACGAAGAGTACGAGGAGAGCTAAATCAACAGTGGATAGATATAGTGGTAGATAAAGGGTCGGGTGGAGATCGGCATCTAAAAATTTGGAACAGTAAATCTTGGGCTGAGCAACTGTGAGCAATGTTAAGGAGTTTGGAGAACAAGATGTGAAATGCAGCATAAGAAAAGAAGAGGGACATGACTGATCCCTGAGGCACCCCCACAGAAATAATAGGCTAGAGGTTAGAGTAGAATGGAGACGAGAGTGTCTTCTCAAAATACGAAACAATGCAAGGCTCGGTTCTTAGGAGTTTCTTAAAGAGTGGCGCTGGATTCCTTATGGAGTTGCATACGATACGACTGGATATTAGGCCAACCAATGACTGAAAACCAACATTGCAAAACTACTCACCAATAAACTACAATAAGCTATATAAGTCACTCAATGCAGAATAATACCATCACAAGATACTCTCACTCTTAACTAGAACGAACTTTGCTTTGTACATATTTGATTTCTGTCGACCTTTCGCCATTACCAAGGGCTAAAAAATGCACCATACCTTGACTGCAGGCATTTTCCCTGGATGCTTGCATTTTCGACCTTGGCAATATTTTTCGCCGTCATCTAAAACCAAAAAGAGGCATCGCATTATAATACAACCAAATCATATTATAAAATTTTGAAGAGAAATCCTACTAAAAAATAACGAACCCAAGTAGGTCGATATGGTTTATATTTGATATCACAATCAAAAGGCCACTATCAATATTCTGATATCACTTTCAAAAGGCCGTGATATCACGGGATTAACAATGATGTCATGCCAAAATAAAATTGCGGTCAGACCAATCATAGACCAAACACAGCCATGCCTATGTAATTACAATTACTTTTGTCTTCCGATGACCAATTACAGACGAACCGCAGTGTTAGATCTCCCCCAAAGCAATATATAAAAACTAAAATTTAGTTTCGGACGACGTAAGGTAAATGGAACTTACATGTTATTAAACGAAAAAATTATACGTTCATTGTGGTTTATAAAAAAGTATTCTAAGTAGGCTGTATATCCTTTGTCAGTCTGTCTATAACTTCACTATTCGCCCTGTATCTTTGTCTCTAAAGTACCTTGTTACTTCATGTACTGACCAAAAGGGGCAGGATTTACTTGAGCTAAATTTTCGTTCTAGCTATCATTGCTGTTAAATTTCCCCAAATGAGATTCTACAAGTATGATATCGCGGGCGACAATAAGCATTATTATGTCCTCATGTAACCACTTACAACTGGGTCATCCCTCAAAGGTGGGGACAATTATAAACACTACCCTAGCGAATGAATACGTTACCTATTGTTTTGGTGGACCCACCCCCAATGACTCATTAATGGTTTTACATTGGAAATCTTTTTATTGGGGGCTATACAAAGCGAGTGGTGAAGCAGCGCTTAAATTCACAGTTCAGTGAAGACTTGTGAGGAAAATGACAGCATGTGCAAGCAGGTATGGTTATGATTTGTCTTAAGGGCTGTGAAACGAAAGCCTGGAAAGGCGATTTTTGTTCGTCAACACAGGGCCTAACACAATTATTTCTGGAAATATCTGAAACTTTTTCATGGAAGAGCACTGCTCGATTGTATCATCAATAAATTGACAGCGTTTTGCATATGAATAGCATAGTTCATGTTCATGGTAGCAGACAAAAGGGCATAAAGTGTAAACTACATTGATCCGTCTTTCTGTCAGGAGTTATGTCCCGCGTGAAAGCAAAAGAGCCATCATAGCCTCTATTTTGGCTTGAACACGATGAACCGAAACCGGGCAACTTTTCTCAGGGCCGGGGAAACCAGTCATATAGAAAGAAATTGTAAGTAGAAAATGAAATTTGTAAGTAGAAAGAGAGGGTCACATATTATAATTTTGTTTAGTAGAGCCATGACATTGATATATTATCAAAATTTTTAGAAGGTGTGAAATTTGGAGCTGAAAAAATATAAATCACAATTAAATTTAACAATTAAAATTAAATTTAAGTCCTAAATAATTTCCAAAGTTGTCTTTACCTTTCCACAAGAAGTATATCTTTACAAAGTTAATAAGTTAATTAGTACGAAGGGTCTTATGCTATAATGATAGTAGCTGCTTTTACAAAACTTTTTGCAAGCTTCACATTTAGAACTTCTCCCCCTAGCCCGCTCCCCTCTCCTCGCTTTCAAATAAAACATTTCCGGCCTTGATCCTGCTATAGTTTAAAGAAAATGTTGATGTACTGACATTCCTCGTGGAAAAATATCTCGCCCAGTCCTTACTTGATTATTACGCAACAGTTAGGCTTCGCTTGAGATGTAGTACCGATTCCAGTACTGCTTATTGCGCAATCATTCGGCCAGGTTTACTTAAAAATTTCGCGTCACAGCTGCTGTCGTGATGTTTTCAATGACTAAATAAGGAAATTTGACACCCTGCCCACGCGAATATACGGGTATAATTGCCTAGGATTTCACAAACTGGCTAATCTAAAGTTTAGAAGATTAGGCTACGAATCTTGTTAAAACGAGAGCGAGCAATACAATAGTGCAGATTTGAACGAATCCGAAACGAAGTGACTGAATTTGAATCTTTGGCTATGAAAAAACCCTCGTTTTAACCTAATACCAAATAACCACGTCACATGTATATATCAAGTCACACTGGGGTCAAAAATCAGAAATTAAAAGCACACGCTGCCCACAAAAGAGTGGTGATGTTAAACCAATTTTAAAAATAAATTATGTTAGACTGACGATGCGTGGTAGTTGTGCCATTTACTGGAATACAAAGAAAGTTGTGTTATTTTACAGCCGTCACGAAAAGCACTCCATTTAGGCCCACGACTCAATTCACAGCTCCAGCAAACCTTCCCAGAATCACAATTAAATACATTAAGCTCAATAATATCGATTTAAGCTCGTTTGAGTGCATGTGCATAAACAAGCACACTTAAAGCCGCAACAGATTTTTTACAATTGTGACTGTAATTGTGGGGGTGTTAATTCCAAACGAGTGAGAGTGAAAACTTTCATCTACCGTAGGTCATCCAGCTGGCCTAGGTCACGTTCGCAATAAATCAGGTCAGAGAATCCGGTCTTTAAAACTTCAGACAATGCACCGGTCATTACAGTGCTTGTAGACAAAACGATTCAAGATGCTTCGTGATGGTAAGGACGCTTGCTTCAATTGACAGACTAAGCAAAAAGTAAGCCATATTTACCGAGCAAGTGCACATATCTCGGGTCGGTTTTGCTTTTAAAGAGTGGCAAAGAGTATGACCGGATGAAAAATGAATCGTCACTAATCCGGTCATTCAAGTTTGGAGAGGCGCCTGGCGTGGAACTCGGCGAACTCAGGATTCCGTCCAGCAAGGAATCGGAGGATTGGCGAAAACGTTCTTTCTGCTGCTTCCTGGTTTGGCGTCCCCGGGTCAAGCGCGCCAGGGGCGAAGGCGATCTTGAGGAAGCATCAGCAGTCTTGTTCTTCGATGAAAACAGATTCATTCTCCTAGGCTCCACCGGCTGAAAAAGCTAACTGCAAACCGAAGAAGCCTTCTTTTTGACGCATAACTATCCAGGCCTTGACCGTGGGCCTACGTTGTACTAAACATGGCATTCATGTCGAATCCGGTTGCAAGGCGGGGAACTCAAATGTCTGCTTTACAATGGATAGTGTACATTAAACAACACTTTGTTTGTTGTGAAAGTCTTTATCGTGCCTTTCCTGACAAGCAGAAAGTTGTAGTGACCTGCTATTCTTGACACTTGGTGAGCAAACAGACCACTGAACAACAAACACACTGAGTAATATTTGCAGGGCTAAATAATAGGTAACGAGGTGATGGAAAATCATGAGTGCTTTTTGTCACTCGCTGTCAGGGCCTTGCGCAGGCTATCGTGAAAATCCTTGTCAACACGTCTGTCAAAACGCTTAGAAACTGGGCCCTCGTTTTGCCTGCTGGCGTATGGAGTCCCATTACACTTTTTTACCTCAACTAGGGTACGTGTTAATTATAGCTATATTGCGGCTTTGCCCAACATTTTTGGAACACTAATGACAATTCTTGACTCGTGTTCATTGATCCACAACACCACCCCCCCCCCCCCCTTCTTCTGCTGTCCTGCTGTCAAACGAAGCGTTGTTTTCGCATCTAACTTTATTCCCAAGGTTGACTGGACGATGTACTTCGTTATCAACATTTTTTTGTTGCGGAAGGTGGGGGTCGGAGCTGGGTAGCAGGCATTGTCACATCATGTAGATGAAAAACACAAAACCAGGAGAAATACTGATGTGTTCCAAGAACTTTTGGCAGGCATTGTAGATAGAAGTATAATGTGTAGAGAAACTTCCCACCTTGTTATGTGGAGGGCCTATGCTGGTGGGGGCTGATGCGGGGGAGTGCACCGTTGCGAGAACGACTTATTGTAACGTGACCATATTAGGATACCCTGTGAAGTACTAGATTACAGGAAATAATAGTTCACTCTAATATTGAACAGGTATGTGAGAAAGAGAAGAACGAGGGCTCTGAAGTGTGAGCTAATCCCATTGACGTATTCGACTATTTCTGTCTCTGTTTCGACGACAAGCAAACGCGTTATACTGATCATCTTGAAAGCCATGACGTGTATCTTGCCTCTGTAGACACATCACGGCAATGGGTACTTTACGCATTCAGGGACGTGATGACAACTTAGACCAAAATCAAGATGTGATGACAACTTAGACCAAAATCATAGAAAAAAGTTCCATATTAATTGTATAAAAGTTCGTGAGACAACAGTAAGATTTGATATCGTATCTCTTGTTCATCATTCTTATGGAGCCAGGGGTACTTTTTATCGAGACACCCGGTACAGTGTGCTTAAAGCTGTAGTATTGTTTTTAGCTGTAGTATTATTTTCGTATTATTACCGAGACACCCGCAACATATTATTTGTCATCTTATTTTTTCTGGAGTTTCTTAAAAATATTGATTTAGTTTAAAAATTTTCTAAATTTTTGGGGCTCTAGTACTAGGTTTCTTATAAACCGGTTTCTTTAAAAAAACGTGTACTGGCAGTGAATTTTACCCTGGTTTGCATGCTCTGGTAGTTCATTTACGCGTCCTGATCAGAAATTTTCAACTATTAAAAACATCTTTACCTAGGATTAATGAATGCAATTTACGGCTAACAGACGTTCGACTATCTTCAGGTGCTTCCCGACCAAAATTGTGCTGCGAAGGAGCAACCCACCTAAACCTGGTGTTCACGTACGACTTCCAGCCAAATAAGGGGAACTTGCAGCTTTGCTTGGAAAACTTTCAAGCTTATAAGGTGTTTCAGATTGACCTAGAATTTCCCGATAATTATTAGCGACCGAAGACGAAATGCCTACATCCAAACAAGCTTTAAAGATTTCTTTGAAAAGTAAAAGCCAAACCTTCTTTGAGAAAAGGAAAATACCTCTTTGTTCTCTAGAAATGATCGCACATAGCGGGGTACCTCAAATTATCCTCGCGTTCTTGCCTCTCCAGCAGAGAACTAAAGGCGACCTGAACGATGACCGTTCATTCCTCTCATACCATGTGCAAAAAACCAGGTGAAGCCATTTGCATACACAGCAGAAATTTTTCTAACCACGATAAGCCACTGACATTTTAGGGTTGGGCTTTTCGCCTGAGACGAACCATTTGCATCTTCAGGGGCAAAAAGAAAAGTGATTGAACCAGTGAGCGTTTTTTCGGATGAAGGTTCAGAAACAAACCAACAAGGTCATCGCTGGCTTATTTGTGTTTCTCACACATCCATAATGATCCTTAGAAGCAATGTAAGGAATCAGACCCAACAGTGGTTATTCAACTAATGCTGAGGGCGTCAAAGGGAGCTGAGCTCGTTAATTCTTCACTTTAATGCCTTTTATAACCTGTGCTACCTAAGTTAGCACGGCTTTATCATCTTGAGTTTGCAAAGTATTCTGTATACCCTACCATATTATGCATATCACTGATCAGACAGGAAATGCTACCAAACAATGGGTAAGAAAAGTCTCTAGAATACCCTCTAATAAGCCCTTCATGCAGTCACAGTACATCTAAAACCATTCTGTATAAACAACATTTTGAATGCAAATGAATATAATGCGGGTGGAAGGAACATTTGTCCAGACCATAAACAAGGATATGACTATTGAATGGTTAATTTTTCAGGGTCAAAACTGGATGCCTTCCAAATCCTAAACAACATAGATAATTGAATCAAGCATTAGCATTTTGAGAACAGAATATCAGGTAGGCAGATAATTAGCTGCATTAGTAAGATAGGTAAGGAAAATGGAGCAATTTTATGGCCAGATTCAGAAAGAGCCAAATATGATGGGTCTTGCCAAAAAAGGCTATTGTAGCTCTAAGCTCCTCTACTGAAGCTCACATGAATGTTTTATGTGCTGTTGTAATGGTACATTTGCCACTAATTGTCAAATTTTAATTCAAAATGAAATATGACCTTCTTAATAAGAGCCTCCAACCCGCAAGTCTTATCTAAAAATTTGTCACTTCACTGTTTATTGTTTCTTTTCAAGGCCCTTAACAAACTGGTACAACTGGTATTTTACTCAATCAAAGGAGCTAAGCATCCAGAATTTTACCCAACAACAAAAACCACAGGAGACATGCATTGGAAATGTGTTTATGGATAACAGAAAGGACTTTGGCAATGTGCCTCATTCAATTGTTGTGCAACCAGAACTTGGCACAGACCAGAAATATTAATTGAGCATTCAGGAAACAAGGCAGTGTATACTGGTGATCAATAATAGAATTCTCTCAGCAGGAAGCACAAAAAACTAGCATTCCCTTCTACAACTGTGAAAGCTAAAAGCCAGTATCAAATATTAAATTAAGGAAGTGTCCTTCCCATTCAAATTCAATTTGCTAGACAATAGAATGGATTAATTTAAACCACTTAGCTTTAATTTCTTTATTTACAAAGGAAAAGATTAAACATAGAGATGCTTTTTGCTGTTTAGGGTGTTTTCAATAAGAATATGAAAAGCAGATTCCTTACACCCAATATCTCAAAATATTCTTAAATATCCTTGAACTTGGAAATTGATTTAGACAAAATTATGAATTGATGCTGATGTTTAATCCATAAAAACAATTCAAGCCAACCACCATAAATATTCTAAGGAAGAGCATATCAAAAATCTATTGTTAATTAAAATCATGAAAATTACTCTTGCTTTCTCATAAACATCAGAATTACTCTTGATTAGATAGTTATGATTTCTATCTTATCCATTTTTAACAGTAAACTCAAATAAGATGGCATTTACAGCAAAACTAAGGTTGCTTATAATATGTCATTTTAGCTGCACACACCAGAAAACAATTGAACAGAAGCATAAATGAAAGCAAGTGTACAATATAGATTTAAGCAAGGTATTGAGCTTTATCGACCATGCATCAGTAGAAAACCCTTCGGGTGATTTAAACGACTTGCATTTCAAAAAATAGTCTGAAATTACAAAATTATCTGGCCTATTTTGACAGGTCGGTGAACTTCAAATTGACCAATGACTGATATGGGCAAATTAAATTAATCAGAACATTGGAACTTGTAGCTTGATACTGACCAGGTTAAGGGGATGAAATTTTTGATCAAGTAGCAAGTACCAGTAGACAAAAAGCAGCTACCATGTGTAGTAAACTTATTGCCATCTTATTTTCATCAAACATAAACTTATTTTATCAAAAAATCAAAGGAAACAACGGAGAAAAGAAATTTTTGTACAACCATCATTAGAGATGTCCAGACTGTATATGGGCAATTTGAAAAGTCTTTAATTAGCATAGACAAGATTCAGGGATTATATTCAATCGAAAACCCTGATGGATGCCACTTTAATTGATTGCCTAACTAGAAACTGACTTTTAAAACATATAATACCTAAAATTGAAAAACAACTAACAGGCTTTCCTTCTTGGGCAAATAAATGAATTAGATTGTTCAGAATTGACTTGATATCTGTTGATTCTCAATTTGAATGATTGATTTGGGATAATTAAACAAATTTCAAATGCAAGTTTAATCTAAAGCTTAATATTCCCAGAAAACAGGCCATCATTAAATATTAAATCAAGTTGTTATCTTTTGGAGGTATAATGTCACATATTTCTAAATGAGTTGGTGGCTTGGTGCAATATCAATAATACCTTGGGTGATCATCTCCACCAGGGGGGAGAGTTGGATAAAGGCAACAAGGATGACCAAAAGAATCTTGAAGGAATATTGTTGTTTATAACAAGAAAATCTTTGCCAATATTTAAGGAAGAGATAACTAGGAAACTTTTGGCAACACAAATCTATTCTCAAGAGCATTCACATTTGCAAAATTATAGGGTTGGGAAAGGAAAGCACAAACTCCTTAAGACGGAATGGTATTATGTAAAGACTTGTGCAATAGAGCAAAACAGGTAAATGTTTTCAGCAAATTTTCATGATCCTTATTTGAAAAATAATAACTTTTATATATGCTTGATGGGAGTGGAGATTCACAATTTCAAATAAATAGATGCGAAAATGAAATAGAAGAATTTATGATGAAGTTTGATGAAAACTTGATGGAAACGATTGGAATATTATTTCCTGCCTTATTCTTTCAGAAGAACATGACAGTTTGCGTTCAATTGTCTGGTTTCTTCATCGGATATATGGGTCTGCCTTGAAGCACTCACACTAAAACATGACTTCAGATATCAAGGAAATGAAGCCATGATAGGAAATCGATTGGCGGCCTACTTATCCAATAATTAAACCACCTCTCATGTCTGTTATGGCCGAAAATTTATAAAAATTTCCCTAGGCCTAACACAGAGACGATTGATTTCATAAAAAACCACAGGTGAGAAAGGAGATCGTTAGTTTTCCCAACATCTTGGTTTTCCCTGCTACTGCGTCTTTATCTAGAATATTTTTATCAGGTTAAAGAGATTTTCTGCCGATGCATAATCCGTAACGTCACTGTATTGTTTGGGACCTGGCAAAAGGCACCGTCTTGTTAAGTGAAAAAAATTATTTTGACTCAGACAAAACCTCTGTTCGAGTGTTCTGCCGATCAGACAAAACTAAGGAGACTGTTTATTGGTAAACCAATAACTGGGTACTTACCAATTAGCTCCGGCATCCTGCAACATTGATGGCTGCAGTGCTTTGTCAACGCACTATAGCAATTTATTCATCGGCCGAAATCCCAAAGTTGGGATCGAAGTGTGTTTGTGGTTATGATTTCTTGGAGAGAGCCGGTTAGCTTTCTGTCGGATTAATTTTGTGACGATAGTTTGAACAAGAACAGTGAAAAATACTAATATTCTACCATCTGCAGTCCATTTTCACATTCGCACGGTGAATGGATGCTCTTGCTCGGGTCCTAATCCACATTTATCAAGAACTGAGCAAACATCATCACCCATGAACGAAATAATGAGGCGTCGACTTCTTCAAAAACATATCAAACACTATTAGCGTTTTCTCTGACAATCCACACACGAAGCGAATAGATAACAGTTCACACAAATCCTTTAGCACCCTGGAAATCCTTGAAAGCAGCAATAACACTATAAGGCAACTTTAATATCAAAATTTGTGATTGCCAATTCTCGCATCTCATAAACGACGCGTCCAGCTATTGATCAAACATTCTTTACAGGTCACACGGGAAATTGAACACAGGGCAACAAGGGTAGCCTTGTTTCCATGGATATTCCCCTCAGTGGAATTTCATTGAGGCAAGGAAATGAAGTTTCAACGTTCGTTAGCAAAGGCACAAAATTAAATTGACGAGTTATTTCGACATTTTGTGCAGTCATTAAAATTTTGCACGTCAAAAGGACAGTTAAAAAGCAAAGTCAGTGAATCTAATTCAAAATATAAATTAGCGAATGAGTAATGTGGCCGTAGGCCGAAAAAAGAAGGAAAGTAGGGTGGGTCTTGTTATATTATCAGCTTTTGCGCCCACGAAATTCTTCAATGCACTCGACAATTAAGGTGAATGACAAAATAAAAAGCTTACCGGCCCTGTTCAGGAAAAATTACGTTTGTATACTTCTTATTGGAGCCCACAAACAAAAAGAGGGCGATAAATCTCAAATATATTTTAGAAGACTTATTCTAACTAGAAAACCCTCCAAAAACCATACATGACCTTCTTGCACTGTTATCCCAATCCCCTTTTAACAATATGAAGATTCCTCAGTTACAGTAGTTCCTTTTGTAGCTTTGCAAATGATATGCCTCAATCTTCACCCTTACTAAATGTTTCATAATTATAGAAAAAAATGATTCAGCACCACTCTTTGAATTTACACTCAACACCGTTGGTCATATGGCCTAAAAGGTTATAGGTAATATCCTCAGTAGTTTCGACCTGAGTCAACCTGTGCAACACTTTTGTAAGTGGGTTGTACTTTCGAAACCTATTGGATCTTCCCTTTGCAGACCCCATCCTGATGAGCATTTTCACTTTAGAACTTTCCTTATAAATTTATAATTCGCCGTGAACTTGCTTTTTGTAATTCATTCTCCTTTACATCAACTTTCAACGGGATTCGAAAATGCGGTACCTTCTCTTCGCCTTTTGTTTTGAAATGCGATTTGAAATCTTTTCAAATCTCTCCCTTTTCGCTGAGCCAATGACGTCATACGCTCACACCGCCCATTTAGTTTGTTTATCTTTGCCTCATTGTTCTTGGTAGCCTTACGACATGATGACTCATCGTTAGCTAATACCCAAATACGGTCTGCAGCAAATGTACCACTTCGTGAAAAGAACTGATAATCTCATTCTAGAGAATTGTATGGTTGAAGAAAACTATTTTGAAGAATTCATCTACGTTTCTACACGAAGGCGATCGTCCACTGTACGGTCCTCGAAGGTAGGCTGCTAATTACGTCAAACAGTGACTCATCTTTAGCTTCTACAATAAAAATGAAAGCTGTTGATTGGACAAAGGCAACGACCAATCAATTCAATCGTCTACTCTCTCACGGTTACTTTTGAATCGCTGGGGGATTTCTCATATACGTAATTACGACGTGGTAATTGCCTATCAATTAAAAGACTTGGAAGTACAAATTTGGTTGTTTTTTTAATGCTGGGTATGGGAATCAATCGCACGCGACTTAATAGTGTGTGCGCAAATGCATGGCTTACTGCATTGATAGACAGCCGACCGGGAATGATTGAATTTCAATTACAAAGTTTGGCTGCAAAAGTATATCAAAAAAGTGCTTCTTTCAGACCTCTATTATCCTGAAATTTAGGAAAAGTTTTTTCTTCTTATTGTTTAAAAATGCACACGCATGCATTGAATTGCATTCGCATATATGCTTGAAAAACTTAAATGTTTCCTGACTTACAAATTTAACAATATGATTTTCGTTCATCAGACCAAAGTACAGTAGCAAAAAGGAAACATGCCTTAATTACAAACCATGGATGAAGGATGGTGATGACATGGGCCCGGGGACATAACACCCCAAAAGAGAACTATACAGAAAGGCCTTGTGATCTGATTTCCACTTTCCACCTGTTTATGGGTTTCCCTCTTGCGGTTGCTTTGCTACAAAATATATGATGACACTACCTAGAGATAGTAATGGGGTCTCTGCTGGAGACGAGCAAAATGCAGAGCGACAGGGCTAAAAACTTCAAAGACAGCTGTGACAAATACAAATCAAGAATATGTAGAAAAAATTAATAAATCGTTAAATGGAAAGATGTTTTAGTATTTAAAGGACGTTTATCTCACACCCTATCCTGGGGCATGATTTAGGTAATTTTTACTTCTATGAGATGATGTTAATTAGTGTAGCATTGAATCGGTTAACATTGGCGGTACCGTAAAGTACGTTAATCTATCAACTGATTTCAACCCAATTGTGACATGCATTGAATTACTGAAAACCACACCGAACGGATAACATTGATGCAAATCCAAAACAATCGATTGCAAGTAGACAACATTTCTCTATACCTGAAGAAAGGGCTCGCTAAAACCACCAATTTGTGGCCTCCGTTTCAACGCACAGTGATTATGTACACGAAAAGCCCATTTTCCGGATAACTGTCTATCTTTCAGAATCCATCCTTCTTCCATGGTTGGACGAAGTGGATGAGAGTGTGGCAGAAGGACAGTGCTGCTTTCTCCAAACAACGCTTTATTATGTCCAGCCTCGCCCTAATTTGAATTTGCCTCGTTTCCGGTCGCTCTGATTTCCTCACACGAAGACAACGTTTGGTTGACAGGAATGCTTAAAGTTAACGCCCTACTATACGTTGATCAAAGGCTTTACAGAGGTGGAGAACAGTTAGAGGAACGTACACTTTGATTGGCTCTGAAGAACTGCAAAGCGCGCGTCACTCCTCCCCAAAGTCAGTTCCTGAAAATGCATGTTGTCACATTCATAATGGCATGTTTGCAGACTTCTCGGGCGTTGTAAGCAGATATTACATACTTCCTTGTGACCATCCCATTCTCCTCCGCATCAATTTCCTATTCTTTCCTACTCCTCGTTGTGGAAATGGTTGTCATGAAATAAACTAAAACGATACTGAATTCATAGTTGGGGAAAATAGTTGACTGAATCGCAGTCAAATTCATTTTCATGCGAAAAACTGTGGATTCTGATCTTTTTTTCAACTGTAGTTTGTGCATCCAATAACTATGCAACGATATAGCTTAAAAGGTATTGAAATATCGAGCAGATGTTATTGTTGCAAACTGTCCGCGATATTCCTTATCATATTTCCCTCTTAATTTTATCGAGTTTCAATATCATCAGCTAATAAGATATTCAGGGATTAAAAGGAATCAATTTTGAACAAGGTACTAATTTATGAAAACGGCTGTGAATTCTATACTTGATTAAGTAGGCATTATATTTTTGAGAAAGGCTAGATAAATCAACTAAGAAAGTCTGCGCACTGCTACCCAAAATGTCTCTTTATACGTACAAGAAGGAACTATAAAATGTCGCTGCATATCTTTTCGCTGATACAGTTATGTCAAAAACCAGCATTCTGAAAATAGATGAGCTGACATGCAAACAAATTTGGATACATGGATAATATCTCTTCTCACTTTTGAATAACTTTATCCATAATTATTATATTACATCATACTTATATCTACTTTTGAACTTTGAATACCTTTTTTGCATCAATAAAAAGCTCACTTTATAGTACCTCTATCAGTTCTCTTCACGAGAAAGAGAAGCAGTTTTGTTACAATGAAACTTGGTTTTCTTATTTCTTAAAGGAGCAATTAACGTTACTGGATGCATGCAAGCACACTAGTGGTATCAGTGATACCACCGTCTAACGCTCTGTTCTTGCATGCATCAATGCAGTTGGTAGTAAAAAGCAATTGCTTGCAGCCACGTTTGTACACGACTGTTAGTTCCCCATTCATGTTCACTGTAACCCAAGGGCAGACAAACACAACACCAGTGACGAAATAGCGAGGTACTGCATGGCATTGACCAGGCAAGCGTGAAAATCCCATTGCAGTTTGTTAGTACCAGCAGGGCGGTTTCTCTTCGATCTTTATTTCCACCTGAAGTTGAATGCGACCCCCGGCCCTTTGTGAGACTGGTGGCCTCCTCTACACACCTGCACATGTATAGACAATCAGCCAGGGCGTATCCTGGTAAATCTTGCCATTGCGCAACTTATTTCGATACATGCTTTGAGACGCTGGGGTGGCGCTTGTCCAGTTCGCCTAAAGGGGAGTTGCATTAGGCGGGGTCCTGTGACAATTTCCTGTGCTTGTTAAGATTTGTTAGTTTCTCTAATGGAAGAATCCTCGAAAACAGCTAATAGGAAACATAGTTGAATCATGGCTCATATTGCCGGCAGCATATTTGTGATATTATTAGGAATACGAGAAACGAAGTGATAGCATTACTGACGTCATTGCGGAGTCGATAAATTGTTAGCAGCAGTATTTGTTGTATTGGTTCCTACCTAGCTTCCGAAGGTAGTATTTAGGACACTGAGAAGGTATCACGAGTCAATGTGATCAAGCCACTGTAAACTTTGATGATGTAATGGAATTTATGCATGCCTATGATGAGGTATTGAAATTTTGAGACATGTCTTAGTAATCAGTTGCTTTTTGAAATGCATAATCAATTTTTTCAATGCATTTGATTTTACGTAGCATGTGGAGGTAGTTCTTCAGACACTGAGAAGCTTATGCTAATCAAGCAGTGTCCTTTCTCTTGATGTGACCACACCTCGTGATTCCTATGCCTGGAATAACAGATAGCTAGCTCTCCTCACTCTGTGTGCAACTTTGGTCATGTCAGGGACTCGAACTACGGACCCTTGGGTCTGTAGTCATCGCCTCTAACAACTGTGTCATCCTCATACAACAACTGAGTCACACAAAATAGGAACTGCTTCTTAGTCTGGCGCTCCAACGTACGGAAACAGACTCGATGTGCAAGGCTCGATTCATTCCAGTGCAAAGCTCAGTATGGTATAATCAGAAACGCTTTTCCTTGGACCTAGTTCACCTGAGCAATATATTGAGTGATGCTTCAAACCATTATTAAGAAAATTATGGATTTCAAGAAACTGGAAGCCCGTCACCCTTTCCGACACTCATAAGCCATACATTAGCCCAGCCATGGCCATAGAACTGGCATGGATAAGCATTTAGTTTGCTTTTTAAATCTTCCCAAAACGTACGCTTAAAAACACAAATGGTGCATAGATGTTTGACTAGAGAACAAATATCAGCGGGTACTTTATTGGAAAAACGCAAAATAATCCGTTTTGACCCACAATGAAAACTGACATTAATAATGCAATAATTCCAAATTTATTTGCTAAGATCAAGATGAAAAAATCAATGCGGATTTATCTAAAGAATATATTAACAAAAACTTTCCATAAGAGTGCTATAAAAAGCACCATGGAAAAAATGACAGGTTTAATTGGGATATCCACAGATCCCAAGAAATGAAGAATGTTCTTCGCAGAGCTTCGTCGTTCGTTTGGTACAATCCAGAGTTCTTTTAAGTGCCAGCCACTTTTGCCTTTACAACCTGATCTCTCATCCTTTGAA
The DNA here is from genome assembly GCA_003864495.1 of Nemopilema nomurai. Taxonomy (NCBI): domain Eukaryota; kingdom Metazoa; phylum Cnidaria; class Scyphozoa; order Rhizostomeae; family Rhizostomatidae; genus Nemopilema; species Nemopilema nomurai. The sequence goes on along the minus strand of ML133388.1, from coordinate 1,931,787 downwards.
GGGCACATCACCCGTAGTAGATGATACCTACCATCTTGCCTATGTCATAGACTTCTCTGTTATTCTGATCAGAAATCGTCACTTTGAGATGGATTTTGCCGCTTAAGGTTCACTATCTCAGCCTCAAGGAATGCACAAGCTCTCTCGATTTCGTAGTTTTTACTCACTAGACCAATCCAGCTACAATGGTAAAGCGAAAGTTTCGAATTCATGACTTTGTTGATTAAAGAATTTTGATAAAGAAAAGCAAGGATCTAAATCTATTCAATGTAATATTCCCTACGATATTTTGTCTGCTTGTATTTGTTTCTACCTTGCATCCGGTTTTTAGGACACTGAGGATCTTTAACTTATCGAGCAGTGTCCTGGTCCTTCCTCTCGATGTGACCACACCTCGTGATTCCTTATGCCTGGAATTATAGAGAGCTGGCGATGCCAGGGACTCTAGCCACTGAGCCATCCTTGCACTCAAATATATTTTAGTGCTATCTTTAGTGCTAAGATATCTTTTAGTGCTAAGATGACTGAACACACAGAAACTCGAAATCATGAATTGAGAAGAGTTAAATGAGGAATGTAGTAACCTTGATTCGAGCAGTTGCAATTGGTCTCCTGCTTTAATCTGGAAGCAAAATACACAAGAATATATCACCAACTAAAAATTCGCAATAGAATTATATTTGGCCTTAAAAAACAATCATTGAAAAAACACTTTATTGGCACTTTAACAAAAGTAAAATGAATGATTGAATAATTTCAAGTACAAAAAATCCACAAATGAGTATTTTCAAACAAGTCATATTAAACTAAAAATTTCAAAACAATAAAAATCAATAAGAAATTCCATAAACGAAAACAAGAAACATCAAAAAGCAAAATACAGAATATAAACAAAAAATATAAACAATATAAGAGCATTTAATGCAAAATATTGTGAAGTGAAAAGCAAGTTAGTCAAAAGACAAGCCCATGAAAAAGACAATAAGAGGATAGAAGTTTCTATGCATGGCATGGGTTTAATCAGCTTCAAAGAATGGTATTTATTGTCTAGGCTAGCAGTTGAGCAAAAGATTGGCATCTTCCTTGCCTTTTAAATTCACCCAATCAGAACATTTACCAACAAAACCTTTCTCACCTGTGCAGATTTTCTCTCCCAATTTATATCTTGAATACTTTTCCTGCAGCAAAATAAAATATTTAAGGTATGTATATAACATGTTGAAATCTTAGAAAAACACTTTTCTGATGCTTTGAACTTTGCATTATGCTAGATTAGAATCATTTTAAAATTAAATAAAGATATCAGGATATCATGGAATTTGAAGCATTCATTATATAAATTTTTTTCATTCAACACTCTCTCCTTTGATTCCTTATAACTTAATGTTAATTCTTGTAAATTTTGGCTTTTTCTTGTCGCAAATACTAATTTTATTTTCTATAAAAGGTCTTTGATTAACAATGTCAAGTTCTTAATTTTAATGCTAAATTGTTAGTAAAATTTTAATATTACTATAGTAAGATTACTATAGTAAAATAAGATATTCTAATTGTAAGAAATTTTAGATACATGCTCTTTTTGCTACTTTTTCCTTTCTTGCATTCTGTTACTTTATTATTCCCGCTGTCCATTCTATTTGTGAAACTTAAAAAACTACCATCAAAACTTAAAAAAATCAAAGTTTCAACTATGTCAAAAAATTACAATCTTTATTCAATTTTATCTCTGAGCAGGGCCAGTAAATTGCTTCCAATTTGTCTTAATGAGAATTGTAATTGCAGACTATTACCATAATAAATGAAAAGTTTAGAAGATACTTCAAATTTGTCTAACTATTTAAAGTTGGGTTCTGCAGTTACCGCAAGTCATTTAGTTGTCTTTGTTGATCATCCAGCATTTGCTGCAGTACTTCATTGTATCCTCTCCATGCATCTGCCCCAAATTTTGACAAAAGCTCTAAATTTGTGATTCTGTAAAAAGACAAATAGACAACAACACTTTTAGGAAACTTATCCAAGATAAACAATTATGTCACTTAGACCAACTACAAGAAACAGAAATTACTCAAGGCAACCTTGAAAAAACACCTCATTCTGAGGCAGAGACAAATATATTCCAAGAGACACTCTCGAATAAAGCAACCTTATTGCAAACAATATTCAAAATTTCCAGGCATTGGCAAAATATTAATTTAACATATCCTCAAGAAAAAGACTGTCAGACACACAGACCGACAGACATGCAGACATACAGACAGACAAACAGATGGCATAAAGACAGAAAGATAGATGGATAGACAAGAGGCAACTAAAGACAAACAGAGAATAAACAGTAACAGTCAAAAAGAAGAATCAAAGATCTTGCTTATTTGAGTCTGTCTGGCTACAGCAAACCCCTGCTTTGCAAATAATCACATCAAAAAAATGCTTCAAAATTAAATAGCACCTGCAACTGAGGATTATTTTTATTTGGGTTATTTGAAAAGGTAATATTCTGTAAAGCAGGAAAGGGAAGGACCCTGATGCAATCCATCAGAAAGAGGCAGCTTCAATTCTTTGGGCATATAATGAGGAAGGAAGGTCTAGAAAACCTGACTCTAACAGGTAAAGTGGAAGGCAAAAGAAGCAGGGGCAGACAGCGACTGACCTACTTGGGCAGTCTAAGCAAATGGATGGCAGTTCAACTGACAGAAAGGGAAAGATCAAAAGTGTCGGAGCAAGAGTTACTGAAAACAACAAGAGACAGGAAGCTGTGGAGAGCCATGATCGCCTACGTTCTCAACGAACACGGCACATAGAGAGAGAGAGAGAATATTCTGTGTCTGGAACCAATATGAAAAGAATTAAGACAAAACAAAGCATAGACAGAACAAAGCAAATCCTTTGGTTTGAAGTGGATAATAATAATGCATTAAACAAAATTTATAGACAGCTCAAGGAAAAAGGTTGTCAGTAGGAAGATAACAACATACATTAGAGATTAACTCAAAGCATGTTATTTATGTGTTAAAGTAATAGAATTTGAAAGTATTAATATGTCACAAATAGATCTAGCACACAAAATCTATAGAGTTTCTTGCCATTTTAGACATAAGCTTTGAACAAGTGGAAGGCTATCTATGGGTGACATACTTTGATAGGATCTACCTTTTACACTGGCAACTTCATGGCTTTTACAAAAATGGCATAGCTAGGTTGAAATGGTAAACATGAAATGGGACTTTACAATTTTTTCACATCATTGTGCTCCAGTTCTTCAGAACCACACATTTAATGCTCAGCAAAAGAAATTGATAAACTTTACATTTCTTTCATATTTTGGTGATGACATGAAAAGGGTATTTTTTTTACTGTGATTATAAATTTGAGGGTTTAGTGAACAGTTTCCTCAATAACGGATAGTAAATGTTTATGTAAATATAACAATTGTCATCATTCCATACTTTCAGATGTTATGTGCTACAAAGATCCATCATGAAAAATTAGAAGTCATAACATTTCTACGCTGTATGCTAATGCAAGTCATATCACACCAGGGCTTCAAATTCCACTACAAAATAGGTCACATGATAACTCAGCAAAGTTGACAAAACAATAGACTAAGTAAGTCTTCTTTTGTTGACAAAAGAAACAATAGATAAGTTAACTTGATGAGCCAGTTAGGTAAAACTGCAAGTTTTTTTACCACCATTTTAGGATTAAAAGTAGGGGTGAATAAATAAACAACACACTGATAGCTAAACAGAAAGGTTATAAATGGGAAAATTGAAGTATTTCATAAATTAATCATACCTAGTTGCTTGATGCTCCAACTGTGCCATAGAATTCCTGAGACATTCATTCCAAGCAGAAACATCTGCCTTCTGATTAGCTGATGGCTGTGGCAACTCATACCTTTAGGAGCATGATAGTAGCGAATCTTAGCACCACAAATATTGAGATACATACATAGAGTAAACCCTGAATGTGGAAGCTTGGCACAGGCAAAAATTAGTATCAATTAGCTTTATGATATGCAAATTTTGGTAAGAGCATTGATAAATTTACATAAAACTGAAAAATAAATCACTTCTTCAAATTTCTTAATGGTATGTAGAAAATGCTGATCATTAAATGACCATTGCAGCACTTTTGCTGACAACCTTACAAATTCAAACATTCATTGATATGCACCTGGCATTACATCAAGAAAAAATCAGAAATTTCACTGTTATGAATGTATAAATATGTTTTACATTTATATCTAGCATTCTTCTTTAGTAATATAAAGCAAAATCATTTTCCTGACATTTGGAAGGAAAGGAAAGATTAAATGAAGCATAGTTATTATTACTTAATATTAAATTATTGATGAACAGAAGACACAATGCTTGATGTTAATAACAAAAGCAAGAAAATAGACTCCCAAAGTAAAAATGGAGATTTACAGCATTGATATAAGAACGTGGAGGAAAGTAAACACATTCACTTACCTTTTCATGCTTAAGTGCTCCAGTGGTTGCTTATTTCCTATTCTTTCAAACTCTTTTTTTATCATTGGTGTCTAAGTGCAAACACATGACAACTAACAAACAATACAGTATTTACAATATAATTATGTTATCAATATACCATTGAATTACAAAAGAGAACAAAAAAACAACTAAAAATTACAAGCACCAGAGTGAGAGTCAAAGCTCTATTTGAAATGAATTTAGCAAAAAGGAGCCAGTTGACTAGCTAAGAATAGGTAATGAGAAATGGAATCTGGACACAGGAAATCCAAAAATCAGAGGAAAAGACACTAGCATTCAAACGAAATGCAGCTTGCAGCTGACTCACCTCAAATGATGCATATTTTGGGTCAGGAAGATACTCTAAGTAGTTCTTTGTAGGCCTGTATCTTCTTGTCTCTTCCTCAATCAGAGAGTTAACCTATGGTGCAATTTAAACATTAATGTTTAAACAGAAAAACAAAAATATTTAATGCTACAATAGGGGGTTAGTTAAAAAATTCAAATCTTGTGATGTTACAGTCTCACAAGTTTGACATGTTATGTTTAAATTGTTTTAAATTGTTAAAGATACTTCACTGACAAGACCTTTGAGCAAGCAAAGACAGAATGCTTCATGCGAACTGGTCACTGATGATTCAATGAATCAATCTCAAGGCTTCGAAAAGAGGTAGGCAGCATTAAGGAAAACTTCCAAATTATATATTTCTATCATCAAGGCTTCTTTTATTCATCTTTCTAAGAGTAGTTATTCTAGCGCTTGTAGTAATAAATAGGCAATGGTTATTGTGTAGAAGGCTAGTCATTTAGGCAGGCTAGGTAGGATGCACGTATTTTTGTAAGGTTTTATAACAGTTATAAGTTTAAATAGCATTTTATGGATAACTATAGAAATAAACTACAAATTACCGTGTCTCTCACACCTGGTTCTTCGTAATCTTGGTCAATATAGGGCAAGGCGTCGGGGCAAACTTCGTGGCTCATATGTGCTGCTGTCGCCATTTTGTTAATCTCAAAAAGATGATTCTGATACCGAGGCTGTTTTATTATGGATACCTTAAGAAAGTATTCCACCACCACAACCACTGAAGCCCAAAGGGCAAAATCCGTGATCGTGTTAGAAGTACCTGTTAAAATTATAGTGTGAAGCATGCAAGTGTATGAAAAGCGGATTGCTAATACAGCCTAACAGCATATTCTTGTTCTTTTAATAAAGATGAATTCAATGAGGCAAGAGAAGAAGCGGATTCAGCACAGTTTCATCAGCAATGTAGATTGAACTGTTTTTGAGAAGGTAAAAAACTTTAATACTCTTTGATAAGGTGCTGAGATTTTCTACTACGTATTCCTTTTTCTATTGTAATCAATATATTCCACCTTTTTGATCAGGTCGATTTTTCGAGTTGTTACACTTCTTGAATTTATGATTCGTTTTGAACGAATCCTCAATTGATCAGCATAATGCAAAAATTCTATTTTTATTTTCTTTCTAGTTCTTAATGTTTACTCAAACTTTCTTATTTGAAAGATGCGATTTATGCTTTTTGGGGTATAATTCAGATCAAGCAGATTTATTTGCTTTTCAATTTGCTGGAAAACAATCCATTTGCTCTAAGATTATTAAGCATAACAGCATTTCCATTATAATTCTATTCCTTGGGTAGCCCTACAGTAGAGCTGACTTTTGAAAAACCTGTTATCTAAAACTTTAATTATGAAATGCTCAAAAATAGTAGACTAACTCTTAGATAAACATTTTCAAAGTGCAAAGGGCAATTCCTTAACTGAAGGAAATTGCATCAAGGTTCTACAATGCAGGGGAAATTGCATTAAAGTAGGGTAGTATCTGTTTCTATGGGCACTTTAGGCAGAGAAAACAGAGAGTGTCTACAGGTGTGGAGGGGTAATTTATAAAAAATGCTAGAAAGTCCGGGAATATTTGTTCCCTGTATGCATTACACTGGCATGGAAGCATTCATAACATACAGAAGTTTTCTGTTTTCTTCAGGTTAAACATTTCTTTTTTTCAGAAAACAGCAAGGCATGTTCTAAAATGCTTGCTGGAAAACATGGGGTCCTCAACTTGGCAAACATTGATTCACAAACAGTTGCTATGTCAGACCGGAAAATGCCCCCTGTCTCTGAAACAGGGAAGCGGTTGTCACATCAGCTCAGCAATGGAGATCTTCACCTTGTCAATCATAAGGAGATGCAAGATTCCACCAGAAACAATGAACCATTAGAAGTGGCACACAATTATCCAAGCCATGTTTCCCTGGATTTATCAATTGAAATTAAACTACATAATAGTAATAAAATGCACAGTCATGGAAATCAAAGGGACATTTGGATGCCAGCTGTTGTCTTAGGTGCCTGGTTCTTCTGTAGTTTTGTGACAATAATGCTCAACAAGTACATCCTCTCAACACTGGATACAGACCCTGGAATTCTTGGTGAATTTCAGATTGTATTCACAACTGTGTTTGGTTTCATTGCAATGCATCTTCCATGTAATTTGTTTAAAGCAAGGAAAGAGAAACAAGCAGAAAGCTACAACAAAATTATTTTTTTAAGGTCCATGGTGATGTTAGGTTTTCTTAGGTAAGTAATGTTTATTCTATATTATATTTGTTGTTACTTAGGGTGTTGTAGAAGTTTATTTATTTTCTATTTTGAACACTTAAATACATTAAATCAGCCATTCAAGCCAGTGATAAGTTCACTGAAAGATTTAGGTTGGTTTTATTATAGCAAGCCATACTTAAAGGATATAATTTCTTTGGCTGTTATCTTAACATATCATGCAGGACAATGGGAAGAATATGCTTTAGAAAATGAATAATTGTATTACTTTCTATTTCAAAAATGAGTTAATTTGTATTGTTACAAATTTCTTGGTTTGCAGCTTGAAGCTTTTAATCTGTTCTCACTGTAATAAAAGTATCAAAACCCTCTTCAAATTATCAGCTGACTGATTAATAATCACAATTAATCAATTTATCAGCAAATTACTTTCTTCTTTCTAGGTTTGGGTCTGTCGTATCCTCAGTTGTAGCAATGAAAAATGTTGCAATATCATTTTCGGAAACAATTAAATCCTCAGCACCATTATTCACTGTCATTATGGCTTACTTGATACTGGGTGAGTGTCTATAAAATATTTCAATAAATAAAGGTGCTGAATATGCATTACAATATTTGAGATTAAAAGAGTACCTCAACCAGGTACCCTTTGTCCATAAACACTACAAGTTTTGCCACAATGTATTTTTCTTATATCATAAGAAAGAAGCTTTTTTAAATCATAAGTTATATGTTCACTCGAATAAACATTATTAAATTCTGGCTTTATCATACCTCTGATCAACTCTAGGTTCAATATTGACAATACACCTTCTAATTTTGGCTCATTTGAAAATATGAGCTTCCAAAGTGATATTCTAATGATATGAGCTTCCAATGTTGTTGATGTATCAACATTGAAGTAAATATATCATTTTCTCTTTTCAGGGGAGTATTCCGGCTTGTATGTCAATCTGTCACTTCTTCCAATTATGTTTGGACTGGGAATATGTACATCAAATGAAATTAGTTTTGTCCCAATTGGGTTCTTTTCTGCATTACTGAACAATGTTCTAGACTGGTAAGTTCTATGTATAAATTCAATTTCATTGTGTTAAATTTTGTTTCATTATCCTTACAAGTTCGGAAGGAAATTTCATTGGAAATTATTTGCAGATGATCTCTGAAATGCAGCACATCACAAGCAGCACCAAAGAATTCATCTAAAATGTTATTGATGTTTATTTAAGCAAAGTCCATTAAATATATGCAACATGTAAACAAGAGACATACAGTATATAAAATTGAAGGTGTTGATAATGTTGAAACATTTCTTCATTCTAGTATACAAAATGTTTACTCAAAGAAGCTTCTTACAGGAGACCAGAATTATAGGTAGGTCTGTTGCATTAGCCATCAATGAAATCTTTAGTCTTCATTGCTTCTTGAATGGATTTTTCATCCAACCTTTTCTTTCCTTTTTTCTTGCATGACTCTGTTTCAAGTACTCCTTCAGTCTAACATTTTCTGCCTCAAGAACTTCAGATTTTCGCCTGAAGTCTTCCAACTCATGAGTTATCTTGCCCAAAGTTCTTTCCTTTTCATGAAACTTTTTGCAAGTGACACAACTTTTGCCCATTATTTCTGTAACTTTACTCTCCATGTCATCCAGCTTAGAAAGGTTAGATGTTGCTTCAAAGCTTGCTTCTTCCAGCTGGGTTTTTAAAGTGTCCAGTTTTCCTAGCAAGTTGGTTGCAAATCCTTTTCTAATCTGAAATATATTTGCTTTTATCAAATGGTGAAGACTTTGAAGGTTACTTTACACTGCTATGTAATTATTTTGGCTGAAAGTTATGAAAAGAGCCAGAGTTTCAACATTGAAATGACCTTTTTAAGGTAGTTGATACAAAGGGCCGTATTTATAATTTACTTAGTGATAGATTAAGATTCACAAATATATCTTTCTGTGTACTCTAGCTGGAATCTTTCTTCTGAGCTATTCAGATCTCAAAGCTGCTTAAGGAAATAGGGAAATTGTTTTCCCATTTATTCAAAAGGTTCTCTTTTAAGCATTCTTAGTTTTGTTTTCTTTTTCAAGCCAGTGCTTTTACATGTACCTTACAAAGTTTCTTGAGCTAGTGTTACAGTCACAAAGAGTAGCACATGTCCCTGTATAAAGAAGAACAATAGTACCACATTTACCTCTAATGCTTCAATCTGAATTTCATTCTCTTTTTTCTGCAAAAGTATAGCTCTTAGGTCTTTGTTTGCATAAGATAGCCTGGAACATTTGTATTCAGCAGCATGTAGTCCTTTCGTCAATGTTTTTACCTTTTCAACTTCAATGTCATAGTTTTTGCTGCAGTGCTTGAGTTCCTCTTCTAATGAAGAACATTTCTGCTTCTGCTCACTCAAGGCCTGGTTCAAAAAGAGTGATAGCTTTTCCAGTCGTCCAAGATCTTCGTTGGTTTTCTCATATTTTTTAACCAATACTTTTGTGGAAACCCTTCCTGTTTCAGCAATCGCTTCCAATTCTTTCTTTAGTTCTTCTTTTATCGCATTGTTAAAGGTCTGTAAAGGAAATTAAGTTTTATATGGTGATTCTGAAAAAGAAGAGATATGAAACTTGTGATAAATAGAAACTCTTTTGAAAGAAGCTTCTGTCACGACTCCATTAAAAGATTATTTAAGACAGGTGCCCATCCGAGACCGTTGTCTTGGTTAAGAATACGACCGGTTAATCTTTTAATAGTAATTGTGTGTAATTAAATTGGTTATCAAAACTAGAGTTACTGCAGATAAAAATAGATATCAATTCCTTTTTATTGTTTATAATATCCCAGCTTTTGCACTTTACATCTGTCTTAATCGTTTTTCCTTTAAAATCTAAACGATAAAAGATAAAATGTATTTAGTTGGCTATAAGCCACGTGTACAAATGCTGCATATTTCATGAGAAAATCCGTAAATCACAATGTTGCAACCTCTATTTGTTTTTCTTTGGCTATAACCCGTGCGTTTTTCAACTGTCGTAACAGGAATGAATTCTCTCTTTCTAGAAATTCATTCTCTGTTTGAAGCAGTCTCCTTCTCTCACACAGTGGTACCTCCAGCTTCTGCATTAGCTCCAATGTTTTTGACAAACAGGCTTCCTCGAGACGTGCCTTATGCTCAATGCTGCTGGTGCTTTCTTGTCCCATTATGAGGTTTTTAATCAAGCCCGCTTGCCGTTGCTAATCAACAGTATTAAACAGCAAACATTTCCATAACGTCGGCTTTGTTTCACAAGAACAGCCAGCAACAGCTTATAAGGTGCAATCTATTCTAGTAACTGTTAAAATTTAAATTTCAGTGCCATCGAGCTTAGAAAATCCCTCTACAACGGTACCAAATTACAGCTTCTATTACGTTTGTTCTATTATTAGCTTGAAGCTAGGCCGCCCATACGCTTTATATGTAAGCGTGTTTTATTGGTGACGTCAGATGAAACATTTTAATGTTGAGCTGTGACAAAGCTTCCAGAGTTGTATTATGTCCAGGGCAAAGGGTGGGAAAGGAGGTGAAATATTGAACTATGTCTGTGGAATGAAGAGAGGGAGGCCTCTGACTCAAGCATCAATATGAACAGAGCCTTTTCTATACGATTGCTTATCGCTTGTTGTGGGTATTTATTTTGGACCGTTACTTTGGTTAACACTATGGCTATTTGCTTGAAGTTGGTGCTTTAGCGAAACCTCCAGCATACGTATTTAAATATTCCATTTGATTTGAAATGTTCGAGGAGAGTAGCCCCTTGGTGATGCTGATTTTCAAGGGGCCACGTATAATGCAATCTTTTAATGAATATAAACTTCTAATAATCATTTATAATGAAAGGTCTCATTTATTCTGATTCTACAAACGCTGTACAGTAACTTTTTTATCCATACCAAGTAACATACCTTGGTGCTGGTCGCTGTAGTTTCCTCGATTTGTTTTCTCAGTCGATCGTTCATCTTTTTCAACTCTGTGTTTTTGTTCTGGAGCTGTTCTGCCTTTTGCTTGTCGCTTTTGATGAGGTCACGTGAGAATTCCAGATACATTCTATAATACCGTCCAAGTTGCTCCTTTAGCATTGAATCTGACAGCTCCGCCATGACTGCCAACCAACTACAATACCCCCTTACCCACAGATGCACTTCTTTTCCCTTTTTCCAACCAGCTTTCCTTTTTAATTGCTCACCATTAAATCCGCATTGTTACGCCAAATTGGTCAGGTAATTTTAAACGTAGTAGAAAGCCTCGTTCTGGGTTTCAAACTTTCCCCAATACTTTTGATACAAATACCTCATTTGCCTTTTATTCTGCTGTTTTGTCGTTGTGGCTTGCTTTTGTTACTTCATTGCCTGAGTGAAATGCCTTTGCTATGTATAAAACGGGTTGGCTATTCGACCTCTAGTTTCTTGGCGCCATGGAGCCCTATTTGCAGTTGCCCTGCCAATTGCTGACTGGAAACTCTCTAAACCACCCAGCTTCTAAAGATCGATCCATTTAATATATACGGCTTCCGCTTTTTTGTGGGGAATTAGATACCGTATTCCATTTTGGGCTACGATCAGATACCCATGCTATGCACTTCTGAATACAGCTGACTTCTGTTGACCTTTGCTTCTTTCAGTCCCATGGATCTGCAGTTCTACGCCAGCGTAGCAGCGGTAATTGTACAGCTTCCATTTTGGTTGTTCTTCATGGTAAGTGAAAACCTATGAAATAAAGTATGAAATGTTTCGTTGATTCGCTACATTTGAGATTTTCAAGGGATTATGATGACAATAAAAACGATGAACTTTCATTCTTGCCCACTGACTGATCCCAACCAACCAGCTGCTTCTCTGAAACGTGAGATGCTCCGGCGGTCATCGTGTAAAACATGGCCATAATGGCTGGTTCATATTTAATTCCACAGTCGTTTAATAGCATTTCTGTTTAATTATTTATCCTGAATTTTGTTTGGAGGTACTGTTTATGTCTGGCTTTCTTTCCTTAGACTCTCTAAATTTTTGATGGTTTTCGCTCATTTCATATCTGTTTTTTTAATTTAATATCCTCATTTGCAAAAATTCTTTTAATTATTCATGTTGAGAACAAGTCTCAGAAGCATCCGGCTCTCCTGATTGTTTTGTCATTGTACTTCAGAATTATTGTTCCAATGAATCTAAATCTTTTGGTAAAAATTATTTCCTATATATGTTACATCTTAATAAAGATAACAGATGTGTAAAGTTCTCGATGCTGTGTAGGTAGATATTTTCGCTTTTCTGATGCTGTTTTTCAAAAGCGTGAAAGTCTGTGTGACGTCATCTCGGTTGAGCCGCTTATCTGTTTCTCAGTCAGAGGCTGGCTTGGCCCACTATCCGTGCATTATCGACCAATTGGCATGCAGCAATAAACGTCTGACTTTGATATCAGTTTGTCTGCGATTTTCGTTAATGTGTCGTTCACTTTCGATCGTAATGTGTTTGCCATGTTCTCAAACCATGATGTTTTGCTATCTTGTTCATTTGACATACTGTCAAATTGTAATCCTGTCAAAAGAGTTACTCAAAGACAGGTTTGCTCAATCCTGACGTCATACAAATCAAATAACATTGAAGGGAACAGGTGGGGTTGGAAATTAGACCCTATTATTGTAAAGTTATAATTTCATAAATGTTGGTTAATTTCTTTGGATGTATGAATACGTCAATGATCATTAGAATAAAGATCAAAATGTGTTGGACTTCCCTTAGAGGGATGGGGTAGATTTTCCCATTCTAATACTGAATTTCTTCAATTTTGACGTCATTGTTTATTTCATTCTAGGACTTCAGTGACAAGATAAGCGATATCAACCAGCATCTAGTCGGGGTGCTCCTCCTCAACAGCGTGCTATTTTACTTCCAGAGCTTCACAGCCTATTTTCTCATGTCATTGATTTCCCCAATCACATTCAGGTATATTCATCTAGTATTACTCCTCAACTGTACGTAACATTTTAGATAACAGTCGTGTCAACTGTGGATTTGGTCCAACGCAGCTGGTTTAGTCCAGTCTTGGATGTAAACAGTGATTAATTAACAGGATTTGTCGTTTGGTTGCTTTTTTTCATCTCGACCGATCAATGCTTTATTCGATCAACAGTAGGCATTGTTAGAAAAGCGGTATTAAATTCTAAGCAGCAACTCATTTTTTTTATTTGGTCGGAGGTAAGGTCCACTGATAGGACAAGATGGCTTGTTCTCTATAGACAAGATGGCTTGTTCTCTATAATTTATATATATACATTGTGAATAATAGCCTATAGCCATATAATATTACTCAATTGAGTTTTTCAAGCGAAAAATTTCGCTAGACTGTCGTCGGGTCAAAGTGCCTTTTGCCAAAGGGTAATTTTGCGTTTAGCAGCAGAAAAATTAAGAAAATTGTATAACAACATCTTTTTAAAATGGTTGGACGGTCTTTGATAGGCTAAGACATGTACACAAAGTAATGCGAGTATTTAATTTGAAAATGCTGATCATTTTAAGTTATTTAAGGCTAATCATTGAATGGAATAAACCATATTAGGTTAGTTACCCTATGAGAATTAATGCAGTTCCCCGAGGTTTGTTTCCAACGATTTCCGAGAGTGAGTGGCTTGTACAGAAGAATGTGAGATTGATCAAACTTGACTAGAAGCGAAAAGAACCCAAATATCAGGTGTATTGAAGAAAAATGAATACAATACAATTGGTTAGAGATGAATACAATTTGATGTCTAATACCTTTTTTGTAGTGTCGCAAGTACAGCTAAACGCGCCGTGTTGATATGGTTTTCTGTCCTGGTCTTCGGCAACAATGTCACGGTTCTCAGTGCAGTTGGAACAGTTTTTGTAGTCGTGGGAGTGTTTCTGTACCACAGAGCCAGACATAAGGAGGCCGCCGAGCGAATGAGACTGCTGGCTGAAAATGAAGTTAAACAACTTTCGCATTAATCACCCTGGCAATAACACTTACAATATTGCTGAGTTACTTAATTGGTTTGGATACGCTTACGTTTTGAATTCTCACATTACTTTGGACTTGTTTTGGTACAAGGGCTAAAACTAGACGCGCTTGCAGAAATTGTCTGAAAGTCTCTTTAAATAGGACACTTTCAAGAGTAAACCAATGTACGAAAAGGTGTTTTAGTACAAGGTTTATCTGATTGGAAGCTTATTCGGAATTGGGGTTTTAGCAGTATATATTTTTAAGAAGCAAGGGGGATTGGCCTTGTGGAAGAGGGCAATTTGGGCATTTCTGGTAGTCTATGCTAACACATATGCAACTTAGATTTAAGTAGTTGATGACAATTTTCTCATGCATAAGACTGGCTTTCAGAACAGCATAGACCTGTTACCAAGAGGGTTTTAATCCAGCTGAAGACTGTTACTCTGTGAATACGTCCTTCAAGTTGCTTACAGTCATCATTCAAGTTGTACAGTCATTTCTGACTTTGCAAGCAAAGTCTATGCACATTCATATGCAATCAATATAAAATATCGATAAAAACGTTAAAACACGGTTATGTTATATGAAAGCCATGCTTAAGCATTAGACCTTTGAAATAAGTCCCTCGTTCTTAACATCAGTTATTTTTGCGATTTTTCTTTGAATAATTTTTGCTACAAAGAATGATACATTCATTTGTTTAATCAACACAGTTCATAAAATTCAGGTATTTTTCCTCTCAGTGATCCTGCGAGTTTGTCTTGACCTGTGACATCATTTCGAAAATTTTTGTATACCGTGGATTTAGTTTAATCCTCAAGATTTTCATCATTGGTATCTATCATACAAGGGCCTAGAATGTGCAAGACCAAACCTCGTATTATCTTGTTGTAACAGCAACGATTTTCTTTCATGGCAACTATTATTAGCAGAAATACCAAGATCTTTGTTAGAGGTAAGGAAATTGTAAGGACAGTTTTCATCAGAAAACATGTGTTCGAATTAAAAAAGCAAGGAACCTCTATTTAAAAACCCAAAACAAGAATAATAGCTTAAAGATATTCTCTTTGCATGAATATGGTAATGAGGCCATATTGGACTGTAAAACCAAGTCACTGACTCGGAAATCGGGTATGATTATCATTGGGTATGAGCTCGCTGTGGTTGTATCTTTGATCAAGAAGAAAAGTCATACTGTTTAAGGTCCAACTAAGGACGGCCTAGCACTAACGTTCCTTACTGGACAATTCCCCAGACAAAGTAGATAATGGTATCCCAGTAACGGACCAGGCATCATTTTCCTTGAAGTGTTCTCATTGGAGCTGGAATCACAATATTCATTTAATAAATTGTGTGACCTAAATGTTTATCTAAACCAAGGAGTTAAGTTGATCGATATAATAAAGCTAAAGAAAACTAAGGCAATATCTGACTTACCTTGGCGTATGACGTATTCCGCTCACGTGAAAACTTCTGATCGCCAGCATATTCTTGGTGATACGTGCCGACGAAATCAGAGAAACTGGATTGTCTTCTGAAAGAAGTCGATGCACCCGGAAGACGTACGAACACGTAGAAGACCGGGAAGCTTTATACCACACAGCAAGTTCAGATAGAAATTTATAACCAGAATATAAATTGAAGCAAATTGAAAAGCTGTCTATGCTCTTATTAGCATGGGGCACTTGTTTCTAAAAGTTGTCGGATTGAAAGCTTGAAAGCATTTATCGTTTTGATAACATCAAACATTATCACTGGTTAACGGATTGCTGTTGTTTATGTTGACGTGGTAAATGGATTTCCATTGGAAATTTAGAATGTTTTTTATTCCATCCTTAAATTTGACTTCATCAATATTTGTTATGAATTGGTAACCTGAGCACTTCTTCTATCAAGAGGTAACCTATGGTGCTTTACCACCACTAGAAAGGACTTTATCAATGGCATGTATAAGAGTTTAACTGCCTTTTGCTAGATTTTGAAACAAATGAAACATAAATGTTTCAAGCCATTCCAGCCATAAGGGAAAGAGGTGTAGTTCTGAACATCAATTGGGTATGAGACAATTCTCGAAAATCAAATTGGAGGAAGGAGGATGGGGGGCATACAAGGCCCCATTCAGATCCTGCTGAAAGTATTCAAGAAATCAAAGTATTGCTTTATCAGTGCCTAGGCCACTTAGATACCCAAATATCTATCCATATCCCTCTCATAAAATTGATATCATTTTTGTTTGATTCAAAGAGAGCATAACAAAACACACAAACCTTTATCTAATTGACGTTATAGGCGAATCCAGTTCCAAAAAATTAAAATATTTCCATACAGTTAATTAAATAGTTATAAGCAAGTGTAAATATTCTACTAATGTGTTGATATAAATGAATTAATATAATTATTTGTCAAGTTAGAGTTGTAAATTTTTTATCTGAAATAACAATTTAATTGTACGTCTAACCTAGTACTTCTATACTTCTAAAAACCAAAAGCGAATTTTCTCCCGCAGCAAATAACATTTTTCTAAAAAAGAAGGCAGATTTTTGGAGGGAAGAATAACGCCCTTCAAGCAGAGCCTACATAAATGTAGGAAATCTCGACTATAGCCGACTGCCTATTATAAACAATTTTTTAACAAGACCTTTAGACTCCTATCTTTCCTTTTTGTTAGGCCAGTGTCGTTCTCAGGCATAAATATTCAAGGACTTAC
Organism: Nemopilema nomurai; assembly: GCA_003864495.1. Taxonomy (NCBI): domain Eukaryota; kingdom Metazoa; phylum Cnidaria; class Scyphozoa; order Rhizostomeae; family Rhizostomatidae; genus Nemopilema; species Nemopilema nomurai. The sequence continues at coordinate 1,915,038 of ML133388.1, read as the reverse complement.
AACTCTAGAGGAAACTATTGTCTGCGCACATTCGTCTTTGCTAGAGAGCTGTGCCTTCATTTGAAGATGCTTCTGAACTGTCAACGACTTCTGTGGATTCCATCACTATTTTCGTCCTCATATTCCAATGACCTCTTTCTTGCATCTTCTTTGCTCTAAACGTAGCCTGCTTTTGCTTTGAGTCACGCAAGCTGTTTTTTTCTCGTGTGAGAAGCCTCGACGATCTTGTCTCATACTTGTGTTTCTTAGCTTGTATAGACGATTCATCAGAAATTTCCTTTGATACATTTTGCTCCTCCCCAGTGATAGAATTCGAAATGTCCCCCGCAGCAACATTTTCAACTTCGCCGTTCTCTGCTTTCCTTTTCCTATTGACATCAATTTCGCTATTGCTGTCATAATTCGACTTCTGGGTTTCGTCAAGTAACTTTGTGTCTCCATCAAAAATTATTTTAGTTAGAAATTCTAAGAGATTTTGTGGCTCTATTACAGGGAAATTTCCTGTCTTACTTTTTAAGGGCAGCTCATAGTCCTCGGTGACAACATGTGACGGGTCTTCCAAATCGAACGTAGAAAGTTCCAAAGATTCGGAAAAGCCATCGTCACTTAATCCATCATTACTGCCATAAATCTCTGTGACTTCCTTAATTGGATCCGCCACCTTTGAATAAAAACTCTCTAAGGAATTATTATTGTTTTGAACTAGCAAACTCAGCTGTTGCAGTACGCTTGCCGGGTGCTTCCTGATCACATTCTGGAGACTCGGGTCCTCCAGCACTATTCCGCTCCTTTTTAACGACAATATTATTTGTAGAATAGTGCCTAGGTCGCCATTAAGAGTCACTGAATAAGTAGAAGCATCGCCATTTTCCGATGACGAGCTATCAATGCCGCCATTCTCAACACCCAAAAGAGGCTCCAAACCGTCTTCGTCAGACTCCTTACAATGATTTATCCTATGCTCCTTCACATCGCCCCCGGGGACATTGTCATCAGTCATTCCCACTGACTGTAGGATACTCTTTACGTCATTTCCAGCGTTTTCCAAGTAATCAATAGTCAGGTCTCTACTGTCCACATCTCCAAGCTTGGCATTGTCTGCTAGTCGTACTGTCTCCGAATTTCTGGCCTTGCATTTCGCTCTTCGTCGAGAATTAAGAACCTGCTCCTCCGCAGCGGGATAGCTCAGTATCTTAGCTTGATCTGGTTGCTTAAGATTCTTTATCTTCTTGTCAATAACTGGATCGTATAACGACTCCTCGCAATTGTCTTTCTCCATGAAGAACAAATAATGGCTACTGTTCAAATGCTTCAACCGATATTTATAGCTCTGTGGCAGATGAAAAAACGCCATGGTGAGTTTAGAAGGGAAGCCAAGTGCACAAAAGAGAGGCATCTCAAACGCAGTTAAAATTTGCATAAAATGGAAACCACTAAAATGATAATTTGTAGATTAGTATTTATAATTCACCTGTAATTTATGACGACTTTGAGAATTCTTTTTTAGAACTATCTATGTTCATGACGAATCTGTGCCTTTCAGAACGTGTTACTAATTGGGCATAATACCCGTTGAATTACGATTCAACGAAAATTAGTTCCTAGACATTAATTGATTGTTGCCAAACAGATTCTTCGCCAACCTCGTTCTGAAAACCACGTTTATATTTCCAAATGTGATACTATAAAATGCTGTTGTGTTGCTATGAAGAACAGCATCGATAACTCGCATACATAAGCATAAATGAGATCAGCAACAAACCTTTTTATGGTTGCATGCCCAAGATTTGCAAATTTTGCAGTGAAAATGTGGATAGTTCTTCTGTCGGTAGCTGCAACTGTCAACATGGCAATCCTCGGTGAAATATTCATGGCACACCATCTTGACGCCGTCTGGAGCTCTTTGCCTCTCCTTCTTCGTTTTCAAGAAGTGGTATGGAATGTGCCTCTTCATATTATCAAGCTATGGAAAGAAAATTGGAATTGAGGATAAAGGTCAAGCAGATTGCAATGGCAAACACAGTAGAATGACATAGCAGTGTTGACGAAAATGGCCTTGTTAAAGATACGTAGTTAGAATGTTTTGCAGTCAGAAGTCTGCCTTGAATAGCAGAAATCAGCGTTGATGTACGAGGCAGTGAAATATACAGTCAAAGTAAACTTTGTGGCCTTTTAAATCAACGCCTCTGCGTGTTTGCTCTTCACGGAACCATGGAGCAAAAAAAATTTGAAATGAAGGATGATTGGTATCAAGGTATTTATGCACATCTAGGCCTAGCTTTTTGGCATCTCATCTTGCAACAAATCACTCAATTTTTATGCAAATGTCTTAATGAAATGCAAAGTAAAAACCACATTTACTCTTCGACATGGTTTATAGCCGGACTGCCGTAATGACGCACGCCGATATCTGCCCTTTTCTCCACCAGGACAGTGAATCACTCCGAGCCAAAACGCGAACGAGGCAGGACGTGAATGAGGCAGGACGCGAACAAGGCAGGACGTGAATGAGGCAAGACGTGAATGAGGCAGAACGCGAACGAGACAGGACATGGATGAGGCAGCACACGAACGAGACAGGACGTGAATGAGGCAGAACGCGAACGAGGTAGAACGCGAATGAGACATGACGAGAACGAAATAGTACGTAAATGAGGCAGAAAAGTCTTTTTCTAGATCAGTGACGTATCAGAGCACAGCAGTTGTCAAGCACATAATCGAAGCTTATGTTTCTTATTTTTACTATGGGCCACACGGATGCAATCCCTTGCAACAAATGACCTGGAAAACAGATCTTCTCTGCGTAGCACAAAATTGTTTTTCTTTAAGCTGATTATTCGGTTCAAAAGAGGCTTTTAAAACTGGAGGTGACATTTTTTGGCAAATTAGTATGAGTTGACAGGAACTAACAAAAGCTCTCGAATAAAATGACCTTAGCAGTGATTAGCAGAGACGGGTCAAATGGGAATCTTTCCTGCCTTTATTGGTTTAAGTTATCCCAGGACATAAACTTTACGGGTCGTCATCGGATCCAACTGAAAGTTTTATAAACAGGAAAGGGTGGAGATCTGAATGCAGGTTGAGAAAATAAAGCATCGCCTGTGCCAGTGTGGATTGTGCGCAACCTCTAGGGCACGGAAGCCAATAATAAGAGAATGAGAAGAAACTGTTGTTGTGGCCACTAGAAGACGCCCTTTTGGTGTAAAAAGTGCAACCATGGAGTGACGCTATTAACCTCGCTTTCGCGTTATGTTGGGCATGTGCGAGGTTCGTTGTAGTATGCTCAAGCTCGAGAATTCAAAATGGAGTATCAAGTCTGAATGAAAATGTTCCTTGTTGTTGTCAATCGGGTACTCTTACACAAAGAAGTTACCTTACAGAAAGACCACCTCAACTTTAATACGACATCATCTTTAAAGGATTGTTGGTGAAACTTTTTTAAATCAACCATAACATGCCATTTCGGCAAATGCTTCATTTAATACCCAAGACTGAAGTTTGAGTCCAAAAATGTGCTGCAAAAGATAGCTCCACTCCCTTTTAGTTTCCAAGTTTGGATTGTTTTGCTCAAATTGATAAAGACAAAGCACATTAAGAATCAAAATGGTAATCATGTTCTCCAGAAACTCGAAGCATATTTCTGTATTGAAACAACGGCTGAAGGTACCTTATACATACGACTTGGGTAAAATGATTAATCGTGGCATGACATATCTCCCACACCCTGAAAACCTGTGACTTGCTTGTTGCCATATTTACATGCGTATTCTATAAGGCAACGGGGACGAAAGTTTGAAACAAAATTATACATACCCGTTCTGATATATAGTCGCATATTTTGCAATGGAAATGCCTCTTCTTCATACTTCGACATGGCTTCAGGCAATCTTGAAAACATCTGACATTATCTTGGGGAAACAGATGAGTGAAAAACTCTTATAGAACTAAACGAATTCATACAAGTTTTACTCATACAAATTTACTAAAATTTTATTGAAATCCATATAAAAATAAAACAATATTTTTGCATCGATAACAAAATGCAGACCAAGCTTGCTGATACAGAATCTAACATTGAGTAGGTTCTTGGTGTATTCACGTTACCTCCAGGTAGCGCCCTACTCATGATGTGTATTTAGTAATAAATTAGCAATAAACAAAGCAGGCAACTGTACACATAATCATGCAACTCTGAATAAAGAGCTTTGCATTTCCAACACATGCAATCCAGCCAGAAAAAGGCATTTTAAGAACGTCTGTGGCATAGAATGCTCTAGAAGAAATGTGTTAAGGTCCTGTGTAGAAAGATAGGTAACGGGGACCTATTTCCACGAACCCTTTACCCAAACGTTTGCTGTGCACCTTCAAACCTAACTTTGCACGCTTCAAACACTTGCACACTTAAGATCAAACATCTTTCCTTAGGCACCTGGCATCATGACGTCGGAAAGTCTTGAAAATTCTTTGAGCATCTCCCATGAATCTAAGACCTCTCGCTTTACGTATAGCAAGAATGTAATAGACCTTTGTGCGCATGCTTAAGGCCAGGGTTGGTTGCCCTGACTAAACGATCCAACATCCTCCAACAGCATTCGAAAACAATAGAGATGAGTTATCTCCATGCAACAACTTTGAAAGCTCTCAGTCCTATTCCAACATTGAGCCAACAATTGTTGGGTCACTAAACATAGTGGCTAGACGACCCAACATTGAAGATCCAGCCATTGTTGGTTTAATGTTGGCTCAATGTTGGATCGTTTGGCCGGGGCTTAAGGCCCATCTCCTGCAAAAAATACTAGCTCTTCGATAGAATATGCCCAAAGTCTTGTCAAGTAGGTTCTGCTTTTGTAATGGAAACCTTAGATGGGTCGCAGACATTTCCCTTTGCATCACTCAAAGGAAACATCAGTCAGGCTTCTAAGCATGGGTGGAGCATAGTAATCCTTTGTTTAGCCAAAGTATGTCTGTTTCTAGAGCTCCCTATAAATGCTGCCATTAAGCAAGCATTGCTAAATATATCCTAGGATTATCTGTGCCCAACTTTGAGCTACGATGCCAAGTTAATTCGCTTAGGGTAAGCATGAAGGAATCCTAAAGACCCTTTTAGTAACAAGAGAGCTCTCTTGAGTGTTTGAGTATAGTAAGATAGACCCAAGCTTGACATGAATGGCATTTGATTGCTTTATATAGCCAAAGTCCTTTGCGTACATCGACTGTGGGCGGATTGTTGCACGTGTAGAAATCTCATTCATTTGCAAAGCCACGTTCATCACATGCTCCATACACAGGTTTTGACATTTGAAAGAAAGAAGAGATCCGCGAGCACCTGCTTCGACACTCACTTCGTAAAAAGTCAAGGTGGATAAATTTTTCAATGGACCCTATTTTTAGTGGCTCAGGCGCATCGCCAAAGGGTGATCACTCTCTCTGCCTCCAGTTGGAAGTAACCAACTTCTTGTACGGTGGCCTTTGCTGCTTCCAAACACCTCTTAATCTATTAAAACCCTTTTAGAACTTACAGCCCAGTACGTCACTGTAAAGCTATTGCAGAGAAGAAAAAGTTTTCGGAGATTAAATCTATGAACCCTTGCCAAAAATGGGACACCACAAAACCCCACCATAGACAGCAAATGGATAGCGACAGACTATTTTCCACGAATTCAAATTGTTGTGTCCAAGCTTTTTTGGCCTGTCCCGGGTAAATCCCTTAATATAGTCATTCCTGAATTATCTAAAGGGCAGTCTCTGGAACTGATGCAGAAAAAGTTTAACAACTGTCATCACGTTTGAAAAGGAAAAGGTGTATTCAGTGTAGCTATAGGAAATGAACATGAGTATATTCTTTTTTTTTTAAATAGGAATGGGATCTATAAAAAGTGTTTTCTATGCCATCATAGGGTTGGATGGGCTTGTTTGTCTAACACAGAAGGGCAAGCAGATGCCTTAGCTTTTCAAAAATTTTCAATCTGCAAACTCAGTTGGTGGCATCTAAGAAGTTGCAGGTTACCTATTTTTGGTAAGGTGAGGTTGCTGAGCCTATTATCCCCTACTGATGTCTCAAATAATTGAATTGTGACGATTCGTCTTGGAAGGCACTAGGAATCACGAAAAGGAGCTACAAACGAATACGCCAGATACTTCGCCATCCACATGAGACATAAACATCTATCGTTAGCCCTACTGTTGAAAGTGAAATAGTAAATCAGGACCAAGGTAAAATCACCGTGGCCCCTAAAGGAGACAAGAATCCTTCCCAATCTACTGGAGCTGTCGCTGCTTTAATACACTTTAAACTATTACAACTATAATTATAATCACTTTTATGTACTTAGGTTTCAATCAGCGGTGCTTCATTGGACTCCACAGTCATTTTCCAGAACTTCTGAAAACATTAGCTTATGACGTCACCTACTTGCCAAAACACGAAAATATTGACAAAAAGTTTTGCAATTTCAAAGCTTTCTTATTTCGTTACAAGAACAAAGTGTTTTAACTCGCCTATTCCCTTTGTGCACAGAGTCCAAGTGATTACCTTCCTCCGTCTGCAATTATTTTTAATTCAAGCCTTCCTCACTACTAGCCCAAAGAAAAAATTTTTTACAATCGCTTTCATTTTTTACAATATAAAACAACTAATAATGCTTGTTCAAATATGACATTAACAGGCAGAACCTTCCTCCAGCTCACAGCCGTGTAGCCGTCGATTTTTCTTGACTCTGTCAATGCACTAGCTAAACTCGTATAAAAAGCACCGTAAATAATAAAAAACTGTTTTCGAAATGTGGATAGAGCTATAAGAGTTATAAATCCACATGATGTGTTGTTTGTTTAGAGGCCTGGAAATTCACTATCTTGCCAGAACTGTTTCTAGAGCCATTTTTGAGAAGAAAGAGACAAGGCAGTTAATGACTGGTGCCGAAACGTTAACATATGTCAATTGAATCCTGCTCTTGTGATGAAATCTAAATCTTATATATTTTGCAAACATTTTGCGAACATTTTGCAATGAATAGCACCAGTAACATGATCATAAAATTTGATTTCTGTTGTCACAGGAACTCAGATACTTGTTTAATGCCTAGGTAGATGACGGAAATCCATAAAGATTAAGCAATCTTGGATATTTAAGTGGATTTTGCATTCTTGGAACACTACCGAGATCACTATAGTGCCTGTTCAAGATACGCAAAAAAGGACAAAATTTTCTCCTTGTGTTCAGTCTAGGTGCGAAAGAGGAGACTGGAACTCCTACACCGTCTCCCCCTCAGTGGCTGCATCCAAGCTGCTTGCACTGCCATTATGTTGACGCCTGGGTCCCATAATTGCAGCTGCTGTTCGCCAAAAACTACGCGCGCCAAAAGTTCTTGGCCACAGTCCTCGAGACATTGAATATGGTCTGGCCTAGGTTTGCGCCAATCGAAAAACCAATCAAGATGTAAATAAAGCCAAAGCTGTTCGAAAATAGCTTCTTTCTGCTACTTTCAATGAAATCTAGACTTAGACATGAATAAATTCCGGAAGTTTGAAATTGGTGTCTCAGAGACGGTAGATTCGTTATAGACAAAAGCTTTTTTAGCCATACATGGGCGTGGGGCGTTGTAATGTTTGTATGAAAGCTATTAAGGTCCACTATAACGCGTTGACCAGCCGACCTAGGTTTCCACACGAGTGCCAAATAAAACACTAGTTTTATAATGTCCTAATCCCGCTCCAAATCCGAGTATTTGGCCATCCACCCTTGGCCTCGTTTGCACCCAAGGCTGTTCCACTTCAAACAGACCTAGTGCGAAACTGAATGTAAACATAACTTGCTTTCGGTCGAGAGTGAAGTTTATTTATAAAAGGTTTCTTGTTTTGCCCAAAGCAGATTAATCATACGCGATAATATCTCAGTCGTATAAAAGATCGTTGTTCCCCTATCTATATCAAAACATCTTACTCAAGCAAATGCTATCCATGACAAGTAATATTGAAACCATACGACTCTAAGTATTATCAGTTTAACATTATCAGTTCCCAACTGCAGCTTCAAGCACTAAAGTTCTAGCTTAGTCGCCTTCACCTCAGCAGCTGTGCTATTAAAAGCTTGTTTCTGGGCAAGATACTTTTGCAATATAGCTAATCATTGCAAAATTTTCTTCGCTAGATTTCGGTCTCTGAGATAAGCTTAACACAGTTACAATCTGCAGCATTGCTGACATCACGCGGGCAGTAGAGCCCAGACCACTTAGCTATTTACTTCATCGAATTTTGTTTGTGTGTTGTTGTCGTTACAATCTTTGTTATTGTACTAGGTGAACGTGCGTATTTTGTAGATGTGGGCGAAGAAATCTCTAAGCAAAGCTATCAAAACTTACTGCAGCCTTAGTACCAACAAAGCAATGGTCAATTGAAGATCAAGTGGAATATCATTTTCCTGAATTCACAGCAGCAACAACATTAACAACAGCAACAACAACTACAACAAGAACAGCAGCAAGAAGACTAGACGCCACCTAACAGAAAAGACCAAACAGGGACATTCAATATCTTGGCACAACAGTCGAGTCAAATGACGTACCCATGAATCATCTATCTGATTCACAAACAATCCTTTTGATATTACTCATGTTTTGACAAAGAGCATTCAATCTCACGTGCTGCAAAAAACAACACGAAAGTATACTGACTACAATAGCCTGTTCTTGATCCTCAGAAAATCGCTTGTTTCAAAGCAACAAAAGAGTTGGAGGTTTAAGAATACAATAGATGGATGCAAATGAATTTCGATGCCATCAGTATAGTGGATTTGGCAACGGGACAATTAAATTGTTGCTTTTGTAATTTCAAACGAGTACCGGCTTGGGATACACAAAAAGAGAAAACGAAATAAAAATTATGTCGAAATGAAGGTAGCAATACATTTATCCAGGATTTAGTTTTAAGCTTTTCTAAAACATGTTATCCTACTTCCCACTATAGGTTTAACCTTATTGATTCAATAGTTAAGGACTGGGCCAGTGGATAGCTCCACTCCGCTCCCATCTGACGGTCCAACAATAGAGGGATTTCCAATCCACATACATTCCAGGTTTCCGCAGACTAGTCTGGAAAACTAAAGGGCGACTGGCTGTATTGGACTTTAGAGGAGCAGCTTCTGCAGTTATCAATGCCGGAAAATGTTGTATTTTCATCGAGTACAGCTCTTAAGAATATGCTATTGTCTATCTCTAAAGATTTTACTTTCATATTAGCAGGAGTCTTCCAGTGCTCTCTTACGTAACTGTTGAAAAAACACTTTTGACCATTTTTAAATTATTAAAAAACAAAAAACAGAGTCAAGGCTTTGTCACACCAAACTTTTTATTATTGGCATGAAAACTAGTTATTGCTTCGAGCTACAGTGACTGATGGAGCCAGGTAGCAAGGTAGCTGAAAAACAGGACGCCGTTTTTGATTTGTACCATTTAAGCAGAATTAAGAAATTTATTAAGCACTATACAGAGTGTAAGTATGAAGGAAGTTTTAGGCAAATTCTTAAAGGGTTTTTCACGTTATGAACAATGCTATACAGGCCTGATTGATTGGAGAATACTTTGCTAAAGGCAACTTTTCTACAAACTTAGAAGAACTTATAGGCTAATCGTTAGTTTAAAAAAGATGGTTAGTGGATAGCAAGCTTGAAATTAAATCGAGTCTGTTTGTTAGGGTCTTTTTGAAAGAAGTAAAGAGAAGAAAGGTATAAAGAAAAGAACGGAAGAGCCACTGTAGGGCGTAAAATGAACCAGTGATTTAGAGCGCCGGGGATTAATGGTTAGTTCAACGAAAACTGGATGAATCAATGCAGTGTTTGAAAATGTTGAAAACATTTTCGATTCTTAAATTCTAAAACAGAAGACTTTTCTAGACACTTTCAGAGGACATTTCTTGGCTTTGAACAGAATTGCGCTTTTTTCTACAATGATTTATACCGTGAAATTATAATGCGAAAAATTATTAAGTGCAGGATGTCAAATATTCGAATCATTATTTGGTCAGTACAAGTCCTCTAGCGATTTTGCTAACAACGCATAATACAGCACAACATGATTCACTTATTCTATCAAAAATCTTGGTTAAACTATATCGAAGATATTTAAAAATTAAGTTCTTGAAAACTGGACTTTTCTCTAATCATATACTTCTAACTTTCCTAAATAGTTTAAACTTTGATACTATACAATATATTGCATTTTAATGATAAACATAACTTTTAAATCTTACAAGTCGTTAAGACACGGGTACCCATTAAAAGAAAGCAAATAAACGGCTAACTGAATTGGAAAAAAGGTAATTATCCTTTGATTCTATTTCTCTAAGCCAAGTAGACGGGTTAACCCGCTAAGAGAGACCTCATCGCATTATGAAACCCAGAACGAAAGTGCGTCTTTCTTTGTGTGAGAAAGGTTCTAGTAAGGATTAATATGAATGGGCATTCAGTACAAGCGAGACCTATCTAGGCGAGTTTGTCTGTACCAATAGTCCAGGTTGCATGAAAAATATATTACCATTTATTTCATAAACAGCGGAATAGGACTTCGATGATGACACACAGGCTTTCACTACTGAATGATTTGTCAGATTCAAAAGCTCCAAGAAGAATATACCATGATCAACAATATATCAATCCAAGGTACAATGTAGACTCCAAAATGGACCATGGGCGGTTTTAACGCTTCTAACAACTAAAATTAGCACTGCTCAATTTTTGCTCCCTTTTTTATTCGTTTCTCTACTTTGAATTGGTACAAAACAGATAGTTGTGAAGGGATTTATCAAAACCAGTTAATTATCTAACAAACAGGGCCTACAACGACAGAAGCCCTTATTTTGAAAATCGTACCTTTCTGAAATAACTTCAAATTATTTAGTTCTTTTCTTGCTTGAATTTGCATCCAAAACTTGCCCCCTCCTCTTTATTGGTCTCAATGGAGGCCCGGCCACGACAAAAAAGAACAGCACTACAAACTAATTTCAATCAAAGCAAAGATTTCCAAACCCAATACCGTTTTTCAAACCGTTAAGATTTGCAAATATTAAACAACATGGATGCTTAAAAGATGCAGGGCTCATATTGCAGTTATTTTGGCATACGAATAATGGACTATTATAGTTATCTTTTTAATGAAGATTTAACTTTGAAGAGTTTAAGGCTGCAATGAACTAAGGCAAAACTTAGGAAACATGCGTGCTTCCTTTTTATAGGTTGTTTAAGTATGAAAAAGCCCTTTTCTTCGATTTAGCGCCAGGACAGAAACTGATAACATATGACACTGAAAAGCATCATCATTATATGACAAAAAATAAGATGTGCAAAAACCTTATATAGAACCACAATTGAAACGGTTACTTCAATTGCTGTTAACCAATCTTACAGAGAATCTTACGGTGATAGTAGTCTGGCGTGCGATCAATTAATACACGTTTGATTTATAAAAGGGAGACACTGGCGAGGATTGATAATCTAGAAACGTCTGGGTGTCAAAATGATTTCTTGAAACGTGATAACCAGAGTCGAGAGATACATGGGTGAAAACCAGGTCATGCTTATGGATTTTCGTAACGAAGCAAGCACAATGGCCAGTGGGCGACCACACTGTACCCCTATAGTGCAAAGTCACTCTGGAACGGATTACTATTGTTTCTAATTCAATTTGTGTAATAAATTTGGTTGCTGGTTGAGTTGTAATGATAACATTAGGCCTTCAATGATCGTTTGCGGCTTTGTAGCTGCTCATCTCAATAAATTGGAAAACATTTTGGTAATACGAAAGATAAGCAATTTTTAAAATTATAATGAATTTAATCAGGGACTAATTGGCGCCCAAACGAAACACTGCAGAGTGGCCAACAGCCTAGGGCCTAATTGCAGGGACAACAACTTGGGGTTTAGAGTCGCTGGCAACAGTTTGATCTTTGAAACAAAAGTCTAGAATATGCAGAAAATTATAATGATTACCCGTGTCATGTTATTCAAAATAACCTAGTTACCTTGCCCCCTGCTGGACGGCTTTGGCACTGGTGGCGAAACTGACCGAGTAGGGAGTGGCGCATCCCCGGTCAGGGGGCGTGACCGATTACTACCGGCCGAATCTGGAGTTCTTGGAATTTTTTGCTTTGTTTGGAACGGATCAAGCCTGCAGGGAAATAAAAAATCGGTTTTAATCGTCAAGAGATAATAGGCAGAGTAAAAAACACCAGGATAAGGAGGCTTAAACATGGGATTGATCTTTATCAAAGACAAATTTCCAGTTGAGATCGACAAATAGGCGGGATAAAAATTCAGATTTATGTTGGGTCAATCTGTCGAAAAAGGTTATCAAAAAGATGAATAAACGACCAAAGAAAAAGGACTTTGTACTTTTTTGAATTCTAAAGAAAACGCGTATATATGAACTTAGACACAATTCTCGTGACGCATTTTCTCATAAGCAGCATCATAGTGTTAAAAGATGAAATGATGAAATAATTTTAGGGGCTTGTTTACAGGCTTAAAAAAACATAACATGCACGCCTATGTGATGGTACGAAAAATATTACCCTAAAAATTTGTCATAAAGATTAATAAACTTTCGACAGTAACTCGTAGTCAATCGTCTTAAATTTCAATTATTTCTTCAAGCAGAGCCGAGCCAGATTGTAGGAGAATTGATTTCACCATGTCTGGGGGCGCCAAGAAGATTTTGCCCGTTACTGCCATAACTGAGAGAGGTTTAACAAATTCAGTGACGGAAGTTCTCGGTTAACGCGAAATTTTAGACAGTTTGATGGCTTGTGGAAATCCACTAAGATGGAGTTGAGGTGGTATACAAATGTATTGCAATACATTGTGACTTTTCCGCTAATGAAAGAATTAACTTTTTCGGAAAAAAGCTTCAACTTTTTCTGGGTTCACAGCCGTGTCCTCAAACGAAATCCCGAAACTGCGGCATCTGTCATAACTTTCAATCGAAAAAACGCTGAAACCACAACTGGTTCTGTCGTCTTAAAAGCCGCAAAGTCTCTTTCTCTTCCCAAGTTTTAGAAAATTCGTTGCATAATGTCTGCCTGTCGCAGCATATCGGTTTATCTTGATGGAATTTTTGTTTATCACAGATTTCATTGCCAAATCTCGTTAAGAATTATCCTAAAATTCATAGAGGTCTTTGAGCCATCGATTGCTCATTCGTCATAATCGTGAGAATTTCGTACAGCCAAATGAATATGAGCTAAAGAACAGTGCATAAAACGCCAGAAAAAAACAATGGAACAAGGTTCTTGGGAGTATGATGATCCGTTTACAAAAGGTAACTTTTTACGAAATTGATGACAATAGACAAGGCACCAAGTGAATAAACTTTTGGAGCTGCTTCAACTGGATGGCCCTGTTATACACGTTTTCATAAGAAAGTTTTCTTTAGCCTAGCCTTCAGAATATTTGAGCAATTTCCTAATTTCAGCACTAAAACTTTGAAACCTTTCTTAAAGTGAAATTTGAAAGTTTAACGTTACTAAGCATGCGCAGCGATGGAGAAGATTAAATGCTATAATAATGCTATATATTTCTTAAAAACCATCAACGTCAGAAAATTTGATAAGAACGTTAAAGCAAGACAGCAACTTATCTAAACTTATTTCACTCTTACACCACAATATATAAACTTTTCAACCCTAGAAATTCTAAACATTTTGAAAATCCGAGCACAAAGTACTTATAAAGTATTCTCTGATAAAGAAACGTGTAGTTGTTTTTTCTGTTTAACTTCAGCCAAACGAATTCGTGTTTACCTTCTAAGCCCTGGACGCACTGGCACTGCACAGGAGCATTCGATCCTTAGTCATTGAGTGGGAGGTAAATCGCTCTTTACTTAGTGAAGCAATCAATATTGGATTGCCTCTGGGCAAAGTTAACAACAGCATAACGACGTGGCGAATACCATTGCTTAAAATTGTTTCAGTTTTATCAAATATTAACTATTTCTGTCAATCGCTCAAATAAAACGCTTCATCATTTTGGAATACCCATGTGCTCGGATATCAAGGGATGAATAAATTGGCTATTTGATACTGCATAGCGTCGATATGGAAGATTTTGATGGCCGCTTTATCATAGATAACTATCTACATTCAAAAAAGTGTTAAGCCACAGTAAGGAGCATGATCTGATACAAAATGGCTCAAAGTTGATCAAAATTTCCAAAATGAACTCGATTGATTCTGTATCCGGATTAAAACTTTCACGCAAAGTCAAAGAAAATAGCAGTTCAAATGTCCAAATATTGTTTTATACTGGTATAATGTTTGAAAATTTGTTTCGAGTTCATTGCACTGTTTTGGAAAATCGTATTAAAAATGGAAAACATACAAGAACGCGACATAATCTGCTCTCCCAAGACAGAATCGATATTTATTCAACGAGGCAGGAAGGGGTTGTAGTGAATAATTTTATAGCAATTTATAAACACTGTTAATTTCCCCCAATGTCTCTCAGCTTTACAATGTTACATAACGTCATGTCGGTTCAGCTTTTCTCGCTCTTCTGCCAAGAGTTTACCATTCCAATTACATCACCATTACATCATCATTATATCATAATGGCATGATCCTTACATATCAATTGTCAGCATAATGTTTTTAGAAGAGCGCTCCAAATGTAATTGTATGGCTCACTTAGAAAGACAGAGTAAAACAGGCAACGAATCGCCTCCCTCTCTCTTTCGTTCTGGCTCCGTGTTCTTTGCAGATTAAATGTTCGATGGTTCGGATTGTCCATAGAGGTCAAGCAACGCAGTTAGTGGGAACCCAATTGACCAAGTTCCTACTGGGATCCCCATAGGATGACTTTACTTAGTGGTTGTTGTTTGACCGTACCCATAGTATCATCGAGTTTCCAAACGGTACCCAAACCTCCATCTGAACTTTCGTCTGTTGTTGAAACGTGACTTTTTTCATTATTAAAAAAAAAGCAAATGGAGTTTAACTTGGGTTTTTGCCTATGATTAAAAAGTCGAGGAAAAATGACGTGACA
The DNA here is from genome assembly GCA_003864495.1 of Nemopilema nomurai. Taxonomy (NCBI): domain Eukaryota; kingdom Metazoa; phylum Cnidaria; class Scyphozoa; order Rhizostomeae; family Rhizostomatidae; genus Nemopilema; species Nemopilema nomurai. The sequence goes on along the minus strand of ML133388.1, from coordinate 1,900,013 downwards.
AATGATGTCCTTTCAAATAAAGGTTTTGAATTAATTTGAGGCTTGTGGAAAATTTGCCACAAAGTGGAGACTATGAGCAAAATCTACTCAACAACTGACAGAAATAGATGAAATTGATGGGAAACCATAACAGTGGTAGTGATGAACTTATAATTAAGTCGAGGAGTGGTTCGAGTTGTATGTAGGAGGGATGGTGCGTATTATCCGACTCGGGTTGGCGTTATCGATCTTGTATCTTGGCATCCACGGCTCTTTCTCAAAAATTAACGTCAGAATTGAAATCCTGATCTTTAACGTAGTTTATACTGAAAACTTCATGTTGTTTGGACCCTCCGGTCGCGAGTTACTTTGTTTTGAATATTTATATTTCATGCGATTTGAACGCAATTTGCGGGTGCAGTAAATTTTTTCACTGCACAAGCAAATTCCATTGGAGTGTATAGGAAAAGCTAAATTTCTAGAATGGGTTAGTTCGCAGCCTGACGGTCCAAACACTCAGGAAATTTAGGTACAGACTAGTTTCAACATGGAGATTCCATTTCTATGATCCATTTTTGCCATATATGAAGGTACAAATTTGCTCGAATCTGAGAATGGCGGTGAGACGGTAGAGAAAGCTGAGAGGGCAGGGTGGGCGATAAGAGAAATGACGCAACACGTCAATGTCACATGCACCCAAAGGAACCCAGTTGTAGGATCCAATCCCTTGGAATTGTGCCGGTTGGATTTGCAATACCTATGTAATGAATCATACGCAGGATCCACTTGGCAATGACGCAATCGCTAGCTAATTCGCGCCGGTGTGCCGAGGGCTTGGTTAAGAAATAAGCAAATGCACAGCCCACAAGGTGGTCTGAGTTATGGCTTTTAAGCGACCAATTTGTTAAGTTGTTCAGTTTTTTCGATTAACAGCTGGGTTAACAAATTGTAAAAGTTGAGATAGAATGATAAGCTTTTCCGGCGACTTTGTTTTTTTTGTAGAATATCAGACGGAGATAGGCGTAGTCGAAAACTGAATCGGTTGAAGGGTCTGCCTTTTCAGAATAGGGGTTACGAACGAGTGGATATGCTTTGCCTACTAGAGAGCACTTGGAGGGGCAAATAAAATCGATAAATTCCTAGAGAAAACTAAAATTTCCCCAATAACACTGTCTTCCAGTAAGTTGTTAGCACTGGGCAAATATAAGAGTATGGTGCAATACCAAGAAAATCCAAATTTGAGCAGTGGAGAAAAAGGGTTTGCAATCATGATCGTGAATAAAGGTTTCTGTTAGTGAAGAACTGAGGAAGGTCCTCCAATCAACAGGCGATCTTGTGGAAAGCACGAAGGTCTATTGGCATCCGAGTCACATCTCTTGGAACAAAAGAGACTTGACTGAACTTTCTAGAAACAAAGGGCGAGTGACTGCAGGTAAGTGCATCGCAAAACCGCGCCGAGCTGGAGCCACTGGGAGTGTGTCGCGACCAAACGGGTCTCGTCATCAAAAGCCAAACAGCCTAGCTTTGATTTTGGCATGTATCTTTACGGGTCGTGGTTGTAAAAACAAAAACAGGTAAAGATTGTCCGAGGGCAGGTATTTGCCGGCTATTTGTAAGAGGCAAACGCCGGGCGGCTGAACATTTCGTCGAATAATAAACATTCCCGTTCAGTTGTGCCTAGACAACTTGTAAATTCTAGTCTGACTAGTCGGTTTCCTGGTTTGTGTAGTTACGGGCTTTGGAAGCCACAATTTGCTGCTGTCCAAGAAAGCCACGACGCGAAAACTGAGTAGAATTCATCACGGAACACAATTTCCTGAGCTCACGTTTATGATGCCGGCGGTTTATTGCGAAAGCGGGAATTCCAAATTCCATGTAAACAGTTCGTTGTGACCCAGTGCATAAACAATTATCGGTGTCAATGCTTTAAGGATAAACACAAAATTTCCTTAGTTTCTCAACGCTACAAACACACAGGTCTGCATGGTGACTAAAATTCTAAAAAATCATCCGTAATTACTCACGATTCGCTCCTGCAAAACAAATCTTCGAATAATTCCTTGTTGATTGCATCGTACTCGGAAAATTCGATGTCTCCGGTAGCATCCATATCCGAGCGCGTATTTGCCCGAACGGCTATGGGAGCATGGAGATATTGCTGGAAGTATTCAAGAAGTATTACACGCTTGATGGTTTCTGCGATGTTTTTGCGCTCCAACGCTCATCATTGTTCCTTGTACATTGAAATACATTTCGAGTTCTATGGCGTATTATGCAAATTGTATTGTGTGGCAAAACATTTTCTTTGATTAACAAGATTACGAATCGTGTGACACAATCAAGCCGTCTAGTCGAACACCCCCGCCATTGAGGGCTCCTAGCAATACAACCTGATCGGTTCGACCCAGGCAACACGGGGGAGCGATTTCTGCGTCTATTTAAAGCTTAGAGAGTAGTATACAAAACTGTAGAAAACCTTGATATCCATACTGCCCACAGAGTGGAAGGAATAATGTTGGTTTATCGAAAGATTTATGACAAATCCACAAAAGATTCAGCTTTGGCTGCGTTACAAGCCATAAAACTACACGGCAGAGGTGGAAATACTTGATGTGATAGGATTCTGTATACATCCATAGACGTTAAAGGATGTCTCGAGAAGATGAATGTTTTGATTACAGACAGAAACACAGCGAGATATTCCGAGACAGAAACAAATCTTGGTTCCCATTTTAGATACTCTCTACTTCCAAAGCCAATTAAGGGATTTTTGTCTGTATTTCTAAAAATCGGCATCAGAAATTTCTAAAAGCCTTTCTAGGGCACTCTCTCTAATTGAAACCTACATTTAATTAAGACTTCGGCAAATTTTTGGCTTTTATTCAACGAACGAATGAACAGGAAATTTCTAGAATGTTGAATTAATTAATGAGAAACAGAGACAGAAAATAGATGTAACGAGATAGTGCTAAGTCCGAAATCTGCACTAGTAATATTGAAATTGGAATTAATTGTAATTGAAATGGGTTGGAACACTTTCAAAGTTTTAGAATGCAAATGACTGCTCGTGTTTCCCTGACAGATAGAATCTGTTGGAAGTGGCATCAAGAGATCATCGACATACAGAACAATGAGTTACTCTCAGGTGATAATGGCGTCAACTTTGGTAAGTGGAATCGTTTATCTTGTGAGCTGGGCAAGTGTAGTTGTTTGTTGCTGTCTATATGTAAACACGAATAATTAAAAAACTAATAAGGTTGACAAAACTATGAATAATTTCCCAATTGGCACATTATGGTGATAAAGAGGGGTGGAACCTTCTCCAGAAGAGTATAATGGCTGCCATGAAAAGGAGCTGGACTTTGGATTGCCAGAACGGATTTAAAAGGGACAACTTAAACGATATTCCAAGGATTGATTAATAATTATAGGAATTGGATGAAATAAAGCATTTTATCGAATAGGTTGGGTCAAGCACCGCTACCTTGCTGGAATGGAAGGGTCAAGCACCGCTACCCTGCAAAAAGCAGCCCCCTTTCTTGGTTCGATCGCCTCTAATCTTACATCACCCTATTCCATTCCTCTCGAACTTTTGTTTTTGTCACAACTCTTGAAAATCATCGGTTTTATGGCTCTTCAGCACTTTTGCTTATGGCGTGCCAATGAGGTTTCATTGAGGGTATGAGCAGTAACGATTTCACTCTTAACAGCAAAGACTGGTCATACACCCCTTCTAGTCTGTAGATTAAAGTCATTATCATGAACTGTAGTCTGGAATCTAACGTAGCCTGGGATTCTTATCACTCGGTTTAATCACTTCATTCTGCTTCTTTCGTGTTCTACGTTTTGCCTTTTATGCTCTCGACTCTTCATCTGTATCGTTTCTTTTGCAAACATGTTACGTTTATAGTTCCCGACTCAGTACCCCTCTCTTCGCTTCGCAGTCATCAAAGTTTCCTGCCTTGTCATTAGATGCCTAACGCTGGGGTAATGGTAGCAAGAGCCCATAGATAGCCTTTACACAAAGGAGTTTATCTTAGTGTTGGCCTGAAAAATTTAGACTACTAAACTTAGAGCCTCCTTTCCAGCAGCATATCCTTCGATGGACAAATTAATATCATTATACAAAACGTAGAGAGCTGCCTCATTTGAAAGACGATTAAAATCAGAGGTCAGATCTGACACAAAAAGCAGTTATTGAGAACCCTGGTTGACAAAGTTCATTTTCTCCAAAACGATAGCTCGTCTTATTAAGGTGCCTTTTTGGATCATCGAGACTTGACCCTTGAATTATTACAACTAATAAACAGAATCTAATAAAACCAAACAGCCTATAATAAATGCTAAATAGTAAGGGAAGTAGTTGTCATCCAAGTCTGTCGCGCTCTGAGAAGGCCAAACCAAATCAAGAAACAAACATTAGAGAAATCGCGCGCCTAAATTGATGATCTTTTGAGCTCATAACATCTTAACATGGCTCCACTGACTGTGTAAGATTCTTAATAAATGCTTAAGCAAAGAATTACTCGTAGGGTTTTGTTAGGCGAGTGGAAATGGTGAACTCGTGGATTGTGTGACAATGGCAGAATATGGCTGGCGCTAAGTAAAAAGATAGATGTAGTTAATAATCAATTTTGGTTGGGAGAGGGAAAGAGCTAGCTGAAAGGAAAACCGTAATGAATGACTGACTCAGGCCAGGAAGTCAGCAAAACATTACGGTCGCACGGCCACTGACAGGAGAAAGGTCCTCGGAAAACAATAGAAACTTCTATGACACACCAAAGCCACGCCCGTTGTTCTGTGAGGAAGTGTAGGGTGTTTATGTCTGGAGGAAGTTTTCTGGACTCTGACTCGGGCTAATGCAGAAATTGCTTGCAAAATTTGGTCGATAAGAGGCTTAGATTCCCTGGATAAATAATCGTCAGTGCATTTTTCAGTTCAAAACGAAGAATTGCATTAACGTTTGCCTATAAAATCCGATCTTAAGGAGAGGTAAGTGGATATTGAGAGACAATCAAATAATTTAATGTCTCTTTGTTCCGCTGGCTAGAAGATTAAACTGAAGGGTTTTTCAATTACCTCTTCAATTACAGCGGTATCATTCCAGTGATGTTTGTGAAATTTTCGAAATGCTTTCGAAAAAGGGTCCCGACGACATATTGATGGAGTGGTTAACCTCTAAGTATTATGATCGAAGTCTCCGGCAAAGGAATCCACTTTATCCAGAAAACAAACAAAGAAAAAGCATTTTTCATTTTTCAATGTATCAAGCATTTTTCATTTTTCAATGTATGGGATTATGGGGATAATCGAGGGAATGATTGGGGGTGATGGGGCGAATATTTAGGTTGATTGGAAAAATGCTGAAGATACGATTATGATAATGATGGGAGATGCTGAGGAAAATGATGGGGGATAGTGGGGTAAATGATTGAGAGATAGCGGGGAGAATGATGGGAGGATGATGGTAAGAATGTTAGGGGGAAATGCTGCTCGAGATCGAATATAGAAGGCCATGACACCAATCCTCGGAGACAAAGTAGGTGCAAACATGATGATCAATAATACTTTTTGAAATTTGTAACAAAGGAAAATTTTGGGCCCGTGCCCCCCTCCCCAAGGATCGATTTGTTGGACTTTGTTTAATACATTTTGCTATTAATGAAGAAGGAAACCTAATTGTAATAGATTAAGAAATTGGAGTAAAAAAACTGCGGAATAGGTGTTTGCTTATATCAGGCCACGCCTTTCTGTCGTGCTGCCAATGCAAGCAGACAAGAAAGTCATCCTGTACTTTATAGACACCCTAAAAGACTTCTCCGGAACTGCAAGACTCATTATTTCATGGTCAGAGAAAAGAAGATTCAGCTTTCGACTGTGTAGTTCGAGCATTTACAGATTGTTGGAAGACGTTAAAGGAAGATCCCTGGACTGCAAACAGCTTTATCAGTGTTCAAACAGTAGGATCGCTTTGGCGATGTATGTTGACTTTCTGAGCAATAGTCAAGGTATTGGGCCGTCGCATGTCTAAATAAGTCTAAAGAACTGTAGATTTGCATTTAGAAGAAGTGCAAATAGTTTGCTTTGCATCGACGACATGCATTAAGGAACAATTTTCGATCAGCTACCACACAGGTGCTAATAAGACAACGCCAAATAAACTGTAACTCGGGAGGTCTTTGGATCCGAGGGCGTAACGCCTGATCCATGCATTTCACGCAGCAAAAGGTCTCACGTTAATTGCCCATAACAGCATCCCCAGTAACGGCACATTACTAAGAATTCATAGCGATCAATCCCATTGCGGGGATACACCAGATATCTTAGGGCTGGATTTGACCCTAATGCGAGCAGGTAGCGTGTGTTAATGCTTTTAATAGCGGCATTAAATATCGAAATACGAATTGAATTGAAAGCTGCGAGAGAACAGAGCGATGGTAGCGGTTTTTTAATCCGTAAACTGTGTGTATCTATAACGGTGTTCGTAGTTGTAAGACGCGTATCTATGCACCGTGGGTCTGGGGGTCTAAGGGGGGTATTTTAGGGGAGAGGAGTTGTGGTGAGTGATCACTTGACAGCAAGGGTTATTGGGCAGAGCCCCGAAATCCTTTAAAACCACGCCCTTATTACTGTAAGTAACGCCTTTGCTAATGTTTTTGAACGCCCTACCTATAGGAAATTTTTATCTTTGCAGCAATTGGGGCTTTTCAATTGCTTCAAAAGTTTGTAAAGCATATAGTTTGGGGGAAAATGAAAAAACCTCACAAAGGTCTTACAAAAACCTCACAAAAACCTCACTCAAATTGAGACGCGTTAATCGAACCTGAGGAGGCAATGGCTCCGACGCATGTTGGAAAGTGAGGGACCAAGGAAGATTTTAAGAATCATAACAAAATATATTTAGAAAAGCTCTATTGTTTCACAAAAAAGTGCGGGGGCCATGGCCCCCCGGCCCCCCCCCTTCGTCGGAGGCCCTGGGAGGGGAAACGTGTACGACGCTACAGACCGACACTGGTGCAAATCGGCGACTGAAAATGATCGGCGGGTGGTTGAAGAATGGCGGGTATTGCTTTGGACCCAAAAGCAAACAAGAGAGCCAGTGAAACAGATACGTTTCACTAATTGTTTAAGGGCTCTGTTGTACTAATGAACTGCTAATCAGTTATGAAGTGTTACATTAATGAAAAATGGTTGGGCGAAAATTTCATTGACTCAGATGTAGTTGATGTAATTTTCTGGCAACCCTGCTCCTTCTTGGACGGCACTTTAGCTTCGAATTAACAGACAAGAATTGGCTAAACTTTAATGAATTCCCCCTTGATGGCAAGTTTCTAGATGCCAGACGGTAATGACTTTGTAAAATCTTGTTTTGAAACGCATGGATTTAGCAGTGTCGAGTCTCCTATATATAGCTGTGACAGAAACCGCAGTTGGGCTAATTTTAGAAATTCTGGAACAAAACAAAGGGAGCATTTCAGTTAGGTTTACTAGAGGACAAAAGCAACCAGCCAACAGTAAACATATTGACACTGGTGCACAGAAAGCATCATCGAATCGGACTGGGAAGTATGCGAGGGTATGTCCCTAGAAACTAAATGAAGAAACGAGTTGTGATTGGTTTCTAATGACTGCGGTGCGCAATCTCTATGGATGGTCCGAGCCATAGTTGTCTTGTTTAACGTGCAGAGACCACGGAGCCAGGCAGAGAGAGAGAGAGAGAGAGAGAGAGAGATGTTGTATTCAGTGGCTCTGACTCTGATTGAGTTTACAATTATATTTATACTACTAACTTAACAATAAATTTACTGACAATGACATGTGAGGATAATGAAAGGGTGATGTAATCAGAATAGAAAAGTGAAATAAGAGGAGCGAAAAAAGGTGTACCAGCACGATGTGGTGTGGCAATTAAAAGTAGACGATAGAGTCACTGCATATGGAAATGAAAAAGAAGTAGGTCATTTCTCTTATGAACAAGGGCGGATTAGCCAACTGTGGGCAATGGAAGCTCACAAATGAATGGCACTATACGAAAGATTTGCACTGTCACACAATTAAGGCGTGGCACTACCGCTTCCAGTAACAAAGAAACCGGGGAGGCCAAAGGGGCCGTGGTGCCTTCCCTCTCTTGAAAAACCATACAACCTTTTTTACCAGAATAAAGTCTAAAATAATACTGTGGTTAAAAATTGCTATAACTTAAGAATGATTTAAGAATAATGCCCGGCTCAACCTTCATCAAGATTAAAATTTCTCTTGAATCTGAGTTTTCTCAAAAAGCTCAACTGTCATTATGGTCGTAATAGGATCGTAATTGTATCATTAGATCTTGCGTTTTAATATCAAATTCGTTGTTCTATTTATTCTTGTTGAAATTTATGATGAAGCAACACATAAAAAAGATTCAACATTTTCTTTGATCTTAAGGCGAATTTACACCTTGTTTTTGGCAAGAATAACTTAAGAATAATCTTAGGCTCAAATCGAAAATTGTTAAAAATAATGAGGCTCGGCAAACAATAAGGTATTCTTATAAAAAGTGTGTACTAAAAAGCCCCTGCGGTGCTATCCAAACTGCCCCTTCTAAAATGATGGGAGTGGTATCTTTCCTTCATATTTGACACCCACAGCATGATTCAAAACGTGATTCAAAATGTGATTCAAAACATGATTCAAAACGTGATTCGACACATGCTTAAAACGTGAATCAAACAAAGAGAAGCAAAGCTTTCCTGCTGAGACACGGAGCTGACAAATAAAATTCTTCGTAACTACACTAATAGAACTGACTGCCAAAGAAAAAAATCAAACAGTAAAATATTGATCAACAGTTCCTTACATGTTAATGACAAACGTGGCAACTGATGGCTCCATGAACACTTCTCCGTGTTGATGAAAATGATAGTGCTGGCTTCAGGGCTTGCCAATAATAAAAGAACGCACTGTAGTGAGGTGCATAAACATAGCCTCTAATATGTCATATTTCCATGAATAGGCCCATTATTTGTAAAATGCAAATAAAGACGCTTGAGGTTGTGGGAAACAAAAGAACGGGACACTGATGACGTGACATTGAAGCAAAGAGAGTGACAATGACAACTTGACACAGTGAAGAAGGTTGTTTTCCTGCTAATTCAAGCGAGTGGCCAAACGTGTTATGTACAGTGAATCTGTAAGAAGGAACACTTCCAGACTGGCTTTGGGCCAAGCTCTTTAGATACAACCGACAAAAAAAGAGAAAAACATTTCGAAATACCCTGCAGTCTAATGAAACACCGAAAATAAATTGAGAGTATAAGTAAGTATAGTGATGGATCCACAGCAGTGAAAATGAATTTGTCTCCACCCTTGTTTTCTCTTCTGCAGTTTAAATATGCCTTCACAAAAGTGCAAATGCTTACAGGTTAATTAAATAAAAAATTAAATAAAAAAATATACTTTAGGAAAGTCTTGTAGCGGCCCCAATCAATTGAGCCCATGGCCCCGGCAAAACTAGGAAAAATTGTCCTACAAAATGTCACATAGAATGTTGGAAGTTTTTCAAAAATTCGCGTGACGACTCTTTGACCGAATTTGTCATAAGACATGATGGCCAAACTAGGAAACATTTCGTGAAAAGTTCTTAAAACATGAATGTCATATGACAATGTTTTCTAGTTTAGCCGGGCCTTTATATTCTGTTTAACCACTCTCCTTGGATGCAAGCCTTCTACTCGTAAAAGTTCCATCCAGAAGTGAAGCGCCTGTAAATACATTTTGAAAAACGGGCAGCGTTTCTTGACCGCCACAGGGGCTGCTCATTCTCATCTCTAGCAATGTCGAGTTTTTCATTCACATAAATTTGGCATTTGATTTTATTCCATATATTTACAAACTAGCACGTAAAATAAAGCTATTGGCATTGTTCTAGAGAAAAGGGGGATGACTTCTATAGGTGTGAACTGAAGAAAAAGGTGAGAGATAACTGTTCAAATGTGACATTTTGGTAGGTATTTTTGGTGCAAAAATATTCATTTTGGGCAAGTGATTATGTAAAATAACAGCAAATAATTTCATGGTCACTATATTTTTATTTGCCGTAGAGGCTGGATCATTAAGACCGTCTGTGGTCTGATGCTAAGTGAATTTTCATTAAACATTTAGGTCACCGGAGACATAGAAGATTTCTTATAAAGAACATTATAGATTACTGGTTTGATAAGCCAAAGACTGGCTCCATAGCAGCTGCCTATATTGTTATTCATTTTGCATCAAAGATTAGAAAGGTTATGTTAACCATTATTCAGTGCAATACATGCTATATTTCCAAGCAAAAGCGGATATAATCCATAATAGGCCTTTTAGTTGCTGCATACAACCACACAACAACCCGGTAATGCACTCAGAAGGCCCAGAAAGGGCCAAGCGTAATTGGAGATTATTAATTCCATGAAACGACTAAAAAAGGCTTTGATGGGTATTAAACATCCGCAAATGCACATGGTATCTCACTTTAGCATCCGCTTAATTTAACAAAACATTTCATATGATTAAATGGATCCTTTGAGCTGAATCTTTTGAGAGTAGAACAAGCATACGAGTGACAGAAATAATTAACTACATCTGCAATTTGCGAATAAATTTTTTGAGTAGTGATGGTTCAGAACTAAAACTTGCAGTCTCTTCTAATAAACGTGAACCCCATAATGAATGAAACAAGGCCTGTCGTTTTTGTAGAGGCCTATGGAAACAGCTCTTCGCTGATAGGCGATTGAATTTATTAGTTAGCCAAAGGCTACTAACAGCTTGAAAATTTGCAAAGCAAATGAGATGCCAAGCTGCGTATAGGAAAGGCATACGCCAAAACCGGCTCGATTTTGGTTGATGAAAGAAACATTATCGACCCACCAACATCGAACTCATTTCTGTGATATAAACCTACAGTTGGTTTCCCAAGCAACGTGTTGCGTGTTGTTGGCCGTTCGGAAAAGTGTAGAGGTACAACCATAAAACTGGGTAAATAAGGAGGAAGTAAAGCTTACTTGGTTTGTCTTGATGTTGGCCTGCTGCGAGGGGGAGGCATCTACGATGAACGATTTGAAACAGAGTTGAAGGAGGGGTAGACGCGAAGCATTACTTTATAAGAGAAAACCTTTCGTATTGCTTTTAGTGGATATTTGGGGAAAGACATTCAATGTACAATCACTAATAGATTGGCATGGGATTTCATCATTATTTCATTTTATATGGTGTATCACTAATCACTAATCACTAATAGATTGGCATGGGATTTCATCATTATTTCATTTTATATGGTGTATCACTAATCACTAATCACTAATAGATTGGCATGGGATTTCATCATTATTTCATTTTATATGGTGTATCACTAATCACTAATCACTAATAGATTGGCATGGGATTTCATCATTATTTCATTTTATATGGTGTAGCACCGCAAACTGAAAAAAGTTTAACTTATCTTTAAGAAGGTGGAAACATATCTGGCGACGAACCGTTGACGTGACTCAGGCATACAGGCAATGTTTGAGGAAGATGAATAAATTGTTGGAAGTTGAATGAATACGTACTTCTATACTTGGCCTTGGGGCTGAGCCTCGTTCTGTAATTGAAAATAAAATTGTTATAAACTTAGATTATAGTACTTTTACAGTTTATAAAACTATAAAGAAAATTAATAGACTATTAAAGACTATCATGCGAAGAATGTTAGTATAATGAGATGAAGATATATGTTAGCATGTATGTCAATGAAGTCTTTATCTGTACTAGGTGTTTCTATAATGTCAATGAATTCTTGCAAATATTGAGCAATACTACTATTCAAAATTTTTTGGAACATACTTATGATATTTTTCATAAAAAAACTCATAACTGAAATTATGACTCAACAGTTCCCTACTTTTGAGAAAAGCGCGCTCAAACTAAGAGCTTAAAAAGCATACCACGTCAGCATACTTAAAAAGCTTAAAAAGCATACAAGACATATGACGTCATGTTGAATAGTTGGATAGGTATCTAGAACATATTCATGTTTCAAATGCCATAAATTATACTGAAGCGAAATCTGCGGGCTTGCAAACACAGCGCTACTGCTTTCTAGAGAAGCTTTGCAGAGTGGCAAACGTATTCAAATGCTATTAGTCCTTTAGGATTAAAAAAGTTAATTATTCCTGCCACCAGAAAAGAAAGCATCAAATATCCCTATTATTGAAAGCTTGAGCTTTGCGAATGCCTGGCCAATGGCCTAGCTTTTCAAGGTAGAAAAATCCGAAAACAAGAGAAGGCTTACAGAAAATGCCTGCATTCAAATTACATAACAGGGATCGATGAATTTTTAAAGGCCCATGAAAATCTTTAGCAAGTGAAAAACCGCACAGCTCAGACTTGTCGTAATTTCAACACCAAAGAAACGGATATTTTATTCCTGGGACCAGCCTTGCGAATATCAGTTAAATATAGAAAAAGTTCATAAAAATATAGAATTACAGGTCGCTATAAGGTTGCAAGGTTATTTTGGTCCAGACAAGAGGCATTCAAGGGAAGGATTTAATTGGTTCCACGTTCAGTTCCAACATATCCATGTATGAAAATTTTTGGTATCTTAGATTATGCTTGAGAAAGCAAACATCTAAAAATATCAATAGATTCATATCTGGGGTTAAAGTATATAGTTTCGGAACAAATTTCAACCTAAATAGCGAGACAGGATGATAAGATGTTATTTGGTTTGGACAGAACAATAATATACCAAACGCTGAGCCTCATTGGTTGAGATAAACAATGATTTGGATAGCTTTTGTCCTCTTGGTTGAGATAGAACAATGATTTGGGTGGTTTCGAACCAATTTGACGAGATAACACATTGATGTTGGTAGCTTTAGCCCTATTGATTGAGATTTACCAAAATTCTTAGCCCCCATTGGTTGAGATAGAACAATGATGTTGATAGCTTTAGTCCCATTGGTTGAGATAAAACAATGACGTGGCTTGATATTGCGTCCCATTGGTTGAGGTAGAACAATGATCTGGCTACTTTCGAGTCCCACTTCTTGAGACAGAACAAAGATGACAATATCAAGGCACGTGGGTCTTCCAATAGCCCAATCATGAAACGGAAATATTTTCTGTTTGGCAGCAGGTTCGTTTTATATTTACACGTTCCTTAAGATCCAAAGCACTTTTTGAGTTCAGGCAACAATCCTAGGCCAAATAGGAGTGGCTTATTTGTGAGAAGTGGCTATGTTCCTTATTCAGTAATAAAAAAAAACAGTTATCATGTATAAGGTCTATCTGCTTCATGGGGTTGAATGAGGTAGGATTATCAATAAAGCCTTTGTTTTCTGGAACTGGAGGCTAAAATCAACTTTCAAGTACATCCAGGTTTAATTCAAGGCATGAAACTGTGCTCAGGTTGGAGAGTTTTGCATTACGTTACCATTTTTTCTTGCGGCACTGCCGGATGATTGAGTCTTTGGCCGGCCCTAAAGCGACGGAAACAACGCAATCTAATACAAGAAAGGATCAAATCAACCAAAATTCGAGCAAATACGATCCATACTGAACACAGAATGCAATTCTGTGTTGAAAGGACCCCACATGCAGTGAGATCATTTCAATTTCCCTGCGACAAGAGTGTCACATAAGACAATACCTTAAAACGTCTGTTTAATTAAGTTAATGCTAGGCAAGTTTCTTGAGGTTTCCTTCTTGTGGTGGAATTACTAGATAGGCTGGTAAACTTCACTGAGCATGGTGTCTGAGCCACTGACTGATAAAGAACAGAGAAACGTTTCGGCTTGTCAAGCTCATAGTGTTCGAAGGAGTCCGCGAGTGGTTAGAATCCATTTCTCAACGACGGCCTAAATTAGCGAATAGTGTGATGCAATGCCATGGATTGACTGTGGCCTACTTAAAATGCGCTAGGCTAAAAGCAAAATGAGAAAACAATTGTGTTGTCGATGCGTGACTTGTAATGAATAGCAGAAAATGTCTACCAATAATTACCACCATGCTAGGGCACATTAAGCCGAAAATTAAATCATTCCGGCGCGTGTTGATTAAATTAACGAAAGACTTACACTTTGGGAATTTAAATCTGCTCTTGTAGATGTCCTTGAGTTCAGTTCTTGGAGAGATGAGAAGCACGTCATTGACTCAAAATAAAAAATCATTCAAAGTCGTAATCTTCACTAAACACTGATTAATGGAAGCAACTCTTCTTGAATTTATCAATAAATACTTTTCTTTCAAGCTGAATAGGACGAAATTAACCTGATTTCAGCTGTATTCAAACCAGTATCGAAATATTGGAAATAAAATGAGCCCGGTATTCTTCAAGTCAATGAAACCCAGAGCTATAGATGCAAGAGGCTCTCGTTCAACTTTAACTTTTCATGATGGATAAAGCTTGTTGTAGAGCCTGGAATTTCATGCAAAAGGAACTCTTCCTACTTTTGCCAAGAAGAGCTTGGGTAATTGTATCTGTTAATTGAAAACCGTCCAGTTCCTAGCTGAAATTTCCTGGCTCTTTACTCAGCAACTCGCGTGCCTGTAGACTGTTGGAGGTATCATTGCCAAAACAGTGTAATCTTATTTGAGTAGCCAATACTATTATTAGAAGTCGCAGTTTGGTTGGAAAAGGTGGGATAGCGGTTTGACTCTTTTTATTTCTCGTACACTAATGAAATACCTAGAGGTTGGCTACCATGCAGAAACAATAGGTTTGTCCAACGAAATAAACGATGATGCCTAGTACCATAAAAGTATGAAGTATTTGTTTCAACTAAATTCTATATGTTCAACAATATTTCTGTTTAAATTTCTACCATACAGTTTGAGACAACTTAAGGACTCAAAAATGCACGATTGAGCTACCCGGGGTCATTGGGCCAAAGCATACAGGATGTTAGGGTGGCGGGGGAGGGGGTAGGGGTAGGGTACATCGCAACGATAGGCCCCAGTCAATATCAGTATAACTTGGCAACACAATTAGCTTATTTCAGTTTGAATTCCAAATAACCAAAACTCTTTTTAGAAAAATCCAGTGATATCATGATTTGCAATTTTAGCAAGATATTGAATAGACTTTTAAAACATGGCGAAGAAATTATGATTGGCTGCTCCCTTCTAGCGAACTATCAAAAGTGACCCCGAATTGTAACAGTGCCGACATCTGCTTACTGTGAAACATTGTTATTCGTATTCTTGCTATTTGTAAACAAGAAAAGTCCCAAAGCCAGTGCACCACAAGGTTTATTTTGGGCCTTTGAAGCTTATGTTTTGCTTGCCGAAACCCCTAGCTTACACCGTCGCGGCAAACTTTGAAGTGAATGCACCATATAACAATGCTATATGGAGAACGACTAACAAAGCATCTGTATTCTAGCTCTAGTCTTTATCGGTAGAAAATATGGTACGTTACAGGGAAGGCGATTTGTATTAGAAAACGGGGAGGGGGGGGGGGGTGGCAACCACTACCCCTCCCTCCGGTTTCGCCACCCTGCGTTAAGGCAAAGAATATGCATAAAAATATTTTGAACAGCCCTTTTTGATCATATGTAGATTTGACTGGATTTAAGTTTTTAACAATGGCTTCTCCTATCGGTCAGAAATTTTTCGCAGGGTATGCCATTTGTCTGCTGAGTTTATTTCTTCAAATACCAAAATCTAATTTTATCCTTTTTATTAATCAAAGATATAGGGACTTCATCGCCTGCATTAAACAATTGATATTTGAAGTTATAAAGTACCTCGAAACAGAAAACTTCCCCTATTTATGAGCACAAATGACGCATATTATTTCTTCAAAGCCAAGAAATGGTAAATAAATGCTCGTATAACTCCTCTGGAACAAGATTCAACTGCACAAAAACAGAAAAACTCTCATCCTCTGCATTACCTTCTATTGAAGTGAGCTTGGAATGGCCTCTTGGTGTGACCGGTCTGGTCAGTGGTCTATCTTGGGTTAAGGGGGAAACATCTTGAAGTGCCTGTAAGAAACATCAATAGATTTTAAGGCACATTGAGATGTCAGAGGATAAACCTCAGGTGAAATAAAAACAAGCTTGATATGAATACTGTTCAGCTGCGGAAGTCTATACCCCCGTATCGCTCGGTGAAAATGGCGCAGTTGATTGGTCCCTTTCGTGGCCAATCAACAGCTGCTATTTCGTCTCGCTAACGAGACCAGGGAATAATACCAACCCCTATTTGAGTAGCCTACCTGCAAATATTACTTCAAAATTTTCTTGACAATCCCTTTCAAGTTCTTAAGCAGCCATTTAGTGCTATTTGCGTTCAACAAATTTTCTGTAATGCCATTTTCTATAAATATGTGGTTTTGCCATCCATTTGGAAGAGTCTCGGGTATATTCTTATGCGAAAAGTCTAGGGATCACAAAATGGGAAGTGATAACTATGAAAAGGAGACTAAACTGTAATAATACGCTAAAAAAGCGAGAAGAGAAAATACCATACCTTAGAATCAAAATTCGTTGATGCAGATATTGAAGACAGCACCTTGAGAAATCAGGCAGTTTATAATTAACACTTACAGAAACAGCTTTCTTTTAAGGAGAAGCAAAGCAACGAAGCTGCAACGGAGGAATGTTAATGCCTCTCTGGAGGCGTCTGCAAAAGCACGAGAAGTAAAGAGCAGGAAACGCAAAAGAGACTAAACAAGAAGGCTGCGAGATTTGGCTAGAGCTTAAGCATTGACGCAACGAGTGATGGAACTTTCTCTTGAAAAATGCACTATTGGAAATTGTGACTGAACAATGAAAACATACTTAGAAAATTGTAAAGCAGTAGGCTCTAAATACATCACCAAGTAAAAAAACAGGCTTGAGTGATGCTTACTCCAAGATATTGAGCAGAAAGCAGCTGTTCTCCAAATAGTTCCCCAGACTTTGCAATTTGCACCTCTTCTTCGTCCAGGTCCGTATCCAAAACATCACCTTCCTAAGTTAATTACAAATTAATTTCAAACAAAATTTTCCACAGATTTTTAGAAATACTTGCTTCGTTTATCATGCAAACAGTGTAAACTGTGATACTTCGCGGTAATTAGAACAAAAATAACTGAAACAGAATCACCCTTTCAAAAACTTTTGCCTAGCCTTCGAAGTGGCCTAATCAAGTAGTTTTGCACATGAACAAAATAATTCGTACTTCATCATCCTCTTCGTCATCTTCATTGTCAGATTGTGGATCGTCTGTTGCGGATCTGTCAACTGAAAATTGAGAGATAAACATATAAACACTCTTACGTATCATTGAAAATTGCGTAAGTGTGAAAAACTCGCCTGTATCACAGCAAAGTATAATCTGTCTAACTAGATACATAATATCGTTGTTTCACATAATCACTGAGGATATCTCCATAAAGGATATCTCCTGGATCACAAAGGATAAAAACCCAACCATATATATGAGCATTCATTGAAGAATTGATATCGAAAAGCGAAAAAAGATTGTTTTCAGACTCGCTTGTCACTGCATTTACAATATTAACTTTGCTAAAAAGAAAAAAATGCATGTGAGCCTTGGCTGTTTACAAACAAAATCACTTAGAATATTTATTACCAAAGGAGTCCGTAATGTACTTAAATTATTATGGAGATGTAAAGATGCAAAGAAAGTTTGCGGGACAAATCTCATCTGCTCAAAGGTCTGCGGAACGTAAGCAACAGGAGCTGCTTATATTCTTAATCTTCTTAACATAACCGACTCTTTTCAGCAATTTATTAAATTATAACCTCGACACTCTAATTCATTTTACAACAATAAACATGATTTACATCTTGACAGGTAAAATTCTCTATGACGGCAGAAGACAGCTGTAAAAATGATAAATAAAACTGTCTATGGCAAATATTCTTAAAATTTAAAAGCAGTGAACTTTTAACATTAACAGTGTGTCCCGTTGAAATAGCATCTGAATAATTGAGATTCTTGTCATTTCGCTGCAAATTGTATTGAAAATCCAGAAATTTAGAACAAATGAATGGGTGATGTGAGTTCAAACTGGCAAACTGAAATACAATATAAGTGTTCATGACCGGGCAGAATTGGGTATAGAAATGAAGTATAGATAGCTCGTATTCAGAAAGCTCCCCTGAAAACAAAGTGGTCACGTTTTTAGGCATCAAGCATAAATAATGATTGGGATAAGTTTTAATGGGTTCAGTTTTGTCAACCCAGACAAAGGCATTTGCTTTTAACATAAATACTGAACAACTTATAGAAAAGAGAATCGAAGCATTTATAAGGCACTTTTAAAGAGTAGATACTACGGAACCTGCGCAATTTGGTCACACTGTAACTGAGCACGTGAAGTAGATTCGCAGGGTCTCCCGCGTAATATACAGTGATAGTGACCACGTGAAATGGCAGATGAACACTTGCGATTGGTTGATGTTTGATTGACAGTTCGAGCTTGCTGGCTCGGAGCCACTTAAATATGCTGCCATTCCTTTTAAGCAATGTAGAGCTGGATGCCGTATAGACTTAACTGCACACACTTATCTTATATGCAGAAAGCTGTTTGACCACCGCTTTTTGGTGTGCAAGTTAACGTAGCTTGCTGTACCCTGGTTTTATATATACCACAAAGATGTACTTTATTCACGCTGACGGCAAACTGAGAACTTCTACTGAAGACCGTAAACCAAGCAATATCAAAGCTTCAGGGTAGAGAATACTGGAACGCAAGCAAACTTATAGACATCGCATGCTAGATGACAAACCTGTGTTCATTTGCTTGATGATGAACTTGATTTGTCTGTTCATATCTGGGTCATCGTCCTGTACATAACATCTTAGAATTTCTTCTAGGCCCTACAGTAAAGCAGAAGCCATATTCAGCAGCGTGCGAAAATGCTATAGAATTTGTAATTAACTGATTAAGGGCTGAACGCCAACAACGGAAAGCATAAGTAATAAACTAAACTGAACATAATTCTCTAACAAATGCATCGTAGCATCACAAGTGCTTGCTGTAATGTTAAAAGCTGGCTTTGACGAGCTGGAAGTTCTGGTTTAAACAGTGCTGATTAAAGGAAATATTTGGAAAATAAATTCAGTATTATATTTTCGCAAAGTATCATTATTATAAGTATTATCAGTAATGTTTCTCAATTTGCCTCGATAGAAATATTTGATGCAAGAAGATCTCTATTAAAATGTGTATCATTATCCATTAAGAAACATTTTTAAAATAACTAAAATTCAAAAATAATGAGGCTTTCGCCCAGTTTAAATGCAGATGTAGGGTTAAACAAGTAAGCTAGTTTTCAGGCAAGGTAAGCATAGAGTTCTAACAGGCATTTAACAGCATCATACCATTGAAACTGCCCGCTGCCTGATTGTAGGGAGTGCCAAAATGCTGTACAGTGTTCCGTTAACGTATGGCTGTATCTACGAAACAAAGAATCTATCATGCCTGTCATATCTGTCATACGTCATGTTTGTCATAGTTGTCATTGTCATATCTGTCACATCCGTCAACATCTGTCATATCTTCCACCTAATATCTCTGCCATCTACCATGTCGTATTGTCATATGTCGTATATGTAATATTTGTTAATTGTCAAATCTGCAACCTACTATATCAACCATCGATCAAATATCGTATGCTTCATATGTCGTATCCGTCAACTGTCAAGTTTACCATCCACCATATTTATCATCTATGGCGTGCTGAATATATTGGGTATGTCGTATATTTTCTCTGTCATATGCCGTAGTAGAACCTTAACTCTGGTTTATCATTGCACTAAACTGCCAAACAGAAATCAATGTCAAACGATCATCACATGGAGAATGCAGACCGCTCAGACTCGTATAAAGAGGCCTATTATTTACCTCTTTATTTTCGTGACCTAACAGGTCTGCAAGAAGTTGCAATACAGCCTCGCAGTCGTTTAAGCATTGTCTTTTGCCTGCAGGAAAATTGTGGAGATATTTCATTGTTACATAGGGCAATCAGTGGGTCGCTAGCGTTATAAAACCCAACAGGTCCACAGGATTATTTAAAAACACAATACATACCTGATCGGCATTTGTCGCAATTAATCTAATTCTATCGTTGAATTAGCTATGATTAAAATGGCCAATGCACGGTGTAGTGTAGGTAGACATTCGGTCTTACGTTTCGTAAGTGGCTCTTTAATAAAACGTTTTAAATGCACAACTGCCTGTTACGAATGCAAATCAAGCCTCAATCGAATGAGAATCCGGCCTCGATGGCATCTTCGCCTCATACACCTTCAAAAATATGTTCTTAGTTCGACTTTTATCTGGCTACAACAAAACAATAATCATACCGGCCGATCGTAAGCAAAGGTTCATTAGCAACGCCACAGAGTACTCGAGGGAATAATCGTTTAGCAATTCAGGTTCTTCTAAGGCTTTGATAAGCCAGACCACCAAGCCGCATTCAATCATTGTACTTTGCACCTGTCGCCTAGAAAATAGAGCTATTGTCTTGAAGTGTCTTAGAAAGTGCAGCACTACACAGCCGGAAAACAAGTTACAGCATGCAATCTGTCGCTACCCAATCATTTCACCAGCTTCTAATAGTTCAGGAGGTAATAATTGCTCATATGCTATCAATGATTCATTGCTTCCAATCGACATTTGCTGCCAATAACCAAAACATCGCAATCAGGAGGACTTGCACCCATTTTGTGACACACTAACGAGGTGTAGTTAGGCCACTTTTGTAAATCAGTCAAGTGCTGCAGGTCTATGACCTGAAGGGTGGTTCAAAGTGTTGTGCCTCTAATTTGTCAAATTTTCAGAAGCCTGTCACTGACATGAGACAGAAAAGATTACCAACCCGAGGTTGAGCTTTTCACAGATATGAAGCAACGTTTTTCACAGATATCAGGGCAAGTTTATGACTAATTCGGGGCGAAGTTTGTGACAGATACGAGGCTACGTTTTATGCCGACACGAGGCTACGTTTGTGACTGATTTGAGGATGTGCCTTCCACAGATATGAGGCTAATTATGTCACTGTAACGAGGCCAAGTTTGTCACTGACCTGAGACTGAGTTTCTGCATGGCGCCAAGGAGGTTCTCCCCAGTTTTCGTCCGTTCTGATTCACGTTTCAAGCAGGATAGCAGTTCTTTCATCATGACCTCTGACTGTCCGATATACGCTCGTCCTATAAACGAGAACCCGGAAGTAACATCAAAAGCATAATAGCATAGAAAAGCGTCCGGCGACTTGAAACTCAAAACTAGAACTAGTTCCAGACATTATTCATTCTTTGTAACAAAACTTATTTCTGATTTGTAAGCCATTGTGTGAAATTGCTGTAATGGATATGCTTTATAAACAAAATTTTACAAAGATTTATAAATAATAACAACTAAATAAGCCATTACTGTTAAAAGGTTCTCTTTGTGTCTTTTAAATTACTCATATAACAGATTTAGTTCCTCAAAGCATTGAACATACATAATACAATGCGTTACCCTTAATAATGATAGCGTATTATGTATTTTCATTTGAGGCTTAACCACTTTCTGACAGTCAAATGGAAATGAAACGTATTTTCTGCCAGGTAGGCTACACTTCAGGTCTACACAGATGCCGGACTTATAAAGTGCATAAACGAATTTAAACCAAGCGAGGGGGAATTCAATCTTGCACTACTTTCAAGGCCTAAGGGTGTTTGGCAATTACCTGCTGTGAACGAAGCTATCGTATTGAAGAGCATGGATGCCTGCGATTGCACTAGCTCGTCAGTACAATTGAGCAAATTGACCATCGTCTCCTAGAGTCGATAAAAGCTTGAGTAAAGAAAATGGGACACGATACATATCAAACACAACATCATCTTATTCTTTGAACGGATAAAGCTAAACAGATAAAATATTTCGATTGATTACAACGTCTTGCTTTTTCTGAGCCGAACATCTGCATGAACCAAACAAAGTATAAAATACAAAACATGACCATTTTAGAATTACATGAAAGCTTTTGGCTAGTGAAATGATAAGTGAAAAATCAAGAAGTTCGTGATGATAAAAATTTAAGGAGAACAGTTGTTATTAAGTCAATAGAACAAAAATAATCAGTTAAAAAATTGCGGTTTTGATAAATTGACAATACTTACCCCTTGTTTAATATCGGATGCACATCCAAGGATGTCATTAGCTATGTATCCAGATACGACAGCATCCCGTTGCTCGCCTACTTGCGAATTTGTCAACCTCTTAGATAAAAGACAAGATATTCGCTTAGACCATTTAAGGTTTGATTGAAAAAGTTTTGTAGGAAATTTGAAACTTTGTACTTACGTTGAATTGATTAAGATTGCCTTGATTTAGCTACCATAGATAGAACAAAATTCTAACTGCAACCTCCAATGCTGAAGGGAACCGCGGAATGATAACTTTGCCACCTTCAAGGGGTTTTATCAAAATTCTCAGATGTTCTAGTTATTGGTCTTGTCTGACGTTTGCAAACTCCACGGGCACAAAAGCAATTTAAATACCCAATTTATGATTGAAAATTCAACAGAAATGGCCAATCTACCTTTCCTTTAAAAAATAAAACTATCATTGTGAAATTTCATAGGATGTTTGACCCATTATCGAAAAGTTTCGTATTGATTTTCTAAAACCATTATGGAGATGATATAAGGTATAAGATTTTCAGCAGCAATTAATTGAACAATCTACTTCATCTACTACTCCTACAACAAACAATGGAAAACCCAAAAGCAGTTCCTTAAATTGTTATTGCCAAACGAACATTTAATTGTAGCAGTGGTGATTTCGATGTGTGTGTTTGAATTCTCATTTCGTAGGCCTGCGAATCAGAGCCACCTTTAAGGTGGTACGTGAAGGGAATCGGAGCTAATAGATAATAAACAACGACGATTACAATGCAAGTAATAATGACGACATTTTGTATAACTTTTGCAAGATTGTATTCATCTTCTCACCAGTCGCAAGGATTGGAGCAAGAGTGCCTTCTTCTTTGGAGACTGGCGACGCAAATCCTCCTTTATCTTAACATAATTGAGGGATGGTAGATAGGGAACATCATTACCGATGGCAACCCTAGGAGCGAATTAAAAGAGGAAACTGTGACAGACACCATGACGCTATTGCTGCTATCCATCCGTTAAATGATGTTGGATTTAATTAGAGTACTATGCTGGAGGGAATATGTTCAAAATACTATACCCTTACAGTCGCATTTATAAGAGACGGGTCATGAATGGCAAGAATTGTGAGGCTTGGGCAACAAAGGCAAGCTTTCACTTACGGATAAGTTATCAAGCATTGATAGATAAGTGCGGGCAAATTTGAGCAACACAAGAATAGGAACTCAGCTGATGGTCATAACTGCGTGCATGCCAAATAGGATGATGATTGCGTTGATAAAGATAAAGACCTACCCTGTCGTCGCGTTTGCTACAGATGCCCTAAGCAAAGATGCAGCCTGGAAAGACAAAATACTGCATTAGAACCAAACATAAACCACGTGCAATGATCGACAGCCTGATCAAGCAACAAGGCTAATCTTTGAGCTTGAAGCAAAAGCAGTTATATTCCAGGCTATTTGGACTTGACAAAATCCGTTAAAATTCTAGCACTTTTGGATACATATTTGCATTTCACGATATACGGTGCATTACGATATACGGTGCAAAATTTCAAGCACTCAGTAGCAAATCAAATCAGTAGCAAATCAAAATTTCAAGCACTCAGTTGCATAGTACCTTTGTGAATAAACTGTGAAATTTATAAAAGCTTTATTTCCAAAAACATAGTATTTATCAGGAAGTTTTAATGAGTTTTCACATGGGGGCAAATTCGGAGTGGAATCCTTCAACCTAACATCGCAGACAAAAATACGCAACGAAATCTTAAGCAAACACGAAGATGTTCAACTTTTCGTCAAAGAGAATATCTGAAAGATTTGGATGAGGCCTCCGGTTTTTGTAATTTCGTACGTAAAGTTATAAAGAACGTAAAGTTTTGCATTTCTGTCTTGACAGCAGAAAAGTAAAGGAACACAAAATATAGAATATGTCATGGGACAACAGCATCAGATAGCATATATCTTGACCCACGAGGTTGGCTTTATGATGACCGATAAATATGTTAAGACAAAAACATTAACATTAAAATTAGAACATTAAAACAAAATTTTCTCCAAAATTCGCAAAGCTATTCACGCGTAACCTTGTATACTTAACTAAGCTAGTAAGAAGGCTGAACCACTATTTTTGAGTTAAAATAACACAAACCGTTCCTGGTCTTGTAAAGTCCGTAGACTGAATTGGGTTTTGAGAATTGTTGAACAGCCTTTCACAGATCGATCTTAAGTATTCTGGCGTCACCTGTTAGAGAGGAATTCATTTCTCAAATAAAGATTTAAGTTTTGTGTTTAACAATCAAGGAAAAAAATAAAAATAAAAAGCATATCGAATAAAAACAATCAAAAAATCAAAACAAAAAATCACACGAAGCAATTAGGCATACCATCTTGCCTCTAACAGCACTTTCAAGGGAGTCGACAAGTTCGGCTGCGATGTTGATGAGGTTTTTGTAGTCCGCCTATAAGAATGGTAAACACATTGGATAAAACGCGTGCACAGGCTAATAAACAAGTCTCTATACCCAACCATGCAAACAATGGTAGTATTCATGCTAAATCCCAAGGAACACATGGGTAGCCTTTCACCAAGCATATCATAATACAAAAAAAATTATGAAGACTTCATTCAAAAAATTAAAAATGATCATTAGATATAAAAAAGCCTAATTTAAAATAGACTTCCTCGTACTACTAAGAAAAGGTGTTTGTCGCGTATCTACCAGAAACTAGTACCACAATTTTGTCTGTTAATAAAACAAACAACTTCCCCCAACATGTTCAATGGGAATTTTCAAATCTGCATTTGTGTTTAGTAGATATATGTTGAGAGATGTCTTTAAAATTCTAAAAGGCAACGAATGCTCAAGGTAGACTTGCCTGGATCTTTGTGTATCTTTTGAAATAAAGAGTAGCTCTGTATTCGTGCTCCGATATCTGTTGCTGCAGTGCCTGGATGTGGTTCTCATACTGTTTCTTTTCTAGAATCAAACGATACAAATAACTGTAAGGCTGAAGAACAATAATCAATAAGAACAATAACAATGATATGAACAATAAGAAGATTACTATTAGCATTCATAACAACAGTAATACTATAAATCACAATTACAACAACAGCAACAATAATGATAATAAAAAACGATATTGAATGACAATAGTAAAATTAAAAATAATAGCAAATAAAAACAATAGTAAAAATAGTTAAAATTATAAAATTAACTTTTATAATAATAATAATAATGAAAAATAATCAAAACTTTTATTAGAGAAGATAAGTAGGACATAAAATGCTTTCGTTCAGGCTATAAATCTCGAGGTTAGGAAAAATTTATAGTTGGCCCTATACCACGTATTCAAATGGCTGACTCATATTTTGCCTTCCTTTTACAATAGCTACCCGTCAGTTTTGACTAGGTAACAGTCAATTATCAGACAAAAGAGAATATAGACCAATTATTAAAGGCTGTCCAAATGGAATGGGACATCGTCACCAATTGAAGTGAATTGGATAGTATTGCTGTGGTTAACACTTACCAGTTACTGATCGATCGCCAGAAGCAGTCTGATTTGCAAGTTAGGGAGAAAACTTTCTGTTATGACAGATAATTCTACGTAAATTAGGCGTGATTTGACTACAGCTGTTGCTGCCCTAGTAATGGCTGTAACATACAGTACCAATAATATACAAGCATCTGATTCTTTAGAAAATGAGGGCGTTATTCCTGTTCCCTAATTTCAGTTTTGTGTAAAACAAAGCATCTTAGAAGCAGGTGTCAAAACCAAATAGCAAACTGATCAAAAAAAGTAAATACGTAAATAAATACAAATGTTCAAAATCCATGCTATGTTCAATTGGTGTCACAAATATCAGAGACACACTCCCAGCACGGATTACTATGGCATTCTAATCAAGAAAGAGTCTCTACTTTCCCCCAAAAGACTCAATACAGAACAGATTTTAGTTCACTTCGAAGATGCTTCAGGCGTCTTTAGGAGCAAGCAGGACTCCAACATTTGACATTAGGTCACTGGCTTTGGTTTCGAAATTTAACTCTTACCTTAAAAGGAAAATATCAACACATAGTCTATTGAAATCCAAATTGAATCCCGGCTCCTACTTTGAAGAGTTGACTCTTCGAGGAAAGCTGTCCTGAGGTCTCGGTTGGGCAGCTTGGCTCTTCTGCCAACAATTTAAAACGAAAGGATACGAAGAGCTTGTATAGGTACGGCAAAGGGGCTGCGTACAACACTGTGCTGAAAAAATCCTCCAGCTTTTGACGCAACTCAGCCGTCCATGATTCCTAAAAAAAAAAGCTGACTTGAAAGGTCTTTCGATTCAAGATTACTTTATTGCTCGTTTCTGTTTTGACATTCAAGGTATATTTCATAAATTAGCAAGCTGCAGTCCCATTTCTGTTTATGCTGCAGTCAATGTTTTTTAGAAAACCAGCAATGAAAAGGTAGCAGGCCACTTGAGTTCTCAATACGCATCAAATTTACCATAAAAACACAAAATAAATATTTTGGCTCACTTTTATATCTCTTTCTAGCAATACTTGATTCGTGTTATCTTTTAAAAGGACATAAAACAAGAGTCATCTTATTGACTATTAACTGACAGTTACAGGTCTATTTATATCAAGTACATTCCCAACCCGAAATTCTTCGATTAAAGATGAATTTATATCTGATGCTGCTTCGCATTCTTAGCTATAGGAGAGATGTAACGAATCTCAACATAAACAACAGCATTTCAGCTTTCACTTGCAATACTTTGAAGTGATAGAGAATCGTAGCTTATTCGAATAATGTGAAGAAATCAGGAAAACTTAATACTGAATAGAACAGAGGAACAATATGCAATTCGCATTTCACGAAAGTAGTTTTGTCTAACCATATTACTGAATATTTGCAAATTGCTGCAGAAATAATGAAAGAACTTGCTGTCAAAATTGATACGGTTCAGGTCTACCAACAGAAGAACAGCAATGAAATATGTTGGTAACGCCCTTCTTTTTACCAAAATTCAATGACCAATGTTTTATTTTTCGTTAATGGAAGGGTGTGAAGGGTTTCGTCTATGTTGGCATTGGACCTGTGCTTGCCATCACAGCGATATGGCGTACGCGATGATTCATAGTATGTGACAATCAAATCATTAATCATCAGGCAATCAAATCATTAATATCAGGTAATCAAATCATTAATCATCAGGCAATCAAATCACAAATCATCAGGCATGCTTGATGGTTGATGTAATCATCAGGCATGCTTGATGGTTGATGTAATCATCAGGCAATTGCTTCCTACAAAAATCTAACGATTGATTAGACCTTCTAATGCGTCAATCGATTCACAACAGCTGACATCTAATATTACATTACTTCACAAAATCGCGTTCCCTTTAGGTTTACAATTCTTTGGTGCAAAGAAGCCTTGATATATTTGAACTGCATAGAATGTGGGACAAAATTTTTTTACTGCGAAGCTTTGCGATACGAAATATGAAATAACTTTAAGGAATGAAGTGAAACTTAAAATGCCTCCTTTAAATACTATCGGCGTTGTATTGACAGTGTACTGACAATTCTTGGTACTACAAAATATTCATAAAAATATGGCTTTAATTTTCATACTCAAAGGAATTCTTCCTCCGACACTCACGAAAAAAATGACCAAAAGTTGATAAGAAAGCAAGCCAGTTATGTACCGAAAACAACTTGAGAACAAATAACGCATAATTGGCCGTTCTGACTACAAAGATCAAAGACAAAAGAAGACACATTACCTGGAATAGAACACTGAATGATGGGTGAGTTTTTAAGGATGATGCAGGCACAAATGGCAGAGCATAAAAAGTTACAAATTCCGTTGTTTGACTTAGTACAGCACCCCTTGTCTCCAGAAATGTTTTGAAACTTCTCGTTGCCTTTTCGATTTTGTTCTACAATGAAAAATCAATGTAAACGAACGATGCAAATGTAAACGAACAAAGTGCCATAGGAAGGCTCTTATGCTTTTTTGTTCTACAACCTGTTGAGACTGAAAGTGATCAAATGAAAATGTGATCAAATGAAAATGTTCAAATGTGATCAAATGAAAATGTTTAAAATATTTTCATATATACACGCCCTAAGTTTGATTTTTTAGATTTCAAAATGTATGGCCAAAAAAACCTTACATAACTACTCAAACAATTGTGTTTGCGGGATTTGTTTGGAAATCAATATATCTTTTATTTCAAAGAAGGGAAACACTCCCCATACTTTCAAAACATTAATCAGTTCTAAAATTAAAAATGAACAAATTCTCTATTGCATTGTTTTGGATTTATTAGGCCCCAAATGGCTGGAAGCCTGATGACCTGATAACCAGGCCCCGATTTTCTGAATGCAACCTAATTCAAGGTGTAAAACACATTTTCCAGTACAAAAGACATTTCTCCCTAAGTTTATATTGTTAAGTCTCCACTTATCTACTTATTATTGCAACCCCTCACCATTAAATTTTGAGCAGTATTGGAGATATATGGATGGGTTTCTTCAAAAATAAAGAATGCACCTTAAATAAAGATTTGCTTATAATCATATGTAATATGATAAATTTTTTAAGATATTGTAATTAAATTTTCTTATGCCCTGCTCCATCCCAATTTTTCTCACTCTATTTAGACAACTCAAAATTAACTTTCAATTGCTCTCAAATTGATCAATAACTTTAATTAATTTGTGGGCAGAGGTATATCAATACTAATTTTTACATTCAATTCACAAATAAAACTTCCAAGTTTACTGCAACATATCCAAAGGAAAGTGGAGCACAAAAACTGACAGTATGAGAAACAAAGTAATTGAAATATTCAATGATGTAAGAACCAGAGGGGCAATGGTCCCCAACATTATAGCAAACCATGCAAAAGCACCCCTTCTAAAGCCTGCAAGACCCAAAAATACCCCTTCAAATGAAAAAAACTGGAGTTGTGCCTCCTTTGTGATCTGCCACACCCATTTTTTAGATGCTTCTCATCTCCCTAAAGTGCTTCATTCTCTTTTGTGCATAGCCCATATAAGAAACTATGGCAGTAAATTTGATAACATGATAATTTTATTGTCTGTGGCATCTTTTGAATGTTACAGTAAAATTCTCATGATAATATATATATATCATATGTTTGATGATGTTTCAATACCTGATCAGATGATCCTTGCTTGATATGAAAAATTGCAAAGTACAGTTGAGTGTTGAACTCAAGACGCTTGCAAGCAGTATCATTCTGAAGCTCTTGTGGAATGTTCTCAGACCAGAGCCTTGTAAAGACTTGATTATTACCATGGTCAAAAGCTTGCAAGATCTTTTTCTGGGAACAAAATGGTATTATATTAAAGATAAGGACACTGAGGAGAAAAAAACAAGTAAATGGGTGTAGAAACAATCTCTCAAGCATTTCTTTGTTACATTTTTGGAATATTGTTGAGAAAATTATAATGTGGAGCATTTATCAATAGATTTGTAAAATTCTTTACAGCTGATGCCTTATTAACAGGCTTTCTATTCCATTGAGAATTTCAAATTTCCAGTTAATATGAAAAAGAATAAGGATTGATAGTCAATAAAACAAAGATTTCTTCATACCTGAATATTTAACTGATTTTCATCTTGTGATGGTGGTAGAGACTGAAGTGAAATTTGCTTTCCTTTCTTGCCTACTTCATCTTCAAATGCTCTTAAACTTGTTATGTAGTCCAACATTTGTAGGTACTGCAACAAAATCACAAAGTAAATGGAATTGTGACAAAATTGGGTAGCTTTGGGATTTTTGGGAGAATGAACACAATCTAGCAATGACAGATACATTGAGAGGTAAACTGCAGTAAGAAACTCTTTATAACTTATTTTAAATGACTTTTTACTCAAATTAAAGTAATATGAAACAGAATGCATGAATGGCTTATAAACACGGGAAGTAATGAAACTGGCCTGTTTTTAGTTAAAAGGTCATGCAAGCCCTCTAAAAGCATGTAAACCAATGGCTTGTAAACTATATTGCATTGCACATTTAAATAGACGAACCAGCCTCAAAAACAACACTTCAAGAATGTGAAAAAAAATTCAAAAGTTAACAACTTCTCCAAATGTATAAACTTCTTTTATGTCATCCAGTGATATAATTTATTCAAGGGAAAGTACCTTGGTCAAATACATTTATCACAAAACAAATATAAGTAGTGAACAATACACTTATTCCTTAAAATTTTGGTGCAGATTTGCAAGTCTTCATAAATATCATGTTTAGTCAATATTGTAGTGACTACATAAAGGTCAATTCACCAACTGATTCCCGTTTTTTAAAATCCGAAACATTACATCACAAAAATCCACTAACATCAATAAAAACCATCTTTCCACGGAACAATGCAATGACATTGAATCAGGATATGGGATATCACACATAACCTAATATTCCCTGTCAATTGTTAACATTATCAATGTCAACCGTTCTCTCTACACTAAATTAAAAAGATAAAATTAATTGCAATTTGCTGACTTCATGGAGATCCATGGTACTCTAAGAATAAAACATCAACAAAAACTAGCTGTTGTTTACGATTGTTTTGACATTATCAGCCTCTCAAGCGAAGGAAAAAAATCCAACTACTTGGGTTTCCAGAAATTAATTACTCGTAAATTCAACATGATGGAGGCATTTCACCTCTTTAACAACTGCATTTAGGTCTCCTTCTACAACTTGCACACCATCCATGATCAAATTCTATCGTTTATACACCAGTCATGCATTTACAAGCATCACCTTGACAATTTTAATTCAAATAATCCTGATTTCTCGAAACGAGGTACATTGCTTATGCGAGGTTCCTGGCTGCTGCTGCGCAGTAACAAATTTTCAAAACAAGACAAGGAAGCGATAGTTTGAATCTAGTTGCCATTTAATCAATTTCCTTAAGACACGAAAATGTTTCTTAAGCTTACTTTTTAATACAATACTTTTGCAAGAATCATGATACTGAATATTTGTCCTAGAAATAGTAATTTTTCCAGATAATTATTCACTTTCGGTTAGAAATCAAAAATACGCATCTAAACCGATGCTATAAATCTGCTTGACTTGGTCAATTTCACATTGTCAACACCTAAGAATCTGCCAAGCCAGATGTGGTTCTCCGGCTGGGGTAAAAGCCATCAGCCCAAAAGAATTATTTTTAGCATTAAAATTGACACAAAAGATCCTTTTTTACACACTCAAAAAACAACAAAGAAACTCTGCTACACAAGTGGTCTTGCGATCACATGCACAGCACAGAAGCAATTATACTTTAATCATCAACGATATACAACTTAAGATCAGACACACGAAACTCTCGTTTGAATCAGCCAGTGCTTTGTTTTTTGGGAGTTTCATACATCATTCTGAATACTCTATGATTATAAAGTCTTCATCAGCAACCAATGAGATACAAATTGTGCTTTGTGTGTAAAATATGTTTTTTTGTTCACATTCGAGGTCCAAGAACTTAATTAGGCCTTAATTAACCAAAAACTGTAAATGTATGATTGGCTGACCCCAAAAAGTAACTTTCGCTCAAATTTTGTACCCAAAAGGCTACCTGAGTATCACTATTCTACAAATCATTTAGAATTTTCGGAATATGGGATATTTGTTATTTAACTTTACTTTCTAAGATACATATATATATACAGATTCCATCATTAATTCCTAATCCAACTTCAGCTCTAATTGCAACTCTAACATCTACAACTCTCCAGCCAGTAGAAAACTTGATTAATATAAAGAAATAACACGCATGTGCAAAAAAGTTGGCCAGCCTATATGGCACTTCACATTATCACATTGACCTTGCTTTGTAGAAGCTCAACATGACACTCTCCAACCGAGTTATCCGGCAGGTATTTCAAAACAAGACAGTTTTCCAAGTGTAGCGACTTCTGTTTTAAGAGCTACTCAATAAACCTGAAAGGTGGAAGGTTGGTTAACATAGCTAAATAGGTCAGAAATTCATTCTGAAAACAACAGTTTCATGCGACTTTCATACCCATTATTTACAATTTCAGGCCAAGCAGTGGAAGAACAGGTTTGACTCTTACGAGTATAGCTTCACTATTTTCAGAATGATCCAGTGAATCCAAAACTTGTTTTTCTAGGTTATATTAGAAAGTCTTTAAACATGTTTCATCCTTTCGTAACTAAGCACAAATTTGAAATTGGGGGCCTGGTCCAGGTATTGTTACCTTTTACATGAGGCCTTACAATGACTGTTAACACCGAGGCTTAAATTCTCATCACATTTTCTTGGCAGCTTAATATTTCATGGTAAAGTCAGTGCAGTACAACACATTTTTTGTATAGTAGTCTTACTTTTTTGCTTATTTGAATCTATTTTTGTAGATAAGCAGATTAGTAATGTTCAAATTTTGAAAGCATGAAACATGCACTCTTCTTATAAGCCTCTAGCATCCACAATTTATCTGCTTTTGGTCGATTTCATAATTTCTACAATATGAGGAATGTCAAAAGAAAGATGTAATGGAAAATTATGTTTCCGCTGTTTACTGTAATTGCTATGTTTTGTATAACGACACATTTATTCAAAGCCTGAAACTTTCAGAGAAGTTCAAGAAAGCTTTCACTTTTCATAAGCTCAAGCAGTCAATCAGCTTGACCGCTAGCTGTTAAATCAAACAAAAGAGCGATCAAAAATTTTGCTCGAAAACAGAAGGCATGTTGCACAGAAGAGCAATCAACTCCTGCTTCAATTGTGAATTTTTCTAACTTTATAGTCAAGATCTTAAACAGCTGTTCTCTGCTATTGTGCAGATAATCCTTGTTAGTTGTGCTTTGATGCGGTAGAAGGAGGAAAACCATATTGCCATGGTGGGAAGTTCGAAATAAAAGAAGGACTATGTTAATGGAATCTCTGTTGATTGCTCTTCTATGCCATGTGCCTTTTGTTTTCGAGCAAAATTTTTGATCGCTCTTATGTTTGATTTGACAGCTAGCGGTCAAGCTGATTGACTGCTTGAGCTTATGAAAAGTGAAAGCTTCTCGAGAAAAACTAGGAAAGAGTGCACGATTAGTTGATAAGAAAGAATTCAATCGTGATTCTACTAAACCATCCTTAAGGGGAGTCCAAATGAGAAAGCTAGCCTTTTCTACATTCACAAAATGGAATGGATATTCAGACCCTCTTCTAGCTTGCCCATTGCTGCAAAATAGTTGCAAGTATTTACTATGATAGAACATGTTGTAATTTCTCATTTAATGTAATTTCTCCCTTTATAGTGCGTCATAAACTGAGCTTCATATAGGCAAGAAAATACTTTTTTGCACGACTTTTGTGATGAGTAGTAATATAACTTTATTTAGTAGAAGGAAACATGATTTTTTAACCTTATGAACTACACAAAAACGGATACTTGTCTTGATAACGTGTCTTGTCCATTTTGAAATGCCAAGTCTGAAAACCAGACCAAGAAAGCTAATACGGTTCCTTCTTTCAGCTGCAACTTAATGTGCGCGTTTTCTCCAGTTGATTGCGTTGCATAAAAGCGATCCTTGGGCAAGTGATTTAATGAATAAGCCTTAGCATTTGTTTTAGATGCATTCTAAAGTTTTGCCAACTCTTTGGAGAGTCATTTCTTCCACTGCAAGTTAGCTTAATGAAATATATGTAGCTTGCTGGGCTTGATTTGAGGGGGAAAAGGACAGCTTTTTAAATAGTCGTTTAAATAGATTTTGGGTAAATTTGTTTAAAGGACTTTTATACTGAATGTAGGCTTTCAGATTCCACTAAATTTTTAAAATTTGTTTGTAAGTTTAGATGGATGAAAATAATGAAAATAATTGAATAAAAATTTCTTCCACACTAAAAATTGCGTCATTTCTTTCGAAACGAGGCTCAATGGCCTAACCATATGGTAACGCAGCCTTCCAAAGGGAAGTATCCGATCTGGTATAGACTCAAAATTCTTCTCAGTTGTCATAATCTCTTAATTATAGAAGAAAAATTTCTCTAGCTCAGATATCTCAATATTTATAAAGTAAGAGGTCAGCAATTGATTGTATTTTAAATGTCCTCAAAGGAAGGTTTCATTGAGAATTCAGAGGCCGAAAACTTTTCACGAAGATTCTTGAGTGTACAAAATGGCAGCAGAAATAGAAACACAGCTCATTTCATTTGTTCAGAAATCTGTTCCTGATATTGATGCAGACTTGCTCCAATACATTGTTGGTGGGTAGACTGGGACATCTGAATTTGCCGATGAAATCATATTGCGATGTCGAATGCTCTTGATGACTTCGATAGAAAACTTCGTTATTTGCGCTTCGATTCAAATGTTTTATTCATCTATGTAGGAAAGTAT
Source organism: Nemopilema nomurai (assembly GCA_003864495.1). Taxonomy (NCBI): domain Eukaryota; kingdom Metazoa; phylum Cnidaria; class Scyphozoa; order Rhizostomeae; family Rhizostomatidae; genus Nemopilema; species Nemopilema nomurai. Next base: position 1,865,505 of record ML133388.1, on the reverse strand, counting down.
GGTAAATCGATCTGACGCACGACCACGCTGATATGATAAGAATAAACTATACTTCAAAACAGTTGGTAGAAAGGTTGGCTGAGCTGCTGAGTGAGTGGGCAAAATGAACAGTGCGATAGAGATGAAGTATTTTATGTAGGACTTTTGTAATATAAAAAGAACAAGTGGGTTGAAGTGAAACATTTTCTGTAACAACTATGCCCTCCTTGTTCAATCTAAGAGCAGAATGTTATGAATGAAATTCAATCTACAGAAAGTCTGCAATTTATAAGGATACACACTTTTTTATAAGGAACCTACCACAAGGCCTAGTTCCAAAAGTTCCTATTTCATAGACCTCAAATCATCAGATTTTAGTACACAAAGTTCCTTAAAAGTTCCTTAAGTTCTCACTTTTTGTGCTTTGACTACATTAAGCCTGAACACTCAATAGAAAAAGGGGCAAGACAGCATATGCGGAAACAAATCAATGAAGCAATTGACACACAAATAGCAAGCAATCTATGCAAGTATTGGCTGCAAATGCATGGAACCGGCTTTTTGATTCTTGATGCTTGCAGTAAAAATTTTCAAATTGAAAAGTTCCTTAGTGAATTCGCTTTTTGTAGTATAAGTTCTTTAAGTATTTCAGCCTACTACATGTAGGCTCCTTATAAAGTGTTTCCTTATAAAGAAAACATGTATTATAGATGCAACCAAACATCTAATCTCTGTCATCTTCATGGACCAAGCAAATTGCATGATCTTGATCTTTTGTTGTATTTCTATAAATGTTCTAGTAATTTGCTATTTGGTATTAAGACAAACTAAAAGTAAACTTCTCCTAGATGTTGTGAATAGTGGAGCTGGTGATTTTGAGTCCCCTGATGAGCTAAATGATGCAGTGGGTCACATTCTACAAGAGGTTATACCTGAAGGTGGAAATGACGATGTGCATTCTTTGGATACTATTTGCAATGGACTCTATCATATCATCAAAGGGTAAATTATTTGTATTCTACAATGATAATCATTTTTACTTTATTTGATTTTCTCATGCTACAGAATGCGCTGTGTAATTTAATTGTAATCATTAAATGAAGTCTAAGCATTTCATCAATTTTAAGTTTCTAGATCAAGTTTTTGAGTTAAAAACTTTTTATGAGTATTCAAGAGAGAATAGTTGATACCAGACAGCTTTTTGAAGCATTTTTTCAGCCAGTAATAGTACTAATCGATAGCATTTGAATTGTTGTATGGACAAATGAAGTGCAATTTCTTTGTGATTATATAAAGCAAAGTGTGATTATATGCAGCAAGTCGAAGGCTTTTCATATTAATTAAGCTGTCAATTTATTAAGCTATTTAGCTGGCTTTCAGCATTATCACAAATGCAATGCCACTGTTTTAACTTTATTAGAAAGGTTATTCATAACATTTCAGTGATATGGAAAAAGATGAGAAGTTGGTGACAAAATTGAATGCTCCTGTTCACCTAGGAAAAATAGTAGAAGAATCAGGTTTGTCTTAAAGATTTGTCTTACTAATGTATAGCCTCCTTTTTATTCTACAAAAACTGGAAAGTTTTATTGATAGGTATTCTTGATGCACAATAGCTTTGGGTTACTAAGTAAAATAGGGTATTCCATCTTTTGACTACTAGTGCTAAAATAAAATATCCCTTTGGTGTCCACTTAGTCGGTGATAGGCTGTCAAATTTTGGCTTGAAGTTTCTTGGCATCCTTGTTTCCTTTTTGATTACCTAAATTTTATCTTGCTGAAAACAATTTTGGAAGTTGGCATGGTATTACCCAGGCCTGGCTGTGAGCATTTTAGCAGGCAAGTTGTACACTGCACTACTCCATAAAGTGAGGCAGGATATTTCTAGTCTCTTGAAAATCATCATTAAAAGTTTATGAATATACAACAGTCTTCAACAGCTAAGTTTACAAAACAGGATGACGATTCTCTGACAGAAATAAAACATAGTTTCATATAGCCTTAAGTCAACAACATCCTTACATCACCTAGTGTAATTTTTTTATAACATCAGTACAAACTAGCATTCATTTGAAAACTGGCATTCTAATGTTGAAGCATTGGAAGGCTTTGTACTACCGAATTTGTTGCCATAAAAATACACATAATTATAAGCAAAACTAATAAATTCAGCTGGCACTGGAGATTTTATGATAAAAATATTTTGAGTGCTGACAGTTTCGTACCAGTCTTTAAAAACTTGAATAATTGCCAATTATAAAAATCAAAGCTGTTAATGAATAACTGAATACTGCAAAGAAATAGAGTTTCAACAAATGTGCATGCTACAGACAAAATAAAGGATGTTCCCAGGATCTTGGGTAATTTTTTCCCAGTGCTTCACTTCTCAATCTTTTGATGATCTGAGAGCTTAGTTTAAAGACAAAACAAAGGGGATCAAGTTTCTATAAATATGTTAGTTTTTTTCAAGAGGTGTTGAGAAATGAAAGAAAGACCAAGGTTAACTGTGTAATATTTCAAAACATTTTATTCAAACAGAAATAAGTTCTTCACCCAAAACATTTGCTCGCATATTTTTTAGCTTTGGGGTAATAAAGCACTTCCCTCAAGTACAAAAGCACTTCCTTTAATTGGTATATATTTCCATTTTTAGCTCCAAAAGAAGTAATTCACAAGAGCATTTGGAATAAAGATGTAGAAGATAATGCATTGGTAAGTGCTATTCGAGATTGATTGACTGATTGATTGATTGACTGATTGATTGACTGATTTATCTGATATTTTATGCATTATAACTAAATGCGAAGCCAACATCTTTAATCACACATAAAAAGGCACCCACTGTAAATCCTAGAATTCTTTATAGTTGATAACTTATTTAGCATTCGGACCATAGAATTCTCAATTATCCAAGGCTTACTCTGGGCCTCTCTGCATTTTAGTAGGAGCCCAGACTTCATATTTGATTGTAAGCAAATATTTTCTATTGTGTTCATTAAGTAACAAAGTAGTTTTTTCAAGAATTTTTTCTTGCCAACATTACCAGAGAACCGTTGATGCAAAAAAGCTTGAAAAAGCAGAAGCAAAGATTAAGATCAAGCAAGAAAAACAAATAGTGAAAGACAGCAAATCAGCAAGTAAAGTGACTTCTGACAGGTAAATGATTTTGTCAGCTCAAACATCCAAGTTCAGACTTTGTAGTTTATTTTTACGCATTTACTTAAATACATCGACGAGTAATAACTTTAATGATTAATAATAATTAAATAAATAGAGCAGCAGAAGTTTTTAAAGTCAGAGTATGATAATGAAGGGAATTAATAAAAAGGTAACAAAACAGTTAGTTGTGAATCAAGTACCACACAGGAGTTGGGAAAAGAGTATTCAATATTTAAAGTGACAGTAGTCTGAAAAATAGTGATTCTACTGTATATTATTTCAAATTTTTTTTGTTCAACTATTCAGCATGGTAGAGAGTGCATCAACAAATCAAGTTATCCAGAAGAAAAGCATGAAAATGGAAGCCTGTGGAAGGATAACAGACATTAGGATTGAAAATTTTGACCTTTCATATGGAAGCAAGTTAGTGCATTGTTAGCTAGTTGATAAAGTGTAATAATTCTTAAGGATCGCTAAGTTTCAACTACGCATCTTCTAAGTATCTTGCAGCTACGCATCTACCACAGAGTTATACAGTATTGGCAATGTTAGTTGAAGGGCATTCTTTATAGTTGTCTTATTTGATTTGTTTGTTGTTATAATTTCTTGAGTGCTCACTATTTCTTTGTTTTTCGTCTCCAGGGTGTTGTTGTCCAGCACAAACTTATTGCTAGCATTTGGACGACGATATGGTCTGGTTGGAAGAAATGGTCTTGGCAAAACAACACTCCTTCGGGCTATCTCAAGGTTTAGCAGTCATTGTCAGTTTTGTTGTACTCTCCATTTCCTACTGTTTATCAGCTATCTGTTTTCAGTGTTTATCACATCTTACTGATTTCTCTTTTAGGCGAGAGCTGCACATCCCGTCACAAATCAGTGTTCTACACGTTGAGCAAGAAGTAATTTTTTGTAGTTTTTCCTATGCTTATTGTGTTTCATACAACTTTACTAATGGTTATGAATCTTTTTTGGAGATAGAAAACTGCGTCATCTTTGAATACACTGCGTGCATGAATAATATGACATTTCGGTAGTATATGTGAATTCAAATGTGTAAAAGTATTTACGTCATACGTACCTGCCAATTCTGGTGGTTATTCTGTGTCTAAGCATAATTTTGATATGTTCAAGGTTGTTGGTGACAATACTTTGGCAGTTGATAGTGTTCTGGAATGTGACATTGTAAGAACACAGCTGCTTGAAGAAGAAAAGGCCCTCACACAAGCCCTGAATAAAGAGTAAGTGCTAAAAAATCAAGTGCCAACTATTTGGATATAACCATTTCTTACGAAGATTATATGAGTTGTTGTAATTGAAAGGTTGTAATGTGAGTATAAGGTGGTTCATTTGATTGTTGCTGTACAAATGAATATAGTTGTTGTATTACGTTGGATGAAAAGTTGTCAAATTAGTATGGGGCTGTTCATTTGATTATTGCTGTATAGACAGACGAAATAAGTAGCCAGTTGCGGGTCGAAAACACTAGAGGACTGTGGGAAGAGCACGTGATTGCTCCAGACGACCAATCAGTATGCAATACTGGTTCCGCTATCTCTAGCGATTGTAAAGATAGAGTAAGGAAATAAAGGAAGGAAGGAACGAAAATAACGCGATTCCTAGAGATTTTCTGTTTGTCTTATTGATTTGCAATGCACGAAAGTTGGAGGAATGATAAGAAGAATTTTCTTTTAGAAAACATGACAGCTCTTTCAGTCAAAGACTATCTGAGGTAAGGTTTGATAGTTCTATCGATGTGATGTGACAAATCTTAACAGCAAAGTAGGCACAGCTTAAAAGTCTTGAATTCTTCATTATATTGTGATTCTGATTGTTCGAATCATACGTATTCAAGTGTTCAAACGAAGGGATGATGAAGCTTTTCGGCGGTGTCGACAAAGAGATGGGCCCCTGCATGCCTCCAGTTCGGTGTGATTTTGCTAGGCTTGCCAAGTGACTCGTGCTGGAATCTTCTTTGAAACGCCTGTTCAATGAGTCAAATTTTGAAACGCAGGAAAACTAGGCTCGTGGCTTGCAACGACGCTATGATCATAAGTAAGTCCCTATAATCAAGCTATGATGCATCTGTTAGTGTACCATATTAACAGCATGCTCAAATGCTCTTTCCTGCATAGGTATACGCTAAGCTTGCAGATATAGATGCCGACAAAGCTCCATCTCGGTAAGCATTATTGCTTTTCTCACCGATAATCGAGAAGGTTATAATTTTGCTTTGCACCATCAGTCATTTCTAACCATAGTCGTAGATATCCAGAGACAAAGTCAAGTTGTTCCAAAAGTATTGGTTTGGCGAATCATTTGATCGATGACTCCAGTGACAAGAAGTTGTAAATCATTAGGACTATGCCACATTGCAAATCCTATGTCGTTTCGAAGCAAATTATGTGCTTCATTTTCAGAATGTAGAATGAAAATCATAAGGCTATATGCACAAGGTGATGAACAACCAGTTAAAGTCCGTGTTATCAACTCCTAGATCACATACAACGATAAGCATAGAACAGCAGGGTACAATGATAAATTTAAAATTGATTGATTGATTGATTGATTGATCGATTGATTTCTGATTGAGTGAAGCGATATCTGTAACATGCTACCTCTCTTTCGACAGGGCTTCTGTCATTTTATCTGGTTTAGGGTTCACTGCCGAAATGCAAAAAATGTGTACAAGGTTAGTTAGGAATCAAGTTCTTGATTTTTTTTAGAAATAATACAATTTTTGTGAATCGTTCTTTCTTCCCTTTAAATTGCATACAAGCAGTAGCCATGTTTTAATTTTCTGGGCTGGTTTATTCAACTTAACCTCTTCAGCAGGGTTATGAGCGGAAAGGAACGCTAATGGTTAAGTAAGACTATGCTAAACTGAGCAGACGAAATGATGTCTTGTGGATTGAGCTCTGTTAAATATTCAACATCCTTTAAGAGGGAATGAAGGAGAGAAGCAGGTATTCAAGCTCAATGGTATCCATGGGTGGGGAAAGCTTGAAAATAACAATTTTCGAGGGACTTTTTCAGGGAAGGAAGGGGGATGCTATTTGATTTTGGAATCATTGTTGGTTGTAAACACCTTATACGCAATTTTGACTCATCAAGATGAAGTTGTTAAGTGGGAATTTGCTTTAAAAACTGCTTGTGTGCCAATTTCAGGGAATTTTCTGGCGGCTGGCGTATGAGATTGGCGTTGGCAAGGGCTCTTTTTAGTAAACCAGATCTTCTTTTACTGGATGGTTTGTTGAACTTACCTTTACCCTTTTTTATAACAAGGATTATTTCTAGCCTGCCAACTGTTTCACTTTGTCTCAACCTTTTTTGAAGATTTCAAGTTTGTCTTTAATCATGATCTTTTTATTTTTTGTTTCAGTGATTATAATAGAACACACTGAAAGTCGTTTTACATTATAGAACCTACAAACATGTTGGATGTTAAAGCAATTTTATGGCTGGAAAACTATTTGCAGGTTTCTGATTGATTTTGATTTTTTTGTTATCTATGCTTTACATTTTCCTTGAACTGAGAGCCGAGATTATTTCTTATTCCCAGTACTGAGAGCTGAGATTGTTTTTTATTCTAAGACTATTACTTATTTCCAGATCTGAGATTAATTCTTTTTCCTTGAATTGAGGACTAGTATACCTCGCAAACTAGGATAAATTGTCATTTATGAATCAATATTTGCCTCTCTCAGTGCGAAAAGATGGCTTTATTCTATTTTCTTTTAATGGTTCCAAAAAGATGACACATATTCATACACACTGAAATGTCTTACTAAGTCGCATTGAGGCGAAACATACCTTCAAAAAGATGACGGATTACTTGAATCATGTTCGCTATATTTGGCGTTTTAGAACTGGCCTACAACGTTGCTGGTTGTATCTCACGATCGAATGTTCCTGGACAGTGTTGCAACAGATATCGTGCTCCTTCATTCGAAATCGCTTGATACATACAAGGGAAATTATTCAGTAAGTTTTCAAGATGTTGAGTTTCATAACAGAGTATCTAACAGAGTTTGAATTTTTGAGTGGAATTTTTACTTTGCACTGACCAACAACGGTAAATTGGTGTTTTAAGTCCGTGTTTTATGACCAACCCGTTAATTATGTTTCAGGTGTTTGAAAAAACGAAGGAAGAGAAACTGCGGAACCAACAGAGGGAATACGAGGCCCAAAAGCAATATAGAGACCATTTGCAGGTGGAATTTTGAAACTTAAAGTTTAATAAAGCATTGGTTTGATGGCTTTGTTATGAGACAGCATTTGTCTGTGTTTGCATAAAAATGCTGAAAAAGAGGTTTTATGTTCGCGCTTTTGAAAACTGAATACCCTTACGTTTAATACCCTTTTCTATGACTAAGTTTGAAAACTAACTACCTCTTCTGTGAAGCAAATACTTCACAAAATTTGAGAATCAGTCTCTTTCGTGTCTATACTGTGATGTTCAGAGAGTTTTTTATTTCCACAAGGCTTTTATTGATCGATGGAGAGTCAATGCTAACAGAGCTGCTCAGGCACAAAGCAAAATCAAAATTCTTGAAAAACTGTGAGTATAACAGGTTTAAATAGGTATTGACCGGTTTACTGTGTTGGTAATGTATCATAATGGAGTACCGAAGTTTGCTTGGTGTTGTGATGGTTAAGGAGATGAAAGCATTCTTCAACTTTACCTGTAGGTGGTTGAAATCAAAGGGGCGGTAACTGGTCGGATGGAAATTAGAAAGCACAGATTGGTGAATTAGATTTTTCCAACGAACATATAAACATTCATATGCAATTCAGTATTTCCACTTTTCCATGCACCTTTGTACACTATTGACTCCCCACTTCAACAAGGAGTTGTCTCGTTTGCACGAAGAACTATTAATAGAGGAGCCTTTATACGACTTTCATTTTGTCTTCTGAAGTTTACCGTGAACCTTTTCCTGATTCTTTCCATTTCTGAGCTCTTCCGTCTGGGCTCCATCAGCTTAATATCTCTTTAAGCATTTTTTATTCGATCAAATTTCGATTCACTTTTACCAACATTTAGATTTTTATCTATGTTTTTTTAAAATATGCTGTTTTTTACGATTGAAGACCCTCGAAGGGATTTTTGAAGCATGTTTTTTTATTAATCTCCTAGTGTGCGTTTTTTATTTGAGAAAATTTTCTGAATTTCCATTTAGGCCAGACCTGAAGCCTGTGGAAATCGAGCCGGAAGTTGTGCTGAAGCTACCAGATTGTGATAAGCTCAATTCAACCGTCTTGCGACTAGATGAGGTAGCTTGTTTGTCATACCACTGGTAGAGTTGTTCTGGAGGCTCAGATGTTAATCTGTTGCTTTCTTGCTACTTTTTCCTTGTGACTTGCTACAACTCGATGTTTTTGAAACAGCTACCGAGTGGGATTTGGACGCATTACCACCTGTATTGATCTCAATACATGAATCATTGATTGCAGCTTGAGAATGTTTTTTTAGTTGCAACGTAGTGTTTCAACTTTTTAGCTCAAAATGACCCTGGTTCCGACGGGCCTGCCCCTGATTAATGGGAGTAGCTGATATCAGTATTTTACTTAGTCGCCAGCTGTGATCTTTGAAGGTTTTGATTTCAGACAGCCATTAAAGGGCTTAGACCAGAGCAGACTGGTCTGTAATATCGTTTATCCTCAAAGCAAGTCCAGTCTATGCCCGATTGTACCACTCTATGCCCGAATTTCTTGTAATACTTTCATTCCACTTAAACTGTTTCTTGATTCCATTTGCAGCTCACATTCAGCTACGACGGCAAAAATAAAATCTTTGAAAATCTTGATATATCGGCTATGATGGATTCAAGAATAGCAGTGGTTGGTGAAAATGGCTCTGGAAAAACTACACTTTTGAAAATTCTACTTGGGGAATTAGCGCCCGTTTCTGGCATTAGACACACGCACAGGTCTGCGTCTTCGCTAAATATGGTTGTGTAGCAATGTGCCTTGTTTTGCGTAGCAATGTGCCTTGTTTTGCGTAAGTTCTAGCGAAGGGGCAGGTGGATTTCCACGCGTTGTTACTCAAACGTCTTTCTATTCAATGCAAATCAGTTATGCCTCGAAATCCTTTGCGTTAATAATTTTTACTCGACCATGCTTGAGGATCTAGTAATTTACTATATAACTAAAATAATGATAATTTCATTTATTTTTATTATTCTGATATGTCAACGAAGTTTTATTTCTTTAGAAATCTTCGAATCGGTTACTTTAGTCAACACCACGTGGACTCGCTAAACATGCAACAGTCGAGTCTCGACTTGTTCAAGAATAGATTTCCCGGTAAACTACACCTCTGTCTCACACCGAGTTTTTTCTTGGAGCTAAATCTTGTTGTTTGTTTATTTATCGAATAAAATAATGAGTTTGTTATGACTGAAAAAGCTCATTTGATGACTCGAGCTATCAATAGTCACGTCTGAGCTCGCGTGATTTCAGCCAAATTTTTAGCTTATGTAAGCACATGTCAGCACTGAAGTTAATACTCTCATCTCCTAAATGTTTGTTTTCCACCTTCAGTGATTTATTGTGCATACAAGATCGCAAAAGTCTGCCAGAAGAAACCAATGCTGTACCTTAAATATTGTTAAGAAATGTTGTGTTTGAAGGAAAAGCCTCAAGAAGCAATTCGATTTAGAAGAATTTTTCTAGTCTCAGTTTTAATAATGTTCTACTCAACTTCCCAATGTAACTTCCCATTGTATGCAGTCAAGATACCTCTGAGTTTTGTATACACTGAATAAATCATTTGTGATTTACAGTATTATGAATTGTCGTACTATCTTTACAGGAAAATCCGACCAGGAATATAGGCATCAGCTTGGCTGCTATGGGGTGTCTGGGGAGCTGGCTGTAAGGCCAATATCAAGTTTGTCTGGTGGACAAAAGAGCAGGGTTGCATTTGCTGTTATGACTATGAACAGGTATAGTTTATTATTCATTTCTAGGTGGAAGCTGTGAAATTTCCTTCGCCAGGACAGTTCGTTTTTAGGCCCATGAGTTCAGGCCGACTGTTGAGGGCATATGATATGTTAGCGAATTTTTGTTGTGCTGTTTGCACGACCACGAATCGTGAAATGATCGTCTGTTTAAAGATGGCTGTAATTGCTGTTCTACTTGAAAGCTCGTCACATGATGGATTCTATTTGACATGTTTGTAATAATTCACTGCACAGCCCAAACTTCTTCATTCTTGATGAGCCCACCAACCACTTGGATATAGAGACAGTAGAGGCTCTTGGCAAAGCACTTAATAAGTTTAAGGTGAGATTCCAAGTCCTTTTTCATTTTTAAGCACGGATATTTTGTTAGTTTGCTGGCCCTGTATTAAAGGCAGTCTCAGTAAGCGAATTGCCCAAGGAAAGAACTTCGAAATGGAAGTACATAATGAAAGAGTTTCTTATAAGATGCATTTTTCGACTTTGGATGGCATTGTAGAGCCAAAATTTTAGATCAAGCCGACAATTTTGTTGGACAGGCTTTCAGAGAAAAAGGGAGGTTTATTTTAACTGATTAATTTCTAATAACTTGACATTGATAGTTAAATCATAGATTACATTGATGACTTTTTAGTTGGGGTGGATTTTAAGAAGTTTATGTTGTCTCCTTTTTTAATTGTTTTCAATTTTGTTTAGTTTGTAGTCTAGCCTTCCTGAAGTTTTTCCTTTTGAAATTTTATTTCGCAACCCAGTCACGGTAGGCAATGATTACTTGCTTTTCGTGATCGAAGTTTCTATCCAAATGCTCGTATTCTACGGACTATATAAATTGTATTGAATTTTTTCTAAATCAGTCTTGCTTCCTGATGGTTAATTTAAGCCATTTGCTTGTTAGGTAGAAGGTAGAATGTGGTATGGCTATCATGACGTCACTCTTTGAATCCTTTGATTTTACAGGGCGGTGTCATATTGGTTTCTCACAACGAGCAACTCATACAGATGATTGCAAGAGAGGTGTGGCTGGTTGGTAGTAAAACTATAAAGACAATCGAAGGTGGATTCACTGCCTATAAGACGGCATTAGAGGAGGAATTTAAAAGGTTATCTAGTATGTAAAATAGATTGAATGAGATTTTCAGTTTGCTAGAAAACCGCCTCTCCGTTTAAACACTAACTTTTTCTAAGCAAAGGGCTCAAATCTTGATTGGCTAAAGACCTTGCCCTAAATCACGTGGTGTCTCTCGCCACTAAGCCTGTCCCGGAAAGTATCAACAAACTTTTGCCAAAGCCAAATGTGTGTGTGTGTGCGTGCGTATGTGTGTGTGAATGCGGTTTAAAAGCTCACTAATTGTGAATAATTGAGCTCGGTCCCATAATGATTTTGTTGCTGCGGGAAGTGCATGTTAGTGACAGCACTCTCGCGGGACAACCGCGTGACGTGGTAGATGGCAAGTTTCATTAGTCACTTCGTTCTAGTCAGTCTAATGCTACTATTCAGTACCCATTTGGTAGTGTTGACTGGTTTGTCCTGGGAGACTTTTTCCGATTCTCATCAGGGTTTTGAATCATCTCCCTTGATCCCAAATGATGCTTCTTTAAAAGCCCCGCGGGGCCTCAGATATACCTCAGATAGGGCGAAATATATCTTGAATAGAAAGATGCTACAACAAGGGTAAACAGCACCCTTGCAGAAAGTTGTTGAAAGGAAGTTAGGCCCACCTGAGGCTGCTACCCTCCATTGTTCGGTAAAAGCTTCATCGTCTGTCATTCTCTCAAGTCTCTTTCAATAATGTTGTCCATTCTAACGAGGATAATTGCTCGAAGATTCTTGAGAGGCAACAGTTCTTGAGTCAACCTAGTTTCAAGGTCAAAGTAAAAGGATTAGAATAATTCGAAACTTTGCAAATAAGGCATAAAGATAATGCAAAGAAGACATAAGAAAATTTCAATTCATACGTATGCAGTTTTATATACAGAAAGATAAACAAAGAATTTGTGTATGAAATAAGTGGAGTTCTAAAAGCAGGTGAATATCAAATTTGCTGATAAATTTATATTAATATGAAATATTAAAGGAATTATGCTATTCTGGATGAATTCAATCGAATTTTTTAAAACGACTACATGTATCGATCGAGTGTGTGCAAATTAAGGTTCTGTTGATAGTTTATTGACAATACATCTGGTTCGCATGAGGCATTGACAATGCCCCAACATTATTTCTATTTTTTCAAGGATTATTTTTTATCTCAGACGAATGTTGCACTGTGGATAAGATCCGGGGAATGAACCTCACAGATTATGAATACGTTACAAAAGAAAAAGCCAAATAAACCAGCGCTATGTTTATTTGCAAAGTTAAGACTTCGTTATCTTAATTGTACATGGACTCATACTTTGATAATCTCTCAAACAGACAGATGGATTTTTATCATTTTATTTAGATCACTATCAACTTTGAAAGGCTCATTCATTAGAGTACGGGCTCGCTGTGCAACTTCAATCCTTGCAAGATTTGCCAATTTGAAGTTAGTGAGTTTGATCTGGATTGTAATCTATTGGAGGAGACTTTGCTCTGTGGCTATAGCCAACATCTGTGTTGTAAGTCTTTTTTTTATCATGCAAATTTGACTTTTCCTGTGTTTTATAAGCCAACTGTAATCCGCTGATTCTCAAGTAGAAACAAAAAAGGGCCCTGAAAATGAAATTATCAATAAAGCCAACACAACTTCGCAAGACAACTTGTAGATATATTGAAACTAAAAATGTAGATTTTATCGATCGTTGGAATGTGTTTTTTGTTTGAGTTTTATTATCTCGTACTCTTATTTGGTATAATTTGCACAACATTTACAAAATCGAACAGACGAGTAAAGTACAATGCTCATCGTTCTACCTAAAGTACCTTCGTAGTCATAAACAGTTAAATTGGATCATTTTGCCTCAGACTCATCATATGCCTTAAAAGTTTCACAAAAAATTACCTTGACATCGCCATGAAATTCTTTTCTTGAAACCAACAACGCTTCAAGTCCAATATCATTTTGTACAATGCCGCAAAAATGTTTCACCAACATCAAAAAATCCGATAATATACAAGATGTAGTTTTCTTGGTGACGCGAATGACATAAAGACTTCTAGTTTCTTGCCTTTATTGGTTTTTTACAAATATTAGTTCGCTCATTTGTTTTTAATTTTCACCGTCAAATATCGTAGAAAAAAACCTTCGTGTGTTTGTTGCTTTGCTTATGGTCGAGAAAGGTGGTTATGAAAGACTAAATAAGAATCGTACTTTTGCTAAAACTTGAACTAGGAACATGTCCCAAGTTTTACTTAGATAAAGGCATGTGTTGGAATGGGTGATTTTGCTAGGACTAGACTGTTTACCAAGTCCCAGTTTAATCACCGCGCTTTCCTCAAAGAACTTCTACATTACCGGATAAAATCTTATTCATGGCACTTTTCGAAAAAATTAATTATTTAATTGTTTCTTGTTTGTCTTCTCATTGAAGATGGTTAAAATGAAACACACATTGACCAACAGTACCGTTTATTGTTTCTACTATTCTTACAGTCGATAATACACCCAGCTCATAATAATAACCCCCAAAACCCTTTAAAATAGTCTCAAGCATAATCACTAGTCCAGCTAATGATTTGGTCAATTAATCATTATTTAATCGTTTCTTGTTTGTCTTCTCATTGAAGATGGTTAAAATGAAACACACATTGACCAACAGTACCGTTTATTGTTTCTACTATTCTTACAGTCGATAATACACCCAGCTCATAATAATAACCCCCAAAACCCTTTAAAATAGTCTCAAGCATAATCACTAGTCCAGCTAATGATTTGGTCAATTAATCATTATTCAATCGTTTCTTGTTTGTCTTCTCATTGAAGATGGTTAAAATGAAACACACATTGACCAACAGTACCGTTTATTGTTTCTACTATTCTTACAGTCGATAATACACCCAGCTCATAATAATAACCCCCAAAACCCTTTAAAATAGTCTCAAGCATAATCACTAGTCCAGCTAATGATTTGGTCAATTAATCATTATTTAATCGTTTCTTGTTTGTCTTCTCATTGAAGATGGTTAAAATGAAACACACATTGACCAACAGTACCGTTTATTGTTTCTACTATTCTTACAGTCGATAATACACCCAGCTCATAATAATAACCCCCAAAACCCTTTAAAATAGTCTCAAGCATAATCACTAGTCCAGCTAATGATTTGGTCAATTAATCATTATTTAATCGTTTCATTAATCTAAAGCAACTAGCTCAATGATACTATATGACAGTAGTATTAAGGACTGAAATCTCTTGTGCGGTACTTTGCTATAGAGCTTCAGCAAATTACTACCAACAAATTTATGATAAGAACAGCGAACTGTTCTATGAGAGTCATTTACATTAAAGCGAAAAACCACTAAGGTATTTAAATGTAAATGCCGCGGTGAAGAAAAAGGCTTGCTCTTCTAATTCCATCTTGTCAAGCTACGCAAAAACATTTGCAAAGAAACATGAAAGAGGCGGCCCTTGCGCACGAATATCATCCAAGCAAAAGTGAAATCGGTGAGTGATGTACTCCCAAAAACAAAGAATATCTTTAGTAACTATGTTATGAAAATGTCTTGAATAACAGAATTCAAAAGGTTCTCGCTGGAATCAGTCACACTTGTGTGTTGACACTTTGAGACTTGCGAGTGTTTCTTTGCAATCGCATCTCAGAATAGAAGAACCAAATCGGATCCACACCCGCAGCCACCATCAAGAAGGAAAGTGCAAAGCTGAAAATCCTTCCAGCGACCATAGAGCAATCAGGGCTCTCCTTGAGCACCAGAAACACCACGATAGACGGGAATTGCAGGACGAAGAAGGTCCCTGTTATACCGGTGAACAGCCTGCCGAGGTGCTTTTCCTGGGCCTTCTTTCTCTCCGTGATCTGCGCATCGATCGGCGGACAGCTCTGCTCGTGTGCCGCGACGCGCCGATTGGTGGCTCTAAACTTCAACCATATCTTTAGGTAGACAACACACAACACAAAGTTCGTACCAACACGGAGGCCAGAAAACGAAAACGACTGTATAATAATCGAATATTCCACTTGGAATGCCGCAAATGAAGCCGCCTGCCACGCACACGGCTGAAACACTGATAATGAACTTCTTGTCCTTTTCTTGCTGCATCGGGGTCTCGCTTATGTGATGATCAGTTATGGATTTCAAGCGTTTAAGTGCCAACGCCAAGTTGGCTCCAAGGGTCATAAACATGAAAGACAACGTCAGTGCGGTGTGAAGTGATCGCGAAATGACATGGCCTGTAAAGGCAAACTTGTGTGGTAGAAACCTTTCGGCGCCTATCAGCACAGAGAGTAATAAGTTAGAGACCGCAATGAAGCCGTAGTGAAATCCAATTTTGATCTCTGGCGTTGACTTCTTGCATATGCGAAACAGCATGATTGCATTTGTAGCAACCGACAGGAATGCTAATGTGGCAATGGGGACCATGCACGGCTGCATTTCTGCTCTTCATCGGACCTTACTTTGATTTGCTGGTTACGTGATACGCCTTCGCTAGCTTGCAAAGACCAGATAAAAAAAGAGCGGGGCGAAACTCGCAGACCAACCAACAGGAGCACTGACAACAGGCAGAGACTAGCAACACATTTAAGCTCTGCTAGCATGATGAATCATTTATTCGTCAGCTGTTCATATGCATCAATGAATAATTTAGAGCCAAAATTTAGGTCCATCGGAGCCTTAGAGCTTTATGAATTGACAGTTTCAAGCTAAGGGAAACACGTTGTAGTGACTCTATTTAGGCCTGTTTACATCAATTTTTCCTTCTCATTCATTTCATCATTTTCCCACATTCTCACATCGCAGCACAGGCATCCTCTACGTCACTCTCATATCACGCATTCGCTAATCCCTATTGTTTACTTAATCTTTGCCACGCTATTCAATTTACTCATCACCTTCACTCGCCCTTCCTATCCTTATAGGTTGCTTGATCCAGTTTTTTTTAAATCTGTGGTGCGAAACCATTGTCGGGTAACTTCCACCATTACCGTAAATCCTCGAATTGGCCCCCCCCCCTCGAAAAAGCCCCCCCCCTCGAATAAGCCCCCTGACTGACCTTTGGACCCTATGGTCGCACACATATATGGCGAATTCCAATATATCAAAGCTGTTATTTCACGGTCCGTTAAAAAAATAGATGGCTAGACAATGGAAAATATCCCGTAAGGATAATAGACATTGTAATTAAGTTATAATTAGCGAAAGGCTAGAATAGCGAAACTGTGAAATGACGGCTTTGATATAATTGGAATTTGCCAAATTTCGTCAAACATCAAAATTCACGATTTTGGCTGACCCAACAAAGTGGTCAAACGACAAAACATTTCGCCCATCATGTTGGATGAATGACCAGGTGTTTAGGAGTTAATTTGGGATAACATATGAAAGAATCTCATTTGCTCATAATTGACCATATTAAAAGATCATAGCATGAGTTGAATTTTTGACAGTAAATTCACCCATTTAGACCCCCTACTACAATCGTTAAGATACGCTCATGAGAGCGATTAATGGTAATCTTTTAAGAGTTGACAATACTGGCCTGATTGATGTTCGATGCAAGCGCATTGAAGGACTAGATTGTAGAAAAAGAATTTCTGGATAATTTTCGAAAAAAGTTGGTGTACGACAGTTGATGTAGCTTACAAATGCACACAAACATTGGTGATTGAGCGTCAAAAGAAGAGTTCGACTTTGCTTCGGGAGTGTTTTTGTCTTCTTCTATATTCATTCACAGCCCTTCCATTAACCCCAATATCAATTTCATTCCGACGGGCCTGACTAAAGTTAAGGAATTTTTAATTCGTCTTCGTACCGGGCGGATCACTTTTGGTGAAGTACAAGCAGCGACGCCGCAATGGCTACTGGCTTCGGCCCCTCTGAAGAGTTTTCGCAAATCTTTTCCTAAACACTTGTGCCCCCGTCTGTAATCTTTGTGCAAATGTAGGCAGCAGTCACATGAGACAGTATCCAAATGGGTCCCGCAGGGCCTTTTTTGTCACTTGCTGTCCCGACATTTCCCATGGACCCCTGTTTATCGAAAGTTTCCCTTTTTAAAAAGTAAATTGCGAAGCAACCTACGTAGCTCGTAGCCAGATCTTCCACCTTTTCAGTCGAAGCGTAGCAACCTCCAACTTTGGATGTTTGCTGTAAATTCTATCTATGTTCTTGTTTTTAATCAGTTTGGTGTAATAGTGACGTCATTGCGCACAGGGAGACAATGGTTCATCAGCGTTGAATGCGCAATGAGTTGTGTCATCGCAGGAAGGAAACCAACGAGCCTTTGCCGAGGCAACCCGGATAAACATTGTTATCATAAGAAAGATGGCAACAATGGCATCATCTTTATACCTGGAACATTATTTAGATAGTAAGTTTTTTCATTTTGCACAGCTTCGGTTCTGTACCAGATTTGAGATCAATTTCAAAACTGGCCTATTGCTGGATCCTGTCTAATTGACGGTGGCGAAATATTAGCATAATCTTGTAATGAAATCAGTACATTGATCTCACATTTTATAGCTTGCAATAATAGCCTCTATATATGATATTACGGGTCATTCAAGATTGCCAAGGCTCTCGTTATTTATCTTTGGTCGAATTTTAACTTGCAATGAGAAAAAGTCGCAGCTACAACCTTGGCAATCTTGTTTTTAAGAGGTTGGCGGGCAGTGCACAGATTTTGGCGCCCTTTCCCACCACCAAGGGAAATTTGTCGTGACGTCAGTTGGGGGATAATATTGACCGTCATTGATGATTTTTCACCAATCAACGGTCAAGATGGTTTTGTAACAAAACGAAAAGCATTTGCAAAAAGTATGAGAGTGTTGAAGATTGTTAAACTCAAAAGAAATTGATAAAAAAGAAAGCATGTTTGGGCAATGTAGCCTCTTCAGCACATTTGAGGTACAAGGAAATCATTTTTGCTTGAACTAGATGAAATCACTTCGCTGGCAAAAATTGGCAGGCTAGTTGTGACATAATTTTTACAAATTAAACATGATTACAACATGCAAGCAAAAATATAATGTTTTCTGACTGTTTCAGTATATTTCATTAAAAGGTTTCAATAATTTATGGGCAGTTTTGATAATGTTGACATGCTGCTGTGAAATAAAACCATCTGTGATTCATTTCTTGCACTGTAAAATTCTTTGATAGGCATTGCATCTAGTCATCTTTGACATTTACTAATCTGTTATTGTAGGTATTGAAAATCTGCCATATGAACTTCAGAGAAATTTCACACTATTAAGAGACTTGGACCAAAGGGCACATGGTTAGTATTTTGACCAGTGAATATATTTTTTGATAAACCTCCCTGGTTTATTCTTGCAACTGACCAATTTGAATCTTTTAGTGCTACATGTTATCTGGTTCTGAAGATCAATGTATCCGTCTGTACACATGTGTATCATTTACATTTAATTTGCTCAGAATCGGCGCCAAAATATAAGACAAATTTATTGTGTTTACTTCTAGGCTATTTATAGTTTGCACCATTTATTTTATTTTGTTTTAAAATGTAAACAAATAAGTTGTTTGGGCTAGAGACATTCAATTAAGGATGGATAAAAGAGTAATTCCATATGAAATCAACCAATTTAAAGTACAGATTTGCCCATAACTTCTCTGATTTTAGTAAAATTGTAAGAAGTCATTCTTTGATAGATGAAAAGGTAATTTTCAAAATTCAGCTAAATATCTATAATGGGAGCTGAGAAATCAGTTTCCAAAGATTTCAACTTTTCCCCCTAACCCGCGCCTCCCTAAAAAGTAAATTGCATTTATATTCAGTTACATGTGCCCTTTCTAGACAAGTAATAGCTCATTTTGAAGCTTTTTTCAAGCTCTATTCAAATATGGTAGTAGGTACAACCTTCCCAGAATGGTTTAAAATGTACTTCTGAAAAACCATCTCTCAAGATTTTTGCTCTCTGTAAGTTAGTACCTCCCTCCCTGAAGAAAAATTTATACCATAAGCTTCTTTGATGTGTAGATAATCATTGTGCAAGTTTACAGGATGGGCCCTTTATAAATGATAGGGCTATAAGCTTTGCAAGAGGGGTGACACATTTTTGAAACCACAATTAGTGTTCAAAAGCATGTATAGAAACTAAAACTGAAATTTGAAATGTGTTAAAAATTTAGTCAGTAGTCACAGCTTTAGCCATAAAAAAGTATTCAATGTTGTGTATTGTCTTCAAATATGTATCTTATACTCCTTGTTGGAGACAAGAAGATGGCTTTCTCATCTCCCATTTTTCCAGTGCATATGTGCGCCCAGTAGGGGTAGTTGGAGACACCACTGTAAGGATAGCTGCATGTGGGGCTGTGAGTATGTCATCATTTTTTGGAAAAAAGAATGATGTTGCTGGCCCTGATGGATGCATAAATTTCAGTTTTACCTCCTTTATCACTAGGATTTTTTCCAGTACATATCCAAGCCACCAACTACCCTCATACTCACATGTTACATAGCCATTAATTGTTTCCCATTCAACAAGCTCATTCAATGAAATGTGGCTGACACTACAAACCACCTCTGTTGATGCAAAGGAATACTCTTTTACCTTTATCTTTGTAATGCAGCCATGAATTGAATAGAATGTGTGAAGCCTTGTTTGAATGGGTTTCCTCAATCATTTTGCTTGTTTGAAATCTTTGAAACTCCAATTTCAAGGTCAGGCTCTGGTTATCAGGCTACAAATGGCTGAAATTCATAACTTTTGAATTTGGACTTGGAATTACAGAAAAGGCTAATGTGACATTGAACAATTGTTTATGGTTAAAGCTGTGACCACTGACTCAATTTTTAACACTTTTCAAATTTCAGTTTTCCGTTTTCATACATGCTTTTGAACACTATCTGTGGTTTCAAAAAAAGTTTCCCTTTTTTGAAGTAACCCTTCTTGCAAAGCTCATAGCCCTATCATTTATAAAGGGCCCATCCTGTAAACTTGCACAATGATTATCTACACATTAAAGAAGCTTATGGTGTACATTTTTCATCATAGGGGAGAGGTACTAATTTACAGGGAGCAAAAACCTTTAAAGATGGTTTTACAGAAGTTCTTTTTTAACCATCTGAGGGAGGTTGTACCTACTACCATATTTCAATAGAGCTTGAAAAAAGTTTCAAAATGAGCTATTACTTGTCTAGAAAGGGCACATGTAACCAAATTTAAATGTAATTTCCTTTTTAGGGGGGCGCGGGTTAGTGGGAAAAGTTGAAATCTTTGGAAACTGGTTTCTCAGCCCCCGTTTAAGATACTAAGTTGAAATTTCAAGAACAAATTTCCATTGCCAATGCAAACAATTGTACAGATTTATTTAGAAATTGGGGGTAGTCAGAACATGTGGGTTGGTTGGTTTGGTATGGAATTAGCCTTTTAAGGCTTTACTTTAATATCAAAGGGGTTTGTGATTCATAGAAAATGAAAATATTTTGTTTAAAATGTTTCAATATATATGGTCTTGAAATTTTTAATAAGAAGTGTGGCCTGTAAAAAAGCTCAAAGTCTCATAAAATTGAAAGATCTCCTCAATTAAAAAATTTTAATTTTGAACCTTTCTGGTGGAATTTTCAATGCACCTGCAATTGAATGGCTAACATTTGTATAGCTTTCAGTTTGAAAGAAAAGGCCTACCAAAAGGCCTCAAATTTTCCTTTCTCCTGCAGGTGGGACATTTTTGGTGAGTGTGATCAATGCCAACTTGGTTTGGGCAAGGACTAAGGTTGTTGTGGGTGAGGGCTAGGGCTCTTGTGGGTGAGGGTTAGACAATGGGCATTTATAAAATGATTTTCAAATGTTTAAATTCTACTGGTAATAATTGTTTCAGCTGTCTTTATTAGTATTTAATTGTTTTACTTTGAATTTGTATCCTAAAATTCTTTCCCTGCCTACTTTTTAATAAGATTTAAGTCATTTATTTTCTGTCTCCTTATTGCAGATTTACTGGCTGAAATTGACAAAATGTGCGAAGAATACATAGATCAAATAAGGAAACTTACCCCACCTGAGAAGAAGGACTACCTAAATAGAATTGACAGTGCATTTAGAAAAAGTAGAGAATATGGCGATGACAAAGTGCAGTTGGCAATTCAAACATATGAAATGGTGAGAATCTTGTTTTTGAAAGTCATGTTTATTGCTGCTGTTCCATGCTAAAAGTATTTAGTCCTTTTACACAGGCCATTTTGTAAGGAAATTTTTGTGAGAGTAGAGAACTGCACAGATGGTGATTGTACCTCCAACAATATTTGTTAAAGGGAAGGCTTCAGGATCTCAGGAGAAATTAGGATATATATTATCTGAATGCACAATTACTGCCAGTTTGTAACTAAAATATTTGATCTAGTGATTTATAATGACAACAATGAGGAAATGATGCTTTATTTCCATAGCAACTTGAATTTTCATATTAGAATACTGTGACTTTTTGGATTGGACAAAGAGAAAACACATTTAATCAGCTTAGTAGAAGCATAAAGATAAGACTTGTAATCAATCAAAATTTGTTTTTTAAAGTTCTTCTTCAGAGTATGAATTGTAATATGATTCCACTTTTTCTTACATGCCAAAAATGTTTTTATTACAATTCAGGAGATGTGTATTAAATAATAGACAATAACAATAGGAACAATATATTCCTTTCTATTGGCAGTCAACACATTTTTGTAAGGGGGTTAACTGCCTGCATCATTAATTTTGTCTTAAAACAAAAAGGCCTGCTTCACATTTCAATTTGTGTGCAAATATTTAACAAATAATTGATATTACACACATTTAGATGCTACTTTGCAAGTTTCTTTGTCAAAAGGTTGTTTATCCAAATAAAAGACTTTTAATCATCAAGTTTTTGAGATTTTAATTCCAAAGAGAAATGCACTTCTTGAATATACATTGCATTGGATCTGAAAACAAAGTAGCATCAAAATGCAGACTTAAATTCATGAATGTGCAGGACCAAAAATTTGTAGCAATTGCTCTAATTTCTTAGCCATTTTTGTCAGTATGTCAACTAATTTTTGTTAGAAAAATATTAATAGATGATTTTTAAATTTGTTTATCACCACTCTCTCCTTTCACCAAAGTCACCAAAAACAAAAAATGAGAAGACATACTTACATAACTTCTACAATTCTCACTTTGATAACAATCTTTTGGCAAACTATAAACTTATTCCCAGCATACTTTTCTTCAGGTCGATAGACATATTCGAAAATTAGATTCAGATTTAGCCAGATTTGAGGAAGACTTAAAGCATCAAAGACAGACTCAAGTGCAAGAACCAGATGGTGACTGTTGCAGATTATTAATTATTTTCTTTTTTTTACCATTGTGTTTTGATAGTATTCCTGACTGCAGCAAGATGGAATTTATTCCAGGATATTCAATTTTTGATAAAATCTCTATGGACCTTTCGTCTTGTTTCATATTCCTCTAATGTGTATATTTATATATATATATATATACATAGAAAAATATGCAATTGTGGCTTCTCTTTTTACAACATAGATATATATTATAAACTCAGATTCATACTGTTTTAAAATTGTTTATCATATCAGCCATTGTTTATCAGTTAATAATGATTATTTGGTTTTTTGTTACAGGCACAAATAAAAAGGAAAGTAAGTCTGATCAAGGGTTTTTGTTTATTGTTATTCAACTCAAATAAGTTCTTTTCTGTATAGGGTTCCTTTTTTCAAGAGGACTTCTAAATTTATTTCATCATTTATTTCAACTTAATTGCCTTTGAAACAAGTATGTTTACTTTGCCAACTGCTGAAGCTGCCCTTTACATGCAAGCAATCTCATTTATTATTTGAATGCATTATATGTTCAGTGTTAGCTTTTAAACTAAAGAAAGCCCCTATTCGGGCACATTGTTCAGGAAATTGGTGGTTTATAACATTGTTGACCAGTAATTTAAGGGAGTTTTTATGCTTAATAAATTATTAATTGTTTGATCTTTATTCCTTAAGAAGGTCGAAAAAGAAAGTCAGAAAAAATAGAATCTGGCAAAAAGAAGAAAAAAGCAAGAATTGAGTATGCAATTTTTCTTTCTCAAAGAACTTGAAGTAATTTTATGAATAATGAATGAGTGTATTATGCTTAACAACAACCAGAATTTTGTTGCAATTTGTTTGAACCTTGAAAAGCCTCAAGAAACAATAGTCACCTGGACTTCATCTTTGATTCTAATAAAAGCTTGTCCAGAAGAGACAATTTTCCATACTTCACGTAATCAACAAATAATGGCTTAATTTAGAGCTTCTATCATTTCTGGACTTTGATAATTCACTTTTGTATCTTTTTGGAAAACTGCTCCCTAAATCATGGCACTAAGAGCATGCCAGACATATTCAGTTGATGTTCAGATCCTTATCAAGAGCTGACAAGATTTTAATCCATGCAGCAGCTTAAGTAGACATGTTTTCCTTTTTAGACCTGAAGAAGCAGCTCTTCCAGTGTCAGCGACTCCTCTTATTACAATGGCCACAGATATGAACGTTTTAGACATGCCAGTGGATCCAAATGAGCCAACTTATTGTCTTTGCCATCAGGTATGATTCACTGAAAATTGTTTGTATTTTGAATATCATAATGTTTTGTTGGAAAATATTTTGAGCTTTTCTTCTAACTACAATGCTCCCTGAATTAGAAGCCAAAAACCACAATAACTTGACTATAAATATGTTATAACCACCTGCTTGTCTTAGTTGAATATTTGAAGTGTTTATCCAAGACCATGAAATTAGAGCCGAATTTTTAACCAAAGCTTGTTGTTCCAGGTTTCGTATGGTGAAATGATTGGTTGTGACAACCCAGAGGTATGTTTGCTAATTCAATTTCAGACCATGTGTCCCTGGAGCCTTCTATTTTATTTTGTTATGCAGTTCTCTGTTTGCATACCCTACAGTTTATAGTCCATAGCAAAAACGCATTAGGTGACTGGATGCTCATTAACCCTAACACAGTCAACCGTGTGCTCTTTCTCGCGGACTCGCGCGTGGCTTTTGATCTTGGAAGTGATTATTTATTTGGTCAGCTTTTAGTAATTTTTCCACGTTTGCATATTCTGCATAGTTGCGCACTGAGAATATTTCCGCTGTTCCATGCTTACTTGAAGCACGCGAACGACCATCGAATCAATAATTGTTTTGTTTTGTTTTCAAACATGTTGAGCCAAGATAAACAGTTTTGATTCATTCGTACGCGGTTAGCATCTACACCCTACTCAATTATTGCTTATGATTGTCTGTAGTTGTGTTTTAAAAGTATTTCGATATTAATTTTGACGTCATTTCTTGCAGTGTCCAATCGAATGGTTTCATTTTGGCTGCGTTGGACTTTCTACCAAGCCAAAAGGAAAATGGTTGGTATTGTTTATTTCTAGATGTCTATTCCGACTATTCCGATATTCTAAATTTGTTTTTATGAAGATAATATTGTGGCAAGTGAATCCAACATTTTAAAATATTTCTATCCAATATTATTGTATTCAACATTTATGGAACCCCAGTTTCGCCTGTAATCACAAGACATTTTCATCCAGGTTTGTCCAAAGTGTTCACAAGACAGGAAGAAAAGGTAACTATGTTGTCCCCCAATACAAATCTGCCATGAAGCACCGTACATTCACATGGGAAGAATTTGTACCGAGCCTCACGACCGGGTTTTTCCAAGCATCGATGCACACTCTGACCACAACGCTATAAAACAGGGTTTCGGAAATGTCCGAAGATGACCATTTATACTAACGAGAAGTGCCGGTAGACATTTTAGTATTCTCCTTCACTGAACCTTTTGTATAAACAGTGGAATTATCGAATGGTTCCTGTAGCACGTGATAGCTATTGATATCCCGTTTTCTAGATTGGTTTTTAGGCGCTCGGGGTGTTTTGATATGTAGTTGTTGTTCTCTACAAACATGTTATCATGTTCTCTCACATCGTGTGTGGAAGCGTCGTGGATATCTCCACCCCTGTTATAATAACTAGTATTGTGACTTAGACCAGAAAGTCGCCTCTCTTAGGCTTTTCTTCAGATACTCCGATGGATTGATGTCTTAAATCTCCGATCCACTACGTACAATGATTGCCCGCCGCAACTTGTCATTACCAAGTTCAAGTTTCTACTTTATTTTTAAAGGACTTTGACAACGTATGTTCAGCATCATAACCACATTGCAGACTCATAGGAAATTTTAGTTCTTCTTTTTTGAAGGCCGAAGAATGCATCTTTCTAACCCCGTTCTTTTGATCTCTATCCATTTCAACTCCCTTATTTCTAAAGCTACTGTTAATTCTAGGCTTGAAGTATAACAAATTTAGTATAACAATTTAGGCCTGATAACTTGCTAGTATATGTATAGATCTCTATGCACATTTCTGTAAATATAGTTTATTAGATTTCTGTGAAGTAAAATCCTACCTTGTTCTTCTTTTGCTTCTTTTCTTTGCATCCTTGATTTGTTAGCCTTTAGCATGCTGTTCTGATTCTAAAGCTGCACTCAGTGATAAGTTTGATGTGTCGAAAGAGGCTAAGGAAAACAATAAATAAATCTTTACGAATCAGCAGCAGGGTTTTTCGGCAAGAGTTGGAAGAAATCCGACTTTAGAGGATTAAGTTTGCTGAAGTATGTTTTTGATAAAAGGTTGGAGAGTGGAATTGAAAAGATCCTCAGAAGCTGACTTTGGCTAACGCATGCTACGTGGCTTGGTGAGGCAATGCGAACTTTACTTATGGTTCATCTGGTGTTGTGAAGTACATAGATTTGTCAAGTGCTTAAACAGAATTGGAATGTTGATGAAAAGTTAAAGGATATAGACGATGGCTCATGCTTTGTTTATCAGTACAAATGGGATGGCTTGAGTTTAACTGTTTGTATGCAAATGCAGTACATAGGCCTATTATCATGCAAGTGCCAGTTTGCGTTTTTAAAGGGGGGGGGAGTCAGTGGGGCCGAAGCCTAAGGCCCCGCACTTTGGCAACCCAGTAGGGGCCCCGTAGCTAAGAAAAGTATGAAGCCATCACTAACCACTCTGGTTTTTGAAAGACAAGACCCAACCAACCTCGAGGCTTGACAATTTTTACGCAAAAGAACTTTAACAATAATCCTGGGCAGTGGCCGAAACTGCAATCTTTTTTCGAGTGGGGCGAAAGTCATTAGCGAAAGATTGACTACATTTCTCGCGATGGACCGAATGTGAAAAACATAATAAATTTTTGCTACCTTGTTGGAATAACTTGTCATAAACTGATAAACAATAATATGATTGCTGGATTTTGCGCCAAATATAGCACAAGCAACTGCTGTGGACTTTCTTCCTTAATGCAATGTATTCTAGAGCTATTTAGGACCGTTTCGTTTTGGAGCAGTTTACAATAGTTCCATTTGAACATGTGCTGACTCGGCTATAAGGGCAATTTTGCTTACATTCTTGATCAATGGTACAAATCATTTGACAAAATATTATTGGAGGCAGAGGTCAAAAGTAACATGGTTGTTCCAAGCAAAGCGATCTGCGGGTGCAATTGATCATCCCCACTTATACGCGTGAAGTCGTGAGAAAATAGTTTTTCATTCATCCCTTTTGTGAACTCTGTGAAGTCATGCGTTATTTGTAATTAGACTGTGTTGCAAAAGGATTAAGAAAACGGACTGCACGAGACATGAAGACGAAATGTATTTATTTGCAACTTGCAGCCACCTACAGACAAGCTCAACAATGCTTCTAGAAGTTTTACCAAGAATGTGTCTGCAGGTACCATATGTATCTAGAATTTGACTGCAGATACATTCATTGCGATAGAATAAAAATGTTGGCTGGAAACATCCTTCGCCTTTAAACTAGACATAGAAGAATTTATCTCTTTTTAACTGTGCAATTGGTCTTGTCACAAGCTTCTAATTTGTGCACATTGAAGAAGAATAGGCCCGAGTATCGGTAATTTCGTCACCTAACAAAACTGGGTCCGTACTAGGCCCAACTTGCTTCGGAGAAGGAAGCTGCACATTTAAGTTCTATTGGGAGTAGGGTGTTTGCGTTCACTCAAGTGCCACTGCATGTCACCAGTTAATTGACTCCAGACATATGTTTTGATAATGAAAATTACCCTGCTAGAAAGCATTTACTTGGCGAATGATTTAATTAATATCAACCGAGCATAGCCTTCTTCACAAATATAAAGCAAGAAAGATGACAATATAGTAACTTACTTCTGACCCAAGCTTAACCAACAAGGCTTTGTTTGCTCCGTTGGAAATGCGCACGACATATTGTACAGCTTGGCCTAACACTGCAGTGGGCCTAGAACTACACAGCTACTGTCAAGTACCTCGAAAGGAATGGAAAACTTTGGTGTGAAGTATCAGTGATTGATTCTATATCGTTATTTGCTGGCTGGCCACAAGTAGACAGAAAGCGTGCCCCAAAGAAGTTTTTGTAGAATAAAGGTCAGGAGGGAATTAGAACAATAGAGTGGGAAAAAGGCAAAGTAGGACTTAGGATTGAAGGAAGCTGGAAAGCTCTGAAGGGAATATGGAATGATTCCCAAATGGCACTATTTTTAAACAACCATGCTGACATTTTAAATGCATCCAAATTAAGACAGTTTTTAGTTAAGGGAATAAAACGTCACAAAGCCAAAATGCAACTGGATTCTTTTTTTGGTAAAAAATGCTTTTGTTGATTCTAAAAAAGAAGTTTGTTACCTAGATAAGCTATTGTTCCAACAATGACAAGCATTTCCGTGATATTTTCGGGCATTTCGAGTTCTTCCATTAGCAATGACTCGCCCATTCAAAGAAAGCCTTCAAAGATTCGAGTCTAGTCTTCAAAGAAACAGCTTGCCTCGTTTTGGGTATATGGGCAAATGAAAGGTCATCTTTAACAAAAAAAGTTGCAACGTGTTTTGAAAGGGGAAAGAGGCCAGTTTGATTGAATGCATAGCGATCTGGAACCTTCTTGTCCAAGTCAAGTCAGAGAGCTTTTACGCGTCGAAAAGATTCCATCGAAAAAAACAAGACAAAGTCAAGGTTCAGCTTTCTTTGAATGCGGCTGATCATTGAGTATTTCAACAACTATCACCTAAATTAGACAATTCACGAGAGGTATAAAAATATTAAATTAGGCTACGTTCGGCTGTTGGTGTGCAAAAAGACAACGATTAAAGCTATAAAAATTCTATACTAAGTTACACGGCACGAGGTGCGAATTTCGTGAACGTTATTAGACAGGCAGAAAAAGCATATCTGGCCTGGCTTTTGTTCGGTCAGAAAGGCCAGCCACTACATAATCAAAAGTCCCATATGGGGGATTGATTGGTGGCAGATACAATTCTTTGCGTTTCCTGGACTCCCCTTGTGGTATCGCTCATGGGAAATAGTAAACGACTGGCCTCGCAAAATGTGATTCAAATAAAAAGACCACCGGAAATTTATACGGTGTTTTAAGAAGACCGACTTGTCACTAAGCTACTGTTATACAAAAATATATTAACATTTTCAACAATTATGTACATTACGATTAATAAGTTTCTTCGCGATTGTATTTCATAGCTCAACAGTCACTTGCTTCAGCTAGATCCATCCGGCATCCAAGATCTCTTCATCTTCCAATAAACGTAACTCTTTTCGAGCATCGCTGTAAACTATGCATTCCTTATTTCTGAAACTATGGTTCGATTCCACACAGCGCCACCTTAAACCACCACGTTGTGCCTTCCAGCAGATTTCCCTGCATCCCCATTTCATAAAGCCTTCCTCTGGGACCTCAAGACATTGTCAGGGGTACAATCACGCTCTTCTAAAGGGCAGTCCAACCCTCTGCGGAGCAATCCCTTGCGTAACAGTGTCGGGAGAGTTAATGTTTTTGATGTTAAACCATACAAATTATTGATTCTGAACAGTGGAAAGTCCCTGAACTGTTCCAGTCATCAAGTCACTAAACTATAACGTTAATTACCCAAACCGACAGAGTTCTCACACGTTTGACTCCACCTGTGGATTCAAAGACAATTTTTCGTCATTAGAGTTGACCTCCGAGGTCCGGCCTGACGTCTTTCCGTTCACTTTGTCGATAACAATAAGCGGCAACCGAGATTCCTCGATGCTTCCAGCCGGACTCCGCTTGATGTCCCCCAGTGGAGCACAAGTGTAATCGTCATCCAGTGGTTCTGGGCAGCTTTGCTCCAAGGTGTAGTAGTAGGTGAAGTTGTTCACGATGACCGGTACTGGAAAAGCAATCGCCAGAACACCCAGCAAAACGCAAAATGAGCCAACGAGTTTGCCACCTACGGAAATCAAAAGTCGATTAAGTGCATTGAACTTAAGTAGCATGCATTAATACAACAATACGACATTTCAGTTTAATACCAACTTAATGCTGATGATATAGTGCAAGCATTCGTCTGTAAAGTTGCAGTAGTAAATGTCATCAAAAATTTTTGCAGAGTAGGAAATGGTCAAGAAAGTTCAAGTATTTGATTCAAATTTTGGCCTTCAATCGAAACAAGGAAATGAAAAACTGATAAAACACTCTCGACATGTAGATGGATGAAAAGCTTTCTTGGAATATCCATCGTAATTATAATAAAAGGTTATCTCATAATAATATACTTTGTTCGCTGTTCATTATAACCGATGTTCGTTGATCTTTATAACTGTTGTCTATTTAGTAAACAATGCGAATCACTCGATGTGAAAAGATCATGATAACACTGCTTCTTGCTATTGTGAAGTTTTGTACCAAGAAACGTTTGTTCACATAAATAAGTACATGAAGCATGCTTGCATCGTTTACTTGAACAATTAATGTTCTTAAAGGACAAGCTGTTATAAAACACTAAGTCCAAATAAAAAACTGGCAAAACAGCAAAACTGTCTTATTGATAACTACATAAACACAAAGAATGTTTGGAAAACATGCAACCCTGACTTTTCTGCTGAAAACAGAGCAAATAAACAAGTACATGCAAAACCCAACAGCGGCATCCATTTGTTTACAAAACTGCATCGTGGGATTCGTAAATGTGCCATCTCAATAGGACATGAGCGAGGGCACAGAACAAGGCTTTTTGGCTTGAGGAATGCGTCTTTAAAAAGATCAGATCCCAATCGACAAAGAGTTAAATAAACCGAGAGGCAGGCATGTATTGGCGAATCCTCTTAAAGATATCCGACTGGTGCGGCTTCAACGTAAACGCCGCTCCAAGCATCAATTAATGCCCTAGAGATATGCCTGCGATTATATATCCAGGCCTCGTTGCACTTCTATTTCTTTTTGCAACAAAAAGCGCTAAATATTTATAGCTTAGTTTTCGTTTTTATTATATAACATGGTGTATGTTAGCATTTTGCTACTGAGGATTCACAAGGAATTCAGTGAAAGAATTTTTCCTTAATCCGTTGAGCGCCAGCCACGGTAAGAATTAAAAAAGGACAATTGACTCAAACAAAAAGTAGGTTCATGCTTTCTTCAAAGACTGCTTCGCCTCTATCTTTAACTTGGCTGAATTTAAACTGATTAACTTTTCGTTTATTGCCCGATGGTGTTTTGTCTTGTGAACGGAGAAAGATTAAGTTGAAATAAATACGCATGTTCCTTTTATGTACCCAAGTGAACCAAACTTAAGAAAACACGAGTAAAGCATGTGTTAAAAATCTTTCCTTATGACGATTACTATTTGGTTTCTTTTACACAAAATCATGTGGTTATAAAACTGCAAAGAAGTCTACCACAGACTTACCTAGTGTCTCCGGAGCCATATCACCATACCCGACTGTTGTCATAGTAACAATAGCCCACCAAAACGTATGAGGGATGCTTTTGAATTTGGTGTCTTTGACGCTCTCCTCGCAATAGTAAGCAGCAGACGAAAACAGGACGATTCCAACCAGCAGGAAGAAAGCCAGCAGCCCAAGTTCTTGCAAACTCGCCTGCAAAATAGTAGCACGTGAATAAATGGCAAGGCCTTGATTAAGAACATTTAGACCATCTTCACCTCATTAACAATACTTTACTTCTAATGCATGTTTTGGTAAAAAGTAGAATGATTTCTTTAGTTTTGTAATTGCAATTCATGTATGCCTTGCAGTTTCAATATCGAGCACAGCTTGACTTCATTGACAGAGTAAAGGACTGCCTTGTCACAACACCATTCTTTGGTTACACACAATCTGCTGCTTACAAGAATAAGACAGGGGGAGGGGTGCAGACCCTCTACGAAATAGTGTAAACAACTGAGATGGCAAACTAGGAGGGCGTGGTCACAGCCATGAACGCAAATGGGAGTTCACTACCCTCATCTCCCCCCCTTTTTTGGCGCAAATTTGCGATATTCAGCCCCACAAAGCAAATAGCATTAACTGAAAAGATTGGCGAAATAATGATTTGGTAGGAAAATTTCAGAAACTTTGAGAGTCGCTAGAACCTCTTGATCCCATCTACGGCTGCAACCTTTTACAGAGTGCCTTTTCCAATTCTTTACCCTGAGTACCAGACTTATTTTATGGAAAATAATAGACTCTCTCTTCCGCTTCTTCTTCTAGGATTCTTAGTATTTTGGGAGACTATCTGGGAGACTATCTGGTAGGGTATACGACACTGATTAAAAACGACCACCAAATCACTGTTTTTAGCCCCGAGGAAAAAGCTTTACATTGAACTGCAATTGAATTGTTTTATAGAATCTATTTAAAGGCGGCATTCATTGCAAAATAATCGATAAAGTAACCAAATCATGTAACAAATGTTGCCATGCCAACATGAAAACATTCATGTGGTCACGCATGTCTATCTAAATCAATATTTTAATATCAGAGCACTGTCTATTAATAAAGACGATACAATATTAATAATAGCATTTTGAAAGCACTAAGCCACAAATACGAAAACATCCTTAATACAAAGGGCTGGTCTTTACCAATTACAGCTTCAAGCACGTATTAAAAACGAGGCCACGTTAAATTTCCTTTTCAATAAATGGATAAATGACGTTTTATGAAAAACATACAGGGATATGACTGACATGCAATACAGATGGATTATGAAAAAATAATCCTCGTTTTCATCAACGGAATGGATTGAGTTGAACAGGAAACGAGAAACTGCTAATAAGCTGGGTTATTTTCAATGAGACCATGTGATATTTAGGATTATGTGAGATCCGATAAATTTGATTAAAATACCTTAACGCCCATATCTGAAATTTGTGATGAACAATATTGTGTCGGTATCGTAAAAATTGCCCGCCCCAGGGGTAGCTTTCCGCAAGGTACTGGGGTTGGGGGAATGGGGGCGGTAGTCCATTCACTGAAATAAAAGTGCCATGCTTTAGTGCGGATTGCTGTTATTTTGCAGCGAATGGCCTGCCAAGAAACATCATGCAACTTAACAACCATGCAATTGCTCCCACGGGGGTTTATTGAATACCTTTTGTGATAATGGCACGATACTTTGCGGAAGTCTTCAGCGATAGGCAGTTCACGTAAAAACATGCATGCCTATCAAGAATCTTTTAAAGCCATTTAGCAAGTGAGCAGGGATGCTTTTTCCAGCATTGAGGTAACAAACAATATTGCAAAGCCTTTTATGGGTGCAGAAAGATACAGCGTGGTGTATAGTAATGATAGGGGCCTTATAAGAACTGTAAATGTTCAATAGAGTAGGTTTTTCGCGGTCTAGTGAACCCTACAATCCTAACACTATTAACTGCAATTAACCGCAATTTACCGCAACGAATCCGATAAAGAGTGTTGGATTCGAAAGATCAATGTTATTCGTAAAAACTGATTGGAGGAAATTTCGGTCCAAAACGAGGCCTTTACGATGCGAGTCCAGTGGTACAAGTAAAGGGCCTTAGCAGATACGTGAAATTGCCTTCTATTGCAACTATCGCCTCCCTGCAAATAATTTCAGTTTACGCTTTCCACCTTGTTGCGGAGGAGCCTTTATGATAAACTAGAGAGAAATTGCTGCTTGCGTTGGCCAACTAGAATGTATACAAAATTAAAATGATACTCACTTTGAGGTTCTCTAAAATCTCTCTTAATAGAAAGGCTCTCTTAATAGAAAGGCTCTCTTAATAGAAAGTTATGGTAAGAGTTTGTCTCTGTTGGTAAAAATTTCTCGAATAATAACTGTTCTGCTACTTGAAAAATTTTAGGCCCTGTTTACACACCACGGATCATGTTTTGATCCACATCAAGAGCGAAACGGATTGGCCTTTCGTTTACACCACTGATAGGGTAAGCCCTACCACTATTGATCCGCCTAGCAAAAAGAACCCAAGGCGATTCGGACCTGTGAAAAACCTAGTGCAAACGTGGCAATCCGTTCAACTTTTATCTGCAGCAGTGTAAACTTGGTCTTACATAAATGTCTAGAGCTGTTTTCTTTCTCTGGAAATTGCAACTGCCTGAAACACAACTGCGCCATGTCCCTCCCCCTGTGCAAGGAATTGAATTCACCCCTACCTAATCGTCCCTTGGAAGCCACTTGTCAACTGGCTGAAACACCTTACAACCAAGTGGAACAAATCTTGATCGTGTTTACCTAAACACAAGTGGTTTTTCCATTGGCCTCAAAAGGCCAGGCAGGTCACGTCATTTTTGAGAACAATCTCCACAGGGCAATCAAATATAATTGGCTGCCATGACAACTAATAAAAACAGTCGCACGAAACATGGGAAGTGAGATGGAATATTGAATGGATAGGCTGAAAGTCTTTGACAAATGAACAAACTGCGACACCTTAAAATCAAATTAGTTTTAAAAGAACTTTCTTAAGCATACCCAGGTCTGCAATTAAAACTCCTTCTCTATTTAAGGTGCTATTTATTTTCTGTGGGGGTTATGTTGTAGGTGCAAAGTGCGAAATTAATTGATGGACAGATTTATGGAAAGGTTTCAAAATTTCACATTTGGGAGTTGTGACGGTTTGCAGCTGGAAAATCAGGTGGTAATTTTCTCAATTAGTTCTGGGGAAGCTTTTAACAAATCTGCCAAAATCCAGTTCGATCGTCTCCCAAATCGACCTAAGACAATGTTCTGCTCCTTCAATCTGACGAATCGTAGTGGAAAAGGCTTTTTCGTGTGACTTGTTTAAACATTATATTAGGGGGTATGGGGTAGACAATGGTAGATGTCAAGGACTGAACGTCTTTGCTACTGGATGTTCTTTTAAATTGTAAAAGAGCATCGCTTAACGAGAATATGATCTTTAAGAATACAAAGAGGTTTGGACAAAGCATCAGGCTGTTCATAAATAAGATACCCACATAGCGCTTGTTCTGCATTTTTCTGTCAGAACATATTAATTTAAATGAGATTGTCGTTACGCTTTCTGGGGAAATAGAGAAGAGAGATTGTAAGGACACTAACGAAAGCTGGAACGAAAGTCCACCCTAGAGATTATATTCAAATCCGTTTAGAAATTATGAGCCAGTCAAAGACTATTGAATACAGTGGAAATAGCGTACTAGCAAGGAAAAAAAGAAGCAAATGAAAAGCGATCATAACTCGTAAAGGAAATTTCTACTAATTGAGACAAGCTGGCGTTATCATTTCCAGCGAGATCAGAAAAAAGCGGGGCGTTATGTAGGCCATCTTGAAGGTCGAGAATATGGGTTTGGCTCTAAAACGTAGAGAATATGAGAAAGCAATTGCATGAATAGCATTGCGAAAGCCAAACAATAGCAGCTGAAAGATGAGGAAGATGCAAAGGAGGGGGTAAAGCAATAATAGACAAGGAGTTACTGCCTCGAGATGCCGAAGCTTGATAAACTTTGTAAACGCTTGTCTTACGGTTGGAACAAAGTGCGGAGCGTGCAAAAGAGGCTGGATTGCTACGAGACGAGAGGATGTCGTGATTATGTCTGCATCTTAGAATAAGCAATAGGCCTAATTGTGAAATTTCGATTCCCAGCATGAAGTGGCGTTATCGATTTCATCTGGTTTCAGACAAGGCAAAAAGCATTACATCAATTTTATCCTTACACCCCTTTAAAGCCGAAGATTCTCTTGCTAATTAGCTTACACACGGCAAAATTAATTAGGTGGCTGACATTTGCCTGCCAAGAAAATGCGGATAATTGGGTTCACGACGTCTGCCTTACAAACAACACCAATAACAAAAAGAATCAATTGCATATAAGTCGTATTTAGCATATTAGATTTTGCACCAAGCTGTGAAATTCAAAGAAGTATTTCGAAACGAGCGGTTTGTTCCAAAATGCCGGTTGTCGACTTATTATAAGGTCATCTGGAATAGGATGGATTTTGGCTAAGCTAGGTTACTGAATCTCGCAGATGCAAGTCCTCAATCAGACAAAGGCATCGCTGTCTTAGAAATTGGTAATGCTGTAAAGAGGGAGAGAGCGACAAAAACAACACGCAGCCCTAGGTCTACTTCGACTATGAAGTGGTGAATAATCAAATGAGGTGTATCATACATGAAATTGTAGATCAATTCGCATGCTTCATCAATTTCTTTCATAAGCTTTGATTTTGTAGTATTATCATGTACTTCCTTCAAGTCCTACCCCCTGGCAGATATGCCTAGACATAACCAGTTGAAAAGAAAACATGCTAGGGTGACCCGGGGTGGCCAGGGGGATGCTGCTTTAGCTAGTTCAGATACCCCTGATCAGTTTAGAAGACAACTCAGTCATGCAGATTATCATAGCAACCCTAAGTCACATCAGTAGCAGATATAACAGAAAGGGTAATAGTGATGATGATGATTATGACTTTATTGTCAAGAGCGTGTGGGGAATATAGTAGTGAAGCATGGAATACTTCAACAGCATTGAGACATGAGAAAGAAAAAGCCCAAGGCTCTGATGCTCTTGTAATATTGAAGTTTTGTATAAGATTCCCAAAAACAAGGACTTCTACAAATACTCTATTACGATGCTTGCATCAACAAGGAGAAATATATGATTCGTTTCTTCATTTTAATGTGACATAAAATGAATTCTGCCACAGGTTTCAACATTGCTTTTCATATTTATCGCAAGTTGTATTTCACTTAATCTTATTACCTAACTTTTAGTAATGGATGATTGCTGATGCAAAAAGGGGGGAAGAGGGCTAATCAATAACTTCTCCCTTGGTTTAAAAATCAGCTGATTTTATTCCATCAATATTTCTCTAGTTTCACTGCAGTTCTGAGCTGACAGAGAGATCTCAATTGTAAAGTTTTATAACCCATTTTCACTTACCCAAACAAGGCTAACTGGCAAATGTACAGCTAGAGTTGTTATTTGAGGAAGGACAGCTAATAAAGTAAAATGGAAAGAAGTGGGAGATAGAGCAGAAAATGAAAATTTCTCTAAGGAGGGATTCTTGAGTAGGTACCAAAGATGGTGATACATTACTAAAATGAAACCACATCAATGATCAATAGAACAATTACAATGTATGAGGTGTGACAGATAGTACCATCAGATATGTATTGGAAGGGAAACCATAATTGCATTGAAAAGGGAAACCATAATTGCATTGAAAAGGTGGAGTGAGTGATTAAGGGATGTGAAAAGGATGGTAGGTATTTCCTACAATCACTCAATTGTTGAAAAAATTAGTATTTGTTTCTCTATGAGTGGGCAGAGACCATTCAGTACTAGGTCAATAAGATCCAGTTTCATTTGTAAGAAATTTTGATAATTTGTGAAAAAATGACTTTTCAAGATGCTAAATGTCACCTGGGAGAGGGGAGCATTTGCAAATGAGAACATGCCAACTGGTAGGGCCCTGAAGTTGAAAATCAATTCAGCATAGATTATTACTACTTTGGAAAAGAATTGGTAAATATTTTTGGGGGATCTTGGGCCCATGTTTCTGTATATGTAAACTGTTGTGGCAGAAAAAAATTTTTTGGTATGCATGAGAGGATTACTAAGGACAAAAGTGTACCCAGCAAGCCAAACCAATCAGGATGTTAACTAATTAATTGTCCTCTTAGGTCAACCACAAAATGATGGAAAGATGTCTAATTGAAAACAAAATTCCTAGGGGCACATGACAACACTTCCTATTTGGCTAATATCCATTTCCTAGAATAGAAGTTTTAGCAACCACCTGCAGGAATTCCAAGGCTTTGAAAAATTATGAATAATTAATAATGATTTGATTTACTTCCTTCTTATAGATGTTTGGACTATTTTTGAGTCTAATATCAAGCTGATTTGCAATTCAGTGGGCATTACTTACAGCTTACTGGAAGTAACAGATAATTTATTTGTTTAATATTTAAATGGGTCTTGCCACCAGGAGGTCTCTGCCTTCTTTGAAAAACAAGCAAAAAAGCAATCGGTTAAACTTTTCGCCGAAGTATTTACCCCTCGATTGAAAACGATTTTGTATGTTGACTCGCTAGCTTTTTGTTTGTTTACAATAATAGATTTTCAGGGACGGCCGTCGCAATTATTACTTGACAAAAAAACAGACAACAAATGGTCTCCCCCTGTATTCAAGAAAATGCATCAATAAACGGCAAGCGAAACACAAAACTGCCGGGCGATTTGCATTATTTGAATGGAAGGAAATTCCCGTACATAATTGTTTGTTCAGAGACTTGTGGGCATAACACGAAGGGGTCCACGGGCCTGTTGCTAAAATCTGGATAAAAGCGATGTTTAAAACATTATAAGAGCTGAATTCAAGGTTTACACTCACCTTGAAAGTGTATCCTAAAATCTTTAGGCCTCTGCTGTACCTCGACAGTTTGAAAATTCTGAAAACTCTGACAAGTCGTAGTATCCTTAGGATTGATAGGCTCCCAACATTTGTGTCAACTGAATTCAACGCCAATGTTATATAAAACGGCATTATGGCCACCAAATCAATCAGATTTAATGGCTGGTATAAAAATTTAAATTTCCGGGGGCAGCTGAACAGCCGGACACAATATTCCAGTGTAAACCATACAATACAAAACATTTCAACTCCATTGAATATTGTTGCATATTCTTGTTTTAACCGTTCCCCCTTGTCGGTTTTAGAGGTGATGGTCCCGTTGGCATCTTTGTTTATTTCATAGTGGGCTTCCTTAAAATTGGGCAGAGTTTCCACGCAAAACATGGTAATTGACAATATAATAACAAAAACGGAGAAAATAGCAACAACCCGAGCGTAACTTGATGTGTCCGGGTACTCAAAGAGCTCCCATATTTTTCGCTGGTGTTTGTTTTCAGGAAGTAATCTCTGCGGCTGTTCTGGACCGGGAACGACATGCATATCGGATTCATCTTCAAATCCAAAGAAACGCAACTCGGCTGAGAAAATTCTATCATCTAACGTCGGGGGTTTTATTAACACACCGGTCTGACAATAAGTCAAAATTGCACTGAAGGCTTTACGATTTCGGTCGAAAAAGTACTCCTTGTTCAAAGGATCATAGAAAACATTTCGATGTGGCAACGCGAGCAGGCTGTCAGGAAATTTATCCAAAGTCGCGTCATAAGTTTCATAATGTTTTCCAGATATATTGAAAATAACACGGTTCTGTGGTCCACTAGGCGAGTCCGTTTGCATTTTCGCCATATCGACATCATCTTTAGTGAATCCTTCGCCCATTATCCCAGCAATTAGGTGGTCAAAGCCCCGTCCTGGGCCTAGAAGTTGTCCAATAACTCTGCGGTTATCGTCCGAGGATGTCCGCTGCCTTATCGAAGTCTCCGGTCTCAACTTATTTGACGACCGCTCGCCTTCCTGAGGATTCCTGCGTTCCTCTGTTGACGACGCCCTGCTATTCGGGTTTGACCATTTGTGCCTGGTGGCCTTCCCTTCGTCCTGGGACCTGTAAGACACAAGAGATGGACTCCTTCGCAAATTGTGCAGTAAATTATTGTTTGCGTTCAAGTCTGCGATAATTGACGTGTCGGCAGCTACAAAATTCATCTTTGTTTGTTTAGCCCCAACGGTAATATCTAGGACATTTATTGCTCATAACTCAAGCTGGTAGTAATAACACCTAGCATCAAGAATCGAGCTCCCGTAAACAGTTTCATGCGACCGGAGCTCCACTAACTCTCTCCACTTTCTCCCGCCGCGTGAATAACTTGAACCAATGGCAAAACATTCCCAGATTACATATGAAGTTACTCATGCATGTAAACATTATCTAAATTATTATGTTCCTGAGTAGAAATCTTTATCTTCGCAGGACGCTATTTTACTTGCAGCATAAATCCCAGAACATCCTTTTATGAGATTGTATATAAGCTCTGTGCAATAATGCGAGCACATTGTTAGCGACAATCGTAAAAACATTCCAAGGCGAAATTTCATGATGCCTATTGTTCTCAAATTTAGTCTTCTTTACCTCCATTATGTTTAAATCATAACCCAAAAACAATCTACAATTGTTCAAACAAAGTTATTACTCTGGCAGAAATTGTTTTGTTTCTGTTAGTTAAAAGCCTCGCAGTGAATCGCATTTTCCCTCCGCGAATCATAAGCGACTACTTCTTCCACCTTAGTGGAGCGTTTTGTACAACCAATTTTATCTGTTCAACAAAACTTGCTTTAACTTCAAGATAGTCAGTTATATAAAGGGGCACTTTCTTATGCGGTAATTTTATTTTTTGCTTTGGGGCAGGAGGGTGGGGGCTGTTAGGGGCACGCGAGATAAGCATGATCTATATAAATTTTTAGATCAAGATAGATAAGCATCGAGAAACTCCCTAATAGATTTTTTCCGTCCGCCACTAAAAGAGAAAAATACAATCTTCTTGCCCCCTCCCCCCCCTCCTTCACAGTAGTTGCATCGACATTTTAATCAAAGGGCCTGTGAAAGAAAATTACTGGCCTTCCCATGAGGCTCTACATTATTTTATCGCAAGATATGATATCAAGATATCAGTTCCACATCTGGTGTAATATAGAGAGTGATTGATTGCTATCATGTTAAACAAAAGACATTTGTAACCGAATCTGATAAGAGTAACATTGACCGATAACAGCTACCCCATATTCCGCTGGATTCTAAATGGCCTTTATACGGTGCTTGACTAAAACGGCAATTTTCAAGAAAAATATCAGCAAATGGAAAGTCAACAGTGTCTGCTCTAATTTCATGCTAAAGATATATCTAGAAGAGTAATTTCAAATTTTCGTTACTTTTTCTCTACTTTGATTCGGATCTAAGCATCTACCAACAGACAGCTGCAAAAATGAATCGTCAAAATTTAGGAACCGATTCCTTGAACACAGAACACTTGTGCAATTTTAGAGGATACACAGATTAATCGAGTAGCTTTAAACTGTCGTAGCCAGGTTTATTCCCAGTTATAAATTAGGACCTCTATATTGAAAATGAAAAGTCCTCGATTATGCAAAAACCCGATACTGTATTCTCACTTTGATTTGCTGTCCTTTTTCCATTACCCCTCTCATTTCTCTGGCTTTTTTGGGGTTAACTACGAAGGGGAGCAATTATTTTTAGCTATCAGTACATCATGAAAGCATTTGGTATTCTCGCTTTATTCTAGTGCCTTGTTACCAAACTGAATGAACACAGCATCTATGAAAACGGTGACACACCGAATTGTGAGCTGCATAGCGAATTACAATGACGTGGCTATAACTGAGCGTGACTGCGCCTCTTCCGACTGATCACTAGACAAGATCGATGACAAATTCTACCGGGCAAAACCCTCTACCCTTAAAACATGTGCCAAACACTTTTTGCATTATGACCCTCTTGAAATAACTACAGAATACTATAAGACCTAAAGTACCCGGGTAGACAGAAAATATAGATTTTCGCAAGGACGCGGGAAGAATTTCTTAAAAATGGCACATGTAGGCATTGGATGGGGCACCTTCGTGTACTGCAAAGGGGTAATTCTCCTAAAATGATGTAAACTGGGCACCGTGCCCCCTGTGCCCCCTGTTCATCCATTTTTACAGAGCTTCCGGCGAAGGGGGCCGGGGGGCCATGGCTCCCTCACTTTCTTGCAAAAAATAGAGATTTTTCAAACATCTCTAGTTGTGATTGTTAAAATCTCTCTTGGCCCCTCCACTTTCCAACCTGCGTCGGAGCTCATGCGTTCATTATCTCAACGTTGACTTTTAGTGACTTAGAGTCAGTCGCTTGAAAGCAAGTGAAGCTTTCTGTCTCGTAGGCCGTTCCCACCCATGTTGCTAAGATTGAAAGATAATTTTGAGTTTTCATATAAAGGGGAAAAAATTGGATGATCCAAAAATTAATTTTACTGTACGTCAGACTGTAAACGGATTTTCCAATCACAAACCACGCAACATAAGTAATAGTTTTTGGTAATGGAAGTAGTGGTTTTACTTTGCAACTAATCCGGTCCTGATTAAGAAACGCAACAATCCTTAACGATTTTATTTTAATTTCTTTGTTGATTTTCTTTGTCAACGAGAACACTAAATGAGGATCAAGGTAGAATTGATCGAGCGTTGCATTTTTGCCATGCTTTTCCAGTAACCATCTTTCACTATAGAAAAGCATGCAGAGGAACACTTGTTTAACACATTGAAGATTCCTGTTTACCTCTATTGAAAACTTTAACCAACTTGAGTTTGGCGCAGCACTGGTGATGACGTCATGCCCACATTGCTCAGAATCATCGGAGAAGATGCTCATAATTCGTTATCGAAGTTTCGTAAAGGCTTTGCTAATATCAGGGCACTGATCGACTGCATTAAGGAAGATGTTTAGTAAACCCTCTTTCAAGTTTTGCAATTGTGTAAGGAGGCTGGTGTGGTGCAGCAATCTCATTATTTATTGATATTTTACAAAAAGATGGACGAAATGGGATATACCACGAAAAGCACCCATTAAATTGATAAAGGATCTAACCAAACATCCACTTTTAGAGATTAATCAAACCTTAAAATTAAGCTTATTATTGCTTTCTTGATGACTTATGACTTATAAGGATATATATTTAGTCCTGCAGTATCTTAAAATCAAACAATAGAAATCCAACTGATGATTATTTGTCATTTAAATTGGTAGTCAAGATAGCTCTTATCAATCGAATGTTGACATGACCACGTGGTTACTAAACTATCCTGCTACAAATAGGGAACCCAAAAGTCAACCATAGGGTTATTATAATCGCAAGGCGAGGCTTTCATTTTAAACAAGTGACAAAATTGTCACAATTTTTCCAACGTGTTCATGTGATTTGTGATTGCCCATAGACAGTGTTAAGGGCTACCCACCAACGCCCAAGCACTGGTTAAAAGGGGGCTGCTTAGCATAAAAGACCAATGACGAAATATCTTGCTTCTCGATGC
Source organism: Nemopilema nomurai (assembly GCA_003864495.1). Lineage (NCBI taxonomy): Eukaryota > Metazoa > Cnidaria > Scyphozoa > Rhizostomeae > Rhizostomatidae > Nemopilema > Nemopilema nomurai. The sequence goes on along the minus strand of ML133388.1, from coordinate 1,823,011 downwards.
TTGTTAGTTTAAAGAGCATTGATTTTATAGAAAACGTATACAAATATTTGTATTGATTAGCATTAATATCAATCAGCCTTCTTATAGTTTTTGAATCACATTACAGGAATTCTTGATTTACTGTCTGCAACACTGAGAAGCATCTGTCATATGTAGTTTAGCTACCTGTAGAAAACACTTGATAGAAGACGTTGAAACAACTTTTAACTAGCGCTTTTTTGATAGAACTAATACACACCCTATCTGATTTCATACTATGCTTGTTGTGTTGACTACTATATATCTATTCGATAGAAGTCGTCTAGACACTACTACTATATCAACAGAGAATGTTGACGTTACTTAGATCTTATGAGGTTCGTAAAAGGAGCTTGATCGATTATTAGAAAGATGGACAAAATGTATTTTGCAAACAACTGATATGCAACATGCAAATTTTTAGAAAAATGCAAAAATATATGGCCTCTATAGCTTCAAACAAAACTGGCGCTAAATACAAGTGAAGTTGGCCAAGGTCAGTTTTTGAATCTGGTAAGGAAAGAAATATAGTATAATGTTGGCCTACTATAGTGGCAAAGTAAGACAGAAGCCTCGATATTGTTGCAAAACAATGACAAAGTTTACACTCAAAGGTACTGTTTATGATGATGATGCCTGACAAAGACGATGACTCAGGCAAAAGTCACATATTTCACCCAGACCTGCTTAAGGTGTAACTTAGAAAAACCCTTCCACCACATTTTGTGGTTTTTGTAAGCAGGGCGTGGAAACCTAGGAAGTCTTTATGTTCTTTTCAGTTTGGCTGTTTTTCATTCTCTAATCTTCGCAAGTGAATATACAGATCTTTGACATGTTTATAATGCTATGACAGCTTGCACAAAACCTTGCTTTGGTTGTTAAATGATGCCATAAATCACGAATACTGAATTGCTTTATGCAAGGCCAGGCTAAGCCAACTTGAAATATCTCAAAATATCAAGTTCTAAGATTCTATCGATGTGACCTGATTAATGTTGGTAGGGTTTTCGTCTTTGAGTAAGCCTTTTCGAAACAGATATTATGCGCGGTTTCAAGTGTCGAAAGCTGGATTCTCAGAGCAGCTGATAACTTCTTACTTAATTGACAACGTGTACTCCTTTTGCAAAGTAGAAAAAGCCTACCTCCAATACGTATACCTAACTTCTATCTTGCAATCACAAAAATCTGGATTTGCATGAATAAAATTCAATGGGCCCGGTACAAGACTTGATATGGCCTTACCACGCTTCCTCATCGCTGAGATCAACTTTCAAACGCTTTGGTTCTGTGCACAAAGACTGCAACATAAGTACCAAAAATCGATGCGACAACTTGGGAATCATGAAGAAAACAAGACAGATCCAAGTAAGAGCAAGATATTATTTGACTGAATCCATTAGCAAAACATCAACTGAACAGAATATCAAGCAGGGTCTGCAAATCCTCATTTTAATAACTATGCCTAACACTTTAAGCAGCTATGTATCACCGAATCCAATATTTGATATTGGTTCAAACACTATTTTTGGTGGTTGGTGTTGGCTAGGAGTGTGGTGTGAAGGATTAGAGTAATATTCGAATAAAGTAATTTTGCGAGTTGTGCTGAGTCCTTTTGAATATTGTGCGCGAAAAGCATTATATTTGAAGATTAGATCATCATTAATATTTTACTTTTAGCTTAGTTTTTAATGTAAAGGGCGGGGCTTGTTGGAGCGTAGAGCGGAATTCACCGTTTATTTTTGACATGTGCTGCCTTTCAGGCAAACACATTGCAGATTTTCCATTGCAGACACATAATGGACGCTGGGTCATTTTCAGAAATATCGTTATGCTAAAAATGTTGAGAACGCATGGACTGTAAAAATAGTTAAAAAGATGGCAGATCGTCAGCAGCTTGTCTCGATTTGGGATACTTTTTTATCAACCATTGTGAACCAACAGCCAGAACTAATTTGGCGAAATCTCAATTTTTACGAAAACTGCTCACAGTAAAAACAGCCTGATTGGTAGCACGCACCATTATTGTCTTATTAAGCAAAGAGGAAAGTCTAGCTAAAACCTAATAAGAATTTATCCTGGACTTTTTACGTCAATTTCTTCAAATTGATAATTGAAATCCTCGTCATGAAACTAAACAAAGACGGGAGAAGGGGATTGAGGTAAGTATAGGGTGCTGCAACTCATCGATTGACACCACAATATGCGTTTGGGCCTAGCTCTAGCCATGTGGGCCTAAATAAGCCAGACCAATATGGCGCAAAAGATTTTATGATGATTTAACATTTTCATTAAAATGGAAAGCGGTTTTAAGTAGTTTGACCCGCAGATAGAAAAAGGGGAAACATTCTAGTCTGGCTCAACAGGTCACAGTGACTGTTGTTCCTGAATAATGGACCCGGTGATTTAATAGAGATTTAACAGCAGTATTTGTTATTGTGGGAACAACGTGATAGAATTGTCTTGTGCGTAACAATTACTGTTTAGAGCCTATGAGCAGGAGATGACCTCCATTCTAGAACGAGGCCGTTTATGGTTTATGATTAACGTGAAATACCAAAGCTTTTCACGCAATCTGCTATATGGTGGAAAGGTACTGTTTCTTAAGCAATTCATTGGTGCAGGCAATACTCGTGTAAAGTATTCGAAAGAAAGCTGGTCTGATTGCAGTATGTGATAATATCGGGACAGTCCGACTGCAGTATGTTTTTAGGTGTCACACGTTAGGTCCAGGTATGAGTACTTAGGTGTTTTTGTTGGAAAGTTAAATCTAAATAGACTATTTAATAACACACGAGCAAACACAATATCCTGGAGGAATAGGTTACAGCTTAACACCATTAATGTTTCCTTCCTTTGTTAGGAGAACAGAAGCCCAGATTGTTGGTCTAGTAAGTCATTCAATCGTTATATTTTCTGCTATTTCATGTTTAGTAAACATGTTTAAAATAGCAATCATAATAAAAGTGATGAAAATGATGAGAGTAATAACGATAACAGCAAAAAATAATAATAATAACAATAATGACGATAAAAATAGAAATTATTGAATTATAAAAATGGTAGTAGTAACCAAATTCAAAGTAGCACAACAACAACAGTAATAATAACAATAATAATAACAATGATAACAATAATAGCAATTATGATAATTATACAGTGCAATAAAAATAAAACTTATCACAATAGTAATGACAAGTAAAAACTATTATTGCTAAGGATTTTGTATTTAAAGGCTTTTAAGTTGTAAGTTCAACAAAGCAGAAAGAGAAATAAAAAGTAACATAAAATAAACAGTGTCATAAAAAATAAAATACCAGCTAGACAAGCTATGAAAATTCCAAAGAAAAATCGGAGGCTTTTAAAAAGTTCTTAGCACAAGCCTGTAAAAATGAGGAATTTTCAGCTTGGCTAGAGAGCATAGTTGCCAAATTTTTTCACGAAATTTCTCTTTCTCGATTGTTATTTCAAGTGAAGTTTTGCAGACAGCGTTCACTTAAAATTAAATGTTAAACGAAGCTAGCAGATTTTCTAATTGATAGCCATAACAAAACTTGGCAGAATCCTTCCAATGCTCATTAGTTAAATTACTCCTGCATTATTAAAAAATCGGATTAAGACAAAAACTCGTTTAGCCAAAAAACAAGCGTCTTAATAAAAGCTCGATTTTTTCACGAGCAGTGAAAGAGACTGAGCTCCGTTCATAATGATGCTGACCCTCTTTTGTTTCATGGCCCCATGGGGCAATGTAGGGGCTACCATTGTTAGGTAATAACGTTCAATTATCATCCATTTATTGTTGTTGTTTATTTATTACTTTGCGCCGAACTTGTTTTAAGATCACATCAAAGTATTCACATTAACTAGTTGCTACTTGAGGAATGGGCGCAATTAGAAGTTGTTTATTGGTCGTCTTGCAAGAAATGATACGTGCTTCCAATGTTTGATTCATACACGCGTATCAGGACTGCTACCCAAAGCATCTAAAGGACCGAAAAACTATTGGTACCACCAGACATGTTGCATGCGTCAAATGCTGTTCTTCTCAGGGATACTTGTAGATATTGAAAACAAAAAGGATGAAATGCGGACACAAGAGCTGGTTTACAACATTTGCAAAATTTGAAATCACATTTGCAAAATCTGAATTCACAACATTTAACAGTATAAACATGACTTTACTGAAGTAAAGCATAGATAGAAAGAGGAAGTCAGGGTGAATCTCTATCACATGAGATTTTACATGAGACTTTGTTAAAAATTCCTTAATTTAATGCTGTGTTTTCTCAATACTATTTGTAGCATCAACACAAGACTGTTTAAAGGGCAATCCCTAAACTTTCCTTGTAGCGAGTGTGTAAAGAAAACCACAGTAGCACTTGTGCTGGAATACTTCAGTGAACCCAAATGCTATCGGAATCCTGCGTCCTACACTTTCGGTTGATCTAATAGTGGTCAAAAGGTCGTTACGAAAATAAAGCATTCTTCTTGAAACGGAAAGCCTTTTACTTTGTGCATTAATCCATGTAGGAAAATGGGATGGGAAGTACTTTGGGTGTCTTATGACGTCAGAACGAGAGTACAACAAAGACACATTTGAAGAGCGTTATCTTTGCTGTGCATAGCTCTTGGTACTGGTCTTTGTTACCATAAGAGAGGACCAAATTAGCTGTACCTTAATGTTATGCTTATCCAAGGAATAAAGTCAGTTATAGCGAAATTAACTGTCGCCGTGATTAAGCCCAACATCAACGCAGCGACAACTGGAAGCAAGCGAGAATTGCAACAGCGAGCAGCAAAACTACAACAACAACAACATCGATATCAACACCACAACAGCAACACTCTTCCTGGGAAATTTGTGACTGTGCTTGATGCATCGAGTGCATTTACTTGGAGAGAGTAGGAGAGGAAGGCGGACGGGGGTAATAATGACCCTTCACAGCACAATAAACTACGACCACCCATCCCTACTTAAGCAATGATGGGACTGCCCCCTGTTTAGTGCTTAAGGATAGAAGTGTTCTTAGGGTGGGCGAAATGTCTCCACGGAGTGAAGCCCTAGAGTCAATGTCTTTTACGTCTAGGATGTAGTAGCCGGAGACTGAGATAAAGACTGAGGTACTTTTCCTGATGTGCCCCTTCTAATTCTACTACAAGGCTTACCATTTTGCATTGTTACCGATGCCTGAATTCCGTCTTATAGCAATGGACGGGGATTCTCCGATCATCGCAAGCTTAATTTGTGATATTCTTAAAAGCTTATTCAAGGTGCTTTCAAGGTGACAAGATGTACCCTTAACAATATATTTGGGGGGTATTGGGGGACTTCGTGGAAAGCCAAGGCTCAAGTAGGGAGATCCTAAAGGGAAACCCTCGATTCCCAGGAAAGTCTCGCTGAATGCGCGTGTTGTTGCTGATTTAGAGGTGGCTAGGTAAGAAGAATTTTTGGGTTGATCAAAGTTAAGCTTCGGTGCTTATTTTGAACTGATAAGATATGACGACCAACCATAACCAAGGCAACCAGAGAGAAGCGGCTACATATATACCCTAGCATATTGGATGAGTATTAGAATGGAGCCTTATGTAGTGGCCCGCAAATGAATTGCCCCAAGAGACATTGGGAGACTATCTAGCCACCCCTGTATCCAAGTAGTATCAATGGTCAATGCCGGGGTGAGAGGGGCTAATCTGTAATACAATTGGGTCACACCAGTTATTAACCTGCTATTGCTATTGCTATGATTGCATTCGAAATGAAATTTTTTCGGTTGCCCATGTTGGGATAAGAAAAACGGGGGCTCCTTCTGTCAACATAGTAGTAAATCCATAACGTTAAGAAATATTTTGGCTAGTGTAGGAAACTCGTTACTAAGGATTAAAATGGCAGTACTCGGCCGCTTTGGTGCATAAAAAGTTGAAATTGTTTTTGTAATGGTCCTAGATAAAGAAAGAATATGGTATTTTGGTTACAAGATAATATACTTGTTTTCACTTTAAGTCATTGAAAATTGGCTTTTCAGATTCTTTTTTACCAAATCTTCTTTTAAAAAGAAAAAAATTATTTTGCCTCCCAATAACTATGGTCAACATTTAATATTGTTGATCGCTATACTTGTTGCGCAATATATTGTACGTAATGAATCAATTGTTTACTTTTATCAAGAATTATCATATGAAGTGAGAAGGTCATTGGCATTTGGATTGATTGTCTTTTGTGCTATACTCACACGAGTAATACTACTATTCGATTACTATTCAGACCTGTCGAGAATTGGATGAGGTTTCGTAAAAGCCATCAACACTTTCCACTCACTCAAAACAACAAATCGCTACTAAGAGGTTTTACTGTTTTTGGACACGTTATGCTTTGTGCACGCCATACATGAGTCTGCAGTCTTAATGTTTTAGGGCTAACTTTTCGGGTTGGGGGAGGGGGCGTTGAGAATGGGGGGTCTGTGATCCTCAAAGCGTAACCCTCTTATTCCCAGGCTCAGAATTCCCAGGCTCAAAGTGTTTACGGTCACTTCTAACCCCGGTGTAAAGAGATATATTGCTTTCCACTTTTTTGCGTCTGAAAAAATTTACATTCATTCATATTCTTTATTGGAGGAAGAAATCCCAATTGCTAATTCTATGCTAATTCCAAAACTTGGCCGGGTTTTCCTATATCCAAAATAACCTTGAAAAACAGAAAGAAGAGAACAAGATCTTGGCATCGAATCGGATCTTGGCATTGTCTAGACGAACGACTAGTTTTGGCCTCAGCAAAGCGCAAAAGCAAAAGGCCCCGATCGTAGAAGCGTTGTAGGTTTCTATAGGCCGTCAAAAAATACAGAAATAGCGATCGTAGAGCAGAGAAAAGCCAAACCAAGTAGCAGAGAGCCTCAACTGAATCCTTCCTCAAATATATCCTTCGCTGGTAGCCTAATTTTGCTTTTTATTTCCACCTCAAATCAGTGTAATGTGGTTTCCAGAACACATACGTTGTGATTCACAGGCGATGGACGTTCAGTAATTAAAATCAAAGCCACCAGGATGTATTCAAGATAGTCGTGGCACTTGTTAGTTTTATGATGACAAATAGCCTCGAACGTTGTGTCAGTTAAAATGAAACAAATCTAGGTGTGCAAAATGCAGATATTTCCTTACCGGCAGGGAAGCTTCGAGGTCATATTTCCAAAATGCTCCATGATTTTCTCCCTCATTACAAATCAGCTGGAAGAATGTCTTCTCGGTACGTGATTTCTTCAGGCTACAACTTCAGTTTCTCGCCGCAGAAAACTCACGCTTGACAAAAGCTTGTGGGAAGACGGTGTATGCAGTGGCTAGTTGTTCCTCCGGGGGGCTTATTCGCATTTATGTAAACAAACGCCGTCCACTTTATCCACTTGCATATCATCCGATTTATCACGATAAGGGAATTATGAAGTTTTGAAAATTTTCTCGAGATGTCTATAAACGTTTAATCGTGTTTTAATTGATTTACATCTCAACCACTCAGCTTAAATCCGGGAACGATATCTAGCAAAATCTCAAGGCCACCGCAGAAAAAACAAGCGCAGGCCTGGGAATCCACTCATTCAACTTCCCACACAGGTAAGATGCCTTGGATATCAGAGACATCAAATGCACAACTCAGTTTATTGATTGGAAATTGCTTCATAAATACCCCTAAAGTTAAAACCCCGGACCTCTAACATCGTGTTAGCCAAATTTAAGTTCTGTCTCTCCATATATAACCACAATTGGTCGAAAAAACCAACACAAGTCAAAATCTTTTCGAAAACCAATTTTACATAAGATCGTTTTACGTCAATTTTACATTGCCAACAGTCGTAAACTAGGAATAAAGGTGATCTTTTGGAGAAGTTATTCGTACAGAGATTTAGTCTGCATCAATGGCAAGGCAGGCAATTTTATCGGCGCTTTTACGCTCATTATTGTCTTTGAATAAATCTGACGAGACTCAATTAAAGCAAATGCAGCAATTGAAAGGACCTGCAGCTTACGAAAAATAAATCTCTGAGAACTTTTAGGAGTACCTCAATCAAGTCTGTGGTTTCGTTTATTTAAATTATGAAAATTCAAAGAACATTTTGACAAAGAAAAAAGCCTGGTTTGCATAGCATAATAGAAGTGTTTCCCAATGCACAACCTCATAAATACTATTGCCAGTTTGTCTGGGTTGCAAAGCTAGGAAAAAGCACGTAACATATTTGTTTCAACGAGGAGTTCAATGGCAAAGTTATAGGCCAGTATCTGTATAACGTAAATAGTTGCTAAAGGCAAGGAGAAAGCTTGAAGTAATGATTTCAACGAAAATTGATGCGACAAATACTGCTCTTGAATAAGCGCCAAAGATTTATAAACAGTTTCGTTTTTAGTCTATCGAGTATTCTTTATATTTATTTAGTTCATATATTGAATTGAAAGTTCAATTCAATTGTAGAAGTCATCATCTATGATGTGTCTGTATTCCAAGGTCAACTTTGTTTGTGTAAATCTTTATAAACGAAGCTATACGCAAATAGATTCATGGAAGAAACCAAACTTTTTTGCTTCAACAGAAAACCTGATTTGTTTCATGGAAGAAAGTTAGAAGAATTAATGCAAGTGCAAACATTTTTCGGCGGGGTACAACAAGGATACTGTCTGGAGCCTATATTTATCGTTCTAGTGCATTATCCTGATTCTTTTGTAAGTGTCAAAGCAATATTACAACTAGTTGTCTGGAGTTACGCAAATGTTTGCTGTTTTTGAATAATTCTGGCACATCAAGGAAGTACAAATGCAACAGACGGCTCGACCAGGTTCAGTTTCTGCGTATCCTCAAAAAAAACATTATTCGTTATTCATAAATTGTTTAACTTGTCTAGTCAGTTGATCTGAATGATTCCTGCGTTAATGTATGCCTTTTCTTGCGTCATTCGATTGCAATCTGATCGCACTATACTGCTCTCTATCAATCAGAATCCAAAAACTTCTAGGCTGGTAGCGAGAAAGAAATGAAAGCCTTAATCGCGAGTGATATTTAGGCCCTCTGCTCAAGAAGATTCGTGTTGCTCTGTCTTGTTTCATCTCTCAGATACCAGCAATGCAAAAAGTACTTTTAACATACAATCTATGGTCTTTTCAGTCATGAATACTGAATCCCCGTCATATTTGATCCCCCGTTTCACGAGAAACGCGAGCTGGCTTTTGTTGCAAAGAGCAGGAAGCTCAGCGTAGACAAGATAGCCGATTCATTTTCATTGAAAAACAACAATTTCCATTTATTCCCTCGATTACCCACCATTGTGAAGCAAACCAACATTTATAAAGCAGGGTTTAAGCTAAAGAGTTGACGGAAACGCCGATCAAGTAGCAACTAAGAAAATTTTAGAAAAATTAAACGATCCACTGATGGGCTTTTGTCCGATGCCATGGTTATAGAAGCTGGCCAGATTAGGGGAGTAATTATCAAGGGATATTTGATACAAAGGGATCCGATTTAGAGCCTCCGCTGCAAGTTACACTCAAAGGATTCGACTGCAGGCCCTAAAGACCTTTGTCTGTGGAGGTGTAAGACGTTATTTGCCGAATGAACAAATGTGTTGTGATGAATAATGGTATATTAATAATGGAGATTGTTGACAAACTGCGCTTATTTTTCAATACATTCGTAGAAATGGTAATTAATTTTCATTTCTCGTTCGTTGAAAATTAATAGAATAATTGCGTCTCGTGTTCATTTGAGTGTTCCGAATGAGGATTCGGGATTGCACCAGACAAAAGTGGCATTCTAATCTCATTAGGATTACTAATTAAATAACAAGTTAATTTATCGATAGCTTCTTAATAATTAATTTGACAATAATATTTCATACCGAAGAAAGTATAGGTATGTGAAATGAAGTCAACGGTTTGAATAATATGTTAAGAAGAGAAAGACATAAAAAGGAGTGGTAACGTATTTAAAAACTGGAAGTTAAGTGTCACAGAATAAAGAACATCAAAAATAAAAAAGGTAGAGTTCATAAAAGTAAGAGGAAGAGAATATAGAATAGAAAAATTGAGAAAACTTCAATAAAACATAGAAAGTTTATTGCAGAAGCAGAAAAAATTTCTTAAAGAAGTAGAAAAATTGCGTAAAAACAAACCTTTGAGTCGCTGGATTGCTTGAAGAGACCTTTGGTTTCTTGATGAAGCAGCACAGAGTTGTCTGTTGACTGAAAGCACCGTAGTCTGTAGCTGCTTATATACTACTTGCAATGGAAAGAACAATTCATACAATCGCGTCCTTATTTCATCACATGCTAGATAAACCTCATGGAATTGATAAGACCCCGTATCGAAGAACAATCATTCTAAAATCTGTTATACATCAATTGAAAGGATGACAGAAATTTGATATCGCCTGATTCTTCAAGTGCATTGACACTGAACTATGAAAGGGTACACTGAATGTTATTACCTTGGCAAACTGTAAATATCTTTCAAAATCGTGTTTGACCAAGGCGAAAAGGTTATTTTCGAAGCGAAGGCCACTTCCGTTGTCAAGAACTCATTTAATATCTAGATTGCCTTGAACAAAAATATTTTTACAATGAGTTGCTGTATTTTTCGTGTTTTTTGGACGGGTTCCTACTGCGGCGAACAGCCTAGGTAGTTTGATAAGCATCTGCCTATAAGGAGTCACGGCTATAAAAATCACTGCCCTTAAAATGAGTGATGCAATCCACGCACTTGCATCTGACATGGCCACTTGGCCAGGACCCTGGAGCACATAGCCTCGCAAAACTGGCTCATAAGATCTCTTGCGAAATTGCCTTTTGGAGAATGCATCATCAAGAATAGATATTTTAACCCAATACCAACTATCAGTTAAAAGCCATGCAGAAGAACGAAATTTGAATATGAATTTATTAATCTATCTTTAAGTTAGAAACTTTTCCGCTTGAAGAGATGACCCGAGATGATGCCAAGCCTGCGCTTAACATCAAATAGCTAATGAGCTTGGCTTGTCAATTCCAAGGCAAGATAAAGAACACAAGCTCAGTTTATTTCTAGATTAAGTTTCTTTAGCGCTTTGCAACTGTCAAAGTAACTGTAAATAACTAAAGATACAGACGGAAACATCGCATTCGATTATAATGAAAAACTGATCCGTCCGGAAGCTTACACGGTCCTGAGCTTATACGGATTTTCTCCATCATTTGGTCTAAGCATAGATAAAATACAAAGCCTAGTGCTGCCATTTTTGGCATCGAATAGTAGGAAATGACCCGTAAAAGGTCAATTGTGTTGGGGGTTTTAGGGGTTGCGAAAGACTAGTTCCAATTCACCTACTCTTCCTTCTCTAGTTTGATTTAATTTGGTAATCAGCCCTTGGCCCGGGAAGGAACCGGAACGATTTCAACTGATATCTTTCTTTTAAGGAGGTTTTTCTGTTGAAAAAGTGAATGACATTTAACAAGGAAAAGTGAATGGCTTTTGAAGAAGTGGATCATTTTTGAAAATGTGGATGGAGTTTGAAGAAGTGTACGAATTAATCTTGAGAAGTTGTAGGGAGAAAAACATGTTTTGATCCAATTACGATGGTTCCAGGAGAACTCACAAGAAAGCAGTTGGTGATTCGAAAGAGACAGAGACTGGGTGTGTCGCAGAGTCCATAACTCAAGATAATTGTTGATGCAAGACAAAGCTGACATGTCCAACAAAACCTCAAAGAAACAAAGTAGTTAACATATGAGGAACGGAGAAAAATCCTAGGAAAATTTTCAAATATAAAATAAATCAAATTGACGTGATTATCTTTATGAAACGGATGACGTCATACTACTTATATTTCAAGCCTGAAAAAGCTTAATAATGTACTTAATGGGAATGTCATTCGTGCAAAAGTTTATCGCAGCCAAAGACTAGTCGGGCAAGAAGGAGAAAACGGCGCACGGGGGCATTTTAGATGCGAGGAGAGCAACAGTGGTCTTCTTAAAGGCTTCCTAGGAAGAGGAGCTGGCAAGACTTCTAGAGTTTCCAATTACAACTGGCAACTCTTCGTAATTCTTTGTCTTAACCTTTTTCTCTCATCGGTACTAGTACGGTTACATAGAAAGGAAAGCGCCCAGTGTACTCTGGTGCAAGTAACAAGATACGGTGATACTAACAAGTTACTCTGGTAATATAGGATCATTAAGCCTTATATAAATCGATTGCTATACATAATATTCTTATGATGGTCTGTACTTGACGGTCGTTAAAAGGCTACTCATTAAAGGCAGAAGTGATTTTGAGCAGTATTTAAAAGGCTGAGCATTCTTAAAAAGCTGGGATTTTATCTCGTGACTCGTGTTTTTAACGTGGATGGAAGAGGATTTATCAGAGCCAAGGAATATGTCTTGCTTATGGAAAGACAGTAAAGAAAAAAGGACGGTCTTTAGAGAACATTTGAAAACATAAACGTTACATCACCAAACAAAGACGCCCCTAGCAAGGTTTGACTTTGGATGGGGAAAAAACTGGGAAATCATTAAAGATTGGTAGGGTGATAATCTAGATTGTAGGAGAGAGGATAATTATTTGAACTAAATAATGAATCAACCTGAAGGTTTGAGACAAGATGGAAGAGGGTGAGGCAAGAATTTGAGTTGTAACAATCATAAGGAACTGGGTTTTTAGACGGCACAAGCGCTGTAAATAAAAGGAATGGGACAATAAAACAAAACAAATATTAACTTTTGTTTATGTAAATGATGTGTCCTTTCAAAACATGGTTAAGAAATTTCATGAAAAGCGCGCAAATATTTGCCTTGCAAGCAGAAAAGTTCCACCTCTTTTTGGTGACGATAGCGCCTCGAATTGATGTAGCAGCAGCAATGGAACCTGCCACTATGATCGATAAAGCGTCCAGCAAAATTGAACTTAGGCCACCTAAGTCACGAAATTTGGCGATTCCACCAATTAGAATCAGTGTTATGTAACCAAGAGCATTTGCTGGGAAAGAGATAAGAGTGTCCTTTGTTAGGTGAAAGAAGGACTATATATAGATAAGACATGGAGTCTTAAAGGGAAAGATTTCAACGAACAGAGTGAAAAACCGAGATAAAATACCTTGACAATTGCCTTGTGTTCTATAGAACTGCCAAAAGGTTATCAGGATTTAGTATTGTCTTGTTATGGGAACTGGGACTTTGTTTGCATAATGACATCATCAGCTTCATTTTCACACATCCAAAATTGCAAGAAACAAAAAGTTGGCCAATCTGTTCAATCGACGTGGGAAGAATTTTCATAAAGCATTTCAAAAACAAAAATATCTGACAGATTCAAAATCAGCAGACTTGACAAAAGGGCTGGGAAAATGTGAAAATAAGGAAACTTGTTCCCACAACGGAAGAAAACACAAACAAGAGAACAGACTGATAAGGGCCAGTTGCTTAGAAAGCGGCATATTAGGAAGTACTTATTGAAATGACACAAGGTATGTTTCACAATAATAATGACACAATAATTTGCGTATGTGACTGTAGCAACTGTACTATTCTTATAGGGTATACCATTAGTGCTTGGAGGATTCATTCATGAGAAAAGAACAAAAACATGGAGTGGTATTTCAAAAAACAAAAACTACGTTCGTATCGATATTAAATGACTATGAATATTGAGTTCTATTTTATTTGATAAATACAATCGTTATTTGAATACTTGCTCTTCAAATCACAGTTTCTTCTAAAGGCGTTTGTGTATATGTTGCGAATGTGACAAACGCCTAATGAAGAGAGGCGTTAATTACTTAGCGTTTATTACACCGCAAAAGACGCACGGCGTTTGTTGGAATAGTTATAGTAGGAGATACTTCTGAATCTCTTTCATTTTGTACATTGTTGATAATGGATACCAAGTTGCAGATAGACAATTCGTGGATGTTTTTGTCAACTGACACAAGCTGAGGCAATCAATCTTACACTATACATATTTACAAATCGTAAGAATCTCAATGGCCTGGCTGTATTTGTTGCAATTGAGAAGGGTTTTGAAAAGTCGTAAAGAAAGCTAAACATTGATGATGTCCTTGAAATTATCCCGACTTCCTGGTTTTCTCTTTATTTGTGTCTTCGAGGTACAGGCTTTGGTACTCCTTAAGAGTCTAAAAAATATCAATATCAAACTTATTGACAGATGTATTTATCTTGGGGTGGTTGTCTTGGGAGATATTGGGAGGTTTCTAAAGGCCGGTTTCCATTTGATTCGCAGTAGTCGCGCGACCTGACAGGTATGTGCGAACTGCATGGGGCGAATGGGCAGATCTGCGACTCGGCATAATTTCTCAAGATGTGCGCGATCAGCCGCTCAGTAGTTCAACTGAGTTGTCGATTTGAAAAACATTTGAAAATATTTGTCGAAAAGACATTTAAAAACATCAAAAAGGCAACTGCTGAAGCTCATTTGTAGATAATTAAGTTAAATAATTTTAAGAAAAGTCAGTCGAGAAGGGTCGTCGGCCAGTGACTGATTGAAGGGGTTGGGGGTTGTTGCTCCGCGCCTAGCCCCTTTTCTAAATATAATTAAACGTTGCTTTAAAACAATTGATTTCAAATTACTTTAAAAAACCGTCAATATAAGTGCTTCCGTGACTCAACAACTTAACTTGTTAAACCCTAGTTATCAATTGTCCCATTTCAGACTTCCTCTGAAGCCACCTCTGGCGTCAACTAGCACTTAACATAAAGATACACGCTTTTTTATAAGGAACCTACCGCAAGGCCTAGTTCCAAAAGTTCCTTATTTGTAGACCTCAAGTCATCAGATTTTAGTACCAAAAGTTCCTTAAAAGGTCCTTAATTTTCACTGCACATCAATAAGCCTTAACACTTAATAGAGAGAGGGGCGAGATAGACTATGCGGAAACTACTCGATAAAGCACTTGACACACGAATAGCAAACAATCTATGCGAATATTGGCTGCAAATGAATGAAACGGGCTTTTTAGCTCTTGATGCTTGCAGTTATAAAAAAATTTCTAAACGAAAAGTTCCTTAGGGATTTCGTTTTTAGTAGTATAAGTTCTTTAAATATTTTAGCCTTCTACATGTAGGTTCCTTATAAAATGATTCCTTATGAAAAAAACGTGTACTACACTAACTATGGGTTACAGTGTTCCTTGTTTCCTTGGTGTGCACCATTTTCACTACCTTCTCCAGACAATTCCGGCTTTGACCAAGTCAAATGGACATTCAACGACTTCATTTGGAGACTCGCCTTGTTAAATACTCGTCCTGGCATTCTTCTCTCTTACTAATTAGTAAGACTAATTATTAATACTTCTACAGATACCCCGCCTTCATTCCCTCGCTTAATGCTTTTCCACTGCAATCAGTTGCTAGTGCTCAATAGCTATAAATGGAAGTGAGAATGTCTTAACGAATGCTCCTTTCCCTCCAAGGGTGACTTTGAGCAGTAAAAGGTTGGTAACAAGCAATTCATAATTGAAGATACTGTCCTATAAAAATGTTCCAGCCCATAATACATAATAAGTCAAGTCTCAGAGTTTGTTTGGTACAACAAATCCAATCGAATCTTTTTTCCCTTTTTTCTTTCTGAAGCCATCTGAATCTGTGTCAATTGGTACAAAGCTACTATAGACTCGGCTTATTGTGATATCAACTGTGTCATCTGAGGGAACATATGACTTCGTTTCCTTTTCTGCTTTGAATGGCACCGTATCAATCAAAAAACGTTCCTGCTTAAAGTTTTTGTCATATTTATAGAAAAAGCCATCGTCTGCAAAAACGTACATGATCGATGAAAGCAAAGCAATGGGTTGTGTCAGCCAGTGTCACCAAATTACAGGAGCAAGCATGATATGCAGGGTAAACAAAAAAAACTTACAAGTTATGATTATGATTATGCTCATTGGCTTGGCCACCACCCATTCTGCTTTTTTCGTAAGCTGTTGACCTAGACAAAAGAAACATTTTACTACTAAGAAAACATGCTAAAGAAAAGAAAATAAACGGATTGGCCAGGAAACACCAAAGAATCGGTCAGGGTTACCCCTTCATTATACTTTCTTTGCATAGAAAAGATGAGATATGTATGGTTGAGCTATTGTAAACAGGTATGAGTAGTCAATGTCGGTTTGATTCTTCACTTTCTGTCAGGGGTATAGGCGGGACATGGCTACTCCAGGTTTGAAGAGCAAACAATTTTAGGGAAATGTGGAAAGAAATAGATAAAAATAAATCGAAAGAAATAGAAAGAAATAAATAAAATTCCGTTTAACTTTCACATTTTGTAACTCCCCCCCCCCCCCCATCCTTAAAATACAAATCGCCAGCCTAGACAAAATACATGAAATCAGCTGGCAAATCAAAGCAAAGACTCCCTATTTGTCTTTGAATATTTGAAGAGAGTCAAACTACAAGGCACAGTGGAAGCCCACGTGACGAAGTCTAGATGCAACATGTTCCATTGTCTTGTGTATATCAGTAGAGGCTCCTCCATAGCAACGCGTGGAAGCCAATTCAAAACAAGCCCCAGGACCTGTTTACTACGACAAGCCTGTTGCAACTGTTATTAAATAATTTCATCTGTTTATTGCGAGCTGAAATAATATATCAACTTCTACAAAATAAGAATAGAACTGCATTTATGCTTTATTTACGTTCTAGATGTAAATTGTAGAAGTTATTTCATATTAGGATTATCCAACTTGAATAGTAAGATTAAGAAGTGGTTGAACTGCGATGGACCAAAAGCAAGAATCTGGCGCAAAAAGCCGCCATTTCCCGACATGAACGAAGAAAGAGAAAACCGCCTTCTAGAAGCTTTTTTCTGCAATCCTTAAGCTAATTTTTTTAAAGTTATACACTTTGGGAAAAAGTTGTAAAACATCCACCTCTGGATTTGTTCTCGTAATTTTAAGTGTACTCGTGTCTTTTATGTTTAATTGTGTTATAACATATTTTCTGCATCAGAGTTGCATAATCGTATTTATGAATTTGTTCTCATGATTTTCAGGTATTATCCACGAATTGTATGTTTAATTGTGTTATAACATATTTTCTGCATCAGAGGTGCATAATCGTACAGTTGGAAAGAGAATGTTACAATGTGTGGCTTATTTGTTTCAGACCTTCGAGTTGGTTCAGGCTTTGTAGATAGTTCAGACTGTGGGTCTTTCGAGATGACAAGCTGTCTATTATGGTCTACCACACAGAACAGAATTAAACGAATTATCAGTACGAATCATAGATGGTTCCAAATTAACACCAATTAAGACTTGTTGTCAACCATCGGATGACTGGTATTCGAAATAGACCAAAATAAAATGGTTGGTCTAGCCAGTCTTCTTCTGGGTCAAATCGTTAATCGCCCATGTACCGTTCAAAGTTGTTATCATATGAGTTAGGAGACGACATGGCAAAATTTCAATAATCCTAATTTGGATTTCCTAAGAGGATTTGCAGAAGTCGACCGCTGTTAAGGTTTATGCTAACACACCAGGGATGAAAACAGAGCGTCTTTCACTGATGCCGCGCGGACGTGTAGGTTTGCACGGTGATCTGGTGCGGGCGGTGCAGCATTGCCGCAAGTACAACAACGGGTGTTGCAGAGTGCGATGCGGCAGAGCGGCAAGGATCTCGCGCGATCATTTCTGCTGGTGATACACCCTTGTGCGGTAATCGTTGGCCTACGTAAAAATTGGAAGAGAACTCAAGAAATTCTAATGTCAAATAAGAACCATTCATTATTTTTATGGTTAACTCCGTTTTATAAACTGAGCCATGATACGCAATTCGACAGCTCGTGCGAGCTCTTTGGTTCGAAACGTCTTGACCACAAACAGAAATTATAATTTCCGTAACTAATTCTGTCACCCACCCAACTTTCCAAAAAGTTACTCACTCAATACCGAGAGCTCAATCCCTTATTACTAGAACATGTCATCTTGGAAGAAACCGCCTTAAATCTAGCTTATGCCTACAATCTTCATTTTTTCGATTTTGTCTCTCCCCGTCAACGTTCTTTGCTCCAGTGCTATAGCCTATTTGCAAAATGGGCCATCACCATACCTTAGCACAAAGGACGAGAAAAGTTAAGTCCACTTAACTAAGAACATCATTCATCTTAGTCTAACTCCATTCCTTTCGTTATCATTTACTTCTTATAGAAAATCTTGTCAAGACCACTTCCTAATTGCCTCTACTCAAAATCTCCATTCTTAATGGCACAAATTGCAAAGTAAAACGGTAAACAAAGAAGATATCCACTTACAGCTGGAGTTTGATGTCATGGAACTTGAGTGATTAGAAAGAAGGAATTCCAAGGAATGTTCAATCACATTAATGCTAAGCTTTACAGTGTTGCCAAGCTTTTTTAAAAGGCATTCAGTATATTGGTAGAAAGAATTATAAATCTATGTCAAGTTTGTGTCACATACAGAGTCATTGGCATTCAATAACTTTCATGTTCCTACCTGCCACTATTAAAAGTATTGCAGGACGAGTTTTGGAAAGTCTTAGGTGGACTATCTTAATCCTTTATTTTGAACTCAAGTAAACAAATTTCAAGCATCGAAGAACTCCCAGGAAAATGCACACCAAACTCTTTCCTGGTGTGTTTCGGGAGGCCTCTAAAGAAACTCTTAAGAAACCACGAGAGCCATGGTTGATAAATCATTGAAAGAAAGAAAGAAAAGATGTATTAACATAACCATCTGTCACTCCAATGAGAACACAAAATGCTTAGAAAACATTCTCAGGTCAAATACAACCTACCGTGGGAACTACAAGCAAATATCAAAGTTAGGGCTACAACTAAAAAAAGAAGCGATTTGGCATTTTCGAGATTGTCCCCAAATAAATAATAGCCTAACAATAAACTTTAGACCGTTCCAGTAGTCAAAACATGAGATTTAAGTCTTTCACATTCCACAGCAGTCTCTTCTGGCCTCGTGAATAAGTCCATTGTTGTAAATAGGAGTTTCTGCTGGTTGGAGTCGAAGTTTAGTCCCAGGACATCAAGATGTGTAGACTAGAGCCAAAGCTAGGCAAGGGTCCCTGACAGTGGCACCGGCATTGGGGATGCATAAAAAGAGGGTGAGGGAGGGGGAGTGGTGGGTGGAAGGAGGGACTAGGTGGTAAGTTGAAGGAGGGACTAGGTGGTAAGTGAGAGGAGGGACTACTTGGTAAGTGGAAGGAGGTGCCAGGTGGTAAGTGGAAGGAGAGACTAGGTGGTAAGTGGAAGGAGAGACTAGGTGGTAAGTGGAAGGAGGGACTAGGTGTTAAGTGGAAGGAGGAGCCAGGTGGTAAGTGGAAGAAGGGACTAGGTGGTGGATGGAAGGAGGGACTAGGTGGCAAGTGGAAGAAGGGACTAGGTGGTAAGTGGAAGGAGGGACTAGGTGGTAAGTGGAAGGAGGAGCCAGGTGGTAAGTGGAAGAAGGGACTAGGTGGTAAGTGGAAGGAGGGACTAGGTGGTAAGTGGAAGGAGAGACTAGGTGGTAAGTGGTAGGAGGGACTACTTGGTAAGTGGAAGGAGAGACTAGGTGGTAAGTGGAAGGAGGGACTAGGTGGTAAGTGGAAGGAGGTGCCAGGTGGTAAGTGGGAGAAGGGACTAGGTGGTGGATGGAAGGAGGGACTAGGTGGTAAGTGGAAGGAGGGACCAGGTGGTAAGTGGAAGGAGGAGCCAGGTGGTAAGTGGAAGGAGGGACTAGGTGGTAAGTGGAAAGAGGGAGGGGGTGGTGGACGGAAAGAAGAGACTTTAGCTGCTGACTCTTTGAGCTTACTAACAGCAAGGTTCTGTAGCTGCGGTGATTCTGTAGTGGTGAAAGATCTACGCAAAAGAAGCATTACACAGATAAATGGCAGAAAAGAGGATCAACCGTCTGGCAGTTACCGCAATGTAAGAGTCAAAGGATCGACCCGCAAGGCGTAGTATTCCTGCGAGATGCTGCGGGAAAAAATAGGACCAAAGTTGGAAGAACATCTTTGAAATAAGTACGCTTCGAAACTTGCAATATTTGTCGTGAGCGAAAAAGAACTATCCCGTTTGAAGAAAAGGGAAACATTTCTGGTGCGATAGAACTCTTCGCGAATATAGGGCGCCAAGACAACAAGATTATAAACTCAATTATGCAAGAAAAATAATAATTCTTTGATAGCTGAATCCCAGTTGACGATCCAAATCAGCTTACTTCTTCTGTAAGCTCGGAGATCCAGTAGAAGGCTTTTTGTATGTAGTAATATCATTTACTTAAAATTTGATTCCTGTCAGACAGGTAGTGCAGGCACAAAGCCAAGCGCCTCGTCCAGCCTTATTGAATTATACGCTCCTCTGCATATCCTGCAGCCTAAGAGGGCAGGGGTCGTGCATCAGTGGATCTGGCGGTGCCTTGGTGGCCAACCTCGATTAGGCACAAACGTACGCTGGCAACGAAGGATCGAATACATGCCACTTGCAGAAGTAGAATAACCAATGCGAATAAGAATCATTCTAATCAATAAATATTCCAATCCTCATCTGTGGTATATCAGGGCTTGTGAAACTGGGATTGCCGCGGGGATGGGGGAGGGGGCGCATGACCAAAATTTTGTGGAGTAGAGTATTTTTAAGGCAGTGTAGAAAGGCTGGTGACGGACGTAGAGATAAACGCACTAAAGAATAGTGTTACAGCTGGGCTTCAGATGTAGCTGGGAAGAGAGGGGGAGGGGAGGGGGCAGAGGCACTCATCTGACTTCAGTGCTTGCACACACACAAGATAGTCTTTTTTACAACTTATGCGTTAATCAGCGTTAATAACTCTTGGTTAACTAGATGAATCTAGGGGTTTTCTTCCGTGATCTATTATACTGCCCTGTAATATTACTTTCAGACCTTTCAGATATAAATATTTGATTTCATCATATTCCCAACCGGTCCGTATAGGGGCAGATCATGAACAAAACTCTAATTCCCAACTCTTATAAACCATTCAGTTGTCATTATCTTGACGGTTTACTTTCGAACGTCGATTCATTGCAAAAGGTCACATGTTCTTAGCCAGTGTGCTGGTTACAAAATGCAAATAACTTAATATAGCGCAGTTTAAATGTAGCATCTTCAAGATTTCTAAAACTCCCTAAAACCTAAAATGTCTATTTAAAACTTATTAAAAAGAAATGTCCTTAACTTGTTCATAGAAGTCATAACATCAACCAATTTTTTTAACTTCACTAGTAACGTCATTCTACAGTCTTGGTCCCATTACGATCAATGATATGTTTGCAAATGATTCTCTCTTTACCCTGTTATATCCAGTGTCATGTAGATTTTGTTTGATCTGAATAGTTTATAATCAATCAAACGGTGCTTTGAGGCGCCTGCGCAGGTCGGGATATGGGTGAGCCGCAACAGCGCAAACGTAGATTGAACTGAATTCAATAAAGTCAGGTCAAGTGAAAACGCCCATTCCAAAATGCACAGGACAACTAAAATATCACCCTATGTATCGCAAACAGGAGCGTATGATGCATCATTTTCGCTACAACCCTGCCCCCGCAACTCCTTGACCCCACACGAGGGGCTTCTACATAGCTTATTACATTTTAATTAAAATATTTGCTATGAAGGGGGGGGGGGGGGGGTAAACTAGAGTATTGCAACAACAAACCTCACTAGGGCTGAATTGTAACACGGTCGCTATCGCTGTTGTTAACTGGAGTTTCACAGACTGCGATTCGGATAACATGTAGCGAAGGAAAATATTCTTGATGTATTCCATGTTAGCAGTCTCTCGCGTGCTAAAACAAAGTATCATTTTATTGACGCACATTTTAAAGTTTGGGATATCATACAAGAAACCTTGATAAGATACCGCGAATAAAATGGACATAGCTATGAATCTATCATATATTTTGCATTATTCTACACTGTACTAAAAAGAGCTATTTGTTTATATCATGGATTATATCATACTTTACGAATTGCATTGATACAATACAGTATAATATTAAATCACGTACCGTGGTTCTCCACAATATGATATTCCATGATACATAATAGTATTAAAGCTTTAAGTAGATTTATATTATATATGCTACTTTTTATATTTAATCAACCATTTAACATGATATTTAATCGTACCTCATAATATAATGAAATACGATACTTTATCAAAACATAGAATAATACTACACGAGACTTAAAGAATAATAGAACCATCCAACATTAAATTTGAAAGAAAATAATTAAGCACTTGAAAATATAACTGTTATAAGCCGTGGCAAACATCCCAAGAAATGCATCCATATGTTATAACCTAATATAAAATTATTTTGCAATATCATACTAGGACTGTCTAATATTATAAAAATATAAATTTGCCTTCACCAACATTAATGATCATATCAACTTGATATAATACACTAAATAGAAGTATCACCTGTTTCTCTCTAGTCTTCTTATCTCCTCCTTCAATATTTTCATTTGCCCAACAAATTGCTCTTCCCTGGGTTATAAGTAAAATTCTTAAGACATTGACAGTAAATTTTAGTGCACGAGCCTTTGGAAATATAAGGGTCTTCTAAGAAGACCATCAATCTTGAAAGGTCTAAAAAGTGACAAACTGAAAGGTCAAAATTTTTCTAGGCCTAACATAAGATTTCCACTTAACCGCCAGTCCATTTTATTCTATTGTGACAGCACCATGTTTACGAACTGATCCCTTCTATTGCCAAAGTTCTTGGAATATCTCAGGATTTTAACTTGTTTCATCATTTTTCGCTCATTTGACGCACTAATGGCTCTTAACCCCCTCCTTCTACCCCCCCCCCCAAATCCAGTCAATGCGAAGAAGATGTTGGGCGCCAAAATTTCACTTCGCTTGGCAGTTTTGTGTGTGGGGAATAAGGAGGATAGATGGAGAAAAGTAAAAAAATTGTCGTTATTGTTCCAATAATTTTGGCAGTTTGGCTTAATTTTGGCCAATATGGCTGTGTACCGTTTGAAGATCAATAACTGATTATTAATCAACTTATTTGATGCGTCAATAGCTGTATACCCTCCTTATCTCCCCAAACAATGTTGGTAACCAAGTACAACATCCAGTCAATCTTGGGAAGAAATTTGTGTGCTAAAATGACGCTTTGATTGGCACTAGGACAGCATTGTTCGTAGGGGGAGAGGGGGTGAATGAAAACAAATCAAACTCATTCGAACGCAAGAAACAAAGATATGAAAAGGTTCACTTCACAAACTTTCTTAGAAAAGGGGATTGCTCGAAATTTTGAGCTTTTCCATGCAAAGTCAAACGACCAACGAACACAAAACCTCACCTGCGCTCCTCCTCGCGAAGCGAAGACTGAAGCTCCGAGTTCTGCCCCCGCAAGCTAGCGATCTCGGATTGTAAACTTGCTAGCTTTTGCATATAATACACCATGGTTCCTTCACACCCAGCCTAGGGGCAACGCACAAAAAGAATCATGATTGTAGTGCAACGCATAATGGCGACAAAGAAAGCTCATGAGAATTTAATTTTAAATTTGTCAAGTCCTATGTTTAAGCATGGCCTGGCGTAGAACAACAGACACCAACATCGGAAAAAAGGCAAAGGTGTTTTCCTTCTCTATGCCACAACGCAGAACAATGACTCTAACTAGAGACAGTTACGTGTATAAGGACCATTACAAGACAGTTATCTTACTCCACATGGCAGGGCAAAAACCTACACTATTCTGCCTCGTTAGAAGCTGTCCCACAGCAACCTCGGTTTCAATCGACCTCTTAGCAGCCTGCTCCGCATCAACAGGTGCATCGGCACAAACTTCCTTGTCCCAATCATTTCTAAACTCAACTCTCCGCTTTTCGATAGGACTTGATAAACTTCCTTCTTTTAAGCGACAGATTTCAGCATCTCTGTCTTCTAATAACTGTAATGTTCTTTCTCGCTGTTTAACGATTTGGCTTTCTAAATTCGAAATTTTTAACTTATAAGTTTCGTGAATGTTATCAACATCAAATTTGTGCTTCTCCCCCGCTTCAGTCAAGTCGCACTGGAGATTAGAAACAGTGTCAATATAATCTCTTTCTTTGCCTTCAAAAAGCATTCTTAAGCTCCGTAATTCATTTTCCAGATCCTTAGAAGCTTTTTTAGCATTCTCTAATTCTTGGTTGTCCAAAGTTGCACTTTGCTTCGAGGAACTTGATATTTTTGTTTCTTTTTTATAATTCTCAAACTCATCCTTCAGTTGCTTGTATTCCAGCATGCAAGCTCGATGCGCAGGGTCGTTATGAAGTATATTATCTAGTTCTGCGGCTGTTAATGGTTCTGCACCTAGGAAATACAGACTTTTTGTTACAGGGCTGTAATTTGGGATTTCAAAATCTTAAATTGAGACAATTTGGGATAAGCTAAGGGTCATTGGGGTTGGAAATTTAATTTAGAATTGCGGCTAGTTATTGGATTTGTTTGGAATCAAGCATGAAACAATTCACGCACAAGGAAGTTTGGAAGAATCAAATAGCATTTTATACAAGACACACGTCTTCAGATGACTTGATTGACGGAGTTAAAAAAGTTAAAAAATGCAATTCGAATTCAGTAGGTTGTGTTCTAAGCATATTCAGTAAAGTTTTTTTTGCAAGTGCTTATCGACTGCGTCATTTAATTTATCCGGCTTAGTGCTTGATATTTGTATCAAAGTTTGGTGACAAAAAATGACATCATTGTTGAACTGTTGCCTTTCATTTGTGAGTCATGCGCAGAAATATTTGTAGCAATGCAGAGAAAACGTTGTAGAAACTATTTGGGATCAATTTGCAATCAGAGGTTGAGCCAAAGTTTTTCTATTGCAGCCCTGCATGGAAACACACTCTATTCATATTTCAGACAGGGCTCCTCTTGCTTTGTTTATTTGAATCACGTTGCAAATAATCACGAGAAAAATGCTGATCACTTCTAAACTCCCCTTTTACCATTTTTAGAATTAGTCTTGTCTTAGAATTAAGAAACAGCCAAAGTGAACGTTAATGATAGGGGGGCAAATAAAAGAATCTGAAAACTAAACTCGTCAATGATAACTTCACTAAGAACAAAGGCTAGGTATAAATGGTGACAATTGGCCATTTTCATTATAACAGAATCAAGTGCTTACCTAATTCATCATTAAGAACTTCTTTATTATTCCAGGCCAGCCTCAATAAACCTTTTAACTTCGATACTTGCTCCTTCAAGTCGGTAATATGATAATTTCCATCAAATTCTTCGAATCCTGGATTTACAGTCGGCTGTTGATTTGTAGGCGACCCAGAGTCAATAAGCGATAATTTTTCCTTCAATTTTTGTATAACCAATCGATCTTGATACCTCATCGCTTCGTAGCTACTTACAACATCTGAGAGTTCTGTGAGCTTCGTTTCTAAAAGGGAAGGACAACACAAGTCTACCAGAGAAGAGTAGAATCAAAGTTAAAGCAGACACGGTCCCTCATGCTTTTGCAAGAACCTTTCTTAGGAGGGGTGCTTTCTTTAGGGCCTTTTCGTGTCGATGGCACCAAACCCCATTGTTTGAAGTACTCTAGCACCTTGTCTTTCTATTGCCAAAATATTCTTCTACACAGCTGTCTTCTTCTGCCATAATTGACGTCAATTAAAAATCACAATAGCAGCAATGAGCAAAATGGTAATTTTCTGATTAACTTTCGATAGCACTAAAGGAATAGTCTACAAAAGGCTTGAGAAATCAAAGAGGGAATTCATTGATCGTTTAGAAAAACCTTGAAATAGAAATTAAGCTACTGGTCTTGGTTGAATTCTATAGTTTAGGGGAGTTTTCTTCTCCAAGAAGGGAAGAATGTGTGGTAAATGTGTGACAACAGCTACCTTCAAGCTCAAGCTCAAAGTAACATTGAGCATACAGCGATATCACTCCATCACCTTTATGAGGCATAACCCATACCATACAGACACCCGTGACCCATGACATTTCTTTACCATTATTTAAAGAAATTCCTTCAACACTTTCTATTTTCCATTCACTTATGTCTCTCTCACATAACCTTATCGCAATATCGCTCACACCTTTAACATAACTCATATTCAGTCTTTTCTTTACTCATCTTCATCTTCTGCATTTCTGTCTACCCTCTCCCGACAACTCAGTTTCCATCACATGATAACCTACACCTTCACTGTTTCTCTCTCATAGTAGCTACCTTAACTTTCACCTTCTTTTACATTTCGTTACTCCTAACCCCGTGAGTCCACAACAGCACTTTTCGTAGAGATTACGGAAAAATAACAGACCCTAGCGACACTCAAACTTACGACCCCTGATTTTTTACGCCAAGTGCTCTTCTGTTGAGCTTTCGGGTGAAAGAGTCTTTCATACTTTCATAGTCAAACCATTTGTCCACACCGCTCAGCACTTTTCCACCAGGACAATTTTCTGCAGCATCGATTTCTCTTGTCTACAAATTCCCTTATTGACCAAGACTTGATTCGAAAGAAACATAATGGGCTAGCTCTAACGACATTGCATCAATTTCTGCTAAAAATGCTGATTGCAAAAATTGTACCATAAAACACAAGCTATAAACAAACCTAGTTGGGCAATTCTTTCCTCCTCCATTAAAGAAAACCGTTTCAGTGCATCCTCCGCCTCGTTGGCACGCTTCTGCTCCTTCCCAACAGCCTCGGAGTGATATTTCTTCAATGCTATCATTTCGTCAGAAATTTGAAGCAATAACCCACTTGGCTGCGATGTATCAGTTTCAACTTGCTTTAACTTCAGTGAAACATTGGCAAGCTCATCAGAAAGGCCCTGGATCTTTGCTTCATAAGCCCTTTTACTGCTGAATTTTGTATCAGTCTCTCTTCTCTAGGAACATAGAATTGTTGATGCTGTTGAAATAATCCTCAAGCTAAACACTTATTATTAATGAGAATATTCCTATGACTTGTGAGTATTGCGGAAATTAAAAAGATTACAATAAAAACAATTGTTAACTCCAGGTCTGTTCCATAAAACATATTATTGGTATCAATGACACTTGTTCTACAAAATGAAGAACTATCAACTAACTAGGATTCGGCAACATAAAGATAAACAAAGACATGAACTTCTACAATGTTTCAATAAGACTCTTAGATCTAAACAAATACAAGGATGCAGATACTGGCAACAGAAATTCACATTTTGCTCTTGACATATATATTTGAACTAGTAAATAATTTTGGAACATGAAAACTAGAGTGCAAATTGTTGGGGGCTAAGTTTGCCAAAAGCCTAACCTATACACTCTAATGCTTGCTTACAAAACTCTACTGGTTCGTTTAATTGGGCATTTAATCAATAAAGTGGGATAGAAACATTGTTCACTTAATGCATTTTTGCATGCCTATGATCACTGTTTTTAAAGAGTATTTCAGCAAAACTATTTTGATTGAGGATAAAGAAATAGGCAGTGATTGCACACCTTATTATTTTCCAAAAATTAAAGCATGAAGAGTTCTTCGCATGTCATTTCATTGGCCTGAAACTACTTGAGGAACTTCAGGTACTTTGTTTGGCAAGATTGATATTACAAGAGAAAGTACAAATGCAACTTAAATATTAGATGCTTATTCATTCAGTATAACATCTGTGGAACATTTGACCGGTATTCATCATAGCAGGGAAAATTTTTGTCTATGCTAAAAATGACTTGATACCTCCTGTAGCCGAATTTTCAGTTCTTCTTTTTCTAGTCGTTCTGCAGACACAAGTTGCTGCATCTCCTTCAGCATTATTGAGTTGTTTTCTTGTTCCATTTGAAGTTGAGACTGCTGCTTTCTCAAGCGTGTCTTAAGCTAAAATCATTGAAAGAACCATTCTTCTTTAACAAAGATAAAATCAGAAGGGTCCCCTAAATAAAAAGAAAATCTAATAATGAGAATAGATGAAACAACATAAAAACATGAGTATAAGGACAGAAGGCTCTTCAGAATGAGAGAAGCTGCATTGAAAGTATAAAAGATGAAAAGCCAAAACAAAATGTGATTCAGCTATAGGACAACATCTTTTAGAGAATCCAGATTGCTGCAAAACATATACTGATGGCAATATTCATATAATTTGGCAAGCTAGGTGATCAATTCATCTGGGAAATTTAGAGTCTGCCTATATTTCTATGCAAAATCCATTTTTCATGTAGACAGAAAGATATAATCTTACTACTTGGACTCTTCTAACAGATTTAAAATGGATACTGATTGGACACATATACAAATGAGTGCCTATTTGTTATGATAGCCCTCAGTGATTTCCTGACATTTGCATACACTGAGGAAAATGATACCAAGAATTTGTGTATACAAACCTCTTGAATATTGTCTATCAGCTCTGTGTTCTTTGTTTCAAGACTCTTGATGCGATCTTCAGATTCTTGGAGCTTTTTTTCATGTTCTTGCTACAAAAATATATAAATCATATTATATATAATTTAATACCAATAATATAAAATAGAAAAAAAATCAAGAAAATAAATACTTTATACAAAAAACAGAATAATATCTATCTAATACTTTTATTCAATGTCTAGCAACAACGAGTTAAGGCTTGTTAACTAGCTATTGGGCAAGGTATCTTGGTAATCAATCCTTCTTTATTGATCTTCACCCAAACTTGTTTATAAATCCCTGCTTAGCATTAGCTCAAAAAACAATAATCATTGCAGAAAGTCACTTAAACTGAAAACCATACTCACAATTGCCATTTTCTTGTCAATTTGAAAAGCTGCTTCCATCTTAGATTTCTCTTGAGTTACTGTAGCTAATGCCTTACTAAGGGTAGATATTTTTTCCTGAAGATAATCAGCTTCATCCACTTCATTTTCCTCAGAAACATCTTCTTTCTCTTCACTCAAGATGACATCATCACCACTTACATTTACAGCAACTCTTTGCTGTGTTACATCATTTTTATCTTCTGTTGATATGTCAGCTTCCAAAGGATTACTACTTTTGGTGTCTTCATTCCTTCTGCCTTTTTTTCTATTTTCTTTGTTTGGCTCAGAAGATAAGGCTCTAACTGTTGATTCCAAAGCCTCTTTCTCATTTTGAAGACTTTTATAGGCCTGTACTACATCTATAGGTATAGAAACGATGTGTAAGACAACTTGTTGATTCAACTTTACTAACCAAACCCCATTTACTGAAGAAAAAACTCTGATGTAGATGGTCAAAATTCTTCTCTCATCTTCCTCAAAAGCAGTTGCTGAGATTAAAGAAGCAAAGCTTTGAAAAGACCATGAAAATGATCAGGCAGTTTGAAAATCTGAATATTTTCCGGGATTCATAAAAGCCTATAAGATCAAAATAACATAAAGAAGTGAAGGTACCACTTTATCATTGGACATCAAAAATAAAGTTTTTACTAGCTCATGTTATTTAACACGTGCAAAAATTCAAGATGTGCATCATTTAGGGAAACAGTACAACTGAGAATGCTTCAGTTTCTAGCCATTAAGCTATAACATTTATACAGTACATGCACGTGTAACTCAATGTGAAGAGAATCCTGATATAATCATTTACCGTCACCGCAAAAAGGTTTCATACACACCTCGGAGGCGGGTTTCATACCGAAGAATCTTCAGTTCCTGCTCTTCAACCTTTTCAAGCAACTTCTTGTCGTTTCCCTTCGCAGATCTGAACATTTTTGCGATAACAGAGTCATTCTTAAAAAAAATTATTCATTTTCTCGACGTGTCTGGGCGGCAGCCATTTTTGTTACGATAACCTCTATTATGAATGTGAGAAAGAGGCCATTCGAAGATAAATTTCGAGGCGTTCTTGCACGTGAAGAGTCGAATTTAGCACTTTATCATCCAATACGGACTTTCTGCTTTCTTGAATCGGGATGAATTTCAAATAGCTTGGTTTTACGTGTAAGCTATAGTTTCTGTTTGTAATCAAAGTATCATTACATTGTTTTGATCGTCCAAAGGATTTCTGCTTTTGATTGTCATTAAATTAATGATTAATCACCAGATCTTGATTTAATCGATCTGAGCTAATGATTAATGGGCATGTGTAAATTATCAAAACTGAAAGCTAAAAAATGTGAGCTACCCATGGTTAATGGTGTGCTATGTCTGAATGATACCGTAAAAATCCTGCGAGTGATGCATTCCTAACCATTCAAATCCATGACCTTGATTTAAGCTTCAAAACCATCTGGTTTTGCCTAAAACCCTCATAAAATAAACCAAATGTTCTTCAGATGTCTCCGTTAAAGCAATTAAAGAATGTACTTGTTTATATTTCTTGTGAATTTTTTATTTCTATGTTTGATCTATTGCAAACTCAATGTTTATCTTTTTTTCTTCTAGTCCCAAAATCTCACCAGTATTAAGGACCAACAATGAGATAAAAATGGCTTTTAGGCAGAGGATACCACCATTTCTAACCAAAGTATTTCAAAGGCATAGAATAGTACCAGTTCGATTTTCTTCTGGTATGTTGAAATTCACCTTGTTTCATATAAACCTGGATCAGTTAGCACTTGTTCTAATGTAACTGATACTTTCTTGATTCTCCAACATTAGAGTTTTCCTAAAAACAAAGAAAGCTGCAATTCAAATGATGGCCTAAACAAAGCCAAGATTTATAGAACAAGGACTGCCTAAGTAATTTCGTCCTTTAGAGCATATGAAACAAGATTTTGCCTTATTGCAGAAAGATTACAAAGGAAATTTTGAAGAAAAAACTAGCAAACTGTGTCATTTAAAAGCTTATCAGTTAATAGATTTCAAATCAAAGACGGACCAGAAAACTTTTGGCTTATACTTGCAGATTTTCGTAATGCCATCAAATTGAATAAAAAACTTCTTAAGTTTATACAATATTCCCCCTTGAATGTGCTGAAAAAACAAGGCATGCATGAAAATTGAATCAAGCTACTGGTAGAATGATGTAGAACATGCATTAAATAGCAATAGCAACATATAATTGTATATATTGTGTTAGTATTTTGATCAGAAGTGTTATGATACTGGTAGTTCATTTCTCTGTGTATTAGTTAAGTCAATGTAAAGTTGGCTCTTAGCTAAACATTTTTGTAAGACCGGGAACAGAAAACTTGCCACTAGCCTTTAAGTTGAAGTCTTCATTTTACACTTATCCAATTTTTAAAGAAGAGCAGGCCATGCACATCCATGAAACCTCTTGCTGAAATTTGCACATTTGAAAAATACAGCACTGTGATTTACATTAAAAAGGCTCAGATAAACTCTTCCAACTCACACAAAGCTTTTCCACAAAATGCTTGTTTTCTGTCTGTGTCTTAATATTCCTTTCTTGTTCTGATTCAAATATCTTATAATGATTGCAAGAATGCTTCTATGATTTCCAAAACAGGCAAAGAGTCTGGTGAAAATACTAGCTATTGGAAGTCACTTAAATGGTTCAGCATCCCAGCAAGTGTTGGATTTGCATACATAGCTTACTTACAGTTTCGGCACATCCAAGAAAGGGAAAGAAGACACATAGCACATGGAGGTCCACAAAATCTTGTGTTGGAAGAGTGGCAGGTAAAATTTTTTTGAATGTTTTAATTGCTTTAAACTTTTTTTAGCAAGTTGAAGGTTTTTCTTTCCAGGTTGTCATCATTTGGTAAGTCTCTTCATAAAGATTAGATGGAAGAGTCTCCATTCTTAGTCTAATCATTTAATTTTTTAAACTATGTTGTGTTACTCCCTGTAAAGATATTGCATTAGAAAGCAAGTAATTTTGTCATTGATTTTTAGTCCCCTTGAATGACCTTTGTAACAAAATGGTAACAGATCAACCAAGAATATGAAGAAACATTTTTAATCTACACTTTTCTATCTTTCATATCTAAATATCTACTGGCACGAAACAAAACAATCTCTTGTCACTAAGAACAATTTTGGTGAAAAAAATGTGTTCTTTTCTAGGTACCCCTAAATCAAACCACATAGCTCTAAAAAAAGTTTAATACTCAATAACAGCAAATGTAAAATATTTTTTTTAGGTTAATGCTCTGAAGAAGCTTCCAACAAGGGTATTGTCTCGTTGGTGGGGATACTTGTCCCATCTTAAAGTACCAGTGTGGCTACGAAAGCCATTGTTTGGTCTCTATGCCACAATGTATGATTGTAATATGGATGAATCCATGATTGAAGACTTGAAGCAGTTTCCCACATTCAGTGAATTTTTTAAAAGGAAGCTGAGGCCGGATGCCCGTTTTGTGGATCAGCATTGCGACATTGTAAGCATATATCAGAAATATTTTTAATGATTATTATACTTGTAATTTATCATTACATGTTTGTTAAATTATATTAATAGTTACTAGTCAGATGTATTATTATTGTAATTCATCATTACATACTTGTTAAATGATATTAACAGTTACTAGTCAGTTGTAACATTACTCGCTGGTTTCAAGTATTCAGTGATTTCTTTTATTGGCAGGTCAGTCCTGTGGATGGTAGAGTTTTATACTTTGGTGAAATAGATTCATCTTATAACATGGAGCAAGTAAAAGGAGTTGCATACTCTTTGGTCTCGTTTTGTGGCCCAAAACATCCTCTAGTAAAAGACATAATTAGAAATAAAGAAAAAATTAAGAAACAGAAATCTGATGATGCAACAGAAAAACATGGTGATATAGCTGTCAGTGATTCAACGTTAAGAAGTACAGAAACGGCCAATGTCATGGATAAAGAAACTAGAAACAAGCTCTACTACTGTATTATGTACCTTGCACCTGGAGATTACCACTGGTTTCATTCCCCTTCTGACTGGGTGATAGAGCACAGAAGGCACATACCTGGTGATTGATTGTTTATTTATTATTATTATTATATTTATTGTTTAATTTTTGACAACTAATTATCACCATTAGCAGTTTCTTTATGTGATCTCTCTTGTTCAAGCAACTGCTCAGGGTAAACTTATCAAATAAACAAGATTAAATGAAATATACCTTGTCTAAATGATGCAGAGAATTTGATGAAACAAATAAAGAATGAATAAGTAACTGAAACATGCGACAAAAACAATGAAAACAAACATTTGGACATCTCATTTTAGTTGACAATGTCATAATATCATACAAATTTTTGTCCATATTCAGGGATGAAGCTATTCTCACACATCTCTCATTCATTTCCATTTAATTCTGAAAAGGTTTAAATTTATTTTTGATTCATCCTTACTTAAAAGTTTCCTACAAATGTGTAAAGGTTTTTCATATCTGACAGGTCACCTTTTCTCTGTGAGTCCAGCTGCAATGCGCTCAGTTGCAGGCCTTTTCAATTTCAATGAAAGAGTCCTTCTCTATGGACACTGGAAGCATGGTAATTTTCTAATGGCAGCCATTGGTGCATACAATGTTGGGTCAATTCAACTACCATTTGCAGTGGAAAAGGTAATTTTGAGACAGATATAAAAAATTTAGTTTTATTCCAGACAGTTTTTAAAGCTAGTAAAAAAACTGGCGAAAGTCTCAAATAAAGTGATTTGTCTTACTCTCCAGCAGGGAAGATTTCATAGCAAATTAATTCTTTTATCAAAACTGCAAATTTATAACATTTGAAAAATTTACTACCTTTTTATTGTATAGAAGCCTCCAGAGGTTCAGATATTTATTTACTCAAGTTGTTAGGAATTTGATTACAAACATGTTAAAAGATATTTGAATTTTCCATGCAATTAAATTTGTCTCTTATCAACAGAACTTCAAAACTAATGTTGGTAAACTACAGACAGCCTACAACGACAGACTTTATGGTGCATCAGGTTTTAGCTTCCAACGTGGCGAAACACTTGGTGGATTTGACCTTGGATCTTCTATAGTGTTAATATTCAGTGCCCCTAGCAACATGAAATTTCATATTGATGTAGGACAGAAAATTCAATATGGTGAACCTCTCGCAACATTTCAGTCTGAGGTCACACAAGAAGAAACAGTGGAGGGAGAGCCCAATAATAATTTTCTGCATAACTAGCTTCTGCTGTTTTAGAACTATTGAAAATTCGTGGAATTCCTTAAGTCTGTTCAAGTGAGATAAGAGACCAAAAACAAAAGATGAAGATATTATTAGAAATTAGTATATAATGATTTGGTTTGGCTAGCTAACCAATCAATATTTTTAATCTAGAAGAGACTTCTTCAATATCTTTCTCAAATTGTTTTTCATTCCCATTATTATTTATAACAAAATCCCAGTCAGGATAATCATCCAAATTAGTTTCTGTCTCACAATCATCAATTCCGTTTGTGAATATCCAACCACGTTTCTCTCGAATGTCACTTTCTGCCACTATCCTTACTTTAAAATTTTTAAATTTTTGAAAGAAATGAAGATCTGTATGGCGTCTTATATCTGCAATAATCCAAAATTTTGCTGAGCTTTCTTGGCAAGCTTGAACTACTTTCTTGCAGAAGTAGGCATTGTCAGCTTTCCGCTTCCTTTCTCCCCATTCCACCATATCTTGACGATATTTCTCCTTGTAGCTTGAGGAATCCATAAGTCTTTCAAAATCCAAATTGTTGTTCTATTAACATTGAATTCAAATCACACTGCTAATGAAATTGTGTAGGATTACATACAGATCTTTTTGTTTATAAGAATGCATTAAATAATTGAAAACAAGCTCTCCTGAGTCAAATGATAACCTTTTAGTCAGGCTCACAATTAAAGGCAATCTATCGATGTAAAAAAGGATTATAGCCAGGCCGATATTTTCAGAGCTTTAAAAAAATATATAGATAAGAATAAAGCAAATAGCAAAAACAAATGAAGAAACATAGACTCATTTTTAACAACATGACCCTAGTGGGAAGTTGCCAGGTTTATGGTATTGATGGACTTAAAATTAAAAGAGATGAAGAATTGTAATGCTTACAATCTAACAAATAAGTAGTGGATCCATTTTGGACAATGATGATCATGTATAAACCTCAATGTATTGAGTTTTAATTTAAATTTCATACCAGTGCATACTCTCTTTTCAATGGATCTGATATATGTAAAATGGTTGATAGATCAGGGCCTAACCTAAAATAGATACAGCAATCATTATTTCTGTATGATGAAACACAGTTGCAGCTCATGGCAAATTTTTACAGCAGGGCTGGTGGCTTCGTTTTGATTTTCAAAAGAAAAAACATAACAAAAACTGGCTATGCTGAAACATTAGCTATAGAATTAAGACAGCCAAGGCATTTATGGGATCTTACACTACTATTCAGAAAATCTGTGAATTTCTATGTTCATCACTTTGTAGAAATTGATTTGCTTTGGGCTAGATTGAGCTGGCCTCCAATAGTTGCTTTGAAAGCATTGACCAATCAGAATACTGTCAAGATTCTGATGGCATTATTTCGAAGACACACATGAATGGCAGACCAAACTGGCACTTGGACAAGGCCCAAAATGTTTCACAATTCTGCACCCTGAACATATATACTACCCTTGGGACAGTAAAATTATACTACAGTTTTCTATTGTGTGATTTCTATTATGTCAAGCCAAAGTCCAAGCTTTGAATAGGAGTGCAATGGAAAACTGAAATTATCATTTTAATAATTTTTAAATCTAGTGTTCCTGTTTATTTTATCACAAACTGTTAAACGGCAAAATGGGGCTTAGCCTGATCTTGATGTATCATTGTTTCATGTCATTCTTATATAACAAATATAATATAGTATATATTCAAAAAGATTATAAATAGTATATATTCATTTATTATCAATTATTCAAATAGGCACCTTCAAATATGAAGTAATTATGCTTTTGTGAACTAATGTTATAAGATACAAAACTTCACAAAACTTCATCAACCTTTGCCAAGGGAGCTCTTTCAAGGATTTGGTCTGAGCATAGCCTCTGATTGCAACTTTTTCATTTAAAGTTCCTCGCTATTGCTATTATATGCTTGGCAACACCTTACATTGCTTACCGTGTTACGTTGCTTCACACTTAATTTTGATGGCATATATATGTATTGGAATTCTATATTAACTGAACTTGTCCAGTACGCAAGAGTAAAGAAGCTTAGACCATCGTTCCATTGCTTTTTGTTGCTACATAAAATTTTGATAGGAATTTGAGAAACGACCGTAAGCTAGGCTGAAACATGATATTGCTGCTGATGTGCATCATGATTCTGCACAAATATATAAACCATAGCGAGTGTTTACTGCACTTTAAAGCTTTAGCTACAACTCTCAAAAATTGCTCCAAAAGAGTAGAGCCGTGACACATAAAAAAACATATTTTAGACAAAACATAAACAAAAGACTAAGAAAACTCACTTTTTGTGCAGTGAATTTGAGAAAAAATCTTTTCCGCACTTTCTTTTTCCGCTGACTAGTATAAGAACAGGATTCTCAACTATCTTGCCCGCCATTTGACCAGCCTCGTTTGCACTCGATCCCTACCAGGTCGAAAAGAATGTTTACAGTTGTCATTGTGATTGTGATATGCAGTTAGAGGACCTAAATCTGGTCTCTCATCATCATTTCGCTATGAGCAGAAAATTCCCCCTGCCTAATTAAGTTTTACAATTATGCCTAATTATGTCAAACAACTTTTTGATGTAATGCATGTTTTTAAGGTGTAAGTGTTGTTGAAGTCCCTTTGTTTTTCTGACGAATTATTCGTCGATTCTAAAAGACTGAACACTCCAAGAACAGGCTGAACACCCAAGAACACCCCAAGAACACCCTAAGAACAAGTGATTAAGCGGCTGAACACCCTTTAAACCATATCAAAATCGGCATATCATTCGAAAAATAATTTGGTCAATCAATAGAAATTAATTTTGGGGCGGGAAAGGGCCTGATCAGTCTAATGCTGTTGGTGTTGTTAGAACCAACTGATGTTTTGCGCGTCAAAAGTGTGAACGGGGGTTTGTACGCGGGAGCAATTTCGAGTTTGACTACCTTTGTGCATTCAAGCAAATTTCCGTTGTTTTGAAATCATTGGAGACATTAAGAAGATATTGTTAAAATACTTCGTTTATATTATTTTATATTAGCAGTAATATCTTTATGAGCATTTAATCAATTGTTATCAAAAGTACGAAATGTGCCCCTCTAATGCCCTCTTTAAGTCGCAAACTGCGGTCCTGCCGCTTCCCTCTAACAAGTCCTACATTGTGCATTTTCTGTTTCATTTGTCAAAAATTCCTGATAAAAACCTGTCCAGGAATTGGGCCTGCGAATGCACCAGCAGGAGACGTCAAGAGAGGAGCTGTGTGTCTCGTTCTGTAAACTAGTAGCGTGCACTAGCATACCGTGACCATTTGGGCAAATTAGCGGATGGGAAGAACAATTGTTTGGAAGACAATAGGTAGTCAAGTGACATGTCGTATTTTTACATTGTCACAGGATGTGAAAGATTTTCCAAACAACGGGATCAAACTCGAAATTGCTCCCGCGTACAAACCCCCGTTCACACTTTTGACGCGCAAAACATCAGTTGGTTCTAACAACACCAACAGCATTAGACTGATCAGGCCCTTTCCCGCCCCAAAATTAATTTCTATTGATTGACCAAATTATTTTTCGAATGATATGCCGATTTTGATATGTTTTTAAGGGTGTTCAGCCGCTTAATCGCTTGTTCTTAGGGTGTTCTTGGGGTGTTCAGCCTGTTCTTGGAGTGTTCAGTCTTTTAGAAACGACGACGAATTATTATTCTTATTCTTAGTGATGAAACAAGCTAATTCATACCTTGCTCGTTTGGTATTTTTGTTGTACTTTCTGGGCATGAAAATATACTTTTACCGACCTTGCAAATTTGCTGCTTGATTCAATAATGTATATGTCGCTTTTAAGAGTAATACTTTTTATTCTTAGATTTTAAAGTGGAGTTTATGAGTTTTAAGTTTGATATATGATTTGGTATACTATGGCTCTTGGCTTGTTTGATTTGCGTGCTTGTTCCCTTGAAACTTTCAATATCTAAATTTTCAAAGATCCTGCCCTGAGCTTCCTTAACTTGTCGAAGAACCAAGCACAACTTTCGTATAAGATAATAAAATCTTATGTAAAAACGTGTACGACAGATCTCATCGTGAATGTAAAGGGACCGTATGAAAGTGGAGGGGCTGAAAACCAATGCAAAACGGGAATATTTATTGAAACCACGCCCTTCAGAGTGTTGGAAAATGGCCCTTTTATAAAGTGCTAGCTTCATTGCATTCTTTTTTGTGCCACTCGGTTCAGAACAGATTTAAATTAGCTACTATGAAAGACTGTCCCCTTTAAATGCATTGTGGAACAACATGAAAAAGCTGAAAACTGAATTTTATAAACGACACAGCAACATTTTGATACGGTGTCTTATTTTGACGAGTCTCCATCTAATGTGCTCTGCCTTGAAATCTCTTTCTACTTCTTGAGACAATATTCCAGTCGACTTTGGAGCCTCTCAAGTTGACTGACTGTCCATCATGTCAAGTGCCTTCCCAAATTCTTTGGCTCTTGACTGTTACAAATTGCGCATTTCTCTATTGATTTGCCCATTTTACTTAGGATAAATCTTAGACTCTTTATCACTAATATCTAGCTTGTGATTGATAAAACATAAGATAATTGACACACAAGATGCTGGTCTTTGCTCATTCTCCTTTTGGCTAGGACACATTCGGTGTCCCTTTGGGGTAAACAACCACTTCTGCGCCGCTCGGATTTGATCGACAGGAGGGGCAATTGCCACCTCCCCTCCCCCCCAGCATGCCACTGGAATGAACGCCTATCTATGGAACTGCAGCTGCAGTCAAATTTTTCCCCAAGTTCCAAGCTGGTTCCCTAACATACGCACAAAGCCATGCTTTGATTCACCTGTTTTAGCCACTGCATTGAGTTCTCAAGAATAAAGCTTGCTGTTGTTGCAGTTGCACAAACGTTGCTGTTGGAAATGGGAAGCCATGGTGGTTCTAAAAAAACACGATAATCAGACGAAAGCTCTTATTTTTACTTTGCTTATTGAATTTTCGTTTTTAAATGTTCCCGAAGGAGGCAGCATCCCTGGCCATTTACAACCCCTCGGCTCTCACCAGGCCGCCGAAGGATACATGAAAGAAATCCAAGGCTTCCCGGAACCATCCATTTTCTTTCGAGAATTTGTAAACAAATCGAGGGCAGTTTTATTCAAAGGTGCTGGCAAAGATTTCAAAGCAACTAGCCTATGGGATGACAAATACCTCAGGTTCTACAAAAAGCTTTTCTTGCAGAACAATTACAGGTTTTTTTTATAAGGAACCACTTTATAAGGAACCTACACGTAGAAGACCGAAATATTTAAAGAACTTGTACTACGAAATCACTAAGGAACTTTTCGATTTGAAATATTCTTATAACTGCAAGCATCAAGAACTAAAAAGCCGGTTCCATTCATTTGCAGCCAATGCTCGCATATATTGTTTGCTATTCGTGTGTCAAGTGCTTCATTGAGTACTTTCCGCATATTAAGCGTTAAGGCTTATTGTAGTCGAAGCACTGAAAGTGAGAACTTAAGGAACTTTTGAGGAACTTTTGGTACTAAAGTCTGATGATTTGAGATCTACAGTTACATAAATTGGCCTAGAGATCAAATCACAATGCAGCAGCCTTTTTGATTCCCAGGAAAAGTTAAGTTCAAATAAGGCACCAAAGTATATAAGGGGCACCAAAGTGAACCAGGGGCATCAAATAAACCAGGTGCACCAAAGTAGGGGGAGTTCAATGGCACTTTGCCTTTGTATACTAATCCAGCACAATGTACAAGCTGAGGGCTCCAAGGGTTTGTTTTTGTTATTTTCTAGACCATTTTCAAATGGCCGTGTTTTAATAAAGCTAAGACTGTCAGTTCTGAATTTAATTACATTTGTCTAGAATAATGACAAACTATGTGCACTTGGCTTGCTTACATTGCTACAATGATGGTCTGGTGAATTCTAGGGGCTATTTTGTTTTTCAAAGTAATTATTTAGAGTATTGTTTTGAAGAGCAGCATGTTATTTGTTTAATGAATTTTCAGTCAATCTTAAGAGTGTGGTTGTGAAATTTTTTCCTGTGGGCACCATAAACTAATTTTTTATTATTAACTTATTGTTGATTAGGAATCACTATGGAAATGTCACGGTCAGTGTGGACAGGTCCAAGAAAGAAAACCGGAACAAATCAGCATTATCAATGAAGCTGAGGCAGTTTCTTAACATATACAAAAGAGAAGATGTATATATGATTGACACACTTCCTATCGAAATGAGAAAGGATTTGGAAATTCCCAGAGCAATTTCATGTGATGGATTTTTGGATAGATTTCAGGTAAAGTATGTTCCAGCACAGGTTTAGTCCCAACACTTAATATCAGACTTTTGATCATACCTTTTGAGAGAGCCTTTTTTGGTAATTGAATCAAGTTTGGATATTTTTTCAAGTTGAAATCTTCATTTGCCCTCCAGGCATGATATACATATGTTCAATCTGATGACTAACTTACCAGATTTAAAATCTCAGCTTTACGTGATTAGGAGGTGTCAATAAATGCCTAGAAAGTAAAGGGCTAATAGTTAAATCACAAAGCTGATATCTATTTAATTTAATTTTGTTAAAAATGGCTGTTGCTGCATTGAAAGATACTCATTTTGAGTCTTGTGCATTTCTACAAAGTCTCTAAAAGCCTTACAACTGGACGGAGAATGATATTTTGACAAATGTCTAGTTGTTGAATGATTTAATGTCCACAAAGTGGTCAGAGACTTCAAATTGATTAATGTTATGGAAAATCTCCCATGCTGGTGCCAAATAATTATGCCTGAACACTAGTATTGCGCTTTATCACTTTTTCTAGATTGCTACACAGAGCTGCAATATTTAGTACAATACCAATGATTTTGATCTTGTGAGATTGAGTTAAAGTAAAATAGTTTATAATTATTGTATATAGAAACAATGTAAGAGTATTTATTCATGATGGGGGATATCTTTACAAATTGACAGCCTTAAATTTAATGAACATAATCCAAAGCTATGAAAATCATGGCTTGAAAAGAATAGAGGACAACCTGCCACTTAAGATCGATCTTAATGCATCCTTCCTTTTTAATGATAGGAAACGCCCTTTTTACCTATGGGACATGACCTGATTTTGACTTCCAAACTATGATACATATCTTCCATACAGGACCTTGTCATGTGGTTTAGCAGCGGCGATTCAAAATCTCATCTGCACATAGATTCGGTTGAAAACATCAACTGTATGATAAGTGGATCGAAGGATTGGTTTCTAGTCGATAAGGTTTGTCTTTGCACCATGCTTCACGATTCAAAAATGATTCTAGTTGACGTAATATGATAGAAACTGGAAATTTTTTGTTCAATTTAAAAGAATTTTCTATCAATTTCTCGCTGTGGGTACAGGTCATTTTAGAGTATTTTGCTCCAACGATATAGAAGTTGCTAAGCAGCGTAAACAGGAGCTGATTGGCCACTTTCGGGAGGGGGCTGTAGAAAATGATTTTATCACGAAATTATCGCCAAACGCCTACTATTTTATCGCCGAATTATCGAACCGACGCGCATTTTTACCCACTGGGGTTGTGATTTACCAAATAGAACTAGATTACTTTTTTGGGAGGGGGGGCTCGCCCCCACACACCGTGGTTGATATACCCCTTCACGTAGTAAAAGATTTGAGCAAACCAGATCAGAAAGAATATATTTAGATATTCAAGAACCCTTCTTTCGGGTTAATGCTTCAGTCTTTGGTTGTTCTTAACGCCCCTTTCCCCCCAAGTAATGTGACAACAATGGATCTATTTCTGGTGTTCTCTTCATGTCACACACCCCCCCTCCATTGTCAGACGCCCTCCTAAAGTCTTAATGAATCGCTCCAAGCTTCTGTTGGTTTTGCCTTAACCATTCACTCAGTTCGAGGCCCTAAAACGTTGTACTAAAATTTGTTTTCCCTTTATGGCACAGGATAACAGTGAGAAAGTCATCCTGGATCGTGAAGAGGGCGATTACTCTAGTGTCGATGTTGATGCGGTGGACATGCTGAAGTATGCTTTTTTGAGAGAGCTACCGTGGTGGAACGCGACTGTCGAAGAAGGGGATTGTTTGTACGTGCCTTATGGGTGAGTCGCGGCTATTGGCTTTGGGTTCGAAAACTGCTTTAATGGCCGTTTTTCTATACGTAGCGTTTAGAAATGCTCACGTAGCTCTTCTGGCACATTGTAGGGCATTGAGGCGCGTGGAATGTGCGATATGTACCGAATCGGGTGAACCAAAAAGCTTATAAATGATTTGCATTGCTATTGAATTAGCAATTCTCCATTATGGAACAGTTTGATGGATGAAAAGCATTTTCTTTTGGGCTGTATTTTCTGTATGTAAATCTGTATTACGATATTGGGGTTTTGGAGATTCTACTTCTTAAAGAATCTAGCTACCAACTGTTGGAATGTATATGATCTACCAATCTCCTCGGAAACTCGAACCTTTGAAATCTTAGGCTTTAATGAAACTAGAAAGCACATTTCTGAAAAGCAAAGCAAAAAAATATTTTTGATAGGATATCAATAATCTTAAGGTAGGCTTTTGAGTTCAAGGAGCGCCCAGCTTATAAGACTGGGATGTTATGCGAAAAACTGCAACAGTTTCAAACAGTAATGG
This sequence comes from Nemopilema nomurai, assembly GCA_003864495.1. Taxonomy (NCBI): domain Eukaryota; kingdom Metazoa; phylum Cnidaria; class Scyphozoa; order Rhizostomeae; family Rhizostomatidae; genus Nemopilema; species Nemopilema nomurai. The sequence continues at coordinate 1,780,359 of ML133388.1, read as the reverse complement.
CTTATAGTTATCGAGTTTTACCTGACTGTTAGCTTGCGTGATATTGAGCTTGAACTTGGAGCTGCTTTCAAAGTCTGTGCAAGCAAGTGCGTTCTGCTGAGTTCTGTAATGAAGAGGCGTTAGAATATCTGCTAGTGCTTGCTCCAACCCAATAGATATCTGTTCTCCGAAGGAGGTTACATCAAAATGGTCGACCAACCGGCTGTTGAAAGCAAACATTGACCCTGTTCCAAGAAGGCCAATCATCAATTGGTGATGATTCTCATTGCTGAATCTCCATGGTCTTTAGCAGAATGACAAAAATACTGCAACTGTCTGTAAAATAAGTAAATGAGAATTTTGAGGGTCCCAGATTGACAGCAATTTGTCCAATTTATTCTGCAAGTTGACTGGAAAATACAGAATGCTAAAGTAGCATTTACACTGCTTGCAATTTAAAGTGAGAGTATGGTTTCATGTGCTTAGGGTCTTTATTATACTTGGTCACGGAAATCTGTTCACTTGCAACACACTAACTCTCATTTCCGCGCAATAGGTGGGCACATCAAGTTTCCTCAACAAAACGGAACATAGCCGTGAATTTTTGGTGGACACCCACCGATCACATTAATATTTCAGATTGTAAGTACCTTATACATTTTTCATAGGTGAAGCTAAAACTTCTTGTTTCTTTGTTGCTGAAGGTAAATCTTGATTGAAAGTCACGTATAAAACCACAAAGGGTGAATACGAATAGTGGGTATAAATTTTCAATGAACATTTAACAGGAGTTTTCTTCATTAGACCAGAACGAAAATAGACTTATGAGCGGGAATAAAACAATTAAAAGTGTCGTAATTTACCAATAGTAACTAAAATAATTAAAAAAGGGTCGTAAATTACCGAAGGTCAGGTCATCATAGGAAAACTTCTGCCTGATCTTTCATCAAGCGTAAAACATAGTGTAGCAAGTTTGATCTAAATCGTTCTATATGTCTCCAGCAACCACAGCTCTACGTATGCTTTTTGCATGCATATATTTCTACCCCTAACAATGCATTGGATTTATTTTCCGTGGGAGTTATCTACGTATCCCAAATCACAAGCTGGTTTTCAAATATTGACCCTGTCAGAGATTGATTTCCAACTGATGGTATCAGATGATGGTTTGATTGAACCACTTTCCAATGCCTCCATGTAATGCCTCGTAGGCATTCAAGGGAGTTTGTTCCACCACTGCTTCTTGTAGCTTTGGTGGGAAACTTAGAGCTGTATATTTATTGCATCTATATCTATTTGGTTGCGTATCTTGTTATGCAAAAATAATACACTAACATTTCAAATATTCTTACCCCTAGGTGCTAATAACGAAAAAAGAAGCTTAACTGACTTAAAATTCAGTTATGCCGAGCACTTTAGGTATGAATCAGTTTGAATACGAATTTCTTGTAGCAATGTTTTCTATTAAGTGATTGTTATTTGCATACATCGTGTATTTCATATTGCGATTTAGAAAACCACTCTAATAGACTCGATATATGCAAACATATATTTTTCTTGGACTTAACTTTTCCTGGGAATCAAAAAGGCTGCTGTATTGTGATTTGATCTCTAGGCCAATTTATGTAACTGCTCAAGATAACAAAAAAAATTTTAAACTGCTGTACTTGGGCAAAGAGTCTAAAGAAGCCATTAATTTTTGTGAAATTTGGATTAAAGGAAAGTTTTGATATTATATATGATTGTGAAAGAAGAAAACCTTCCTTTACGAAGTACACCCTTAAAATAAGAATAAGTTACTTTGCTTCCAAACTGCATGTGCGAGCATTGAAGATAGTGACATTTAGCTAAGAAGTACTAAAAAGTTAAAGAGAAAAAAAAAGTTTAGATTTTTTTGGAGTACTCAATATTGTCTATGGAGAAACGTTTATGGAATTATTATTAAGCATGATACACTTTTAGGCTGCGTTTACACAAGGACTTTGGAACGGTTCTTCTGTATTGAACTGTTCCGCGTAGGTACGGATAGGCTTCCTGTTTACAGGATGACTTTAGGACTGTACTGTGCAGAACCGTTTCATTTTATCCATTAACGCATGGATAATTGCCTCCAGTCTAATTTCCTCTTGCTTCTTTTCTAAGCGTACCCGGCGAGAACCGTTTTGGGTATTCTCAGAAGAACTTTTCAGTTCATACATACATACATGTACGGTTCTATACGGTCCCTTCTTTCTAGATGGACCCGTTGGGTACGGCTAGTGGTTCTGTTTGGAACAGTTCCATGAGTTCCTGTGTAAACGCAGGGCCTACTCACTGTTCCATTTGGAACCGTTCCCGTGTAAACGCAGCCTTGTTATGAAGGAAGCCCACACTCATATCAAAGTTTCTGGTCCGCCTTTTGTAGGTTTCTCTTGGCGCAGTTTTCACGTACGCAAGAAAAGCCAATAGACTTCGAAGTTATCCATCACAATATTGTGGTACCCAATTTTTGTTTGTTTTGACGTCATTCATGCTATTGCTTAGCTTGGCTTTAACAGCACCACAAAAGTATGAAACCTCTGCACCCATCATTAGGAGGGCACTGGGTACTCTCAAGTTCCTAATTGTAGGGCGGGGGCGGTTTGTTTCAGAAATTTTGCATTCCCATATCCATTTATCAACACCCCTCTTAATTAAAAAGTCATCAACCCCCCCCCATTTTGTAGCTTAAAATTTCGGAAAATCTAAGCCTTTCAATCTATTATAAACCCCCATTTAATGGTTTTTTAAGAAAATGCCAACCCCCTCTTCTTATTAGACACCCACCTACAATTAGGAACTTAGGGTATAGAGAGCCAGAACACTGTCGGCATTCATTGGTTCCTTTGTCCTTAGACTGGATGACTTTAATCCTAAAGCCCTCGTTTCCTGTCCTGGCGAAAAATACTTTACTCTTGTCTCACCTTAATTATTTTTGGGGATATTTCGTAGAGTTTCTGTTAACACTGTTTCTGAAATGAAATTTTGATTTTTGTTCACATTGACACTACCCTGGGTACCAGACTCACTATATGTAAAATAATAGGCTTTATATGTACCTGACTACATTTTATTTTATATATAGTGAGTCTGGTACCCAGGGTACGTCGATACAGAATAGGGATTTCCTTTATCGATTCTGTGAAACTGAGTTGAGCTTCAAATTGAAATTCAACGGTCCTTGCAGTGACGGTTGCAAAGAGAAAGCCTTGCAACTAAAGACCCATTTCCACTTCGTTCGGTACTTCGACTTTCGGATGCGATCTCCGATTTCCGAAAGGCGACCGTCAATCCAGACTTCCATGAAGTTCGTCTAATAATTGACCATTTTGGCTCACTTTTCATTTGCTGTCTATAAAATCGAAAGCCAAAGTAAAAATATTTCAACTTGGTGAGGGAAATGCGATTGGCAGCCCACAAGAACTTTTTCGAATATTTCTTTATGTCGCCACACAATGTGCTTCAAGCACATAAGCGATTTGAATGTGATTTGGAAATGCAGTTTTTTGATTGGCTAGCGACTAATAGAAGGTGAATGGCAGTGATGCAATGGAAGACATGATGGAATGATGCCCCTGGACCCCCTGTTCGCAATCCGAATCCGGACAAAGCTTCCGAACGCGTCAAATTCGGATGCGTGCCGCAAACAATGAGTTCCGAAATCCGAACGAAGCGGAGATGGGCCTTGAAGAAGTAGAAGCATTTTTTGTTTATGAACCTGGTGACTTTGTCTCTTTTTTTTAGTCTGAGCACACTGGAAGGAAGGTAGTTTCGAATGAGGTTTGTGAGATATTTTCATTGTACTGTATCAGTTGTCTAAAAAAGATTTTTGACCAACGTTCTTGAGTGCAATTCTATTTGAAAAGCTACTTAAGAAACTAAATGAAAATTGCGGTATTCTGCTATTGAATCCTGGTCCAATAAGGGTTTTCTTTCGCTTGAGACAATCTACTCTTTTTTCAGCCATTAAACTAGTCTATGAGCAGGGATAACAGTCCACGACTACCGTAGGGCTATTGTATTAAAAGCAGCTTTATGTTATTATATGACATCATATTGAATTTTATTATATTTTATAATATTATATTTTATACTTTTATTATAATATATAATATTATACTATATGATATTATGTAATGTTATGTTATATAATATTATATTTAAATTGTATTGCATGATATCGTTCTAAGTTATATTATATCGTTCTATATTATATTATATTGAGTTTTATTATGTTATAATTTATTAGATTTATCATTTCACATTATATTGTATATTTTATTATACTACATTATACTTAATTCTTATATGGTATTTTATTTTATTTAGTGTCTCATATTACTAATCATGTCAAATATTTTCTCTTATATCAGGATTTCCGCTTAATCGATAAAAATGGAAATGGTATTGTTGAGCCTAGTGAGGTATCCTTACTTACCAGTGAAGAACTGAATGAAATTTTCGACGGATTAGAGCCGGGGACAGTAAGTTTCTATTAAGCTGGTATTTTTTATTCTCTTCAGATCCATAATCTTTTTTACTTTTGTATAACAAAACTCTTACTAAGCTTTTTTCGCAACGCATTGTTCATGAGTGGCTGGATAGCTTTGGTTAAGATATTTTTTCTGAATTTAAGAAGGGACTTGTTAGTTGTTACATTTTAGCAAAATGTTTTTTGTCCTCATTTGAGTTTCCTTTCTTTAGCAAGGCTATCATAATATTTGATTCAGGTCAATATAAAAGGCAAATCCATGGGAGCAGAGGACAACGAAGAAAGCATTGGAGATAAGGTCGAGCAAGTTAGAGACAAAGAGAATGATAGAATCAAGCCTGCAAAGACATCGATACGAACAGAGCTATAAGGAATAGATTATAATGTAGCTAAGGTAGAATTCAAATTCTGAAAATGTAATTTAGGAATTAATGGATTTAGATTGACCAACATCACTTTAGTCAAACTCTTTGGAAACAAGGCTCGTTATCCGTATAATGACTGTTTTTGTGAAAATATTTCTGCCTTTTTCGCGGCCGGCAAAATCTCAAAGCAATCTTATAGCCTTCGACTGTTTTCCCTGATGGAAAATGAAGAAGTTTTACCTGCGCTTAGACGGAGGAAAAGATTCACTACAGGGATACAATGTGTTAGCAGCACTCGCAAGCACACGAACGACCATACGGTTGCTAGCAGTACATTATAAGCGACAAATAATGCTGGGCGTACAGTTTTTATAGCATTGCACTTTCGAGGAATAAGAGGTACCAGTGGCTTGTTCGTGGCATGTCATAGTATGTCAAGTATCATAGTATGTGAAGCAAATTAATATAGTTCTGTAAATGAATACTGCAAGGACAGTGCGATATGCTTAGCTCGATGGTTGATTGTGACCAGTAGGAACCAGGGCCTCTGAAAACACAATCCCCAACCTTTTAACTCTTTTCCCAAATGAGCTCTTTTCCCCAACCTTTTAACTCTTTAACTCTTTTGTGCTTTATTACATTTTTTTCATTTTTTTGTATTCTATCGAAGTTTCCCCCCTCCCCACATTTTTGGTTCCACCAGAGGCTCTAGGGACGGAATGTTCTTTGGACAAATATGCTCGTCTATATGCATCAAAATGCAGAAGGCATTGTTTGACTGATGATTTTGATTTCGCATATAGATCGGGACAGCTCTAAATTACTTCTCTGAGTTTCATGCTCCTCATATTATTTCAGGCAATAAGCATACATTACTACACTTTCGCATTTTTTACAGAGCCTCCGATGAGACCAAAAAATGGGGGAGGGGGGGGTCATCCCTCCTGCCACTATGTCTTGACCTTGGAGGCCCAGTTTTAAAGTGTGGAACTCAAGGAGAATAAGAACCATTCTGCAATGCATGTGAAAGAATCTCTTATAGATTGTACTGAAGACAACTCAAAATAGGTCTCTTTCAGCTTTTTAAATGTTAGTCGCGGAAAACCCTGGATAAATCTTGCACAGGGACAGACTAGTTGACTTTGAATTGAAAAGTGTCACAACATGAAACGGTGGCGGCTTTAGGGACTGCAAGGCCCTTGTTTGAAACTTTTTGTTAGTCATGATGATTCTTTTCCATTAAAATGGTTAAGCCCCTAGGTGGTGCCTTTTCAATTTTTCTTAGATGTGGGGCCTTGGATCGTAGATCTTGGTTACCAAAAGTGCGGGGCATGGGGCCTTGGTCCCCTAGCCTCCTCCTTAAACCGCCACTGGATGGGAAGTAAATTTGCTAAACTTATAGAGTCGTTCAATCCCTGGCATAGGTTATAGTATCAAACCTACAACTATCCTCGCACTCATTTACCTGTGTTGATTATAAAACCCAGATTTCAAAGATATGATACTTTTTGCATAGAAAATTATAATTGATCTGCCAAACCATATGAAAAGTTATATTCATAGCTTGGAAAACCTAGAGCATATCCTGATGAAAACTTTTGAAAACATCAATATACAAAAGTAAATAAAGTTCCTAAACCTTTAGCCAAATTAAGGATAGTTACATCATTAATTTTATCCAGTATTATTTAGCAGGTATCTCTTCGTCCTTTCCAAAATGATTTGTAAATTAGAAGTTTTTAGTATTGATTCACAACTCTCACAGTACTTTCATTAATTTGTTTAGTAACAACTTTAAAAATCAACTTTCAGGAAAATGTTTAAGTAGAAGGAAAAGTTATTAAATATGTTGAAAGATCATCTACAAAGACACGTCCCAAACACAAGTTCTCTTTTTCTTTTCTTTTCTTTTTGACTATCATGCAAAAATCAAAATGATGTTTACTGCTGATTTAATTTGAAGGTTGTAATAGTTGATTCTGTGTTTTGCATTCTATTTTTTTTAGATTTTAGTATGATAAAAAAATACTGTTTTTGAATTTTGTGACAATGACAGATGGACATGCTACCTTACACACAATCTCCCACCCCATCTTGTGGCTTGGCATTTGCAATCAAGCAAATTGTATTACCACCTTTAAGATTATTGCATAACAAAATAATTATCTAAGCTCATCAATTTTTAGGAAAATGCAGTGAACAATTAAATAGAAATTCTACAAGGGTTGTCTCATCATATTTCCTTTACAACTTAAAATAAACAAAATGCAGAAATGCAACTTTAGAGAGTAAGACAAGAATTTGACAATCAAATAGAAATTATTAGGCAAAATATCAGAAAAAAGTTCCACACTGACAGATTTTTTATTGAGGAAGGGTGCACTTTTACTCTAGAAACAAAATTGATACTTTTTATTGTTTTTAGAAAAAGCTATTGCTTAATTTTTTAAAGGGTGGTCACCTAATTGCCTATTTAGCAACTGCATTTCTTTCATGTATTAAATGATGACATGGTACCAAAGTAATGGCATCACATAATATAATTATGCAATTACAACTGAAAGATAAATTCTTTGAGGTGAACAGTTGCTACATAGTATTTCATACTCGGTGAAAAAACTATGTTGCTCTTGAAGAGAACCTGACCCAAAGTAAGAGATGTTCAAAAGGTCCTAATTTTATGTTTGCTACCTTCCTCACGGTTTAAAAGTTAGAGCAATCTATCTATGTTAAAGGAGGAATCTAATCAACTTTTATTGACAATATGGACTAGGCAGTGGGCTTTCATAAACAAGGATTCTTGGATGTTTGAAGCTCTATCACACAACTCCCAATACAGAGCTTTGACTCCTGGAAATTGCTAGCACAAAATACTTAATTTTCTAACTGACACTACTTAAATCTGATAACTTTTATTTGAGAACAAGGCTGCATTAAGCAGTTTGAGTTTTTTGGGGGTAAAAGTATCTTGGCCACACCAACAAACACACACACACCAAATCAAAGGTCTAAATAAATCTCATGAAATCTTCAACTAAACCGTCATGTTTTTGAATCAAAGATGGAAAAGGCTATTAGAGTGGCAAGGAATTTCAAGAGACTGTGTGACGGATAAAATAGACTAGCTTGAGCATTAAAACTCAGGTCTACAACCCACATAAATGCCAATCTGCCTACCATTTAGGAAAGATGTTACAGAATACCTATGTAAACATTTCTAAAGCCTAAACCTTTTGTCAAACTATCTGCAATAATAGGATATCAAATTGCTTCAATCTACTAGTGTTTTAAAATGAACTTGTAAACACAGAAATCATTTCTCATCTAAATTAAAGGGTAATGTGAGTACACAGCTGACAAAATGTTGAGTCTGTTACACTCACATAAATTAACTATATTAATTAGACATGTTCCCTGGATTGCAGCTGTCTAAATCTAAGAAGCATGTTTTTTATCTAGTCTTTCTTTAATCCTCTGCAAACTAACAAGAATTTCCTTAAAATTATATACCCCAACATTCTCTCCAAATGGGTCTTGAAAGTTGCTTCCATCTAGGTGAAGAAATTCTTTGGCTGTTGCTTCATAATGCTCATAAAACTCTACAAACGACCTTTCCATCACATCCATCAGTGCCTCTGGGAAGTGCTGGTTATTACCCCCTTCTAGCATTTGGCACACAGCAATCCGCAAAGATTCATGAACTATACAATCATTATACTTCTTTGAGTCACCTGGACGTCTTTCTTGCTCGAACCCTGGCTCATTATGGTATGGCTTCTCTGACATCAGTGATTGGATCGAAATCAAAACACTGGATATCGATTGTGAGGCACTCCATGGAGGTCCACCCCATGTTCCCAAAATACTCAAGCAGACTTTCCCATTCTTGTACAGGTTTGGATTGAACCTAACAGTACCACTACCAGTAGTTAGAAGTCTGACCTTCGGTGGTCGAATGGGGTAATCAGGGGGGCAGCGAATGAAAAAGTGGAAGAAACCTCCTTCATATGGTGTATCGGCAGGTCCAATGACCAAGGCATGAATTTTGGTTATATTACTTTGGTCTGGTACAACGCAAATGAATGGTGGAGGTTCGCTGTAAATCTCTGTTATATCCTTCTTGATTCGCTGGAGACAAAACGGCGATGGCTTCTCCTTATCCCATTCACCAGATTCAGTTGGGTCCCACTTGCATGCAGCCGAAGCCATCATAACAGCACTGTAACTACCGCTATGGCCTGATGAAAAACTGTTCTGCATAACTGATTATACTAAAACATATCGTGCAAATTCCCTGTTACTGCATGACATGATGTATTTGTGTAATGATTCCTGACTTTAGATTATGAAATGAGCCAGTCGAGCTTTCAAAACGTAATAACTTTCGTTCTTTCCTGAACACAATTCGACACAGAAAATAGTCTTCCTCGTTTTGAGAACGAGGTCGGTTCTTTCCCTTGCCTCGAACTTTATTCATTTTTCTATTGCACTTGGAAAGTAAATTTGGAACAGGTAATTTCCCTTGCCTTAATGTCGGATTTGCTTACAGTTTGATGTAGATATTGGCAAATGCACTTTCCACTGGTCACCAGGTGCTATCAGTGGTTGTAATGCGTATTCAATTTGATCAAGTCGAATATACATGGCAGGTGATGTACGCTGCTCGACTGTAATGTTTGAAGCCGTCCTTTTATATTTGAAAGAGCGGGTGCATACGATAAATAAATCAAAACAAGTAAAGCCGCTCTACTTATGATAAAGATGCGCAAGCCTATGATGGTATCCATTTAACATGGCCACCAAAGCTGTTTAAGTTCCTACTTTTTTATATAGATGCTTGCCCTTGTATTAAAATGGTACAAATTGTGTTGAGATTTGCTAATATCTAACATCAGCATGGAGTTATCTGGGCTCCCAGACAAAGCTAGATAAAAACCTCAAAAGAAGCAATTAATGATAAAAAGTAAGGATGTATAAATGGAATGAAAGGGAAGCAATTATTTAATGCAGAAATGTGTACTTTTCAAAACCCATTCTCTTATATGCTATTCTATTAGTCCATTGGCATCTTCTATTCCAGTGGCATGTAAATCTAATCATTGATCAGTGGCATCTTCTAGCACTTTTAATCCATTAATCTATTATTTCTTGCACTCTGAGCATTATACTGATACTCAGCCCTGCTCAGTATTGATGTAGAAGTAGAAGTGGCTGGAGTGGGGGTGGTAGGGTGGTGGTTGAGCACCACCTGAGCAGATAATTTATGAGGCTTGGTTCACCTAGACCAGGTTTTGCATGGATTTGGTTTCTGGGTGGTGATCAGACAACATATTACCTCATATCACCAGCTTAATTTGTTATGTTACAACTGTAAACATTTGAAGCACTAAACCCTGTCATCACTGGTACCTAATGCACGCTACCATTTAAGTTGTATACAACTGGAAAATATCAAAAACTTTTGAAGCAAATTGATTATACATGACATGGCAAAGCATTTGATAAACATTGTGTAATAATTTTCATTTCATTCCTTTACAATGATGAAAATTTGTTTCAAAACTTATGTGAAAAAGAAAGAACAACCAGTTGCTGATTAAGAGGAATGAAATTGGAATTTTAAAAAAGAGTTTTAAATTTAACAGATAACTTTCAAACTTGAAAGAATTTCAATGCCAAAAGAATGTTCAGAATTTTCTTAGTATAATTTTAATAGTTAGATCAATATTGGTTATGAATAAATGCTAAATCTTGATTGAAGTATATCACTGCAAAGTAATTTTGACATATATGGTATATTAAGTAAACTTTGATTTTTTCCAGATTTTCTTATCAGAGATGCTTAAAAAGTTGTTCACTCAAAGAGCCCTATTTTATTGTGGAAAAGACCTTCTAGTAAAACAACAGTATGATCACTCAGTTGGTGTACAATTGATGTCAAGTTTTAATAATAAGTTTTATTGGAAGCCGAAGAGAGAAAAGGCAAATCCAAGGCCCAAGTTGCCAGTCATTCTTCTTGAGGATGATGAGAACCTTGGTAGAAAGTATGAAGTTGTAAAAGTGGAAAGAGGCTATGCAAGGCATGTTCTTATACCTGAAGGCAAAGCAGACTATGCGATCAAAGAAAACTTAGAGACGTATGGTTGCAATGATAATGTAGCAAAGGCAAGGGCATCATTAAAATTTCTAAACAAGCTGAAAAGTATGACTCTTGTTATGCAAAGACCAAAGGATGAAACCTGGGAGATTTCAAAGCATCACATTGCTTTGGCATTTCAAAAGAATTTTAAACTCCATGTTCCAGTTCACTGTATGAGGACAGATTTTGAATCCATTTCTTCGTATGGAAACTTTGAAGTTCATGTCACCGTTAATGGCGAGAGTTCAGTGCCAGTCAAAATATCTGTTCAAGAATGGGAACCAGTTTATAAAAAAGGTTGGAAAGAAGCACTGTTGGAAGAAATTGAAGAAGATGTTGAAAGTAATGATTAGTGCTTGTAGATATTAGGTTTTATAAACATGTTTGTTTTGTCTAATAAAAACTGGGTTTGTTTTTTTTCATTACTGCCAAAGCTCAAAATTCATTGCTTAGCTAAGCATTTATTTTAGATTATATGCTTTACTTCAAGATTTTCTTTGTCTTTCTGAGATTGCTTGGAATTTTTCATCAAGGCTGGTCTAAAAACAAATTCATGCGAATTGAAATTACAGCCCATGCATTTTCTTGAGCAATAGAAATTTATGGACATTGGTTTACTTCCAAGCAGTGACAAGTATAAAGGAGGCATCAAACACTTTGCTGCTATTCTAGTGATGGTGTAAATTTGGGGTATGATTTTTTGATAATTTTCAAGGCATGTTTAGACGACTAAGTTATTTTGGTAGGTCCATTGACTTTCTGGGCACACTTTGATAATAGCTTTTCCTAAGCCAGGTGCACACTGAAGTAACTGCTGTGCAATATATCACTTTTCATAAGCAGGGTGTTTCCATGTGCTGCAACCAGTTTGCTAGAATTTTGTTAATTTCAAACAGATGGTGCAAATACCAGAAATGTTGGAAAACTTTGTTCACTCGTGGTGTTTTCTTTCTAGTTGAAAGGAAAGCAAGCACTGTGCTATTGGCCACTGGGTTTCTGTTGATTTTATTTTGTCCCTTCTGATGTAACTCAAAACATTTAGCAATATATGTTCTTAGAGAAAAAGTTTTCAACATGTAAACGCATGATGCATCAGAATCAAAGCATCAGATTTCGTGTCAAGCATTGCTAATCAAAATTATGATACCAGCACGGGGACTGTCACCCGGTTTAGATAGAATGACCCGGATTATTTAGAGTTCCGTTCTAGATTCACTGGATGTATCAAGAACTGATAGAAATGAATAAAGATTGGCTATTCATTCAAAGCAAGGTCTTAGCCTGATCAAGTCCAGCTGTAGACATCATTTCAAGTTGCAGAATGGCAGCTATGAAATTAATCTGGACTCAGAATAAAACCACAGCTCATGCATCATAATTTTTTCAAGCAGCATCCAGTAACAGGGAAGTACAGAAAGTTCACTTATAAATATTTATGCTCGGGAATTAGTTATAGCGACACACGGCAACCAAATCGTTGCTGGAGATTTTCATATTCTTGTAGATGATGGCATCGATACACAAGTGGAAGAATTTGTAAATATTTAGAAAACGTTTGACTGAAAAAACATGCTCCGCTGCTGGCTAACATTTCTGGCCTTAGACTGATTCAATATCATTACTTATGAATAACCATGAAATTACGCTGTAAAACCCGTAACTTTGCAAAACCAAAGTATACTATTGTCTAGCAGTCGTCAGAGCACCCACACGTATAAAATGGTGACCAGAAACGTATGACGTCACAGAGAGAGATGTCATGATGAATATAAAACATGCTACTTCGAATTTGGCCCGATCACAATTAAAACTCAATTCAATCAGGTTAAGGTTAAAGTTCATTGACCCCCATGACCTATTGCTGGCTGTCATATCACACACCAAGTCCATATGACACAAATTACTTTGCGATATATGATTACTCTAATGATAACAAAGACTCTAGGTTTCGGCAATCCCGCTTTGCTCTAAGTGATTCATGATGGTCACTTTCGTAGAATCAAAGCAACCAAACTTTACACAAATCCACAAGTATGGCATAACGGGTATCGCAATATTAATATACAGGTATTTAGTACTGATACACAGATGCTTGTCCATAAACATATATATAATTAACCGGAATATTATAGTACAACAATATCGTTGTGGGCAACCTTACCAAACTACGGCAACGTCAACGGCTACACTCGACAAAGCTTTTAAGCTGCACTGCTAAATGTCCAATAAATTGTCACATAATCTTGTAAGCTATAACATTACTAGACGAGTTTCATTTTTGTACTGAGTCCTGTATTATAAATTATCCCTTTGGAAAGTTATTCTGAGGAAATTATGAGGAAATGATCTGAAACGGAAGCACTGAAGACATATAAATGATCTGCCTAATGATTGCTCTCCTTATGCCAAATCCATAAACAAAGGGATCTGTGACAGCATTTATCATCCACAATACAACAGTGAAACCATGCCCAGCAAATGGACTCAACCCATACTTAATCAAAGCCACTGTACCAAGCAATGCTCCAGGAAATGTGCAAATGAGGTACGTTAGAACCACAATGCTAGCAACGAAGGCAATCTTGAACTGCTTCTTCCGATTGTTCTCTTGGCAAGCTTGGCTGCTCATGGGAACGCCAGACTGGACCACCAACAGCTTCTCTCTACTCATTTTCAGTAATTTTGCTTGAGTCACAAACAACATAAGGCAAGCAGGAATTTCGATTGTGACAACAATCACTCGCAAGATAGGTGTTTCATTAACAACATTCCATTCTATTGACTCTAATCTCATGATGAGCGACAAATTGACTGCACCACATCCGAAGCCAAAGAGCCAGATTGCAGCCAGGGCACGAAAGACTCTCTGGCTGGTCACAATTTGGTAAAATCGAAGACCATGCACACAGGCGATGTACCGTTCAATCGACAAAGCAATCATTGATAAACTCGACACAGCGATGGTCAACGGCGAAATGAATTGTAGACATCGTCGCATAACTGTACATACCAATTGGTCAAACTGCCATGGAAACGACTTCATCAATGCAAGGATGATTGCAGAAAGGCCAATTTGAATTTTATGTGACAATGTAAGAGAAAACAAGATTTTGTGACTTGCTAGATGAAACAATATTTCCTTTGCAGGAGTAAGCATTATCAGAATGTGAAACGATGCTACAGTGACTGTCAGCACCAGAACAGGTATACCCTTTCATGACATTTTATTACCCCTGAATAACTGCTTTTAGAGTAAATGAGCAATTCGCAAAAGCTTGAATACCCACATTGTACAAGAAATTAATAACTCATGGTTGCATAGTATCTACTAATAGACTTGTAAGTTTGATCATTGGACAGATTCTGTAACTCGAAATAATTTAGGGGTGTTGGCTATATTTGGGGGTAGTAATCTTCACTTTTGTTTGTTCGAGAGCAACATTCTTTCATATCAGATCCTTTTCTAGGAAATTATTAGTGCTACCTTTCTTTGAAATCAGCTATGACGGATTCTTTTATAGACATACGGTACTTTGATCATGTTTTATAGACATACGCCCATGACATTTTTAAGTGACCTACAAAATCTGACTGCTTGATCAGTCCTGACTTGCTTAAAGTTGGTTTAGGTGTAGCGTTACGGTTACCGTAGCCATGACCGTAGCCATTACAGCAACCATTGGAACAAGCGGCAGCCATAGCTCTGTTTGTTGCGCTACTGCAAGGATTTTGAAAAGTCAAATCGTTTCACTTTCCTCGATGCGTCAAACCAATACTGCATCCAAGCTTCTTTGTTGATGGTTTGTCTATGGTAGCAAACTAAGAAAATAATTTAATCCATCGTTCATTTGACCGATCAAAAAGCGTCTTACGCCTGTATGGAACCAGGCTTTTGGGAACGTCAAAAAGAAACGAAGAGTTTTTGAAAGTATGAAAGCTATTTGAGAAAGATTGACCAAGGTACAATAATTTACCGAAAGTATTAATGGCTACATATGCTTCGTAACGACTTTCGAAAACTTTTGAAAAATACTGACAAGAAAATTTCGAGTAAGAATGAACAAAGCAAATAACAGACATAGGAGTGATCTTTATTGCAGCATTATATTCCTTGTGATGGGAAGAAACCTATGCGCTTTTGTATAGAAGCAATCAAGTGTCGAGAAAACTTGGATTTCTAGCAGGCGAGTGGGCAGCTTTCCACGCCATTTAGCCATAGGTAGTACAGCTGCAGCATCTGTTCACGATTTATCACTCGATAATGTTTATCTTTTTAATTTCCCCAACCACCTCTTAATGCCAGATGTGGGAACCAGTGCACTTATGCCCTACATCACTTCAAAGAATGGTGTCTTTAGCAATAGCTTCGCACCATTCCAACTTGTTTTAAAAGGCTAAAACGTACCTGGCACTGTCATTCGAACTTAACGGGGAAGTCATCTGGTCAGCCGTGAAATGTCGAACATCAGTAAGGATCGTGACTGCCAAGAAGGTGCCAATGGAATAATTGGTCTCGTCATGACACCGCTCATTTTGCCGTTCACTTTCTGATCATGTTCTCTCTGGCAAAGAGTTCGCTATTTTACCTGGCACGTTTCCGAATTTTGTTCTCTCTTTCATTGTCGTACATACTTCAGTTCGGCCTTTGTGCCATGATTATGTTTGCAATGAAAACAATTGACATGATGTACGAAGACATGGCGTGTTTGGTTATGCGACGGTGTGTGCAGTTCATAGCGACCCTAACGATGGTTACATCCAGCCTTACCCTGCTTGCATTATCGATGGAACGCTACATTGCTTGTGTTCACGGCATTCGCTTTTACCAAATAATGACAAGTGAGAGAGTTTCCCGCATTCTGTTTGCTATTTGGACACTCGGTTTAGTGTCTGGCAGTGCTAACATCCTAGTCATCAGAAGCACTGCATTCGCAAGAGATACTTTACTGAGCGAGACTCCGATTTTGAAAATCATAGTAATCGTTGTTGAGATACCTACTTGTATTACCTTGATCGTGACACAGGCAATTCTACTGAAAATCAGCAGAGAGAAGCAGTCGCGTGTGCATGTAGGGGTTCCAGGAGTCCAAGCACAACAAGCAAACATGCGAAAGAGGCAGCTTAAAACTGCTTTCGTTGCTGGCATAGTCGTCCTGACGTATGTTATTTGCACCATTCCTGGAGCTATGTTTGCCCTAGTGTCTATGATACAGCATGGATTTGGGCCGATGTCAGAAAACAGCTTCACTGTTCTGATGTGGATGGCGAATGCTGTCACGGACCCCTTTGTTTACGGCTTCGGCATGAAAGATACAAGGAAAGAAATTTTAAAGCAAGCTAAAAGACTGTTCTTCTGGATGACATGTAAGGACTCGTTTTGAGGCATCGTTATGAGGCCGTGAATTGCAAATGGAAAAGAATCCCACAGCATTATTTCAAAAGAACAGGGTTGAACTTTTACCTAATTTGATGGCGAATTAACATTGCACTTTAAAGAACTTGAGTCACGACTTGTGTCTTAATATTAGCCATGGCCACTGTGCTTTATGCAATATGATACAATGCAGAATCACGAATATTTTAGTTCTTTTGATTAACCTTATAACTTGGATAAACGTATCGACAGATCATATTGTTGAGTATGTCCTCAACTTGAATTAAAGATGTGTTGCTTTCTGATAAACACCCATTCGAGGGTATAATGGCTTAGCATAATTAACATAATTACATAATCGCTGTCGATGTTTATCATACCTGTTGTTGCATAATTTTATAATCTTATTTCTGTCATTAATTACCAAATCATATATAATTATCAAAACGAAAAAGATATGTTTAGCAATTGTTGTTTGATATTGATTGCTTGATAAGTTGTTGTATGATTAGAAGCACAAACAAAGAAGGATGAGCCTATATCTTATTGGATACTTACATTTATACACTTCTCTGTGCAGCAAGGGTATAGCGATATTTTAAAATTTACGAAACACAGAGAAATGGAAATTTTTGGTGAGTTGTGAGAAATCTTTGGATGCCAATAAAGTAAATTTGATCAAATGCTTGTGCACAAAGCAATTTTATCATTACCTTAGAAAACGTATCTCAAAAAGTGTTTGTATGTAACGTAGTAGGTGTATGAGAATGTGGCCTTGCATCAGCTTGAGAGGCACAGAACAAAACATAAGCGTAACTTGTAGTGGTGGAAATCTGTGTAAAGATCCTCTTTATTCAGAAATTATCCATGCACAACTGGTTTCTTTTTGTCTTTGACTCTTTTAAGTGATGGCTCCGTTTGGCAATAAAGGCGCATTGTTGACTGACTCATGCGTCGTTGTCAATGTTGACTGAAATTTGGATAATCATTACTGATGTTATTGGTGACGTTGGATTTGCGACTAATGACATAAAGTTTTTGTTGGAAAATCGGGAAATAGTTTTTCTCGGTACATTTTGGATCCAATTATAGCTGTGACCAAGCACTGGGTGCTACTGGTAGAAGAGGACATCCACTTATGGTTCAGATAAAACCTCAAAAGAAATCAAACCTCTTATTTTCTGAAGAATGTCCATTATGTTTCAGTTGGAGGCCATCAAAAGCAACATGTCGTGCAACCCCATCCTCTGCGGAGGCTGTAGACCTGTAGCTCGCTTCTTGCTGCAGTCTGCCTTGCCTGTACCCCGTTGATAGGCCTAATGATTGATGATCAATGATAGAAAGCAGGCGAAATCATGGAGAATCAAAGCATTATTATAATCTAACATGGCTCACGCCACGACCTTGAAAGTCAGGGGGCCATAGCTAATGAATTAAACTCGAAGTAGCTCGAATATGCTATATTTTATGGCTATATTGGAATTATTTTCTTCGCAAAAAAGTCCGATGGCGTGGGCCCTGTCTAAACTTGTTTGTCGGAAAGGGAAATGTATTGAAACAAACTGATGGAGAGGGTTAATGGAAAATGCCACACTGGCTTGCTATTCTACGAATGTGTCTTAGATTTTAGGGGTTATTCCAAGCACTTCTAGGGACCTTCGAGGTCATGTGATTGAAGGCACAAAGAGCAATGGTTAAAAAATGACGACAGCTTGAAAGAAGATATATTTCAATGGAGTTTGCTGCAGCAGTGAAAATTTTAAACTAAAGGAATATCTGAATATCCAAAACAAAGCAACACGCTACCAAACGGATAAACTAACTAAAGGATGAATAATTCAATTCTGAAGTTTATTTCTAGGAAAGATCCGTGTATAGCATAGTGTAAAATCGATATAACATCAGCTCGGATTGGGGAGTAGTTATAGTCATATAGATGAGCTTCCTTAGTGTGAAATGCAAACAAAACCTAAAGCTCTACCACATTTTAAAGTTGGGAGGGGGCACAATCAGAAGAGCAGCACCCCGATGAACTGCAAGGGGGTACTACATTACAAATGCTAAAGAGTGAGGGAAGGGGGGTTGACACATGCACCATGCCTCACAGCTCCAATGTCCTTGATCAAGTATGCTAATACTTATTGAAACATGACAAGTTTATTACAGCGGTACCAGCTAATGAGCATATGGGTGAATACAACAAATACTTGCTCGTACACTACAGATATCTACAGTTCAGTTATCGCTATTGATGTGGGCAAAATATCAAAATCAATCATTTGTCTTTGCAAATGAGTGATGTTATTAACTGAGTCATGATAGATCAATTAACTAGCAGTCTTTGGTTGTCTCCGCCAAATTAGCCATTCAATCGTTAGCCTAGGCCAGAGCTACAATACAGCCTGATATTTCTAAACTTATAATTTGCATTAATAAGGCCCCCGAGTCGAATTTGCGGGTTAGCAAGCCTTGTGAAAAGAACTCTTGCTTTGAAAGTGCAGTTCGTTACTGCTCGCAAAGCAGAGCGTAAATGCTTCTTATTTGAAATTTTACCTTCAAGTCCCTTCATTGTTTCCCTTCACGTCATTATACTTGAAAATTAATGTTATTACTTGCAACCAACTAATGCATCCGAAAATCCAGTCCACCTCAGTCTTCCTCAGTGTAATTTGCTTTAGAGTGGCCCCATTCTTGAACTGCCATTAGGCATTCCACAAACAGTCATTTCGCTCCACTTCACGCAACATTTATGTTGCTCATCAGCATGCAGTAGCCAATCAGGCTGTCTAATTATCATGTGACTTGTACCGGGGCTTCATTCCTTCGTGTGAGCATGTCTCTTGCTGCATTTCTAAAAGCTTTCATCCGTGCAAAGTATATCAAGGGGTTGGCAAGGCTATTTGCAAACACAAAGAATTCACCCATGGCCTAAAAATGTTAACCGTTGCAGCATCGGCGCTCAAAATGTTCGAGAAGACATAGATTAAAGCTGTCGGAGTCACTGAGATGATAAATGCAACCACAACAATTACCAATACATAGGCTCTGCTCCTCTCGTTTCTCCTCTGCAATTGTTGCGTTGCTGTTGTTCTATAGGCCTGAGCAATCTCTCTACTTTGCTTCTTGATTACTTTGAATACTTTCCAGTTACAGAAAGCAATTGGTAGCATCAGCAAAATAATGCAAATCTTAGGAAACCTTGTAAGGGAGTTCGCTAAGGCAATTAAAGTTACGGCAGGCAGAACCAAGAGGGACACCACTATGTGAGTTTTGCATGTAGCATGGGCGTGAAACCAAAATGGGTAGCATATAGCAATACATCTGTCCAAGCTAATGCAAATGATGTAGAATATAGACAATACAACAAGAGATGCCATAATGAAATTTTTGTAATTGCTCAAGGGGCTTTTGTCCTTTGTGCTTAGCCGCAACCCGTAGTCCACCAACCAAATGGGGTGCCCGCAAACTCCAACGAGGAAGTCACATATACTGAGGGCACCAAAAAACATGTGAGATGGAATTTGTAAAGAGGGCGTCTTCACCAATACTGCAATGAATAAACCGTTAATAGCAGATGTAAAGACGGCAAGTATAGAGTCGATGACCAAGAATGCAATAATGTTCTCTGGGTCAGTGTACATCTTGCTCTTCAAATAAGGCAGCGTTCTGTTCCTGGGGGCCTATTCGTTTAACTCGACAGCTGTCAGCTACTTACGAAATATTTTTGGTTTCTTCTTTTCGTAAGTCGACCATTACACACTTTGGCGATGATAACCAATCACGCGATTAGAGAGCTTGAAATTTGTGCTTCGTGATTTCCCGACCGAACTTTTTCAGAAAAGAGAAAGTCTCCTTTTTGCATCATAAGCACACGAGAGGCACTAGGCACATTTAAGCCTCCAATGCCGAGAACAACACTTTAACTTTAAATGTTGCAGGTGTGCGACTTCTTTGTATACTAAACAAACATTTCATTATCTCAAATACAGCTGCATTTTTAAATTTCAAAGAGAGAATGTATCTTCAGGCATAAACCATTTACATTTTGCTCAATATTTAATCAGTTTTCCCTTAAGAAAATCGGCAAGAGACAAAGAGCTTAAGAAAATAAGACGATTTATTGTCTCAACGACTGAAAACAGCATGATCTGAGATACCACTTTCTAAGCAGCTGCATTCCAAGAAGCAAACTTCTTTTAAACAGGCTCTCCTTCTCTGTATATTCTACTTTTCAGGAATACCATTTTCAAGACGTCAGCTCGTATATGATGAACACATGCAAAATGTCCCACTCAGGCTTCCAAGAGCATTCATGTGTATGACATGAGTTGAATATTAACTTTACCTTCGTTCAATATTTGCTTGTTTGTTTGTTTGTAAATATTTTAATTGATGAATAATATTGCTATTCATGTTTATCTTGAAATCAAAACATATCACACTGACTGAGGACTGAAACTATTGATTAAAAAAGAAAAATATTAGGCTATATCACTGTGATGAATGACCGACGCTGAAAGGATATTTTGTTCACAAGATAAGATTCTGTCAAATTGATGACACTGTCAAATAAAGATGCCTCTTATCATCTAAATGGACAACAGCATAGTCTAATCAAAAAGATATTGTCAAACTTTCTTTAAAAGAAAAACCGTGTTGTCGTCAATCTCTGACAAAGTGGTAAATTTAACGACCAATTGACCCACATCCACGCAGAAAACGTTAGCTTCTCGCGAGTAACAAACAGTATGAGAAAAAATAATGGCTTCAGTTTGAATCGATGTTTCTAAGGACTTCAGCATAAAACTGCTAATCATCAAAATTCTCCAAAAAATTGTGGCAGCTCGAATTTGATCAAACATTGCTATGATACCACATTGCTACAATACCATAAATACAACTATTAATAAGAATTCACTTGGAATCCGGCAGCATAAATGTTTACTTAGGCCTTCCTTTTGAAGAGACTCAACGGGTCTTTCTTCTTTAACTTCCTTTCAAGAATCTCTGCAATAACATTTGTCATGTTGAAGTGGGCCTGTTGGCACCTGAAACAGGAACATTCGATGAAAAAGATGAGTTATTCGTACCAGCTTGATGGAATACAGATCGTACCAACAACTTTGAATGGCATGATCATTATCAATTTGTCCATAATTTCCTGCATGTCCAACCCAAATTAAAGACGTGTGCACGACGAATAGAAGTGTGCTTCTTAGTTAAATAGACTTCTAGCAGCGCTTTAGTATTTGCTATTTTTGTTGCTTCTGAACAAGTTGGTCTCAAAAATCATAGTTTTAGAAAAATCAAACTGCATCTGGTAGAAAATTCCATTGACTACGCGGTGTATGTTTTTTCCATATCTGTGTAGCGAGTTCTGTACAGAAGGAGTACAGTAAAAGAATTAAAGACAGAATCAGTGGAATAGGGATCCCGTTTGTTTGCATTGATTTTTTATTATCACAACAGAATAGCTGGAGAAGGCTGGGTATAGATTATTGTAGAAGTCACAGGCTCATAAAAACCATACGCTGCTACCAAGGGGTAGAAAAGCCTATTTACAAGGTATTTAAGAGAAGGTAGAAAGGCATTGACTATATCTAGAAATAGCTAAAACTACAATCAACTTGAAGTAGAGAAAGATGTATGAAGCACCAATGATAGACTATCAATGGGCTACACCGTTATTCTAGCAGAGCTCTGACTAAGCCACCCTATATTGGCCACACGCTTGTAGGCTAACATCCAAGTTCAATGTTGAGTTGCTGTCAGATATAATAACAAACTAGCTAGTGCTGACGTCACATTGAGAATAGCTACCTGTAAGAGTACATGTCAAGATGATCAAGCGAGTCTATGTACGTCTCCAGCCATGTCAGGTTGCAAGCGACATCTGTCATGATGACGTAATCGTCATGGCTGAGGGTGCGCCGGAAATGCTGTGTCATCTCAGCAAAGTTGGCATACTTGCTGTTTTTCTGAAGTAAGAGAAGGGTCGTTACAAGAACGAGTGATAGCAAAACAAGAACGGTAATTAGCACAGTAATTTATTTCTTAACCATAGCTTCAAGAAAGAATCCTTCGTCTCACAGCTATTGCACTGTTGAACACATTGCTATGGCACACGAGTGTTAGATTTCTTCAACCTAGATTGACCTGGGGTTTAAGGGTGAAAGTACAATTTTCAAGGCCTGCGGAATTTTGAAAATTCAAAACTTCTACAACGTCCTGGCCCGTTGTAGAAGTTTAAACTTCGTCTGGAATGCCGAATAAATTTTATACCTAAATAAAGTAATTTTTATATTAAAATTCAACTGACCAAGATTTACAGTAGCTATAGACTATTTCAAGTAGTTGACTCAAGATTTGAAGGTAAAAATTTCAGGCCTCGAAAAAGTTGTCTTTTCAGCATTTTATGAGTCTTTTCCGAGCAAATCAAATAATGATGCAAATAGTAATTGTACTTTCTCTCTCATTGTAAGTCAATGCTAAAATTATTAATCCATTTTATCAGTACTGATATGAATCCATACTTGCTTTTCCAGCATGTGTTTAACATCTTCCCTCTGCCTCTTGTACAAGTAGTCCTTCTTCAGCTAAAAGTTCAAATGCTTGCTATCAATAATGCGGAATACAATTTTCAAGGCCTTGTGTCTTCTTCGAAGCTTTTTGTGAGCTTAGACA
Organism: Nemopilema nomurai; assembly: GCA_003864495.1. Lineage (NCBI taxonomy): Eukaryota > Metazoa > Cnidaria > Scyphozoa > Rhizostomeae > Rhizostomatidae > Nemopilema > Nemopilema nomurai. The sequence continues at coordinate 1,757,308 of ML133388.1, read as the reverse complement.
AGTTAATTCTGTTAGGTTATACTTGTAAGATTCTTATATTCTTCCAATCCAATGCATTTAGTTCAAATAAGCCTGCTTGTATTTCCTGTTTGTTTGCGACAATATCTATAAGGAATCTTGTCTCAGCAAGTATAAGGGTTGAAAAATATTATTTCTTGTCAACTAAGGAGTTCCTGAATATTGGGCAAAAGTCAAGAGTCAAGCATTTTATCGAATGAGTTAGCATTTTTGTAGCTTTGGTCAACAAAATAATATCGAATTAGGAAAACCTTTTCCAAAGTGACAGCCACTAAGAATGCAAAACACTAGAAAATTCAGGCAAAAATTTGAGGTCCAATGATCATGATTAGAGAAAAAAGGGCAAATTTTCTTCAAACGTATTTTGATGCATTTTGAGTTTTAAAATTCGTAATACAGTGTGCCTATGACCAAAGGAAAAGGAAGTCAAATTTTTGAGAGACAGACGCTAAAATTGTCACAACTTTAAATCTACCTGGAGAATTGCTTCCTTCTCCTGCTTCCTTGTTGCATTGTACCTCTCTGTAGACTCATGAATGTTCTATAACGCAGTAAATCATCTCAAAAAGTTAAGAATACATTAACTTAGTGAGTTACAGGTCATTGAGACCTTTGGCAAACTTTTAAAGACCGATTTGGCCTGCCAAAATATTTCGTAGAGAAATTTTAATAAATCCCATTACACCTCTTGTGACATAACACGGGTGATGGCTTGAAATTCTTCTTGTTTTGAGACATTTCATCATATAAGAAATGCTTTTTATAGATCTCCATCAGTTTACAATTAAAGTTTATTTATGTTTTGCTTAACTGGAGTTCATTCTTAGCTACTATAGAATTAGCCCTTTAAATTACAGTTCAGTTAAAAGCAATCGTTTTTCTAGTTTTTGACATTTAACTCGTATGAGTTGGGCCAATACTGCCTGGACCTTGCTTTATTTTAATCGACTAGACTAGCTTTATACCAGACAAAATTACAACCCGACAAGGAATGGGTGAGATCAACAGTAGAACGAGCGACTATATGCATTATGCAAAAAAGAAAGCCACTAGATTATTTGTTTATTCATCAAATCCTTAGGCACACCGACGATAACTTGGCTATTGATGATAATGATGACAAACTTTAGTGTAAGACCATTCTTTAGCAATATTGACAAACGCTATCACATGAACATTCAAATATAATTCAGCGATAATAATGATGATAATAAGCTTTACCATGATAATGATTCCAATGAACAAGTTTGTGAAGATGAAGTGACCAAGGAAAATGAAGATAACAGTGAACCACTGGCTGTAAGAGAATTTAGAGTCGAGTCGCTTTTGGATTTGTGTCCAGCCATCTGCCTAAAAGATAGACAAGTATCTTGCAGTTGATGGGTATGAAAGCAATGTAGCAAAATTGGGATGCTTTGGTACTTTGATGAAAAAAGACAGGAAAACGTTTTATGGAGTACGTTTTACCATCTGGTTACAGGTCGTGCGTTGACAGTCAATTAAATGCTGAAAGATTATCAAAGCCTGGATTCAAATGTATAGTAAGTCTTGTCATAGACAAGACCCTTAATCATTCTTGCTTGCAAAATTCACAATGGCTTTAAAATGCAATGTAATTTCATTAATGCAGACGATATCTTCACAGTTCACGAGGGAATGGAGCGTCAGAGAAGAGTCGTAATAGAGTAATGGTTACGCAAATGCTTAACTGTAGGTGGAAATAACTTTTGATCGTAGATAGTTGTCAATAGCCGTAGATCGACATACACGAATGCATGTTAAACATAGTATATAACTTTAAGTGACAAGACTAATCAATGAATTCTTGTAAGTATTAGAAAAGTACTTTTAGCATATCGCATCTCTAGGTAATGTTGCTTACACCTATCCAGAGTCACCATGTGTACCTTTCTTTACAGTCCCTGGTGTCATTACTTGGTTCTTTCCCTGTAGATAGTCACATTAGATGGTACAAGAAGCTATGGCAGACAGCTTACCGTTACGAAGGTGAATAGGGTGAGCATAGCATCACTCAGACTCCCCCACCTCTCCTTGTCACCTGTTTCGTCGTATCCGAATATGTAGTAGCCAACGACACCAAAGAAGATCATCAACAGAACCAACAGCACAACAACATTGACAACTGACTTGCGGATTGTGACAATCAAAGCATTCACGAGCACTTGCAAGCCCTCGACAAAGGAAATTGTCCGCAACGTCCTAGCAACTGAATGGAACAAAAGCTAAGTAGAACATTATTCTTCAATGATTAATCAATATCAGGAACATATTCCTTTGATAAAACTCAACGCATTATTAGGAGTTCCATAACATAGGAGTTCGGCTTCTTCATCATAGCAACCAAGAGCCTAAATTTCAATTTTAACCATACATTCCAAAAGAGAATTATGAAATAACATTAAATGTGAAAGATGAATGTGTTACAAATTGGCTGAGTTCTGGCCACATATGGACAGTCTCATTCCGCATCAAACCTCTTTCATTTGGTCTTGGTTTATAACTTTTGGAACCAGTTGGATTAATACCAATCTTCCAATATAACTATCTAAATATAATGTTGTGAAGATTGCAAAAATAATGTGCCATGCATATTGTAGCGTAAATATTTGTTGGTTATTTTCATTGCAACATTGAATGAAAGAATTTTTTCAACTTCTACTTTAATTTAGCATTATGAAAAAAATAAGATGGTGCATCTGTAGTTTTTTTCATACCTCGTAGAAGTCGAAGGATTTTCAAAGAACCCTCATCAACCTCTAGGACCCTCAAGTTGTCGAGCAGAACTTGAACATACGAAAGTGCCAGCACAGTAAAATCAAATATATTATAGCTGCTTTTCCAGTAATTCTTTGGCTCCGCGTAGAGTTTCAAGATGAACTCAATGGTGTAAATGACAAGAAAGATCGTGTTCAGAGTAAAGAATACATCTGTGTTGCTTCGTTTGAGGTCCTCGATGGTTTCTAGGCCGACAACCAGTGAGTTGATCAAGATGACCAGCATCACAAAGGCATTGAAAATGGGCATCTGAAATTAACGAAAGCAATTCAGTGAATTGAACTAAATTGAATTTCAAATTAGAGTTCATGGTAGCTAAACTCCCCTAGAAGGCTCTCTGAATATTTGTGAGTTAACCTGAGGGAGTTTACATGTGAAAAGTAGACGTGTAACTTAAAATGCAGAAAGATTCTTAGAATTATTTTATGTTACCATTTGTCACTCAAGTATGATTACATTGCAAGGAAGAATGTAAGGCATTAAAAGTGGAGGAAAGACGTTAATGTCAAAAAACAACCTCCTTATAGTTCTGTATGATAATTTCCCTTGCCATTGTTGTAAAGCTTCACTCAAACTTCAAACTCAAAATCAGAAAACACAGTTTTAGGTGAAGGATAGCTTGGCTATTCCGAAGAAAAACTTATTACCTTCCGACGGCTATAATTTTTATAATTTAAACCTTCCTCGTGATCAACTCGAAACAAATTTTTTCACAATCACTTTAATTTTTTATGATAGAAATTACAAATAAAACTTCCTCAGTTATGACATTAACAGGCAAAACCTTCCTCCGGCTCCCAGCCGTGGTGCCGTCAATCTGTTTGCTCTCTGAGTTGTGGCATAGAAAGACATGGCTCGCTAACTATAGAACACCTCAGCCGCTAATTATTCATGAAGTGAATTCAGGTTATTTTGACTGCGAGAATCAAGGAAAAACATTTAGGCTACTCTATTGTCAATTTTGAAAAGGCAGTATAAAACACTAGCCTACCGTAGTGACTTGGCGAATGTGACGATGGATCGTAAAGTCCCATCTTTTCTTTTTCCTGTCAAGTATTGCCCTAGGAAAGACAACTTCTTGACCATTTAACACAAATACAGAGATGTAAGGTGCAAAATTAAGAATTATTACTCTAGAACTTCATAATGTTTTTGAAAAACATGTGAGAAGCTACTTCTTTCAATCCTCTTTGGCTTGACTCATGTTTATCCAACGAATATCCAAGGGACAAACGAGGTATTAAGAAAGCCTGTGTTAATCATTTGGCACCATGGTATCCGTCTTCTATGGTAAGCTGCATCTTTTATAAAGCATATAATGTTCAACAAATTTATGCAATTTCAGTCACTGAAGGTTACTTGATTTGAAAAATGTATGTAGAACAGTAAACCTTTTACATCTTTTACATAAATCAAAATCAAACAAAAAGCAAGAATGTTTCTTACCTATTGAAGTCAAACGTGTCGGCACCTATCTGCATCGTGCAAATGCTCTTAAATCAAGTTCTATTTTGTTTTTCCGGCAAAGGAAGGCAAAGGATATTTCTGCAAAATCACAACCGAATGTTGCCATAGTGTGCTGACGCAAGCATAAACACAGGGGAACCAGAAATGGCCTAAGATTTGTAATGAAGATGGTCATATAGCAAGTTGTTAGAGTTGGAAAATACTTCTGCATGAGCCGAGTATTGATTTATTTGCTTTATGAAACTGAAAGATACATCAAGTTGCTGAATTTGTAGGGAATTTGGTGATGAAAATATAATGCAAAGTAATTATCTATAACGCCCCGCTGGCCGCCTCTACCCAAGTATGTTTTGGGTAGCTTTTCAATTTTTTGCTGGTATTAAGAGTTTTGTCTAACAGTTAAGAAATTCATGTGAACATATCACGTGAAAGAAACATAAAAAATCATGACATGTCTTATATTAGAAATCATGGGCAATGTCTCTGGTTGGGATACATTGAGATATTATCAAGAGAAGCTATTACATTTTTAGAGTAAATCTCACTTCTCCAACAGTGATAACCCTAGGCTTGAACTGACACTACAAAAGGAATCAAGTATTATTGTTATTGTATATATGCATGTTGGAGACAGCAAAGACCTTTCTATGTGCCAAGAGTTAGGGATGATAAAACCCAAGTGTTTTGTTCATTGGATTTTTCAGATGGCAGAAGAAATCAATAAGATACTAAATTGAGGGGTCTTACAAAGAGTTTGCACAGGAATATAGCAGAAAGCTAAAAAGATCTAAACTTGTTCAAATGCCTATACTTTGCTTTTTAGGGCATATTTTTGTTGTCTTATGCTGGCACTGTTTGGTATGCAAAGGCTTTTCTGGATCAGGAACAGCCCTAGGGATTCCTTGTTCACACAGGCTACTAGGTGCAGAACATTGAACAGTACTGCATCTATAGATGACAAAATTCAATACTTCTTTGACCATGAAGCCAAACATTCTTTCCGAGAACAGTGCAAGAAACTACTGGATGACCCAACTCTAAAACTGTTAAATAGGTCCGCCAAAGTCACAGAAAAATGTGCTGGTACTCTAGTACCAGTTTGCATGGTTGATGGAAGACCATCACTTCTATTTACAGTCAGATCACATCATATGCCACATCATAGAGGGGAAATAAGGTCAGGTGGGCATTACTCGCCTTTTCAATTCAATAAATTTTTGTTCAAGATATTTTTCTTAATCAATTTTTGTAGAATATTATCTGTTAAGTGTTTCCAGGCTTTAAAAAACCAAGGCAGCACTGCAATTCCAATCTACAGTTGCCTTATTGGCCACAGATTTTTTCAAAAGCAGGGGTGGCTCTCAGCAAAAAATAACCTGAGTGTAACAGTTATAAATGCCAACATTTGGCATTGGTAATCTTTATTCAAGATGTTGCAAATTTTGAGAAGTTTTGCTTATTTCTAACTATGCATCAGAAGCTAGATGGTTATGAATAACTTTTGTTTGATATGTGAAGCGTTTTTTCACAGAGTAAGTGTTCAACAATTTCAAGTATCCTCTCTCTTCTAGTTTCCCTGGGGGAATAAAGAGTGATAAAGACCCTACAATTGAGGCTACTGCTCTAAGAGAAGCTGAAGAAGAAATTGCCCTGGACAGGAATTCTGTCAGAGTTTTATCCTCAATAGGACCATTTTTAGACAGGGTATGTTGGTAGCTTAATCAGAACCTTTTAAATTCACCATTTGCTGTTATCCAACATGAGCAAGAATTAACATTTGAGTATTTGAAGATTGAACTTTCCTCTTTAAATTACATTTGAATGTATTTTTGTTGCCTTTTTCAATTTAGAAGCGCACACTTCATATAACTGCTGTGTTTGGGTATGTCGGTGAAATTGATGTATCAAAATTGGTCTTTAGTGATAACGAGGTAAGCTTGAGTTTCTAGCCGTACCACGTCATATTCAAATTTATATAATATACTTTGCGCCAAAAACCCTGCTTACTTACACTTTCTCTTCCTCAGTTATTTCAATTCATGGTAAAATATTGATATAACACATAAACAAAGGTATAAGTTTTTTTATTTTTAATGTTGCCTTCTTGAGTATTCTATTACTGTTATCATATTTTGATACTGACTGCTTAGATCAGGAGCTTGTGAGTGAGTGATTAAACTAATGAAAAAAATATTGTAGATAATTATTATTTTGTTTAAGAAAAAGTATATACTAAACCTAGTAAAAATGAATAAGTGGTGAGTTTAATGTTTACATTTAGGCTTACTTATAAATGAAATTTTTTAGGATGCAGTTTTCTGTTACTATAAAGGTTTTCTTCTTTTGGAGCATATCCAATTTTGGTCCTTATTCATTCTTGCCCTTCATTGGACTCATTTCACCTCCCCAAAGGATAGTTGATAGGATTTTTTTACTTTTTACATCAATGAAGAACTTTTTTTAAAGGAACATTGGTTGATCCTTCATAACATGTAAAAATTTATAATATTCCAGGTTTCTGAGGCTTTCACTGTTCCTATTGCCGATTTACTGCAGGACATGAATAACAGGTACACAGTTTTTAGAACAGGTTGGAGACTCCCAGTATTCTTGGCAAGACAGTATCATATATGGGGGATTACTGCAAGCATGACTGATATCTTTCTTTCTATGATTACGCAATCTATGATTTCTATCAATTATGAGCGTAAGTTCTCTTTCCTCCATTATAAGATTCAAAACTCTTTTTGTAAAGGAAAATTAAAGAAGGAAATCTGATTTCCATGTGTATTAAATTGTTTTTAATAGTATTTTAAGAGAATTACTATTTTACAAATAATTAGTTGTGGTTGTCGTGTTTGGAATGCCTTTGATAAAAGTGCCTTAAATTTTATGTTGTCTGATGCATCTTTGACATTGATTCTGTCTTCTTGAACTTTCACCCTGGAATAACTTCTGCAATATTTCTTTTGCTTCTTTGGACTTCAAGAAGAATTGGTTGAAAAAAGACCCTGGATATGCCACACCTAAAACTATCTTCTTATCTACTTCTCATCTCAAGTTATAGATGCTTTACTTTTGTTGTGGCTTATAACTGAATCAAACTGATTTTTGTATTGCAATGACACTTTCACAGAGCTCTTTGTTATTTTGCTGGTAGTACATTATCTTTAGAAAGGATGCATTTTCAATGGAAATAGAATCAGTGTCTTTCAAACCTTGCTGGAACTGGAAACCCAAGCCCAGTGATTTCAAAAGATATAGCAGTAGAGCCCCATGTGCTAAGTAATATCTTCATCAAAAGCTGTGTTTTGTGACAGCATCTGTTGGAGCCAGTTGGCATGATTTTAAGGATATCCCAGTCTGACATACCCCAACCACATGCGATATGACTTCCAGGTTGCATACATTTTTAAAAATTAAACTATTGGTTTTTATTTTCATTCATATTCAAAGATTTATTATTCAAATTACAAGATATACAAAGAACAATTATTGTTTACAATAAGTATAATTCAATTAAAAATATAAAATGCTGAATTACATTCTCAACTTGTAATATACAAAAAACAATTCTTAGAATCCCTACTTCAGTTTCTAGAAACCCTTAAGAAGCGTTGTCTCAGTCAAGCCGTTGTAGCTTACACTACATCTGTACAATGGGCGGAATCTAGGAATTTTTATACGGCACTTGGCACATAGACATATGATGGATTAGTCTGACATTTTTGAGTTAGTCTGACAAATCCTTACCCAGAGTGATATTTTTGGGTTAATATTCATCAAAAGTGCTTTGGTCCTGCAAAGACAACAAATACAATTCTGATATTTCTATGTATAAATTTTAGAAGCACAGATCTTTTTGGGCTTTTTGAGATCTCCACATCTGAATCAAATGAATTATTCATCAGGCAAGGTTTTTCACACATTGCAAGTCATGTGGCCATCCTTTTTGGAAGTTTTAATGCTAGTTTCTGCTGATATTTTTTATTTTTTTTGAAAATGAGCTGATATTTTTGGGTGGCCTGTAAATTTGTCGGACTTCTTATGTCTAGGGTGTGAGTGCCCCTTTGGTGTCGGAGATATAACAGTCAACTCTCTGAAATTAGGATATATCTTATATATCATCCACTTGTTGAATGATGCTAAATTTAGTGGCCGACTGGCTCAGAATATTCAACTGTCTGTGAGGAGCTTTAGGGGGTGGGGGGGGGGGGGGGGTGATTGGTGTGGCTGATCTAGTAGACATCAGAAGTATCACAAGTATAAACAGGTCCCTATGATGTGTCAGTTTGGCATTCTATGACATGTCAGTTATTAGTAGTATAAGCTCATTATTTTGCAAAAGGGGCCAATTTTAGAATAAGATACCTTTTCCCAAGATGCAGAGGAGCCCAGTAGGCCACTGGTCACTCCTGCACTTCATGTGCTCCAAGATATTTGTCATAATTATTTAACTCAACACCTACATAGCATTGCATAATACCACCGCCCAATGAGAAATGTCTCAGGTAAACGGAGCTGAAGTTTCTATAGGATGTAGTACAGGGATGAAAACTTGCAAAAATCAGCCAGCCAGCATTTAGAAGCATATATTCATAAGTACTTGTTTAGTTTTCTGTATTTTTCATCTCTACTTATGAAACACAACAATCTTAGTTATAATGTGGTCTAAAGTACCAGCTTTAGGTTCTTTGAGAGTATCAAATGCGAAGGAAAAGCTCTTCAATTAATTATGTATATTGCGGATTCAATCTACGCGGATTAAACAGACCTGTTAGGATTTAGACACTGTTTATGACCAGCGTTTATCCTTTCGGGCTCCCTTCTTCCTTGTACTTGTAACAGAATATAATCTCTTCAATGACATTGATTTTTTTACTGAATGGAGTGGCCGATCGAAAGGGTAAACTGAGGGAATTTGTGACTAATTATATCAAGCAGGCATCCTGTGCAAACGTGTTTCATAAGAAACGTTGGTCACATGTCAGTGAGCGACAGTCCTGTTATTATTGCTAAATAACCCCACCCCCCCCCCCAATCACTTACCCCAAGAAAATGTCAAGAAATCACTCAATGCGAGTGAATAACCTGATTAACGTGGCAAAAATTAATCATAAGAAAACTGTCTAAATCCAAGCATGCCGCTTTCTGCGTCGGCATAAAAAGAAATTTTAAAATCACTTACACGTGTGCTTCACCAAAACAGTTTTTGAAATCGCTTTCCTGTTACCAGCAGGTGCTATTTCTAAGGTAACCAAGCTCCAAGCTTCCATCCTCGTACCAAATCAAGATTTCCTTTTGAACATTATTTCCTTCTTTGGTTTTGTAAGCTCGATGGAAAAGCAACTCAATGCAAGCTGTCAACCAATTTTCATGCATTTCTACGTAAACATAAATATTATTTTTAAAGAAGTAGATAGATGCTTACTTGCAAAAAATTAAAAGACATTCAGGATACATAATACAATTATTGATGGATATAAAGAGAAGAGCGCCTAAAGAATACCTTGAAAGACACTTTTCTGAGAACTTTGTGAGACAGATTCATCAAGATATAGCCTAGATATAATTTGACTCAAATGCCGTTCCTTTTTTCTTGTGCAAAAGACTTTCAAAATTATTTTCTGCCATAAATGGCATGAAATTGGCGCATCCATATTATGCAAAAATTGTCACCTTGAATGGTCACTTTGGGCGCTAAGCAGAGTAGTGTAAAGCTAGACTCGTGATTTGAGAAAAAAACACTAACATGAAATCCAAGATTCAAAATTAAATGCCAGAGGACTGTCATGAGATAATTTTGAAACGTCTCACTATAGTCCCTATGTTTGTCGTAAAAAAAAATTTAGAACTAATAATAAACTTGGATCTAATTCGTTTATTGAAGCACCTTAAAATGCACGTTGATTAGCTGCTAATTTTTCTCCCATCCATTCCTGACATTTCACTTTTTGCGGAATGTTAATGTTTTAGAACATGATTGATTTTGGACATTTAGGAAAAAAAGCTTTTTCTCTGGAAGGTTTCTTTTACAAAGTTTCCTTTCTTTGCTTTCCTAGTATGAAACGGAGTTATTAAAAATGAACTGAACGTATGATATTTGATATACAAAAGCACTGACCAGTTTAGAGCATAGATCTCAGCTGAGAGCAAACCTCTTTTGCATTTGGCCTCTCCTCCATTTTGCCCGACCAGCATGCCTTGATGAGAGTCTTGAACTCCTCTTTGATGTCTGCATCATTGGGTATCGATGGCCTCAGGCTACTAGCACAGACTCTGAATATAACCGCGTGCTGGTTCATTCCATTGTACGGGAACTCCCTGCTCCAAAACTGCCACATGCAAATACCTAACGAGAAGATGTCGGCGCTTGGGGTAGCTGACTTTCCTTTAAGCAGCTCAGGTGCCCTGTACGCAAACGTACCAGTGAGGTAGCTTCGGACGGGCGTGCTGGGGTCTTTCTCCGCATACTGGCAACAGCCAAAATCAGTCAATTTGCATACACCTTGCATGGTTAACATTACGTTTGCTGGTTTAAGGTCCAAATGTACGATTTCAAACTGCGTGATGTAATCAAGGGCACTCGATATGTCGATAGCGAAGTTGGCGTAGCGATCGAAGTCGATTACTTCGTCGTTATCGTCGATAACTTGCTGGAGATTTCTGCCGTCGATAAACTCCTGCACAATAAATCGCTCTTCTGCGTTCGGGCATGATGCCGTTATGAGTTTCACTATGTTTCTATGCATAAACCCGTAGATCTCCGGTAACGTTTCCGACTTGAAACTTTGCGCCGCCGCTTTCAGTTTTGCAGTTCGATTGATCTTCTTCAGCGCAACTCGCTGCCCGTGATATTCGGCCTCGTAACAGGTGCCGAAACCACCCGATCCGAGAGTTCGACGCACGTCGAACTCTTGAAGCTCAACTACATTACGAATCTTTATTATCAAGTCTGCCACCATGTTTACGTCTATAATTCTCTTTCATATCGCAAAGCCTTAGGCTCGCTGCAACTAGACAACAGTATGTGAGCGGCTTGCAAACTTTCAGGGTATGTTCCCGTGGGCCCCAAGGGAACAGGCCTCCAAAGCAGATTTGCTTGCGAATGCCCGAGCTGACAATAGCCTTCGAAGCAACAGGGGAGTCAGAAACAATGAAGGGCAACGCATTTTCATGAGAATACAAACCATTTGGCGGGAAAATATGTCAACAAAACAAACATTGTCCGGACCAGAATTTTTGTAGGACGTTGAAAAGTATAGCAGGAATTTCTGGCCTATTTTAGGGAGTCAAAGGAATAAAGCCATTGTATGTTGGGAATTCCCGGATTTCCGTCATGGCCACAGAAATACCAAAGAGAGGGAGGAGGTAAAGTGTACGAAAGCGAAAGGGAACTATTAACGATATGTTAACTTTATGACCTTCAGAAATTATCAAAAACAGAAATGCCAAGCCCATGGTTTCCCCCTTTTTGCACCTGCGTGTGAAGGAGATCCAATACAGGAGCCACTCATGTCGTGGGGAAGGATGGGGGGGGGGGGGGGTGTATCATGGGGTGGTTAGTGTCAACAACAAAAACTGTAGGGCCTATATAACAGAGGAAACGCGGTTAGAAAAATGTCGCTGTCAAAAGTAAACAGGAGCCAGAAAATGGTAAAATGCCCTCTTTCACCACCAAGATATCATCAAATTCTTCATGTGGTTTGTAGATATCAAAAAAGCTCAAAGCAAAAACAAGACGGAATAAAGTATCGAAGATTCAAATTCAATGATGTTTGAATAAATCATCGAAATAGACACAGCTAAAATACAGGTCAAAACCAAGCTGTCGACATGGGGCTGCCACTGTTCATGAGGCTTCATATTATAAAATATTCTAAACGTTAATTGTAAGTCATGTATTTCGGCGTCGCACTGAATTTGGCATACGCTTTGATGACCTTTTGAATAGCGTCTAGGAAATCCTTCTCAGTAGCTACCTGCAAAGCAATAAAAAAGAAATCAGTTAATCAGAAATAAATCAAGAATCTATGAGTCTTAAAATTTATCAATGAATGGGAAAGATGTTTGTGGTGTGATGGGAACCTGAGGATATTGGAAAGGTTAGATGGAGGGTGGAGAAAAAATGAGATTGAAAGACGGAATGAAAGAGAATTTGATGGAATGGGTTGGAGAATATCAAAGAAAGAAAGAAAGAAAGAAAGAAGGGAAGCAAGAAAGAAGGGAAGCAAGAAAGAAGGGAAGAAAAAAAAAGGGAAGAAAAAAGAAGGGAAGAAAGAAAGAAGGGAAGAAAGAAAGAAGGGAAGAAAGAAGGGAAGCAAGAAAGAAGGGAAGAAAGAAAGAAGGGAAGAAAGAAAGAAAGAAGGGAAGAAACAGCATAATGCGAATTTGAAAAAGGTGGACGGGAAGGAAGAAAAGTGTAAGAAAAGATGGTAAGAGCAAAATATGGGAAACATAGAAGATGGTGGAACAGAACAAGGTAATTAAAATGAGCAGGCCAGATGAGAAATTAGGATAAGAGGGGAGAAGGGCATATGTTTATAAACTCAATGGTGTGGCTGAAATCCTGTTATGAGCGGTTATCCAGTCATTGAGAGGGTCAAGAACTAAGGTGAACGCGAAGGCACTGAAGTTCTGGCTGCTTTGTATAAAGGTGACTTTACCTTGCGCCTGGATCGGATGGCAAACATGCCAGCTTCTGTGCACACGCTCCTGATTTCTGCCCCTGGAATGCAAGTCAAAACTCAAATCAAAACTAGCACAATTACATCTGAAACATTACAGCAATACTACACTTTCGCACAGGGTGTAAAAGTGTATTTTGTATTTCAGAGCGATATTTCACGACAAGACCGACACAACACAGAAGAAATTCAACCCAAGTATATTCACAGAAATCAACTTTACTGTTTTAAAGGATATTTTTTCCCTGCAAACCTAGACGAACCAAAGCCTACTATTAAATGGACCGTAAAATTTTAAAAGAAAATGTGAGCGATGACGATTATATGAGGTCTGAGTCATGACATCGAACTGTGTGATTGACAATTAGATCACGTGTTTAAATTATTTAGGGATGAGTAAGTATTATAGAGAGATGATCACGAATCTAAAAAAGAAATTTTCTTGGACTTATCTACATCGCGGATCTCAGCCCTCCACTAAAGATTCTATATATTACAGGCTGAACAGTGGGTGATTCCTAAACATCCTAGCCAAATTTAGCCTGACCTTAGCTAAATTCTTTACTCGCTTAGATGAACAACATAGCTGGACTCAATTCCTAAAAGATTTTAGGGGTTTACTTCACATCTACACCCTCCTGTGGAATAGGGGGAAAACACCACAAATGAGGCCTTCACTCTTTGCCTATAGGCCCATCGTTCTTCTCAAAATAAACTATGGCTAAAGCTCTAGGGAGCAAGACTAGGCTACCCATTTGTCAAAAGAGACTTGATCAGTAACAATAAAATGCCAACTTTTTACTAATGGCGTATTTGTTTGACATTGACCAGTATCAAATGAGTATAATAAGATTAACAAATTGATGGGAAAGATGCAGACTGATGATAAGTTTAACATTTCATTTACCTGTGCTGTTTGGACAGAGTCGAGCCAGCAGTTCATAACGTATATCTCGCTCAACGCTCATTGACCTTGCGTGGATTTTGAAAATGTGACTTCTTCCCTGTATGAAAATGACAAGAATGAGTGGGCCAAAGGTAGCCAAAGAGTGTGGTTGTGAGATTTGCTTCATCGGGACCAGAGGAAAAGATTAAAACCAGGACAGGCAAATATAAAAAACTGAGTGGTGATAACGATAAAACCTTAAAGTTGTTGATCATATAACTCCTGGTAGCTTTACTTTGGTTTTAGTTGATCATATAACTTTTGGAAGAATCAAAATTTTACCTAACATTTTATCTGTTATCAAAATTCTAACATTTTAACTTGGAAAAGATTAAAACTAGGACAGGTAAATATAAAAACTGAGTGGTGATAATGATAAAACCTCACAGTTGTTGATCTTATAACTCCTGGTAGGCTTTGGAGAAATCAAAATTCTACCTAACATTTTATCTGGCAAATTCTAAACCCATTTACACATTAAAGCAAATGAGAGTGATCTATTGCCAAATGTAGGGGCTTCTCTCGTGATTGTGAAATTCGTAGTTTATCTTGGTAGTTGCCATAACGATTGCTTAAAGATATTTTATACAACGTATTTTGGAAGCATGAAATGGGTGAAGAAGAGATAAAAAACCATACCTCAAGGTCCGGTAGGCCGAACTCGACTTTCCGGTCCATCCTGCCCGGTCTCATCAAAGCTGGATCAAGGGTGTCGGGTCTAAACAGGAAAAGGAACGTTAAGAAACATGTAAAAACAAAGACAATTACGGCGAAAGACTCTTAGTGCTACGCTACGGGTGCAGCCAAAACATAGGTGTACGTTTAAAGCGGAAGATCAGGTAGCAGAATGCACTTGAAGTGGTCTTGCCAAATGCATTAACGCATTACAATCCAGTGCAATTCATGTCCGCGGGTTTTGCCTCTCATGAAGACATAACGAAACCCCCTAACGCTACCTCAAAAAATCAAGCAGATTACCCTTGGAAAGACAAGAGCCTCGAATCGAAGCAAAGAGTGACGTCACACGCAAATGGAAGGAGCGAAAATTTAAAACGAACGTTTTCGGCAAATCAATTTCGAAAAATCATTCGCCATCCTACGCGTGCTTCACTCGCATTCCCGTGATAATCGCTAGCCCAGGGTTCGCAAAAAGGAGAAGGGAAGGGGCTCCCCCCGTCCGATCCAGATTTGTTAGTCACGTCTATTCCATACACTAGATAACATTCTCTGCTCAAGATAATGGTGATTTCTAATCTATTAATTTTCGATTAGATATACATCGAAGCAACATTTTTAGAGGAAACGAACCTGTTGGTAGCCATTAGTACTTTGATATTTCCCCTTGCATCGAAACCATCCAATTGGTTAATCAACTCTAACATTGTTCTTTGAACCTCGTTATCGCCCCCGGCGCCATCATCAAACCGGGCACCTGAAAATCAAACAAGAAAATTCACTTAGAGAAAAGTTCCTTTAAGCGCAGAAAGATAATCTTATCATCCAGAAAACGGATGATTCGTGGTATTTGATTGAGCAGATTGAATCAAAACATAAATAGCCTATAAACTGCTGCACTCTAGCAGAGCGTTGAAGAACAAACCAGCAAACAGTGGTTAATATTGCCGCCTCCCTTGCTATCAGAGCCTTCAGGGCTAGGCTAACTACTACCACAACAACTGAGAAGAGGCTGTGCCAAAGTCTTTAAAAAGGAAATTATAGATTTGCAACTTAATTAACAACGCCACTTCAATGCACACGCCAAAAGGGTGCAGATATGTTAAGACGAATTAGGAAGTTCCTTCTTTTACATCGCTTAAAAAGAATCGATTATCTCAACTGTAAACATATGGTCCTAGCATACTTCCAGACAACACTAGATAATAAAGTCTTCATTAAAAAAAGGAATCTCAATGCACGTTTGAATTTCTAGGTAAAGACAGACCTCCAACAGCATCGATTTCATCGAAGAATATAATGCAGGCTTTCTTTGATCTAGCCATTTCGAAAAGCTCTCTAACCATCCTTGCACCCTGGAAGACAGATAAATTACATTGGTAAAGATTGAAAGTTCGATAAACTAACTGACATGGTGCATTTTGCAAATGTTTTATTCAACACTAATACTGGGGCTCGCTAACTAAGCTAGTCTCATTCGCGAAGGCCTCCAACTACTTCAACTTATTCAAAGACACTGATATAAAGACAAGAGATATTAGCCTAGCTCCCAAAAAATTAAAGCGATTATGTTGAATTGTCGAGGTAAATAATAATTAGAGGAATCAAAATAATCGATTGTAAAAAAACCTTAAGCAAGCAAGAAAGATTTATTATAAAGCTTGGTTGCTCTTCAGCTGGTAAACAAGTATATCCTTGTTTACGTCGAGACTTGAATGGAATTGGGATTGCAACAAGAGAAGTTTTCTATAAGGGTACGAAATCCCAGTACAGTTGCCGCACTAACACGTACCTCGCCAACATACTTCTGCACCAACTCAGAGCCAATCACGCGAATGAAGCAGGCATCAGTTCTGTTAGCGGCAGCTCGAGCACAAAGGGTTTTGCCAGTACCAGGTGGACCAAATAGCAAAATACCCTTTGGAGGGTCGATACCTAAATTGACGAATCTTTCCGGCTGGAATAAACAGATACGAGACACGATCAATATTATACAGAGAAGGTGCAAATACATAGGAAAAAATGATATTCTGGTAAATATATATACTGGCCATGTCAATAGCTCTGGTTATAGATTCTTTAGCAAATGAAGACATATATTAATCCATAATAGTATTGCCATTATAGTGGGAAAGTTGGTGGATTCTTCATTTCACTCATTAAAGATATTTGAGAGAATGATAGCTCTTTCTATGCATAAATGTACATCAAGACGCTAATTTAACTATGGTGATGACATTGTGAGTGATTGACAATAGTCACTGATTCAAGATAAAGGCTTTTCACCTATGAATTTTCATGCACATGCAAATCATGCCAGAAGCATACAAGTGCCTTGTAACATTGCTGCAGAGTTTAAAGCCAGAAAAAATAAGACTCATCAAGTTCTCTTTCATTATCAGTCTCCTATTTTCTATGCTAATCAACATTCAAAATGCTTTCAATACTGTATCTAACACCCTATTATACTGTCATCCTTGACTGTTAAATGCTGGCATTAGTGGTAAGGGCATTATATGGTTATTACACATTTGATTGCAGGGAAATAAAGAAAATATCAAAGCAGGCCAAAAGGGCATAATAGAAGAGTATAATCATAGCTTTCATGAAAATTGACAGTGGAGATACTCACATGAAGTAGGGGCGTTTCAACAACTTCTCTAAGCTTGTCTATTTGTTCCTTGCAACCACCAATATCAGAGTATGTAACATCAGGCTTTTCCTCAACCTTAACAATAATAATACTTGCTTTACTAAAACTTTTCAAGAAGCTATTGCTAAACCAACAAAACAATTAGAATATCCTACCGGTGCTTTGGAGCAAAAAGTTACATGGTCCCTTAAAAAATAGCTAATGGATTAGTTGATATGGCTGTCATTAGAAAAGGGCCATATACATTCATTTTATCTAAATATGTGTCAATATAATTTTAACCATAAACTGCTTAGAAAACTGCAAATATTGAAAAAGCTACTACTGACAAAATACTGTGAAATACTGGCAGTGCAAAAATATACTAGATATACTATATATATATCAAATATAAGTCCTAATATTCAAAATTCTCATATTTTGCGGTTTTTACATATAGCAAACAACATTCTTTTACAAGCAGAAAGTTGAGTGATTAATTTATCATGACACCATGCAGAGACTGGCGAATAAAGACAAAACCAATTAGACCAAATTAGAAATGATTTAACAACTTGTAACTGTAAATTTATTATTGTTATGAAATTTGCTACAAACAACTGGTTGGTGATCCGTCTACTTTTAGTCACACCCTTGGTCTTGTTAGTATCCTTCTATGCATACTTTTGAATACTTACATCAAGAAGGGGTCATATAAATGACATACTAGTGATGCTTATATACACAGAATACATGACATATAGCATGATAACATGACAAATATAAACAAGCTTAACTGAAACATAAAGATTATGCAATGCAAAAGACTCACTTGCATCATGGTAACAGTTGGATCTATTTTTGGAGGAAGTGGAATGTGTATCTGGTATTTATTTCGATCCACCCCAACCCTCATTCCTTCTTCAATGTCAGTTGGGGCCACCTGATCGCCAAGGTCCACAACAAATTTTGCAAACTGCTTGACATTAATGATATACTTAGGATCATCTGAGTCTGCATTTATTATTTTAGTGCACCTGGCCACCTAATACAAAAGGAAAATCAATTAATTTAGCAAAAAGTACTCCTTATGGTCAACATACATATAAACATACAGTCCCCAGCATTACTGCAAGTCACACTGTCTGCACTTTATCATGTTTGGCATATTTCAAATGTACACAAGCATGTATACAGTCACCTGACAAATAATATGAACACAGAGGCTACCTCAATCTTTAACAAATTTGTCTCTTTACCTATAACTAATTAGTATACATTAACAATTCATGCAAATATCAACATAATTTTCCAAAACAAAATTTTCCAAATAAAAACTGTACCTGCAAAGGTTGATCTGAATGAAGAGTTTGTTTGTCTGCCGCCAAATCCCAAAGAGCTGGTGCGGCTAAGCCTGTGTCTGATTCTCTTATACCTGAAGAAACAAGCAGCAGACATGATCACTGATTTCAATTGGAGTTTTAATATCAATAATATCAATCTGTTCGTAGCAAAATGAGAAACTTGTATATTTTAAATAAAGATTATCACGCAATAGGTATATCAGTAACTTAAAGTGGTACTATTGTACATAGAAAGAGCTAAGAGCTGCGATATGATTTCATGTTCCATTTAAAAATCTTATTAAAATACATGATAAAAATGCTCTTATTAAGATAACAAAAACTAAAGGGATTAAAAATGATTTAGAAGTAAAATATGAACTAGCATGAATAAAAGGTTAATACCTAAGACTTCTGCTATGGAATTTAAAGCGTTAGCTGTGCTAATGTAGTATGAATGCCTAAAAACATAACTACAGTGGAAAAATGATCTTTGGCTTAAAAGGGGAATATGCAACACTTGTTTATCTTCATTTCTATGAATGTATTGGCCATATGTGAAAGGAACATTTCATGAAAATTCAATATTAACAGATAATAAGAATAACCTGTTAGTTCATCAACTTTCTTGAAAATTGAGCTTATGTCTTCTTCCCTTGCTTTAATTAATTTGTCATATGAGCCAGCTCCCTAAGAAAACATAACATGTCCACATAAAAGTTAAGACATTGGAAATGTATTCTTGCATGATTATAAAGAACTGAAATACATCTGCCTATTAAAATCAGTATTAGAGGCAGCCCTGAGAGGTATGATGTCAAGCTTTTTTAACAAAATAAGATTATCTACAAAATGAATAGAGATAAAAGTGGAAATCCAATTTGCAATTTCTTTATATTTTAAAACTATAAGTATACAAGTGCAAATGTTACAGGAAATGACTTACATATGTCTTTAGGACTGCAATATCACCTTCATCCAGTGCTTAAATAGAAAACGTTGAGAACTGATTAAAAATAGAATCACTATCTAAACAATTGATGGTTCTATTATTGTGACAGAGTAATAACACTTTGTTACAGAAGCGCTGTTTTCCAATAATGTGCATCTCAGCTCTTACTTAGAAATATGTTTACTCGTATTTAGAAATAAATTATGTCCATATTAAATAAGAAAAATTATCATGAGTCTTGTTGATTCCTCAACATATATATTCATTGCAAAGAAACATCAGTTTTCAATTTAAATCCCATTCCAGTTCATTTTTTGATTCAGCCTACAGTAGACTATTTCAAAAGGCCCTTCTCGTCATTACTTTTTTGTTCAAAATTGCAATTGACGCAAAAAACAAAAACCACGGATGGGAAATATGGTGAAAGACTCTCGTTGATAAATTTCGGTAAAAAATGATAAACTTTCCCAAGACTTTACATACCTTCAATCTTTTCTTCTTTATCATCTTTCTGCTTTACTTTCCTCTGGTCACTTCCTAAGTAGTCTGGCATTCTTCCTTACAAAGATAATAACTCAAGAAATTTCCAGTTTTGAGCGTCCACAATGAGAAAACACGGCCTAATGAACAGCGGTTTTTTCAAGGGAGCCTCGAAGGAGATTGCCTTCCTTTCAAACACTGGCCTCTCATTCACGACCTTGGCAACAAGATCGTGATTTATTTACGGTTGCTACAGAAACTGAAGAAAGATCAAGGACGTTTTGCAAGACGGCAAAAATCAAAAGGTTTTGAAGGTGTAAGACCAGAAATGGAGATTAGTAAATGGCATTTACCCGGCTGGCGCATAGAACAACGTTTCAATAACAGGGTGCTTATTGGCAACTGGAACGAGGAAAGGCGAGAGGTACAGCTTTCGAGACTCCTTTATTTATTGTCATATGACTAGGCCTTCAAATTGTGTTAAATGAAGCATTGAAAGATTGAGAGAGCTAGAAAAGGATAGCTTGTTCTCTAGAATTAACCTTCTGTAAGACAGAACTTCTTTAATTTTACATTTTCTCTTTTAGTTCAGACGAGGTAACTGGAAGTCAAATAGCACACACCGAACTGACTTTACAAACTATCGGAATTTCGTCCCAGATCACAAAAGTCGACAATATGCCATTTTGAAGAACGACGTGAGTAATCATAATAAAAACAATGAATCCTTCGTTACGCTCCTGCGATTTTCTCGAAACCTAGAGGCTTTAAAGCATAACTTCGAAATTTTTTTAGCGAAAACTTTGAGCAATACATTAAACAGAACGCATCTTTTTGCTTGAAGGGTCTTGACAAGAAATTGGTGTTTTCGCATAATGGTGCATACAAGAATTACTCAAACAATATGATCTCATGGTATGATCAGCAGTTTAATGGTCGAGAGCTGCATGAATCAAATTTGCCTGCGTGGCGATCATGGGATGGAAGAACGCTGGCATGGGCGCCAGAGCGATCCGATCATCCACTGCAAGGTAATCTAAGACAATTCTTTTCAAGATTAAGCTGAATCCGTTCTAAAAACACCGATATTATAGATAAGCGACTGATTAAGCTGAACCCTAGCCCTATAAGAAACATTGATATTTCACCATGGCTTTTTGTCAACATATAGTGTTGCATTGTTTAATATTCAAGCTAATGCTGAAACCTAACTAAAGGGTTTTCTACTCTCGCTTTCTAACTGCTCCAAATAAGTTTTATGGGTAAAAACTTTTATCTCTTCAATCTAAATCTTTTTCATCCCTAATAAGATCATCCGAATATCATTGATCTGAATATGTTGTTAGTTAATGTTAATCAATCTCAAATCATATTTATGCATTTTTCCAAAGAACAGCGAATGTGAATTTTCCATAAAGTATTCACACAAGGTCATTAGAAAACTTCTATTTCCTAAAATTTTCTAATAGAAACATGAAGTCATTGTAAATTTGTATCAAAACTGTTTCCCATGCATCAAAGCCAAAAAAGTACTTTAAATAAGTTGATTTGATTTTAATAAATTCTGCTTTTTCTAAAGCCTAATTGATGAAACTAATGATTTTGTTACAGGTGCACCAACAAATTTTGGATTACTTGCAAAGAAGCAGGCAAAGCAGTTACAAAACAGTAACAATGTGCCTGAGTACCAAACGACTTATGAAGGTTCCTATAAAAGTCTTCCAAGTCAAAGTTTTGTAACACAGCACTTTTCAACTCCAAGACACCTATCAAGTCATTTTAGTCCACTCATCAAAGTCAACAAAGACTTGCACTTAAGAAATGCTACAATATGCACTGTACAAGAACACCCTCCCAACTCACTAGTGTTGCCTGTTTGACCATGCAATTTATGTTGCATTGTAGCCTCAAAATTGTCTATTTACTCAATTGAATAGTGTTTTGAATGTATAGAAATAGGTAAAGTAAGTCCTTTTTTTATTTATCATAACATTTTAATCTACCAATGGCATTTAAGTAGTTAATTAATTGATGTTTGTATGTTTATAAGTATTACTAAACTAATAACAAAAGTGAAAGGAATTGCAGTGTGCCTTTTCTGTCCCTGGCTATGGTAGCTCTTAAGAGTCATGTGAACATTTTTATCAAACATGCAACACCCATCTTTACCAAAGTTGTTTAAAATACTCCTTGTTTATAATTGGTGACATCTACAATCCCGGACAAAATTTTTGAGACAAAATACAATTTCTGAAATTTTCTACTTTATGTCACCTCTATAAATTCCAATCCCCCCTTTCCCCTAATCAATGTTGGATTTGTTGTTCTGTCATTTCTCCTTCAAAATCATTCATTTAACATTGAATTGGGGAGGGGGGAGTTATTATTGAAAGGAAAGTGAAAATATAAGCTTTCCTTGAAAAGTCTCAACCATTTTGTTCGGGATTGTAGTCCTGGTTGGGATATGCATTTAAAACTGACATCCAGAGCAAAAGCCGCGATTGATTCCTTCAAATCGTTCTTCTTTCTAACGTCTATTTTCATATGACGTCATTTCTGTCTTCATATTGAGGCTCCAGTCTTTTTCTGTGGCTAATGTACCTAATATTTACAAAACATTTTTAAAAGAGGTAACTATATTGGGTTAAACAGGGTAGACCTTATTTATCAGTTCTAGATTGGAACGGATTTAATGCTTCAGTTGAAACAAAATCACGTAACGAGTTCTTTCTCTTCTTACTGAAGCCAGCCATTTCTAGAGACTCAATAACTACTGCCTAGTAAGTATTTTGGCGGGAATTCTAAGGCTTTTTAGCTTCTTGCTTGTAACGTCAGCTGCTTCAAGGCAAAAATAAGTAAAAATTTGAGAAACTACCGCTATAATGAGATGAATTGGGTCATATGACATCAACAGCTCACACGAAGAGGAACTCATGCTGATCAATAAACAACTCATTTGCTAAAATGTAGGAAAAAAGTAGGCCTGGCATTCGGGAGTTGGACTTCAATAGAAAAAGACAAATTTTTAGACTAGTGAAAAGGCAACTAACTCGTTTAAAAGGTTTCTGCTCTGCATTAAAAATTGAAAATATTTACTGCTTTATAAGGGGTGCTAAATGGGTTTTTGATTGCAAAAGAGTTACCAGGATAATTAGTTTGATTAAATTCTTTATTTTTTTACCATGTTTACATTCAAATATATTAAGTGTTGCTGCATCAATAGTATCATTGATACGCAGTTTTAGCTGGGTGAATAGTTCTCCAGCGAATGGGAACAAAAACATCTTAGATAATCCTTTCAATTCTTTATCAGTTGGAAAACCTTGCGCAGGACAAGGTACGTATGTATCGTTGAAGATCATCGAGAGGGATGTTGTCGAAGCTAGGATCTTTTAGCATGAAGTAGCACACTCGCTCATTTGTTGTTGAATAAGTGAAGTTATAAAAGCAGGCTATGCTGGTTATTATATTCTAGTGTTTGCTGAAGTTTTGTGAAAGTATCTGGAATGTCGATAAGACGGCTCCTGAAATGTTGAAAACAATTTTTTATAATGAACCTGTGCCATCATATCGGAGCGAAAATTCAATTCATGCCATTTGCAGATATTTCTTATAACAGTATTTAATTTGCTGTTAGAAAATTGATAATCATGTCTGTCAAACGTGTAATGGTTATTTCATGTGCAATTTTGCTTGTTCGAATTAGGACTCCATTTCAAAGTCAAAGTCGAGTGACCCAACCAGACACATTCATGCTGCGTTGGTCTTTTGGGCTGACCTGCGTCCAGGCTCGTTCCTTAAAACTGAGAACGATTCTTCAGTTTGTAATGATATTGGCCTGAGCAAGATGACTGCGTTGCACAAGCTAGTCGTGTACTTAGCCTTGCTGGGAGCATATGTCTCTGCCTGGAGAAGCTCTTCAGTGTTACCATGGGGCGTGAGGAGCCAAAAGAAACCGATCGATGTCAGCTTCTACAAATTTTGGATGAACTCTGTTTTCGATGGGCTCATGAAGTATGATTATGACACCTGGTTTTCGAGATTTGTAGACTTTCCCCCCTCTCTCAAAGAAACTGTTGGGTCTAAGCTCTCTTGCCCCGTGTTCCATAATCGCCACAAGCCGTCAAGCGTGCACCGTTTAACACCCGGAGACATCACAATTGTTGCCAGCATTGGGGACTCGACTACAGCTGGTTTCAGTGCCAGGTCAAAAGGGATCTTCGATCTTTTCGTCGAGTTTCGTGGCATCTCCTGGAGTATTGGTGGCAAGGGACGGCTGGAAGAAGTGACAACGTTACCCAACATTCTTAAAAAGTACAACCCTTTGGTGACTGGGTTTTCAACTCGAACGACACCAGTTTCGAAAAGGAAAGATTTTGGCTCTGGGAATAACTTTGCAAAGTCAGGTAAGGTGCTGTTACGAGGGCCCTTTCTAATTGTTGCAGAAAGGCTCTATTGCTAAATACAAGGCTTTCCTTTTATGTGCCGCTTCGGTGCGTTTTTTATATACATTTTATTGGTGCTACACATGATGTGTCTGTAGAAAATAGTTGATGATTGTAAAACTTTTGCCTGCCCGCAGCCTAATTTGTCTGGTAATACCCACCAAAGCCCCTTTGAAGCCCCCTTGGCTGGTTAATAGTTCTGTGCCAGTCCACCTCTGGTAAGATTGCTACGGATTCCGTTAAGTTGCTTTGCTTTAGACCAAGAACTGGCTCTCAAGATGCCTTGAACGTGTTTTATCCAGTAACTCTTGTAAATGGCACTTTGTCACACATTCAAAGCAGAAAAAGCACCTTCTATACTGTGTTAACAGAGTTTCACAGTTATTGAAGTTATATACCCAACGAAGTGCCATTAATGCGCATTAGGAACTTTGATAATAGATTTTCAAGTTTGAATTTGAGTTGAAGTAGGAAATACGAAGAAAACTATGGAAATGAAAGAGTCCAATCAGCTTAGAAGTACGAGAAAGCCTTGGGCTTGACCAAGTGGGACATTGTGTAAAATTACTTGATTCTTGTAGCTTTTTTAAGCGGTTATCGTCAAATTCATCTTGCTAGGAGCGACAGCAGAGTCTCTGAGTGAGCAGGCTGAGGAATTGGTTTCCCACCTCAAAGAGAATAAAGAAATAAGCTTCCATAATGACTGGAAGTTGATCACAGTTTACATCGGCGCTGAAGACCTCTGCATGGCGTGCTTCGACCATGACCTGGCCTTGAAGAGCTTTGCGAAACGAGTATCACACACGTTGGCGAAAATACGCGAGAAAATTCCACGTGTCCTTGTAAACATCGTGCAAGTCTTCGATGTCACCGAGTACAGTAAACAAACCAGCACGTACTGCCAGTCATTTTTGAAGGTGACTTGCCCTTGTGCTGTTGGGAGGCATCGAGCATCGGTATCAAGACTCGCTAAGCAATATTCAACTTTCCTTACGAGGCTAGTAAACTCTCCAAAGTAAGTGTAAATTGTAGAGCAATTCTTGTTTTGTTTTCTGTTTTCAGAGAACTTTGTGTTCTGAGAACATTGTTTTCTGTGTATTACAGCAGACAGATAGGGTTGTCATGTAGATGCTGATATAAGTGCCTCATTGTAGATTGCACTGCTTTTGCAGTAACCTTGCATATTAAGCATCATGGTAATAAAATTCGCATTGATATTCATCTAGATACAGAGACACACAAGACTTTGCAGTTGTGCTGCAGCCGTTCCTCTCGGGCGCTTCATTGCCTAAAACTCTTTTTGGAAAAGTTGATTACTCCTTCTTCGCGCCAGATTGCTTTCACTTCTCTGCCAAGGGTCATGCTGCCCTGGCAATCTCTCTCTGGAATAACATGTTGCAGCCAGTTGGAGTGAAGAAGACAAAGTGAGTATTTGTGATGATGACTTCAATCTCCACGTAATAGCCTTATACATGCAAAAAGACTTGATTCAAGGGGACCAACTGGAATGCTTTGGAGCATTACAAATCAAATAATGCCCCATTGTGCTCGTTAATGCACCAAATGTGCAGCACATTCAATATGTTTGCTTGGCTAAAAAAGCAAGAGGTCATTAGCAATGACCAGATACAGTTGTTTTTTGGAATTGGAGAAAGCTTTGATTTTACTTTCAATGCTTGCTTATAGCACGTTGCCTGAAGAAATCTTTCAAATGTTACTGAACTTGCATTTCAATGAATTCTCCAATCTTCAACAGCTATGCAAGCATGTTTTCCATGCTTTCCCTACATCTTTTCCAGAGTGCAAAATACATTTTTCTTAGATATATTGAGGCTACATATCTGAAGCAAGAAAACGATGCTTTGCTCAATGAGCCTAAATCAACGAAAATGCTTCTTGAAGCTTGGTTTTAATCGCATTTAGGCCCAAGTTTTCATCTTTCAGTTTGACTAGATTGAACGGTTTTGCAGTACGTGAAGCTGGCAGGCAACCTTTACTTTGGCTTAGCACGAATTTATCCGCAAAATCATTTTCTAAGGCCTTAATATTTCATTTTTAGCTGGCATGTTTCAGATAAACTAAGGTGTCCTCGTCCAGAATTCCCTTTCATATTTACGAAAACAAATTCAAAGGAATACCTCTCAGCTAGGCCGCAAATTAGCCCATTGAAACGCCAAGAGCAAGAAGTGCGCAATGGAATGGGTGCGTCAGAGAAAGAACACCAGGAAGGAGGTCAGGGCAGAAGCGAGGTCGGCCGTCAATCAGTTGCAATTGCCATTGGGAGTGGCCTCGCAGTGGTAGCATTGGCGGTTGGTGTTGTGATATTTGTCGTGAGAAGGAGGCAAAATGGCGGACTGTTAGCAGGCGGAGCGGCTCCCAATTATCAGACCGTTGGGGAGGAGACGAGGCTTTAGCGGATTTGCCCGCCTTTGCATTTGACGACAGCTTTTGTTACTAACAGTGAATGAATTATCTAAGAAGTAAAACATTGATTGTAACTAAGTTTAAACTATTCAAAACTTTTATGCAGATACTCTGCAAATCATTTATATTATATCTGCATTTGCTTTCTTCACAATAATTGTTGGAATAAGTCTTAATTGCTAATTTGAAGTAAAGATAAGTTCATTATTGCACAATGCAATTTTTTCCGCATCGTAGTACATTTTTCTCTGATAATGACTATTACTTTAGGTTTATCTTTGAAGAAAAAGCGCTTACACTCAGAAGATAATTAGAAAAAATAACATGCTTAGGTAGACAGACCGGTATTGCTGAGACAGAACATGTTCCAAATATTTTTTAGTCTTGATAACATTAGTTTTTCAAGAAAAATGGGTTGCACTTGTCTGATCAAAAAGTAATCCCGAGTGTGGCTAACGACAAAGTAGAAAACCTTTCCTTAGGGCATTGCATACCAACTACAGTGTAACCGCTGCCGTTTTAAATGCAACAATAAGGCTCGCTGTATGCCGATGCCTCTACGACGATGATGTATCTTGGCTTTGGAGTGCCTCTTAGTTGCCAGCGTTTGCCAGAGAGCCTGGCATTGTAAAGTGGATGCAAACCTGGCATTCTTTCTTCTCTGCAGTGAATAAAGAATATTGTATCCTGAAGTGATGTTGCGTAATTTTCATTTCTTGGGCCAAATGTGCGTTCTAAAGATAGGCAAATGGACCTCACGATTGTGCAATCGATAGATTTTGATTTTTCCATTGCAAATTATTTTACCAAAAGCTTCCAAAATATGAGTTGTAGTTTTACAAATACAATCTCAAAATCGCATAGCCCCTAGTCTCAAAGCGTATCAACAATGAACAATATTAGGCAAAAATGATGCAAATGTTTATTAAAGTTTGAAAATGAAGAGAGCGATGACAGCAAGAATAGGTCAAACTTTATGTTCTGTACAGCGAGATGTTGGAAAATATCCAAGCTTAATTCAAAGCTTTTTGCCTCTTCAAGTAGCTGGTCTCATTTATCTTAAAACACCAGGGGGATTCTTTCAACAGGTTGAAGCAAAGCCAGATCAAGAACATCACTCAAACAAGAAATTATCAAATATTTACACAAGTATACAAGAGCTTGAAAAGAGGCTATGAATTTTAAGGAACTCTTTCAAAAAGACAATGGAATTTATACGCGATGCTGTTGCCACAAACTTCCCTATACCTGCTATGGGTCAATTCGCGTTTTGAACGTTCGCTAGGCCAACAAAAACAGCAAGCGGAACATCTTTACAGGGTCTAAGCCTATCTTTAAAAATTAGTGGCGTAAATGAATTTTCGAAGAATTTCGCGAAAATCCAGACAATATCACCAAATGCTCGAACAAGCGAACTATTGTGCGCCATTAATGTTTAATCGTCGGAGTATTGCGCGATGCACCTGCGCTAAAACAAAGGATAACTTTGATATTGACAATATCAGGAAACATGCTAGGACGGACCATTTGCTGGCGCATGGGGGGTCACTCCTACCGGTCATTGAAAGCAGGCTTGTACCCTATCCACCGCAACAACATTTTTGGAAGGAGGCTATAATTTGAATGCCAATCGGTACAAATGAAACCCTGTCTTTCAAGAATATTGTCTTTCTATCGAAATTGCTGTAACCATTGCCTAGAAGGGATAATCTACCCTTATATTCGAATAACTAGGGCAATAAAATGTCAAGGGAGCAAATTGTTGAATCTCATCATTTAATGCATGAAAGGCACTCACCAGGCTCCGAAAATAACTCTGTGGAAACTGCTGATGTCAGATCTTTTCGAAATCAGGTCATTCAATTTTCATCATTCATCTTCCCCAAGGTGGTTTGGATAAAAGAACTGTCACCTTGAATGAAATTAGCTTTAATGGCGCTTTGTGACAGGTTAAGGTATTCATACAATTTGGAAACAAATTGATTTGATAACTATTATAAAAAGCCCTTTTCTTAGTTCAAGAAGCCAGTAAACTGACATAGCAAGCGTGTAAAACTTGGGTAAACATGGGACTGTAAGTATCACAAACTTTGCAAAAGACGCTAAAATTAGTTACCTTTTACCATTGGGCTAATTATATGAATTGTTAAAAGGCAGTGAATGCATGAGTTCAGTTTTATCAGAAGTGCCTTTGATAGGTACACAAAACGTTTATTGACTAATGAATATGAAGGCAAACGAGAATTATGCATACGTGACTTCTTGTATATTGCAAATTTTAATAGCAAAGACAGAAGAGTAAATTACCAAAATCAAATTGCTACTTGCATCTCCTTTGTAAATAAAGATATAACGCAATTCCAGTTGTATAAACACACATTACTATAAGGAGTTTGTTAAGAGGCAGTTGCTCTCTGCAAATAGTGAGGAAGTCTCTGCAACCTTCTTCATTCACTCTAACTAACATCGTACACTGTCATTTTTTGTCATCACCTTTTTCGATATTGGACCAACATGTTGAAAAGTGGTCGTGTGGCATGATGGCCTGGCCTTTAGACAGTCTGAATAGGGCTAAAGGAGTTTTCTAAGGTAAACTAGTCGCAATATTTTTTCAATGTTTGGAATAGCTTAAGCTTTGGGTTTTTAAAACAAGGACAATGACATGCTGTGCTGTGTCCATGGATGTTCACTACACCAAACAATCTGCAATTGGTGCTGTTATAAGGAATATGATTCTCGCAAGAATATCGATTGTGCTGCCTTCCATATAGCCGTGACAATTTGGACGATTGCCCTTGATGCGTGTGCCCTTACAATCAACAAGTGTTTTGTAGAGTGAGATGGAGAGGCGATAAATCATTAATCGCAATCTCACTCTTTCTCGATGCTTTTGCCTTCTCTTTATTTATACTACGATCAACACGTGTCATTGGGTCTTTGCTGGGATTTTCAACCATGCTACAGCATCAGTAGCCTTGTTTTCGGGTAGCCTTGCTACTTATCAAGCCAACAAGTTTTTATCATCTGCGCTGCGAAAAACAAAGGCGCCTAATCGCAGCTTACTTGATGCCATTGATATGATGCATTAAGCAAATTAGCTAGAAATTAGATTGTAGAAACTAGCTAGAAAAAGTGAAGCTTACCCTAAAAGTTAAAATCAGGGACATCAGAGTTCTTGATCTCTTCTTAAAGAATACAATACTACAAATTCAAATTGGGAACATTCAATGTAAGTTAAATGCCCACAAAGGTGCTCCTTTTTGCACCGAAATGCGTGGTCGCAAAGCAAGGCTGCGCAGGTGCGTTGACATAGAAACCAGAACATGATGCGATTTTTGTTGATGTGGGTCTGGTCCGTTTCCTTCGACTTGGAGTGTTTTAATTATGCAAAAACTGGTATCGCTGTTTCTAGCTATTATAAAGATCCCTACCACAAAGAACTTGTTCAAAGATACTCCTGCCCTATTTTCTCTACCATTTAAACACTATATACAGAATTATACGCTCGTTGAAAATTTCTGCCCTTGATTAATCACGTAGAAGTGACTGCGCAGCAATTTCTCCTCCGGCGTGTAGAGCTTCAGTACTTCTAAACATGTTTAGGCTTTGCAATTCAATTTTTGTCATTTAAACCACATACGAGCTGGTCATAGCTGAGCCAAGCTGGCGTAATTGGCCGATAAATCTAATAAACGGAATGTCTTTCAATTGATGTTTCAGCGTGTTGCAAGCCAATCTGCTGCTTGTTATTTTAACCCTGGCAACAGGACGAATACTGCGAAGGAACTGCGGAGACTTTGCCGATTTCAGTCACGTGAGGAACAATAATGCTCTAGAAGGTCATGTTCTTAGTGTATTCACCGGACTGTTGCCTGCGGAATGCCAAGAGGAATGCATCAACCACGTGCGCTGCAAGTCCATAAACGTTGAATTGAATGGAAACAAGACATGCGAGCTGAACAGCAGGACTGAGGCAGATGCAACCGACAGGGTGACCGTAGTGGCGAGAAGTGGCTGGAAGTTCATGTCGACGTCATACAAAGACCCACTGGTATGGCATTTGTACAGTGACGCATTTACCTATGGGTCGACTGAGCACAGCCCTCTGCGGTTTATAATTTTAAAGGGCCCCAAGCAACATCTTCAAAAGCCTCTATATAGTGCCATTGGTGAATTGTCTAGCATGACACAAAACGTCTTGGTATACTTTAAGGGTTCCCAAGCAACCTTAGGCCCAGGGTCCCGGTAGTTGCAAATGTGGTCCAGCATTTGTACGGTGCTTTGCGAAGGAATACCTTGTCTGAGCAGCAGTTTTGAGATCAATATCGATATTTCAAGTGGCTGCTACACTCGTTAAAGCAGCATTGAATTCCTTGATAGTAAGCACGAGGATTTAACTCAATATCTACAAGTTAGTTGTCAAAACATAACTAGAGACTTTACTTGCCAACGTTTCCTCAGAATTTTGCATCAAACGTCGAATTACCACTAACTGTTTCTGTACCTAAAATCTCGTACAGTGATAACTTTTTACAAACAAAGCCTTGAACCTCAATGCTAGCAATCAAGCTGAAACTCTCTCTCCAATAGATCGGGCATCTGTGCAGAAGAAAAAATCCTTGCGGAGGCAATAGACTATGCCTTGATGTCTGCTTTGCCCCTGGTTATGTTTGCCACGATTGCCACGAGCTGAGCACTGGTGCGGCTTGTCGCAGAGGTAAGATGACTGCGGAGGAGCACATGTCAGATTCACTGATCTTATGCTATTTGCTTCCGTGCTTTTAGTAGAATAAGCATTTTCCCCTGGCTCGAGACAGAACATGAATAAGTTCGCAGAAAAATTAAAGCTTTATGGATCCAAAAGCATCATTAAAGGATTTTCTTCAAATGCGCACGATTTTAAATGCAGCTGATCATGAAGTTGCAATTGTGCATCAGTCGAAAAATTTAACACATCAACAATAAACACTGTAAAGGATTCTTTGGAAAACAAAACGTAATGTTAATTGTTCACTTGAGTGGGCATAAGGGCAATTAATGTTTGATACACTAAGATTCAAATGAAATACTTTCTCAAAAACATATGAACGCATGGCTTAAACTCCATATTATTTAATCCAAGTTCATCCAGAGGGTATCCAGGCATATAAACAGTTACTTTGTTAATAAAACGAGAGGATCGTTACGAATGAAGTGAGGAATGCTATTTCTAGCCCCATTCACAAAACTTTACACAAAAATAAATCTCATTAGGTAGAAATTTGTTGTGCCTCTATTGGAATTAGAATTAGAAACATTGTTTTTAAATCAAGAAATTAGGAGTCTGCTTTAAACAGAAATATTTTGGACAAACTTTCAGAAGTGTCATTGAATGCGACCCGGATCCAATGTGTAGTGTGTTTTCGGTACATACCTTTAATCATAATCATAACTGTTTGTTGAAATGCCAGCTCGTGACTTGTATTTTGCTGATTTCATGTTTCTTCTGTAGGTCCTAGGTTCAAAAACATTGCACGGGGTAAGAAAACGACAGCAACAAGTAACTATTACAGTGATCAAGGGGGTTCGGGGAATATAGTTGATGGTTTTTATGGGATGTATCATCGTAGTAAGCTCCGCTGTCTGATGTTACATAAGCCTGGATGGTTGAGTATTGAGTTTGGTGTTATTGCGGAAGTGCATAAAGTGGCTATTCATGGACGCACTGATGGACATCATGACGATAGACAAAAAGCGCTGACTATGCTTCTTGGAAACGCAAATTATCCTAGTGCCAGTAACATCTATACATCAGATACTTTCGCTCTCTCCAAGCATGGTCACATAAAGACATTTGGATTCAAACCCCCGTTATTTGTTCTTTTTTTATTTGTTAAGTCGAATAACAATTATTTAACAATTTGTGAGATTGTTGTGGATGGCTTCTTATCCATGTGAATGCCAACAGTTTGCAATCAAGTGACCGCTTCACAAATGTCTTTTTACGTTCAATCTAGTGGCGACGTCTATAGATACTTGAACCGGGAGTCACAAGGAGTCATGTGCCCCCCCCCCAAATTTTCAGCATTTGCAGTGAAAGCTACTCAAACCCCTTAAGTGGCTCCCCCTGCCGATATATCCTCCCACTGAAGTCTGTACCTGGCATTTTCAGCACCTGTTAGGTAGTCATTGATCATTTGTTTACAATATTCAACATTCAATATCGACCATTTGAGGTTATAGGAGGTTAAATGTACTCAGCCGGGGAGGGGAGAGGGGGTACTTGGTGGCGGTATGTGCACTTAAGAAACTTTGTTAACCAAAGCAAGGCTGGTATTGACAATGATAGAAGAACACGGTTGATAATTTGCAATTAACAAACGGAAAATGTAGTAGCTAATTTTGAATGCCACGCAATCTGTAGCTAACATTGTGCCCACTCTCTCTCAGTATATATAAGCTGAGCAAGATTCAAGCTGAACTTAAACGACGCAAAAGTTATGAGTAAATTTAAAGAGATGGGGTCGGCAAAGGAGCTCTTGTCCAGTCTATCACACCCCTAAGTCTGTATCAATGCAGAATTCTTAATGAAGTCAGGCTTTAACCTGGTACTATTCATTGACAATATCCCCAACAAATAAATTGAAGGATATAAAGGCCTAAGCAGAATCACAAGTTTCATAAAGCATTCACATTGTGGTTTCTATATTATCATAATATAATTCATAAAAAGGAAGTGAAGAAGTTTAACAAGAAATTCTTGTACCGGGACTTACTTACTATTTCATCATGTCATCGTAGCTGCAGACTTTGCAAATCGTGGGAGCTAACCATCTCCATGCCTTTGACTGCTAGGCCAAATGTCCTTTCAACACTATCTTTTCAAATTGCATGCACGCCAAATGCTTTTGTTGTGACGTTCCCAAAGGTACATAATGACGCATGCTTCTTCTCATAGGAGGTCAAGGTATAGTCCCAAGGTATAGGTAAAGTCCAATTTCACAGCACAGACAATTCAAATTCCACAGTTCAATTGCAAATTCAATCTACAGTCCCATCCCCATGCCCTTCAACAAGTAATCTTGATTCGAATACGATAGAAATGATGCAAAATAGCTTCTACAGAGAATAACTCTTCTTCTCAAATATAAATTGATATGCTTGCAAAAAATTTCGATCTTGATTAGCTAGTCCAACCTCTAAGTCAATGTTCAGGAGCTATTGCGAGTGGGAGAACGGGAGAGCTACAGAAACTTTACATAGTATCGGCGTGTAGCTTTACATTTACAAAGTTTTATCCATTGTAAGAACTTGAATAGAACTGATTGCAAGTGGCCTGTTTATATTTATTGGAATCGTAGAAGAATATTGCTATTTGAGGTATCAATGTATGTATGATGTATGATTATGTATGTATGATTATGTATGTATGTATGTATGATTATGTATTCAGCCTTTCTTTCAGCCTGGATTATAAATTAAAATAAAAAAAGATTCAATATTGATACAGCAATCAATTTTAGACCTCATTTCCTTGAGAATAATTAGATATCAGGTCAAAACTCATATCATGCAAATGGAAAAAAAATCTTAAGGTTTCACACATCTGGTAAGACCATATAGGTATCACAATTTTGTTTTCTTTTTCAGCTTACCTTCATTGCACTCACGAATAATATTGATTTCATATTAACAAACTTCAGCACGTATTATTAATTTTCTATGCACACGATAATGCTTAAAATCGTTTATTAACTGCACAATATAGATTTGAAGTGTTTCCTAAACAAGACATTGTACATGTTTATCATGGTGTTTTTGAATATTTGACGTTATTCTTAAACTTGCTGAAACTGAGAAGTATTTCATTTTGTTTTTAGAAATTAACGTTATACTTTATTTGAAAATGTATGTATGGATTCAAAAGATCAGCGTTTCTTGAATACGACTCGGCATTTGAACCAAAAAATAGCCTTGTATTCGTTCAATTTCTTAGAAAATGGGTGGAAGTAACCATCAGGCTTGCATAATTTAGATCGGGCATTGATGGCTGCCAAAAAGAAAACTCAGGAAATGATTGGAAATATCTTCAACGCAAGTCCCTAATGGTCATTTCATTCTGTTCCGCAAAATATAGAAAGTGTAGGAATGCTTGTAACTAAGATGGTACACACAAAGCTATTCTCTTGGATGTAGGGCTTGATGGAAATCAAAATGCATCTTGGTAACTATGGTATTTGACTGACCAAGATGATACGATCTCTTCTTGGCAAAATCTCTCTAAACCAAAGGGCGTCGTAACTTTCGATCGTCTCAACACCAAGGCTAGTTTCTACTTTTACTACTTACAACAACTAAACATCAATTTCATTATGAAATCAAAAGCCTCGTAATTCTTTCTTCCGCTAAATGTTGTGACCATCAAGCTTCTAATA
Source organism: Nemopilema nomurai (assembly GCA_003864495.1). Lineage (NCBI taxonomy): Eukaryota > Metazoa > Cnidaria > Scyphozoa > Rhizostomeae > Rhizostomatidae > Nemopilema > Nemopilema nomurai. The sequence continues at coordinate 1,722,029 of ML133388.1, read as the reverse complement.
TCAGTTTCTTGAAACATTCATCAGTTTTCTATGTTTCAAGAAACACATTGATATTAGCTTCGTTTCGTGCGTTAAAAAACATACAGGCTTCATTTATTTAGCTTTGTTTAAATAACAAACATTAGTATTAGTATTTGCCATCCCCCAAAACACACAGACATCGTCTACTCAACTTTCTTTAAAGAACAGAAATAAGTAGAATTTTGCCGTCCCCCAAAACATACGGTATAAAATACCTAGCTATGGTTAAAAAACATATCATATTAGACTCTTTGCTGTTTTAACATACACGTGAGCGTCAATTTCTCCTGCTACTTCAGGAAGAACAAGGATAAATGACTGTTTCTTCTGCCATAAATAGTTCCAGGTCAAATTAACGCTATTCAAAGTAAGAACTGCTTCTGAACATGCCAACCTCGCTTGCTGTTAATTGTAACGACACATAGGTCGAGTATCTTCAGTAACCAAAAGATACCAAAACTGTACTGGCAGCATAAGAAGGTACAGAGCAACAAAAACTGAAGAATTTGAATCAGTATTTACTTCCATTTACATCGTTGCAGATGCAGTATAAACCTTTAAACATTTCAAACCTTCTGGTTTCCCTTAGCCTTCAAGTAATCTTCTAAAATTCGTCCTAAGGAAAGAGATTATTCCGATATGATCATTGGAATATGCTGCTTCTACAAAGTTGAAAATTTGGACTAAATTATGCAGAAAATAGTGTTCCATTCGACATAAACATCTATGATGGTTACCGTTAGTATGCATTTCTGGGCCTAAACGCTACAGACCCAACTACCAATACTTTGAAAATTCTGAGCAAACTCGTAAAATATTCCTTCAAGTTAATGAAAAACTTCTAACAAAATTAATCCATCCGTCCAATTTTAGTGTTAGTTTGCTTTGAGCGACATGCCTAATTTGTGTGTGCAAAGTCTGTCTCGGCAAAAACTGTGTTTTTGAATAGAAGATACACCTGCCTCTCATTCTAAGATCTTCTTGACCTGTCCCCCTGGAAGAAAAGATAATGGCTCATGATTTAATCGTTCTTTTGTTTTCCATCGAGTGGAGCCTTTTTATTTTATCGTGTTTCGGCCTTTTACTTGCTTCAATGTCTTCATTTCTGCGTAAAAATGGATGAAAGCGGCCAGGATGCGCCCGCCGTTGAGAACTAAACTCTTCCAAGATACAACAGAAGGATTTGTGTACGGTGTTCATTTGTCTTGGTTTAAAAGCAATCTAGTTTGCGAGCTGGCTAATCAAAATTGAATAATGCTCTTTTCGGCAGCTTGGTTAGGCCTCTGGGAGAAACAAACATCGTACTGCAGAGAGAAGCTACTGCAAGCAAAGAATCATGTTTAATCAAATGCAAGCTCTCTTGAACAACGTCCGTGTAGGTAAGTTCGAATACAATAACAAACATTTCAAAGAGTGAGTTGTTCTATCCTTATATTTGGGTATTGAAGTTTCTGTCAGTGTAGATGTGCAACAAGCTTGCTTTTAGTTCTTATCTTTGAATGAAGCAAGAGCTGACAATTCGATAGAGTGAACAAGCTCTAAGAAAGAAGATTTGTAGCCTGAATTTATATGCATTTGGCCGACAATTACAGGAGTATTAGTAGATCCCCGATGTTGTTATTGTCACAGTTAACAGCCAAGCCTCATCATATCGGGTCTACAAGAACCTGTCACTGTAGAATAGTTTGCGAATTCAAAATGCAGAAAAGAGGTACAAGAGCATATTGCCATGCTATGAAACAAGTATTCTCATTCCAGGAAAGCACTCGAAAAAGCTACTGTCGTTATTCCAGGACTAAAATTTTTATTCTTCTAACGTTGGAAGATGAAGTAAAGCCAAATAGGCAACAGCTGATTCATATGATAAACAGACAATAGGCTCATCGCTTATCACACCATCTAGAAGATTCCTTTGGTCTTGACAATTCCACAAATTTTATAAGCTGAAGCAAAGATCGTGAGGCTGGGAAACAAAATTGAAAAAATAATGTACACCATCAAGACTTGTTGCAAATTGCTCTTTCTCATGACTAGCCCCTCAAACAACTGGCTATGCCAATTTGCAGACAGAGTACGTTACACAGTTCCAAAATGTTAGAACTAGCTAAAGTACAATATGCTTGGACAGGCTGCAACGTCAACTTTTCTGTGCGATATTAGAAAGATTTAGCCTTCTTTGAGAGATCAGTTGAAGTTTGATGGAAACACACCAGGTTAAAGTAAACAACTTCTTGTCGAGTTTTCCTAGCAACATTTGCTTTCAAAATTATCGTGACAACTTTCAAAGGTGTTAAAACGTAAACGGACGGTTGCTATACGTCCATATATGTAGCCTTGAAATGCCTGTCGAAGATAGACTTACTTTGGTTTGAGTGCGTGTTTGTTCAATTCTTAATGCAAATCAAGAAAAAGATACAAATAGACAATAACTTTGAAGCTTCACGTCGCTGAAAGTTGAAATGACTTTAAGTCTGGACTTGATTGAAAGAAATAGCTTTCAGTCAAAACGGTTGGAAAATCTTGATTCAAAGGCTCCAAAGATATAAAGAGGATAATTGAACAAATGTAATTATCAATCTTTTCTTCTGAGAGGTATACAGTAAGGAAGGAACGCATAGTTTTAGAGGAAACCATCGCTAATTTCAAAAATGCCAGAAGATGAATCGACCATTTGACTGCTGAGCAAAAAAACATTTGACCGTTGCACGAAGGATTCAAACTTGATTAAATGTATAATATTTTCAAATTTGAAACACTCGAGGCAACTTTCAAATAGAAGACGCACCAAGAAACGAAGGAGGCAATATATTTCATTGTCAGAGCATTGGAAGTAAATGGAAGATTATTCATTAAATTGAAGTGACAAAATTTTGTTGAGCAAACAAAATAATTACTGCATTTGTCGCAAGCATGTCTAAGGCCATAGTATTTTCTATCCAAACGACCAGTTTTCATTACGGTGTCTTAGGACTTGCAAATTCTGCATCAACCATTCTTCATCGCGTGAACAGTGTATTGGAAGTGTTTTGCTGCAGGTACCAAAGTCTTGAAGCTTGCTCCTGTTCCTTCCAGAAAAAGTCTTCGTATTCCGTAGAAGAATGAACTTCTATTTGCATGTCCTTTGTGTGTTTGTGTTTGGGATGCGCTATATAAGCACGGATTCAGTTGGATTCAAATACAAAGATAACTATCTCTTGCTGTACATCTGAGCAATTGCTATTCAATAACAGACCAATTTAAGCCTGCTAACTTCCCACCCTGGAACCTCTTCTACACTTCCAGTCAAAACAAAGCCTTACTCCATCAAGCAGCCTCTTCAAGTAAGAGAGGTTAAGATGACGACGTTTGGTCTATATACCACCAGAAACAACAATTTACTTTGTTCAAGGGGAATAAGTGCTGGCCTACCTATCTCACTATTCTTTAAGCATCTTAGTTTAGCAAAGGCTCTCAATGTAGCTCAAAGGGCATCGAAATCTAGTCTTTATATATATTACTCGATGCTGCTGGGAAATGTTTAGGAAAATATCACAACATTTTCAGCCAATTGCAAGTAAAGTCTCCTAAAAATTTTTCGATCTGATGTTGACAGTTAAGCACAAAAAAGGCAAATGCCTTTGTGTGTTTAATTTGAATTCTTCTGAGCAGTCGTTCAATGCCAAAAAATTAATACAAGAGCCTTTCTGAAGCATTTATTATTCATGCATAGTCAAGTCGTCGGTATACCCCCTTTACAACCAGAATTCACAATATACATTGTTCTTTTGGGGGAATTTTTGACGGAGGCAGAATTAACAGGTGCTTTATTCAGCTTTACTCAAACACATCTTGAAAAAGAATGAATTGACATCAAAGTGTAAAATTAACTCCATTGCAGTTTCGGTTCTAATCTCCCTGCATCTCTTTGAATGCTAGAAAAGCATTTTGTAGATGTGTTCAAGCTTGTTTATGTCGAAGCACCTTGCTTTCAAGACTGAATAATTTTGGCTGTAACTTGATTCCTTCAATTTTCCTTGATTCCTTAGATTGTCTTTGATTCCTTAGATTGTCTTTGATTCCTTAGATTCTCATCAATTTCTTAGATTGTACTTGATTCCTTAAATTGTCTTTGGTGCCTTAGATTCTCCTTAATTCTTTAGATTTTCCTTGATTCCTTAGATTGTCCTTGATTCCTTAGATTGTCTTTGATTCCTTAGATTGTCTTTGATTCCTTAGATTCTCATCAATTTCTTAGATTGTACTTGATTCCTTAAATTGTCTTTGGTGCCTTAGATTCTCCTTAATTCTTTAGATTTTCCTTGATTCCTTAGATTGTCCTTGATTCCTTAGATTGTCTTTGATTCCTTAGATTGTCTTTGATTCCTTAGATTCTCATCAATTTCTTAGATTGTACTTGATTCCTTAAATTGTCTTTGGTGTCTAGATTCTCCTTAATTCTTTAGATTTTCTTTGATTTTTTAGATTGTTTTTGATTTTTTAGATTGTTCTTGTTCCCTTAGATTGTCTTGGATTTCTTAGATATCCTTTGGAACCTTTTCTTTGACCCCAGCTGCTGCTACTGCTTTCAATACAATTATATCACCGTAGATTCTCTTCTCCACGTGACCCGTGGAAAGCACATCATGAACAGGCAATCCAGCCCTACCCCAATATCACAGCATCATCTTTCTAAGCTTTTTGTGGTGGATGCAGGCAAACCATCTTCCATTCCCCTACGCAAGTTTCCTATGATTCATCCTCCCTACTACCCTTACTCCCTAAGACCATCCTCTTTGCAAAACCCAATCCTCAATGGTCTTGCTATTTCATACTGCCAGAGTGTTTTTTGCCACTCCTAAGGCATGGCATTCTTATTCACAGATCTGATGTGGAATGATTTGAAAGTAGTGACATCACTAAAGGCAGTAATCACCAAAGATTTAGATATCCCCATGCGTACCACACTGATCTGAGGCATCGTATACTTCACCCAACCCGAATGCTATTACATCACAATTTTTATTTCTAAGAGAAGTGCTACTGCCAAGTGAAGAGCTTTTTATCATATTGATTCTATATCCCTGTCAATATTAGGAAAGAAACAGAAGCTCTTGGTACAGCAAGGAGAGTTTCAGCCACAGAAGGGAGCTTCTAACGATTGCCTGCATTAATCCATTCTGACCTTGCAATTCTAATCTACCAGAATGTTCGAGCTTTGAATCACACTATATTAAAAACAGGAATCAATACTCCAAAAATGTGACCTATTCGCTTCATTCTAAAACGATTTGACCTGTGGTAAATTCTAACCACAAAAAATACATGCATCACGATATTCATACCACATTATGGCACAGAGCTTAGCAAACAGTTTTAGGAGGCACATGATTTTAAATTTTTTTATAAACACCTTACTCTCGCTCATTAAAGCCTTTTCACATGAAACCTCTCAGAGAGTGAAGTGTCAAAATAAGGAAGGAAATAGAAACGTGTGGAATATTCTGTAATTTCAAGGCTTGAAAATTGTCACTTTGAACTGCAGATTGATAACGTTTGCAGTTTATAAGATTGAAATGGTCACATCTTGGCATTTCATTAATAAATTTAAAGAAAGTGTACCCAAAATAGTACAATACGTCTCTGGCGTGCCAAAATTATCATCACTTTGTTGCCAAAATTGTATGTTTAAGTATCTCTTCAAGAAATCACTAGGCTCTGGAAAAGAGATGAACACTATAACGAAACATAACAAAGTCTTTAACTGATATTACGCTAACAACCTTTTGCAATTTCATTGATATCTCTCTCAGCTACCAGCCATTGTTGCATCAAAAAACAGCTTTGCATGGCAACAGTTCTAAGATGCAGTGGCTTAGCAATGAAAATTCTTAATTCATTGTAGTAGAATTATTCTTCCGCGTGCTGTAATATTTTGTTGTATTCATGTGACACTGGCTCTATTCTAACACCTTTATATGAAATCCTGCAAAATCAATTGTTCTCATAGGAAATCATAGATGTTATTGATTACAGCACTTCATGTGTTGAAGATGCTACCCAATGTAAACATTGTTGTTGTTGTTGTTGTTGTTGATGTTGTTGTTGAAGCAAGCGATCATCAAATTGCCATTTTACCAGGTTTCAACACTGTTCTTATCTGCTATTTTTCCATCTATTTCTACCACATCTCCTTTGCCTTTAAAAATGAATAACGTGCAATAATTAGGCCGATTCAAACCAGCAGGGTCACGACTTTGTACATTTTCACTGTGGCATGCACTGACAAACTCCACACTCTCTACGCTTTCTCGAAAATATATTTCAATGAATATGATTGGAACAGACCAGCAATACCAGAAGGATGAAAGCGGTTTACAAAATTAATTTTTCCAATAAATTATTCAATGCACTCTAAAATGCAGCCCTTAAAGTGAAGATTAACAAATATAAGATTCCTATAGACTAACATATTAGCAGTCCAATCTTTTATCAAACGTCAGCCGCTTACAACGGAATGAATGTCGTCAAGCTGATTGATTCGAGTATTGAAGCTACAATCTTGGCAAAAAATAGCTGAGACTGTCTATCAAAAAGTGAGGTCAAGTGTCTTATCTTAATAAATTAGGCGCTAGTAGACCATCCACCTTCCCCCCGGAGTCAATGTTGGGTTTCATGGTATGACTGGGGATAAACACATGAGCAACTACTCCCATAACAACATTGATTCGGGGGGAGGGGAGCTGGATGATTTGAAACTAGGTCAATTTACCGCAAGTTTCTCACGATACTTTGCCAGGCTTGTGGGCCCTGAGCATCTGATGTTGGTATCCCATCTTTTTTTGGACAGGAGTGACACTGTTTGTCTTTAAAAAATAGCATCTGTCACTCCATAGATCGCCGCAGCATCTTTAAATTAAATCCAAAGTAGTATACTACGTTCTGCGAAGGACAAAGAGAGGTTCCTAGATATATATATATATATATAAATTTCATAGAGAGCCTAGATTTCATGTCAAGAAGATTTGCTTCCGTTTCCTGAACTGACCAAACGCTCTCTTACGCAAAGTAAGAAAAGATTGAGAGAAGCTAACTCCCCATCTGTATGGAATCCTTAAATGGTTTTGTGAAGCCCTTTCATCTATGGGTCTACTAGGTATCAAACTATTTATTTGCCAGAATTTGAAGCTTTTACAGTTTTTAGGTTTACGCATTTTGATAAAAGGAGCTGAGAATGACTTGTACTGCAAAGTGCTTGACGATTGCTAATTGCACCTTACTGACGTGTCTTCCTATACCGAGTAGAAATATGATTGATCATACCGAGGCTGATTCAATAAAGTATTTTATTCCGCGAAAGAAACACGTTAACAATAAAATTGTATCTGACAGCTGGCTTTGGCCGTTTTGTGTTTTGAAGTCCAGGAGGTCAGTACTAGATGAGTCTACCCCATGAATAATGTATCATTTTCCTTTATTTATTTTCAACTAATATTCAAAGGAGTAGGATACTTTCTTACTATTTGATATTGGTAAGATGGTGAATCTGAAGTGAGGCTGCATCTGGAATGAAACGGCATCTAGAACGAGGCTTCATCTGAAATGAGGCTGCATCTAGAATGAGGCTTCATCCAATATGAGGCTGCATCTGGAATGAGGCCGCTTTTTATTTGAAGCACTATCAAAGCGGCGTGTCGGAAGAAAAGTTGTTGTTGCTTAATGTTTAGCGACTGAAAGGTTCCTTAAGCAAACATTGGTTGCTTCATGAACAATTCGTTCATCTTTTGTCTTTCTCAATTATAAGATGGTCGTGGTCAAAGATAAAAACATATATCAATAACACGATATATTGAAACAATGAAATGTTTACGTATTCTTTAAGTGAAAAAAATTGAGGAGTATAGCATAAATAATGAAAGCCACGTGGATGATGATGAAAATAGTCACTGTTAAGGTCGCCTTAACAATGAAAGTCCTATAACCATCCTGCAACTTACGTGTCCTATAGAGAAAGTTGTTTGAACTCTCATAAAGAAACCCTGAAACCAAATCATGATTGCATGATTTCAAAAAAATCACTTAATCATTGAAAAATATTCTTCAAAATAAAGAAGGATAAAGAAAACTGAAGTTTTCCAATAAAAAGTGTTGCGTTTCAAGCCGGCAAGTACTTTCAAGATTCTCCTCAAAATAATTGCCAATTCAAAAACTCTGCAGGTGTTTTAGTGTTGTTGAAACAGTGAAACAAAAATAATTACTCCGTTCTACCTTGATTCTACCTGTGAAAAGTTTCATAACCAAAGAGAATGCAGATATGTTTACGAAAGTGATAAAATGCTTCCATCATAAAAATAAAGAGGTAGTAGCATGCCAATGAGGTATCTTTGCTTGCGAAGACAATGCTGAAATTGCGAAGACAGCATCAAGGTTGGACACGCCCCAAGTGCAGGTATCAAGATATAGCAATAAGACTGACAAATCAAAGAAAACTCAGAGATAAACATCTTTCTGATAGAATTGTGAAAGAGGACAAGGGAAAGAAGCGATAAAAACAGATATTAAAGTTGGCCTTTAAATGATTGAAGTGAAGCAAGGCTGGTTGGCTTGCTAACAGTGATCGTTCATAGTACTTGGTAGATCTGGCCTACTGTTCGCCAGAACATGCTGAATTTTGCTTCATAGAACCCTTGAAGATATCACCAGGTGAAAACAACATGCTAAGCCGAAAAGGCAAAAGCTTTTAATCACTGAAATCTTAGTGATTCATAGGATGTTAAGGAGAGACCTTGCAGTTAAGGAGTGACATCAATCAGTCCCGGTGTCCATCGCTATTTAAATAGCCCTTAAGGCTGGTTACAACAGCTACTCCTAAATTCTTCATCTACTCCCCTTAAATTCATTTATGGCATACAGCAGCCTCTACACCCATTGCGTTGCTGTAATTTACTCTGAGCACTAGGCATCGTCAGAAATGCAATTAGCACGGACTATTGAAGGTGAATGCCCATATGAATGTTAAACAGTCGTTATAAGAATAACAAGCTCTTCAAATTTTTGGTGACGAAATAGAAGATAGCCGAGGTTATTATTATAATTATGAGCAGCATTAAAGTCATTGTATATCAATGATCACCACCAACTCTTCAACATTCTTTGATGTTGAATCATTTCGCCTCAGCAAACTCAGTCGGCATTGGTGTCTATTTTGAACATCGGATGATACACTAGTAGAATGAATCATCTGATTGTCATTTTCTTTTTTCGGATAAGGATGTTCCAGGCACAAATTGAAAATAGGTAATTCGAGGACAGCTTTTGGATTGTACAGGGCAACAGAAAACTGAGCAATAAACCCAGCTGCTCATAATACCTTAGGTTTAAGCTCCTGTTCCTGATGTTTTGTTTTCATTCATACAATGGCAATTGAAATGAGAAACGTCCTGTCTCTTTATGCAAATATTTTGGAAGACAACAGGCGTGGAACAAGGAAAATGAAAGTTGCGGTCCATGTGTTCATCATCGCAATCAAAATGATGATGATATGTTTTGTAAATTATAAATTTTACATAATAATCCAATGACTGCTTGTATATCATTTTCGGAAAACTTTCAACACTTCTAAGCAGAATAGCTAAAGAGGGCCGGATGATAAATTTCTTTAAAGCTGAGAACCTTGTGTGTCATATTCAAAGGGCTGAGTTACTTGATGAAAATGACTGTACTAAATTAACAACAACGAGAAATTAGAAGTTTAAATAGGGGACTCATTAAATGCTATATATCTTATTAACTTTAATACTAAGATATTTTTTTATTTCTCTTTCATGTTTCTTCATAACCCTCTGTTTGAAGATAGGAGACGCAGCTTTTCCATTTCATATTTAATCATTCTGTCACTTTAAAAGTTGGAAAGGTCGTGTGTGGAAAGTTCAAAGTGCTATTAAGCTCATTTGCAGTGGTCCCTAAGCTAGTGATTTGATGCTTAGATGCTTATATGGTTAAATGATGCTTAATGAGCACTCTAATGTAACTGCAAAAGAAATGAGCTTACGTCCTATAATCTTAGGCCTTAGAATAAATGTTAGAAAGAGAACTTTTTTAGCTTAATCTTAAAGACGATCCCAATAGCGTAACAAGATAACAATGTAATGTGCTCCCACAATGCTTTGTGCCGCGCTATGTTTTCTCCAAGTGTATTTTAAAGCCATTTGAGATTTTTCTTGAAATTCATTATCATTTAATCATCCTTCTAAAGTGCTTCAGGGGGATAGCCATACAATTGCAAATGAGTCGCAGTTCACTCTTTGCCACGAGTCATAATCTGTCCCGCTAGAAAAGTAGACATGCACAGTCGAAGATAGAGCTTGATACATTAGCACTATGATAACACTATCAGTGCCTCCTGTTTGAGTTCAACTAAAGTTAGGATTGTGTGGGCTGTATGAAGACACAAAGCAGAAGATGATTTATTCTAACGATCACTGCAGATAGCGCTTTTCTTTGTTAGGAACACATGTAACAGGTTATTAACGAACGGAATAACAAATGCGCATGAAGATGGGCTCGTCTGTCAATGACATTTATGCTCTTCCTGAATCTTAGAAGACTCAGAATGCAAATTTTCAGCACTTTTGTTCATATTACTGGGTGGCGGCCTAGCTTTTCGTTGTTCTGTTGCGCAAGGCGTGAGTTTGTTGCTTTTTATTTATCATATTATATTTTGTATTATCATCCCTTGGTTTGTATAGGTAACAACTACACGTGGAGTTGTCGAAGAACTAATCACCTTGGTGATTGGCGTTTTGAGACGTAAATCCATCTTCACACTCTAATTACTGCCTGCTTTTTCTGCATACTGAATGGATGATATAATGTCATCGTTAGTTGTGATACTATGTCTAGAAAAGACTTATGAGTATTCAACAGAGCATGAAGGTTATATGTACATAATAATGCATATTATTGATCAATAGTGGACCGGGTGAATCATCGAAGTTCTGCAGCGCAAAAACGCCATCCAGAGTGGACCATTTTGTCAGTAAACTTCCTTTAATTAGGTGTGATAACTCCTTGTCGATCTGTAAGCTCGGTTGATTATAGCTAGAATAAATCTTCTTTTATTCAAAGGAGAAGACCCTAGTGATACGATCGCTCTTGATGCGTAGTTGTGATACTATGTCTGGAAAAGACTTATGACTATTCAACAGAACATGAGGGTTATATGTACATAAATATGCATGTTATTGATCAATGGTGGACCGCTCTTGATGTGTAGGAGAACAAATTGGTTAGACAAGCCTGTGATAAGTGGGATCGGTACACTTTCTTTTTCAAATGCTGTCTGGATGCTCTGAATTTCACGTGTGCAGGCAGAAGAGTCACCTTAGTACCGAGCGACAGCTGTATGCCTATCAAAGGCAGGCGAAAAACAAACACTTAGAATTCACACTGCAAAAGACTGACGCAATTGTATTTTGACTCAACGAAAAACATAAGACAAAGAGCCGAAAAATAGTCAAGCATCTAATTGTGTTTTAAACGGGGATTTTGTTCAATCTCGTGGCAATCAAGAGAAATAAAAGTCTCTTTTAAATATTTTATTAGTTGAAACGCCATCTCATGTTGCAGAACTAAACTCATTTATGCTCCGACAGATCCGGTTATGCGTTTAGTTGTGGTAGCGCAGAGAGTCGTGTAGGGGACTTTGTTGACGTCTGATCTCGAGTTAAAGCGATTGCGGTGAAAAATACGCAGAAGCCGTAGAAAGGCATAGCTTTACAGGCTCTTGATTGAGGAGCACTCGCATTGTGGCTTGCACTCTAAAAGGAGTAGCAATTTTCTGATTCTGCCGCTCGTGCCGAAAAGGAGTAGCAATTTTCAGTTGCCTGAGAACCAACAGACAAAGCAGAAATTGGGAGCTTGGATAGGCAGGCATACGTACAATAAAGGTGCATAGTTGGCGCAAGGAACCGAATTGTTATTCAAAGCAGCTACGCAGCATTAGCTGAAGAGTTAAGTGGTGATTACCTGCAAAGCGACCTTGCACTGAACATTCTTCTTGTGTGACTCAAACGCAGCACTAGCTGAGATCAGCCGATGCCAACGTCTTCTGGCATTCTGCAACACTTCTCTCTAGCTTGGCAAAAGCAATTATCAGAGACAAGTTCAGCGACCTTGCTAATGAAGAAAACGATCGATTGCATGTGCAAACCGGTTGCTCGGTAAACAGTTAAAACTGACCATACAGAGTATCAAAGCAACAGATGCTTGCGGGTACATTGGCAAACACAATTGCTTGAACAAAGAAATAAAGTTAATGTTTGTAATTTAATTTGATTAAAAGCCTAAATGGTAGCGACTAACAGGGCTTTAGGAAGGATGTAAGATGACTTTACCACGCACGAATCGTACATCGCCTCTGATTTAGCAGAAAATAGGTGTTACCTGTGAAAATCTGGATGCGAACAATGGGAATTGTTGACCGATAAAAACGCAGATAAAAATAGCCGAAGAAAAGCTGAAAAAGACACTCGTTACTAGGCCACGGAAGAACACGAGAAGGCACGGCCTATCAACCTACCCTGGTTGTTTCTTATTCAAAAGATTGATTGGATTGCACAAGGTATTAGTTGAGATTGAATAGTCTGGGCGTATCGGATTCGCATACGGCAAACTGTTGTTGCAAGTTAAATGAAAAGACGTTGTTGAACTAGCATACTGGCAAGCTTCTTTGTTGATTAAAAGCGGACACGTTGATGGCTGACTCAGAGAGGCCGATGTACGGGCCATTGAAGTTCAAGTAACTGGGAAGAAGATATCAGGCTTGCCTCACAGTAGATTGTGTTTTGGAACCGAGAGGGCTCGTTTACGTTGTAACAAGTATAAACAAAAGAAATCTCGAAAAACACCTTTAATCAACAGGTATTTTCAGAGCCGCTCAATTATCTGATACAGAGATGCTTTGAGCTGCTACGGACCTCTCGCTAACAGGTGAAGGCAAGGTCAACTCGCGGAAAATGAATCAGGCTTGCTGAAGACTTAGCTGCAAAGTATACTCCGAGAACATGCAAAGATAAGAGTCGACTGCAGTATATATCTTAAGAACACGTGTTTGACCCATGAACATTGAATCGGCATTGCTTCTAGCCAAAACAATCCGAAAGTTATTGAAAAGAGGAGAAGAAGGAATCCTGCTCATCTCACTCGCAACAACCATCTGGGTAGAAAATCGTGGCAACTCTGGACGCACGCAGGACTAATTCTTCTTAAAAAAGAATTTCCTCCTCGTTCTAATGCTAGAATCTACTTGCCAAGTGTGCTCCGAACAATGAAGTAACCTGTTGCAGTAGAAACTTTGTTTAACTGCCAGTATAATTAAAATGACACCATGGGAACAGCGATGGAGTACCTATGGCAACTAATCCGTTCCCACTTGATCAGCGATGAGTCTTGTTTGATGCAAACCTTCTCACAGCTTTGGGTGGCAAACTAAAATCAGACTGTGTCATCTTGTTAGTCAGCTGGCATTGGCGATAGAAAAGAAATCGCAAACTGAATAAGTCATAGCGAAAACACGACGTGTCTGCTTTCGCAGCGAACAATCATTAGATCAAACATCATTGCATTTGCATCGTCAATAAATCAATTAACGTGATCGAAAACACGCCTTTTGATTCTTACCGGGCAATAAGGAAAGACGATTTTGTCTCGCAAGTGGAAGAGGATTCAATTCAGATCATAGAGAGTGCTGCTTGCTCACAGAATTGCCACTGCTTCAAACTGGCAAGGCGTGCCATGACTGTTCACCAATAACTGGGCATAAACAAGAGAAAAATACGACATTTGCGCGAAATTTTGCTTCGTATTTAAAATGGGAAACACACTGGATACATTGAGCGGTAGAACTTTAGATTCAAGTTGCGATACTACTATCGTTTCAGGCACTCCACAGCCGGAGATTGGCAAGGAATCGACGTTGGATAAGGCCAACGAATCCCCTTACAGGAATGGATCGGATGCTGCTAACCATGGCAACACGGCCAATCAACGACAACAACAAGAATACGCCAACTCGCAGCAGATCGAGTACGAGTCCCCGCAGCGGCTTTCGCACGTGCCGTACGGAGCACAGCCAGATGACAACGGGTACGTCCAGATGGGGAGTCCCCACCATTACTCGGACCAGTCCACGGATACAGAGTCCTGCACCTCGGATGCCTACAAGCGACTGTTGAACAGGGACTACCTATCTCGGTATGATGCACAGCAAAGCCCCTTGAAGCAGCTGTCGAGGAACGCGGGGTACGGAGATGAATATATGGGAAGTGCAGACCTCCACACCGCCCTGCTGGACTTCAATATTGACTACACTGTTCATGTTGGCAAACTCGCCATTTACTTGAAGCGTTTGAAACTGACGTCTTCGCATGTCGAGGACTTCGTGTCTGACAAGAAATTGAAGGGCAAGATCAAGTGTGTCTTGTGCAACCCCACCAAAAGCCAGAAGTACACATCTGGGCTCTTCGAAGCAACAAGCAAAGACCGCTATACCCTACAGGCTGATTTTGAAGACGTCTTTGTCTATTATCTGTTTCCGAAGAACCAGGTGGATAGTATGTCGCTGCAGTTCAAAGTTTACATTAAGAAAATGTTTCGTGATGTACTAATATCCGAAAGCTTCTTGCACTTGAGCGAGATTGACTTGAAGGCAGAAATGCTGCCGATTAGCATGCCCTTTCTTGACATAACGAAACTGACAAAAGATGGACACGCAAGGAGTTCGACCAAACGACCAGTCATTGTACCAACCAGTGCCAAATTAGAGACACTGATTTCCCTGCAGTACATCCCAGAACGCTCGCTGTTGGTCGTAGACTTGAGGCAGAGCACCAAGCTGGGCAGACTCCGCGATCTCATGAACCGAGAAATAATTGTCCAGGCCGAGCTCATTTCGCCCACGTGCGAATGCGTGCAGCGCAAAACAACGTTTCTGAAGATGATTTCCGACAACCCAGGCTGCAATAAGCCGTTGGAGTTCAGCCTCAATCAGGAACAGCTGTTTCTTTACACACTGATGCTGAGTGTCAGCTACTCGGCCATTCGACTAGGCCAACAGGAAAGGATTGGCTGGATCTCGTTTGGGAGGCACTGCAGTGGTCAGGTCGAGGCTCAGCATTGGGAAGAGATGCTGCAGAAGAGTTGCGTGAACGAGGCCGCGATGCAGTGGCACTGTCTATGCGATCACCAAGAGCCGAAAAGCAGCTCGTTAATGAAGCTTTTCAAGTAAAACCAGACGCGAGGGTACGGACATCATGAATCTTCGCAAACGGTAATCACTGGAGTCTTGCCTTGCTTGTGACAAACTTCCTACGATACATATATATATCACATGAAGCTATTTGGCCAGTCGCTCGTGGATCAAAGAATTTGGAAGTAAAAAATATCAAAGGCAAACTTGGGTTGAAGAATCGAACTGGACTTGGAAATATTCCTTCTAATTTTTGGAAGCATTTCAAAGAGGACTTTCGCGTTGCTCGTTTCCATATAGTTTTCTAATAGTGAAGAAAACGTATTGTATTCAAGTAATCAGCTTACTTAGGCCCATTGTAGCTACTTGGCAGCTTAGAGCATCACAACTTTCAATTTTGCTGTAGTTGTTGCTGCTGCTGTCTTCTCTCTAAAAATAAGCTTTACGTAATTGCCTCTGGTTTTCAAACTATCGATGGACCTGTATCAATTAAGTTTTTCTGCTGTAAAGCGATTTTATTGACGTCATAATGACATGTGCTGAATAATACTACGTCATTGTTACGTGGTCAGGTAAAAGCTGGACACAGTGAAAAAGTACCTTGGTATCTAATAGATTAACATTATCGAGCCCCTCGTAACATTTGTGTTGGTTATAATTTATTTTCATCGACAAAACCTCTCATAAGGAAAAGAGCCTAGTGAGTGCGCTCACTTAACATATTATCTTGTGACCTAATATAATCATTTACTTCAGTTATACCCGAGTTTAGCTCCAACCGTGCTATATTTTTCGGGCTAGTTCATAAAAGCAATTCCCTCCATTCCCATGTTGCTAACATGTTTTCACAGCTCCTATCAAATTGCAATGTGATGTCAGTTATTCAAGTGTCCTTTCTTCGAAAAGACCCAGTAATCTCATGACTTTTAGTCGACCAGCAATTTCTCTTAACTGCCACAGCGACAATAAAACCCTAAACAATCAAACAATTGGACCAGGGAATAGTTTTTGTCCCAATAAATAGCATTCACAAGTGCCCTATAAATAGCAAGTCTATAGTTGCTCCTGAGCATTTAGTTTGCTCTAGACGTTAGCAGTAAATTGCTCCAAAAAGGACACGAAGAAACTGTGACAGAAGTGGCGCCCTTTTGATTCAGGCTTGCGATAAAGAGTGACATGAAATAATTGTCCCATATTCCTGGCATTTGCATCTAATTTCTTGCTGGAAAGCCCATTTCGCCACAACCATGTAAATGCTAGAACTCAAGTTTGAATTGCTAAACATATATATTAGAATTAACAATGACATTCAATTTAATGAAATTCAATAATAATTTTATCATCTGCATGCTTGTTTTGTCGTCTTGGATATCCTAACAGAAATGGATAACCTTTCTGGACGCGCGGGTAGCACAGTTTCTGCTTCTTGACACGCGGCTGATATAGCTCCTGTTTCTTGACGCGCGGCTGATACAGCTCCTGTTTCTTGACGCGCGGCTGATACAGCTCCTTTTTCTTGACACGCGGCTGATACAGCTCCTGTTTCTTGACGCGCGGCTGATACAGCTTCTGTTTCTTGACGCGCGGATAACAGAGCTCCTGTTCCCTCATGCGTGGATAACAGAGCTTCGGGTCCCTCACGCGCGGGTAACAGAGCTCTTGTTTTCTCATGCGAGGGTAGCACAGCTCCTGTTTCTTGATGGGCGGATAAAACAGCTCCTGTTTCTTGGTGCGCGTGTAGCACAGTTCCTGATTCTTGATGGGGGATAGCAAAGCTCCCGTTTCTTGACGCGCGGGTAGTACAGCTCCTGTTTATTGACATGCGGATAACAGAGCTCCTGTTCATTGACGCGCGGATGATACAGCTTCTGTTTCTTGACGCGCGGGTAACAAACTAATTACTACCGGGTGCTTCAAACACTATAGGCAACGCACTCTATCCGAATACCCAAATGTTTAAACCAACATTGGCAAGAGAAACTTTCAAAGTAGTTTTCAAGCTATAATACGACAAACCAATTATACAAGTCAACATAACAATGGTGAGGCTCTCCACAACCGAAACAAAACCGGGTCTTAACGCAATGTGCCAAAAGAAACTACGCAAAGAATCTTATTACAATTTGGTGACGCTTGCCCTATGGGTGTTAACAGACAATTTAAAAAGCTATTTTCATAAATATGGGTTATATAACATTTTTAAAGTCACAAAGTCAGTCAAAAATTTTCTATGCTTTAGATTTACTTCTTTTTCTTAGAACGAAGCCACTCCTCGATTTTCTGTTTAAGCTCGGGTTCTGAAACAAATTAATAAGGTTTAAAAAGCTACATAAAACCAGAATGCAAAAAGCCATCAACTTAAATATTATAAAATTCATTTAGCAAAAGATTGAAGTAGAAACTCTATTGGGGGCAGCTGGTAAAAACTCTATTTCTTGTTTAATCGATTGAGTCAACGCACTCTTTAATTGCCAAGAAATATTGGGGTACTTTATGATGGCACCAATTTCTAAAACTGCACCTAAACTTCATCCCCGTTTCCAGCTCAAGACCCTCTCACTAAAAAAAATATGATTGCAAAAAGCATTGTTTGCATCGTTTTCCCTTTTTACAAGTCGACACTTTCCTCTTTGCAACATATTTCGTACATCGCCACGTGACATTAAAACATGGACCGAAACTTGCTGAAAGTGTACTTAAAATGGCGATAGTAGAGTGATTTTGGCACTTAGTTAACAAGCCACTGACCGGGCCAAACACAGGGCGGTCTCCAATTCAGCTACAATTGAACTCCCGATTAAGACGTGCGGGGGATATATAAAAGAGGGAGGTGGAAAGAAACCCATAGCACGTTGGTTACTCTTTTTAGCCTTGTCACATCTCCATGACAATTGCCCCATTTGCCCTAATTGCCCTAATTGACAATAACACTTGTGATAATGTCTTCAAAAATCCTAGTGATAATGTCTTCCTACTGTGCACTCTGAAATGGCCTGCGAATTCTGCATTTGACAAGGAAACACACAATGTTCATTTCTGTATGCCAAGGATCACAACAACAAGCAAGGGAGATTGTCAAACACTCTGCGAATAATGATTTGAATCGCAGACACAAAGAAGTGATTTACATGCAGAAAGGAACGTATTGTAGAGTAACTCAATAGAGTTAGAGTCGTCCCTTTTGAGTCAAGTATGTCACTTGCAATGAAGACAAACAGCAAAGAAGATGAAAAAATTCACCTGGTACTAGCATATCAACAGTGAGGTTTTGGCGGTTGAACGGGTCCGTGGAAGAGTTAAGCAGATGCCTCGTAATGATGTGACGGTCCATAATGATGCCGCTGGGTAGGCGCACAGGGTTTTCCATCACCGTGTCCATAAGTGGATCTGGAACGAATCACAAAGGAGATGAAACTTGGGTGTTCAAATCGAGGTTTTTAGACTCTTCTGTCGCTACTCAACAAATACAAGCCATGGCGTGACTAAACTTTCTGACAGAAACAAGAATGTACCACTTGTCTGATACAATTTTGTGCCAGAAGGTGCCAGCTTTCGATACGGCTTAAGTAAAGTCATCTAAAGAGAAACAAAACCTGTTGGACTTGGGAAAATTCCAACTTTCGCAAAGTGCAACTACAGCGAAGCTCCTTGAGAATAATAAGGTCCCTACTCTATTCTTGTTTGTTCAAATGTTTTCAACTCAGGAGACAATTTTCAAAAGTGCCACGCTATCATACTGATTTGATGAATAATAATCCCTTCTCACTAATGTTCGTATTCTCAAAACGCTTCAGCTGCAGTCAAAGTATATCCGTACATATGTACATTCTAGTAAACAAATTTACTTGAACTCGTGCGCCTCATGTAAGAAACATTGTTCCAAAATTCTATGCAAATCGCCTCCTAATGTGCTAGGGATGACAATCAATACGATCCACGGAAACTCGCATAAACAAGGTAGTTTCTTTGGACACAGGTTTACGCATTTATCTAAAACCAAAATTCTAGGAATTTCCCTTATTCCTTCTATACCATCCACTTCCTTTTTTACATGGGGATTGACAATACAGCAGAAATTTGTCCCATATTTGCAATCACTCCAGACAGAGAATCACGTTGAGCTTTAAACACATTAAATATCGTTTGCCACTTAGATCAAGTCTACGGCTCTACACAGGCAATGAATTTTACAATGCAAGCATACACAAAGGCAAAGTGAAAGAAGGTTTTTAGGTATCCTGGCAATATGAGCGCAAATATAAGCGAATGATTTTGCGAACGGTGCAGCTTTTGAGCGTTTGTCAAGTAAAGATCTCAAGAGATGTATGTGGTCCAAAAAAACCACACAAAGATAATATCGCATTTGGGTTTAAAAATTTAATTACTTTCGCTTCACAAAGCGTCTGTTTCTTAAAAACAGCGATTATTTATTAATTAACTCGGTTTTAACGTACGAGAGTGGTGTTTTAATTCTTAACAGTTCACGAAACAGCTTGAAGGATAAGTCTGGTCGGGTTAGTAACCAATAGATCTAATCAAAACCTCGTTGCATATCTAGGTTTCTCTTGAACCGCATTTATGCAATTGGGAGTTAAAAAAGTGGGCAATATCATGTTTGGTTTTCGCTCACATGAAGAAACAATCTAAGAAAATAGCAGACTTACAGGTACAAATGGTTCAAACGGAATTTCAATTTAAAGACATCTGGGGCTCAGTAAATTGCCTAGCTTATCCTGGACAAAATTGTTGAGACAAAATGCAATTTCTTTGATTTTCCACTTTATGTTGGCCCTGTAAGTACGAACCTCCCCTCCTTCTCCAATGCATCTAACATTGAATTTAGGGAAGTGGGGAGCAGGTAAGTTATTTCTAAAGAAAAGAGGTAGTACAGTAACTGCACGACTTTTCTTGTCTGTCCGGGATTGCACCTTTTTCCTGTGGCTGCTCACAGGGCATCTAGAGTAAGACAATAGCTGCCCAGCAGTTTACAAAATGTTTCTTCGTTGATCCCAGCGTTGCAGTTTTAGAGGGTATTTTTGATAAGCTATGCAAAGCCTAAAAAATTTGGAAATTCGCATTTTTCTGTTGAATAAAGAAGTCAGATTTCCTGGCGAGATTTTTTAATATTGCCCTTGGCCGGGGTAAATGTCCTGCGAATTCCGGACCATTTGCCTGAGCTTAAATTTATAAACAAATTGCTGTGATAATATCTGGCAGCATTCAAATACACCTTAAATAAGAGCTTCTGCTTCAACAAGCATACTAATGGTCAGGTCACTGCTACGCCGTAGTTTATTCACTGATGATATCAATGGCACGTGAAGTACAAAATGGCTGATTTTGCAAACAGCAAGTTAAACTAAAAAACAGCTGAAATGCAACGTGTTCTGGTCATCCTTTCATCAGTCATTACTTTTCTAATTACTTCAATTCGCCCTTTGTTTGGACTCTTCCTTTGTGCGATAATTTTGGAAACAAATGCTCATGAATTATGAAAAAATCAAAATAGAAATGGCGCCCAAATGACAACAAATGTGTTCGAAGAGTTCTATGTGCAAGTCAAAAATAAAAAGTTTCGAAAGAAGATGTTGGGTGAAATGGCTGGAGACTGAAAAGACAGGCTGAAACACCGGGTGAAGAAGATTTTGGCGCCAAGCATTTCATCCAGCATTTAAAAATAAAATGCTTTTCGGCTTGATTAAACTTTTTGAAATAACAACTACACGCACACCCTGTCCATTATCAGCTTCCATTTTGAACGCTTGGCACAAACGCGTTCGACTGATTCAATATGAAGTCTCTTGAAGTCGAGAGATGAAAAGGAGCAAAATGTTAAATACGAGCAAACCTTTGAATTCATCGGGTGCATCGTCCAAGTCCATTGCAACTTTGTTGTTTTCAACAAATATTTCCTCTACCTTGTCAGCAAATCTTTTGAATTTTTCGATTTCATTCTAGAAGACAATTTTGTGATAAAGCGTAATCAATTGAAGTGATATCGTGCACTTTTAGCACTTAACAAAAATCAAGATAATTTACAGTTTCTTCGACACAACGTAAGAAGGTATCAAGTCGTGTCAACAACAGGTCGGAAATAACTGTAATCAAACCGACTCCTGACTTCCGTCGAAGATTCGACCCGACTCGACTGTATTTCATACATTCTAATAAGAAAAGCTTCTAAAATAGATTACGCAACAATATAACTGCATGTTACTAAGAAATGAATGGTACATGTTGAGGTAAGTATGGGCTAGTTCTACTGCTCCTCGAGGGCAAAATTTTTTCGAGATTTCTTCCATCGATGCCGCAACTCCGAGTGCTTTACAGATTGTCCTCTTCACCTGATCCGAGCTAAACATTTCATCAACTAAAACTTTTAAACATTTATCTATGATGATATTAGAAATTCACTTGCAGTGCCTTTTAATGCTGCCCAAGGATCGAGTGAGGTCACAATCTTTGAAATGAAAATCCTACTGAGCTATGACCCTAAATAAGTTCATACGTTATAAATGGCTTAAGAAAAACCAGCCAACAGAAATATTATCTTCTCTTTCTCGAAATTAAGTCAATGCATAACGATGTCCTTAGTGACTGCAATGTTCATGTGAGAGTCAACTATTCTTTCTTATGAACTGGATTTTCTTTAATTTTTCCAGCCTTTTCCTATCCTTGCTCTTTAGCGTGATATGCAGGACAACCTATTATCCCATAACTAAGCTAATATTCTTGGTCCATGTCTAAAATCAAGTCTAAATTAAGGATTTTACAAAGTCTCGTTGGGGCCAAGAAAACGTTGACCCTATCTATGGAAATGCATATGTTGACGTTATGATAATTTTTAGCACCAATTTACCTCTGGCTTGAGAAGGGTTCGCTTCAACAGGAAGAGACAGTCATCGAATGATTCTTTGCTGTAGGATCGCTGTCATGAAATCATAGTAAAGGCAAATATTAGATTTCTAGGTCTATCATTTAAATTATAGGTCATTATTATATCAATAAAAAGGTCATTTTCTCTAATATGAAAATACAAAGCCAAATTTCAAGGGAAAGAATAGGGAAAAGGCAGAGGGCAAACTTGGCTTTCTTGTTGTCAAGGAAAGTTTTGTACGCAGGCGCAGTTTGGCAGGACTTGAAAGCGAGGTCAACCAGATTCATTTCCCGCACAAGATACAGCGAGAATCATCGTGGTATCAGTGCGAAAACGAGGTTAACTGTGTTAGGTATATGATATGATATTACGCACAATTCCATTCACATGGTTTTTCGTTGTGCAGAAAAGAAAAACTATAAATTTACCAATATCAATGGTAAAAACCTAAGCAATAAGTTAATACATAAATGCGAATAGATATGATATAAAAGCTAAATGAAATATGATGAATTCATGTCTATTTGAAATAAAGTTTAATTAATTCTCAAAAAATCCTCTAATCTGGTCGTAAACAGCATTTTTGTATTCGTGGTGATTTGGCTCATTTCTAATGGTGTGAGGTACATGCGATTGAAGATTGGTTTTAAAAATTATTAGTTTCTAGTAACTTAAAATTAACTTCATCCAAAACCGTCATGTCCGTGCATATAATATTCGAAATTTTATGTGGAAGAAATAGAAATATAGATGTCCTCAATGGAAATGAGAACAGTTGATATTTGAAAAGTGCCAAGGTTCTCAGATCAAGTTTTTACCAAAATTTCCTTTTTCTAAAAACTTGAACCGTTGGCATTTCACTAAAAAGATCAAAAATTGCCACATTTATACTATACCGGAATTCCATTACAATTGATAAAGTACAAAGCTTAAATTCCATCTATCAGAGATATGTCTGGCTGAACCTCAAGTAGAAAGAAAAGGAGAATCCGGGGATGGGAAGGGGGATGGGTAAAGGAGAGAGGGGGGAAGTTGCTCGAAGTTGGTTGCCATAGAGGTTTACGTACCTCATCAGCTGCTACCGCGTTCGCGAATTCATTCCCGTCTAAATGCAAGTAAATGTCTGTTAACTTATCCAGAGTCTTCTTCGGCTCAAATCCATATTTCTCTGGGTTTCGAACCTGAAAATAGAAGCTTCTTCAGAAAATAGCCACGGGGAAGCTGCCTTCTTGAAAAATATTAAGGAAGTGAGCTTTCTGATGGGAGATTTTTGACCAAAGTTATGTATATATAAGATTGTAGTTAGTCTTTAGTATAAAAGATTATATATGAGATAAAATTTTATAACTGGAATATTAAAAATATTGCAAGAAAGTAGTATAACTAATTTATAAAATTACAAAAAAATTGGAGATTAATCAGTTAGACGCCAATTTTACAAAACTCATTTCCAATTACAATTTCTGAAATTCAGATAGATAAAAGGCTGTTACCTAAATGATGTCAAAAATGGAACTTACCTTCAAATTTTTACATTTCGCACCAGTTAATTGCTTGACGTTGAAATTCAGCATCACTGCCAGTCTGTCTGACAAAACCTAGACAGAGACGGCAAGTTAATATGGCAAACGTATGAAAGATGTGAAACAAAATGTGAAAACAGTCATACTTAACAGGTCTTTATGTTAGAAGAAACTAGAGACGGGTGCTAAAAGACTTTGACAAGGGGCCATAGAAGAGGGGGAAAAAAGGAGATCATTTTGGTTGAATTTCCTATTTCAGTAACAAACGCGAGGGGTCTAATACTGCAATGAAATTTTGATGTCTCCTTCGCCCCTTGATATCTAGAATTGGTAGGGATGAAATTTTGAGGCGTGACGGTAGGTAAATAGAGCAGAAACGAGAATGAGCTCAGTTGTTAGAGGCGCTGACTACTGGCATGACCAAACTTGCACACAGAGTGAGGAAAGTCAATAGCTCTCTGTAATTCCAGGCATAAGGAATCACGAGGTGAGGTCACACCGAGAGGAACCAGAGCACGGCTTGATAAGCATATTTTTTCTCCGTGCCCTAAAAACCACCTTCAAATGCTTGGTAGAAACAAATAAAAAAACGACAAGACCTATACTGAAGATAATTTTCGTATAGATCAAGTTTGTCAGTTTTGGTTTTTAAAGTAAAAAAGATCACGAAATCTATGGAGGGTGTTTTCATCAATTCTATTTCAGTGATCGCAATACGACTATGGGTCTGCTAATATATCACTGTAGGGCCTACCTTTTCAAGGAACGGTTCTGATATCTCTTTGGTTAGGTAGTGCAGCATGCCAAGCGTCTCAGATGCAAGCGTGAGGTATGACCTGCATTGTCTCTCGTCCGTGGCTAGTTGTCGCTGTCGTGATGTTCTTGTCTCCTGCACACAAAAAGGGACTTCGATGCTTAAAACAGCAGGAGGCAGGTAGAGTGCTTATTAAATGCAGAATGAGATATTCGGAGAAAAGAGAGTTGATTTATTCAGCTAGAAGAAATAATTTTTAAAATGCGGTTTATTTGATGGAGGACAAATTATTCATAAGCGTGGGAAGGTCAAATCTGGAAGAACATTTCGAAAAAGAAGGGTTGAATGAAGGATGACAAGCATGGCTTAATGCCAGGAGATATAAAAAAGAAGCAAGATCGTTGGTATATATATACCATCTATATATAGGGTAAAGCCGCAATGCTGCCTCTCTTTTTTGAAAGTAATATCAATTTTTACAACGGGCTCCATATTTGAAGAACTGACAGTTGACGTGGTACTTCTGTAAAACTCATCAAGTAGCATGCCGCGCGATTCCCAGCAAGAAAGCTCCGACCTAGCCCCTAGATTGGGAGCAGGATGACACCCTTGAGCCAATCTAGTATGATGATTGACAGGCAGGGAAATCACATGTCAAATGAGCACCCGCAATGCATGCTAAAATTATTAGAATACTAATGGCGTTTCTCTGACTCGCGCTCATTCATCCCCCTCTCCTCCTTTCAACAATCTTCTACTGCTGCAAATAAAGCGTCGTTTTTTCGTCCAACTATTTTCCCTCAGGTTAAAAGAACGCTGTACTTTGTTATCAACATTGTTTCGAAGGGGAAGAAGGGAGGATTGACAGCCACTGGCGTGCCAAATAAATGAAATAGAGGAAAAAGAGGAGAAAATACTGAAGTGTTCAAAGGGCTTTTGGAAGGCATTGTTGGCCCGGACACGAGTTCCTTACAGGCCTTACATGTCAATCTCCTTGTCACGAGTAAGAATAGCAGTCCGTTGCTAGAAGAAGACAGTAATACAATGGCAAGAAAACGCGGAACTAGTTGCTGCATACTAGTTCCGCTTTTTCTTGCCATTGTAAAGTTTTGTACTGCAAATCATATGTTCAAGATAGAAATACGAATAGCATGCTTACAGAATCGCCAATAGCACAAGGTTCGCAGCCCTGGCTTATTTGCTGTGTTATTAAAAACTTGATGGGTTCCTGTTTAGAAGAAAATGAGGCCCCTATTGGGTAGCCATTATGAAGATTATCAGAGAGCTGTTACGCATTGCCCATCTTACCCTGGATAGTGCTTCCCATTCGGTTGAGTTTGCCATCAGCTCTTGGTGCTCATGAATGTTCTTCAACGTGTCCAGCGACTCATCCAACAAGAAAGTTAAGTCATTGATCAGCATGTTTATAAAACGGACGAAATTTGGCGTTCTACGATAGATCGAAGACTTGTTAAAAATATTGCATGATCTTGTTTAACTCTCATAGCAGGGTAGAGGGAGTTTACATGCGTGCTTGCTCGTTCGAAATGATATCTTCATCAAATTGATAAAATTCTTTACTACTTTGTGAACTCAAAATTAATTATAATCTCTGAAGAATAGATATCCTTTCAGAGCAAAAAACAGTTAATTATGTGTTACACAAAATGCAAAGATTAGCATCACTGGTGAATGAAAGATAAATTTTTCATTTGGAAAAGTCTTCAATTCCAGCGATTCGAGATCAGGGGGGTAATTAAAGTGGCTAAAAAAGATTGTCTAAGGGCGGAAAGCTGATTGAAAGCATAAATTGTCGAAGGCACGTGGACTGAATGATGAATAGGCTCGCCTGGCGACAGAAGTTTGACGGAGAAAGAGGGAAAGGTTAGCGGGAAAAGCTGAAGGCGGAAAAGTAAAAACAAAGAAAAGAATGACTGTTGGAGTAATAATCGAAGAGAAAAGTTCGTAGATTAAAAAAGGACAGCGATAGCGGAGGATTTGCTGAAGAATTAAACTTCATCACGTGAATCATGAAATCATAGTTTGCCATCTGTCGTCAATTATATGGTTCTTTGATGGGATAGCTGTATAAGCGTGCAGTATTTGTGGAACGGAGCGGTGCAAAGAGGACAGAGAAGACCGGCAGATTGCATGACAGACTGACTAATTAGAGGAAGGGAATAAAAGACGGTAAACAGAAAAGGAGCGGCAAAGCGAAGAAGTCCTGTCTAGGATTGACAACGGAGAGGTCAGCAAAAAGGCACTAGAAACAGGGAAAACACTGGTGCTAAGTAATTAAGGTAGTAAAGTTACAACTATATTTTCGTAATCCCTTGCATATTTCTATGCTAATTCTAAATGTTTATCAAACGTTGAGGTTTTTCGCGTTGATTTTGAGCAACATAGCCAAATTGTGCAGGGAAATCTTTATCCATAGCACAACCAGCTTGCACTTTTGTAGCAAAATCTTTAAGTGGAGTATAAATGGCATAAGTATTTAGTATTAGTATTTAGTATTACTATAACTAGTATTAGTATTTAGTATTAGTATTTAGTATTAGCATAATTAGTATTGATAGTATTAGTATTGATATAAGTTTTAGTATTAGTATTAGTATTAGTATCAGTAGAAGTATTAAGATTATTATTATCAGTATCAATATCAGTATTAGTATCAGTATTAGTATCAGTTTAGTATTAGTATATGGAGTGTCAAGGATAATCGAACATCGAGTTGGGCAGACCTGCTTTCCTGCTTAATAGACGCCTTGTGCATAGGTCTCTTCCAAAGACCTTTCATTATCACTGAAATATGATAGCGGATGCCAAACTTGTCATAGAATTCGTTCGATGAGCCTGTTGTCTCCACATCTGCAAACAGAATGAAATATTTAACAAGAATTGTAATAACTGATTGTAATAACTCAAATTAGACACTGTATTGTCTTAACCAAATTGGCCTTAGGAACCAAATATTAGGCGTTAAGCTATTAGAAATTACTTAGAAATGTCCTATTTCACAAACCGTAATTATGTTTAGCTCTGCTTTTATGGCATCATGTACTTAAAGACAGACGGTGAAAAGGAATCTATGTATACTTAATTCTGACTGTGACATGATGATCGCATCAAGCGCAAAACTAGGAGTAAAGAATTAGAATCGTTTTGCTGTTTACACCACAACAAATACAGCTATGCACACATGATATAAGGCTTTTTATAGAAGACGACGAATAGAGATCTTCATTGCAAAATTTATTTGTCAGAAAAAAACATTTAACAAGGCAATATCATTCAGCTATAATAGATAGGTTGACATTTCTTAAATTGGCGTACAAACGTAGAACTTCATCAAAGCCGGCGCCAAATGCAGCTCTCCAATTGGGTACGAGACGACCGCGTCATAGAACGTCTTGGCACGCGGCTGAACGCTAGGGTCGACGGCGAAAATCACCTACAAATCAGATGAATCGTTGATAACGGAATCACAATACATCAACTGAAATCGATCCTAATTCGGGTGGTCGATTAATTAATCATACAAGAATCATTTTATCGCGTGAAACTTTAAAATTATCGCATATATTCTAATCTTCATTTACACTGTACGAGACTGCTTAAACTTGCAAAAAGCCTTGAATTTTGAAGCATTAAAAAAATAAAGCCTTCTCGATTACCTACTAAAGAAAATTCACACAATGATGGATCTTCTTAATCAGTTATGGCAATGAATCTTGGACAGCAATAACCTTAAGTATTCGACCACAAAATTCTACCACTGTACATTATAAATGAAGTTCAAATAGAGGAAACTCAAGTGTGTGCAGTTAGCTCTGGGCATATCAAACACAAAACACAACACAAAACTGTGGGCATAGCAAAATAAAGTATTATACATCTTTGAGCAGGCAAAAAACTTGGAGAGGTAGCGCAATCTTTTAGCTAGCAGTACTTACTTGCGCTACTTGTGGAAATATAAACGTGTCTCTTTTATTATGCAGGTGTTGTGTTCTTGCTGGGTCTATGGCCTAACTGAACTAACTATCTAAATCACGTGACAGGGAGGATACTAAGCATCACGCCAACATTACAGTAGGTACTCCTCCGACAACCTTTAGATAACATCTCAGAACGTATTTTCTAATTGCCTGCCTGATTGGCGCACATCATAGTAAAAGGGCACACATAGGATAAAATTTTGTAATATCGTACGGCCACCAACAAACAAGGGCTCGATAATTAGGACTAGAGACACAGACAAGGCAGTAGGGTTAGGGTTAGGGTTAGGGTGGCAGTAGGGTTAGGGTTAGGGTTAGGGTGGCAGTAGGGTGACTCACTTCAATAAGCTGAGCAGCCAGGTAAGGATTGGCGATGTAATTGTAGTTGCATAGCAACACGACCAGAAATGGCATGAAGTCTGCTACGCAGGGGTCATCGAGTACTTGCGGAGCATGTCTACAAGAAAACGAAGGAAATATTAATATTTCGGATTTTAATACCAAGGTATCCGTATAGTGGGCAATTTGTGTAATGAACAATAGGATGTTGCGCAAACCGAGGCTGGCACCGAAACGAGGGTTGAAAGAGGCTGAATTCATTCAATGCATGATTCACGCTGTTCTAACAGAGCAGATTAAGGAGTCTCCAATACATTAGCAAACATTGATGACATCAAAGTAAGTCTGCGAATGGGCTCGATCCAACGGCGAGGTTTTCTTAACATAAACCACAAATACAGGCTGAAAACGCAAGGAAATTGGGAAACTATTTGAATAAGAATGCTGCAGAGAAAAATCATCCATCTTTTGACAGGTGTTTGGAAATCATGTGCTGATAGACATAAGCCCCTGAAATCATCCGATGTTTAATTACAAGAATTAGCCAATCAAAGATTAGTAAACGGAGAATTCAACGGTCGAACAATACCGAGTAATGCTCGTATTTTGTCGCTGGAAGTAATTTGCGGTAGGACAATCAACTTCACAGCTATCGCAGAAAGCCTCGCGGTTCGAGCAGGAAGAAGAATTGTACTGCTTAATATGAGTGAAAGCGACTAATTAGGCAGATGGTAATGAGCTGAAGATGAAGTAAGTTGAAGATGAAGTAAGTTGCCATCAGAGTTACCTGACTAACAGCTAATAGCGTTTCCATTCGTGTTATGAATTGCGTGACTACTTGGTGTTGGATGCGGAATACACTCAACATCGTTTCATTTTCAACATATACAGCGAAGATACGTTGCCAATTATCAAGTCTTAATATTAGCTGAAGAATTGAAAAGAAATCCGAAGAAGACTGCTTCACTGCCGGGATAGTTAAAGGTTTGGTCTGGTTTATTAGTTGCAATCTTTAGAGTGTGTTTTCATGCTAGCATCTTTTAAATTAAAGGGGTCTTTGCTCAATATGACCAAGTATGTAACGAAAAGCCATTTTCAAATCTGAATCTGCGGATGACTTCCAGTATCGTATTAGAACAAGCATCGTTAAGTGATATTCGCTCTATGAACTAGCCATGCTTACTTATTATATTATTTACAAAGGCTAGACTAATGTGTTTATCTGTTGTTTTTATTGTAAAGTCAAGGTGATACAAAACAGCGACAAATATAACAAGCTGCGACGATACAGTGAACTTTCGAAAAGTTTGAAATTTCAATTTTTGTTGTTATATACTTCATTAGGCTTCAAATGTCAACCAAATCTTCCTTTTGTACCCCAGAACATACCAAAAATCTCTGCCAAAGTGGTTGGAGCATTTGCTCTAATTTACGCTTTGCATAACCGGTAAAACTTTCTCACCCCTTAAACAATGTTATGCAACGCAAAAACGAAAAGTTCTATAAATAGAAGTGAGTATTTAGCATTGCCTCGCATGGCTAAGGTGTTCTCTTGGCGATCCAGCATTGTTTAAGGGAGCAAGGGGGCTGCATTCTCCAAGCAGATACGGAAAGAAAACAGGGATAGCTAAATCACAAGCATCTAACGGTGTTCAGATTACTTGGCAGAGATTGCAGATGGAAGAACGAACGTAGCATGATGTAACCCGCAAAAACTTGCAGCTGTTTTCTTGGGTGATTCTAAACAAACATGACAACAGCAAAACGACTTTTAAGCTGACAAAGAAAAGAAACCGCGGAAACCATTTATAGGAGGCAGTTTGATTGTACAAGGCCGCACAAACAAATCTCTATTCAGTGGTGGATCGATAATAAAAAATAGGTATCCTGTCGCTGTTTACGAAGAATGTCGTTACTCTGTTGATGCTTTATCGGCAGTTTCATAGCATCTGCTACACCCATAGTTCTAGTTCAAGGCTTGGGTTGCTTCTAGGAATGGAAACGGTTATAAAGTTTTACATGTCAAGGAAAGACGGCATCTCAGACTCTCTTCCCAACTGAAAGCTGACAAAATTGCAAGCAGCGGTGGTGATTCAGCCACAGCCGCACAACGTGATAATGTTCCGCTGGGCTTTTACTAACATGTCGCTTATATGAAGCAGAAAAATTCAAGAGCGTCGAATCAAAACAAATCTACATTAAGTGGTGGATCGATAATAAAAAAATGATAATCTGCTAGAGTTCTGAGTAAAGTCCATCTGCACTATAGTGCACCGATGGGAGTGTATATGAAATGGGGTCTTCAACTGTGAAGGGTTCTTTCAATTCATTCTGTTCAAAATCAAACTCCGGTATATTTATAAGGTTGAAATCTTAACAGCATTCGGTCAAAACAAGAAGTTTACGTACATGATTTTTGGAGAAATTCTAATACTTTTATCTAGTTTTCCTTTCATAATTTAAAACAGAATTTCAAAAGAGATTTCCAAGACCCGGTAGAAGCACCTGCATAATAAATTTTCATAGACTTGAAATCAATCAAAAACTTTCTGTGCATCAAAAAAGAGCTTAATGAAAAGACAAGAGTATTGCCAAAAAAGTATAGTAAATATAGCATAAAGAGGTAATAAAAGCAATCAGAAGCAATGTTGCACAAAGAAAGGAGAGCAAAACCCCAGCATATTTGTATCAGCTATGGAGACACTAATTCAATACCTAGTATGAAATGGATAAAGACAACAAGCAACAGAATGCTCAATAGATGGCTCAGCAAAGACTGGTGTATCACGAGAAAAAAAAAAGAAGAATTAGATAGAAATATGAAAGTTCATCCCAACTAATAGCTTGTGTTTTCTGCAACACGAGGGTTGATTTTCTGGCAAAGAGTTGTACTAGATTCGTTGGAGAAATTGAAATTTTTTCAACGACAATTTTCCTTGTAGTTTCGTACGTTAGTCGCAATCATAGCACTGGTGATTCTTGTCCAACATGATAGATTTGATTCTCAGGCAAGAACATGCGTCTTCATTCAAGCAACACTCAAGAATAAGACCTTGAAGTTAAGAAAGGATTTAGAATAGGACTTGACAAGGCCATCACCAGAGTAAAAATGCCAATACTCCTAAGGAAAGCTATTCAGTCTTCGGGTACTGTAAATGCATACAAGTAAACGCGTATTTAAACATTTGGGAATTTGAAAAATTTTTCTTGTTTCAGGAGTCAAGTGGAGCAACGGACGTGAATAGGTTTCGCTTGACTAGGTTGGTCTGGCGTGTTTTGGATGACATCTAGACGGCACATCTCTGAAACGGTTCCAAGAGTCACCAAACATAAGGAACAAGCGCTCGTATCTGTGAAAACATCAAGGACAGACATGGCAGAACAGAATTATGCGGACATAATCACTCATATTCTTGTCATCCCACTATTAATCGCATCGCTTCTAGGAAATACACTTGCGATTATTGTTAAGCTGCACAGACGCAAATCAAAGGCGTTCAACGGTGGCGATTTGCTCATCATAAACCTTGCGGTATGTGACATCAACAAAACGTGGTCCGTGTATGTCACGTGGATTTATGCATACATCATTACTGACCAGTGGAAACACGGCCTAAGATCTTGCGCTGCGTTAAACAAACTGGTGTTGATGCTTTTCTCTGTGACGTCACTCACGCTACTTCTTCTTACCATCGAGCGCTACCTTCTGATCATGAAGCCGTTTAATCGTTGGTTTTCACTGCGCAAAACCCAGCTCCTGCTTGCAGTTCTATGGATCGTGGTCTTCGTGTCATTTGCAGAGCCCTTCTTCTTTCAGTTTAGTCTCATAGACGTGAAAGGCAAAACACAATGTTCGACTACACCGAACCGGAGTCTTCCTATACAAGCCTTGGAGATGTCCTATCTTCTACTCGTTATTGTTGTTCCGTGCGCGATTATTTTTGTCCTCTCCTCAAAAGCGTCCAGGAAGTTGTGCAAAAACATAAAATCGTCCTGTTCACAGATGAAAACATCCGGTAAATTCAACAACAAGATGCGCAGGAACAAAAACGCAATTTACATGCTGCGAAGCATTACGATCGGAAGCCTTCTCTGCTACGTGCCCTGGGTGGTGACCCACATGATCAAAATCCGGCAAATGGGGCAGTACATGAAGGCAGTCGATCAGACCCCGATCCAGCCTCTTCTTGTCTGGTTCATATTTGGCGGGTTTTGCAACACTCCGTTCACATACTTGATATTCAGTACGGAGTTCAGAAAGGAAATAAAAGCATTGTTTCAGAAAAGAAAGATCTCGAAACCACTTTCAGGACGGGTGTCTCCCAAGAAAAATGAACAGTAAATGAACATATAACGTGGATTGCAGATTGCTTGGTACGCAAGGCGGACACTGACTAAAAGTCATCTATGTCAAGGATACTTACATGTCAACAAACAGAAGAAATTCCGCGATATCCTCGATGAAGTAGTCCGGCATTGCACCGAAATGCATTGGGACAGTTTCGGAAAGAGGGAGCGTCAGACTAAAATGAGAGCAACAGAGACCAAGATTAATTGCAATGACGGCCATGTATTCAAAAATTAAACTCATTATGTGCTGTGCAAGGTTCTTTCGGTATCGTTCAGGAGTAATACTGTCCAGGTTTATATCGACAATTAAACGGGGAATATGTCCGAAGATGCAAAAGTTTCTACTACAGCGATCGGAACGTGGAATATTTCGAAATAATGTTAAAGTGACGATTTCAATTAGCTTTGTAGTGAATTATCACAGATTATCCTAATGATTTCTGGATTCTTAAACTTGGACCAAATAAAGAGTTTGCTAATGTCCAATAACTTTACCAGAAAACAACAGTTAAGAGAACTTTCGAAGTGCGCTACACTGACTACACTACACATGGTTTTTGCAATGACGTCACCCTATGTGACTTTGTCATTTGGATATCGCTTCCTTGGTTACAATCATGTAGATGACTTGAAATAACTTTTAAACCTGTGTAGGATTTTCTGGGTTTGACAAACTGCAAGGATTGATTGACAAGACACATGGAATAAGCGGAAAGAGGAAAGAAAGGGAAACTACCTCGACTCGTCCTTCCCCGTGGCTAGCCTGAGAAGCCACTGCGAAGCAGCGCAATAAAACCGCAGACACTGCCTAAGCAGATCTTCATCCATCACCACAACTTCAGCACATGCATCTTCCTTCACGAGTTTCTGCAAGGAAGACGACTGAGAGTTCCAAATGATGCAAATGAGAAAGTACACTTGCAAAAGTCAGGCTCGCAAAATATGGCAAAAGCCACTCAGATATGTGAAGGCAAAAGCAACTTGCATGCAATCATTGATCAGTGACTTTTATCAACCATAGCTAAGCTATAATGATAGAATATAATCAATGAAGAGTTAGTTTGATGCAGTATCTCTAGTTCTCTAGTCTTAATCTGGAGTGTCATATTATAGAGCGATTGCCATTCAATTACGTCATACTATCCGTCTGCACCCGTTAAACAGTAACAAGATCAAGTTGATTGGATTCACAGAAGACATCGCCAACTGTCCACTAACTAGCTCAGACATTTGTGGGACAAATTAAGAAAGTAGCATTGTATACGCTGCAAAGGCAGATGTCACAAACTGGAATGAATATGGCATAAACTCTACAAAACAAGTTCTAATCCTCTAAATCTTAATTATTAACTTGGAGTCAGAGATTAAAAAGAACAGAGCACATAAAACATATGAATAAAATTATGAAACAACAGGCGTAAAATAAACAAATGTTAAGAACAAGCATGAGAAATAATGGGAATAAAAACAAGAGAAATAGGATAAAAAAGCGGTTGAAACCAAAGGAGAAAAAGAAACTTAAATAATGTACAGATAAAAGGAACAAAACAAGTAAAAACAAGAAAGAAACCGAAAGGCATAAAAACAATCAACATTGCTACAATGTACAAAAAAACTTCATAGTTTTCGTTTTTTCTGATCAAGTAATCATAGCACCAAAAAGCGGTTGTTGGTCAATTACCTTGATTTGCGACTTCCACTTCTTGAGCAATGCTCGGTTGCGCGCCGCCAGAGGTGTGTTCTTCCACTCAGAATCCCGCGATTCAAGCTCGTTAACCAATCGGTTCATATCCCGCAGCGCCCTTATGCGCTTGGCGAACTTTCTAATGCACGGTATGATGGAGAGATGGTGACAGTGGAAAGTGAAGAAGAAGCACTCGGTCGGAAACTTTACTTCACCCCAACCCGTTGTATCTAGAAGAAATAGATGAAGATTTCGATTCCAGCGTACAAGTATCAATAGCTGACGCAGTTTATTTAAGGAAATTTGAATCTCATTCCTTTGTTCAGTGATTACCTTTGTGTATATGTGTGTACCAAGCTAAAGATTACTTGCTTGTTAATTCAATAAAGAGTAGTTTTTAATAATCAATAACTATAGATAGATATTGTTGCGGACATGAGGAAACTATTTAACTAGACAACAAGGAAACAAGGTAACCAACAATTTCGTAGTTCTAACTTATAAATTGACGCATTTGGATCTTTTATATGTGTTCTGAATCACCACAGTCCCTTTTTTTATTTCAACCTGCACAAATGAAATGTCAGTCGGACGCATAACTACAGAGCTCGCGGCTAGAAAAAGTTCTAGCAAATATCAAAGTGATGTAAACTGGTAGGGGTGATAAAATCATTCATTTACCGAAACTTTTTTTCCAGTTATCGACTTCGTCTTTCGTTGCTCTAATTGGAGAGGACTGTGTCATATCCAGTTTGCACTTCGGATGAAAGGGATAAAGATGATCGACCTAAAAAAAAGATTAAAGGTTTTTAAAAAGCATATCAAATAAGTAGTAGTAAAATTATATATATATATATATTTTATAGGATAGGTACTTCAACAATAAACCCGGTGATTAAATACAAAATCTTACACATATTTGGATGTAAAAGGAATATATTTACATTACTACAATTAAGGATCGGTAATAAATCGATAATCCACATCTATGTACTCATAGATATGATAATTTCAGAATTATCGTAAATGATCATGACAATAAATACGATAATAATCTTAAATAATTTACAATAATGATTATTTAAGAGAAAGAAAAGACCATTATGGCTGTAAAAACCGGTGGAGAAAAGGTTGATAGAAAAGGTTCAAGCGAGATACAGATGGCTACTCTGGTAGAACCCAGCATTTACGAATTTAATTTGGTGAGGACGATGTTTATCTTGTAACTGAGATACACTTCTTTACCTTGTCGAGTCTGACTTTGATAGAAAGCTGCTGAAGAACCGATAACAAGTTCATGGTAAGTCCATCCTTTGACAGCAACTTGTCATCAGCCTAGACGGGAACAAAGTGGCATAAAAGGGTTGCAAACAGAATTACTCAATTCAACTTCAGCAGTGAAAATCAAACGTCGGAATCAAATACAAAACTGAAACTACTACTAGCGTCTTAAAACATTTGGTTTAATTTCACTTTTGAGATTCAAAGCCAAATCAGTTCTTGTATTGTTGAGACTGGAATAAGATTGCAGCGCTCCGTGTGAACTGCTAGGTCAGCATTTGTAGCCAGCTATTACCAAATCAATTCTGAGGAAATCATTTTCCAAACGTCTAGTGGTGACACCAAAGATGCAACAAGTCTATAGCTGCTGATGTTCTGAAGTTAATCAGTCAATCATTTGTTTTGTTCTTCCTTGAAAATCATTATTTTTCAAAAAACTTCAAAAATTATTTTCAAGAGGAGCATTTACCTCTCCCACCCAGGTCCTTTAGAAAAATCAAGTTAATACAGTGGCAGCTGAAAATTTTGCACCTCAGTGCACTGTAATAACAATGCTGTAAGATGATTTGCTTTACCTGCAGCTGTGACTTCTTGCTATTTTTATTTAGAATATTGGCAAGGTACTGCAGACATGCTTCTCGGCTTTCTTGATTAAGCAGCAAATTGTGCATTATTTTGAACAACTCCGACTAAAAACAAAAATCGTGGTAGAGTTTTATACTGACCATAAACTACTCTAGGTTGATGCATGCTCAAAACATCAAACAAGGAGTGTTAACATCAATTGCATCTAACTTGGAAAGTTTAAATTGAGAGACGCTGCTTCCTTTTTTCTGTTATCATTTTTAAAAACAAATCTATTTTAGATATTGCAACTTTAACAGTGAAAAATCAACTTGTATTCATCATTATTATCACTATTATTATCATTGTACTATTATTATCTCATATGATAAAAGTAACTGTAATTCAACACTTAAAAACTCACCTACAAATGTCAACAATCTAAGTCGGAAAACGCATAATTACTACAAACTATGCAAAATGGTGCAATTTGGTGTCACGTCAATAAATTGAAGCAATCGCAATACCCAATGGCCTAAGTTTGTTTACATTATAGATTATTAATGCAATTGCTCGTGCTTCGAGAGACCACCTGACTTGGCATATGCATTTTAGCCAATAAAGAGGTTTCATAAGTGTTGGGCTAAACGCATGGGATTTGAGAGACAACTACATTTAACCTTCACGATTCTCATGGTACTCACTCGTAAGAACTGCATGCCTACTCTCAATGTCGTATGTATCAAGCCAATATGGTCCTGCCCAGGCTTCCCATCAGCGAAATATTTGTCGGCTACCTGTGACTGTAGAGTTAGAGCACACGAGTAAAGTACAGTGACGAAGCAGCCTATGTAAATCGTCATTGGTCAAGGTTTCAAGTCCAGACCTGCTCGCATGCTCACGCCTAATTTCCGCCTTGTGAATTAATTTCAACCTAGACTTCGATATCTAAAAGGTTTGCATTTCTCTATCAAATCATTAAAAATAATTAAGTTTAAGAATTATTAAAATAAAAGAGTAAATAAATAATAATTGCAAATAATAGATAAAGTAGTGAAAAATAGAAATGAAGAATTTAAAAAAAAATTATTGCAGACTCAAATGACCTTTTGAGTTCTTCCAAAGAGAAATAATTATGACTAACACCAAGTGCACTATATTCATCTCCCTTTCTGGCTTATCTTAAGGTGATAAATTGTGTATAGGAGGAACATAAGGATTAATACAATTAATTAACACAGGGACCTTAAAAAGCAACAGCCTATTAAACCATCCTTAGGCGTCAAATTAAAGGTCATCAAGATAGAGTAAAAATTGACACTAGCTTTGCAACCCATATTTACTGAAACAACACGTTAACAAATATGTGACGAACAATCCACAAATTATTAAAAAAGGGAGGCAAGCTTTTGCTAATAAACCAAGCAGATTGCCATATCATTGTTCAAACGAATTTCTTGAATTATCTTAGTGGATGTTCCAACCGTAGCCTACGACCCTACATACAAAGACCAGATGAAACTTAAGACGTTGAGTTTGGGTCCATGAAAGAGAGCATTGTTCCTTTGCGATTGAAGGTGATTGCTAGTTGATGGATTTCAGACCACAGTAAACCTCACTCCTTCTTCCTACAAAGTATGCTTGACTTCTCAGACGAAACAAGTCAATGGAACTCACGTTATCTTCTGCAAAAATGGAGAGCTGCAAAAACGGCCCCAGGTAGGATAGATTCTCCAACTCTTTGGCTGCCGCGTTAGACATTGGTTCTGGGTTCCATGAAGGAAGTGTTGTAAGCTAGAGACAGAATATGCAACAAGTAAGCTAATGCAAGAAACAAGCCTTAAAGAGAAAATCGAGTCTGTGCATTTAGGTATAAGAAACTTCTAGTTGTCAAATTCTGCAAATTCTATGCGGGAATCGCCAAATAATGAGTTAAAGTGGCCTTTCAAAATTGCAATTTTGCAACTGGTGGCATTTTGACAAATTTTAAAAGAGTTTATGATTTTGAAAACAGCGCCTGAGCAATAAAAATGATAATAGAAGTTATACGAAAAATATAGAATAAAATGTGGGAAAAGGTTCAAAATAATTTACCAAAGAGCATATTGGCCTAACTGACAGTGGCAATCTGATCTCAGACAACTCGGACAAGGCCTAGAAGGAGAATTAAGAAGAAATGAAATTCATGTCAAAATATTATTACTAAAAAAACAATCAATCGATAGAACTGAAAGTTATAACACGGTTGCAGTGACTCGGAAATAGGCAGACGCAATTCCAGGGCACAAGGAGCACATTTTGAAGCGCACGAAAGGCTGTACATGGCTCATTTGGTGCCATTATGTGGCACAGTTGTAAACACGATAAGTAGGCAGCTAGGCAAATCTTCCAAGGTAATGATAAAACGCAATATGAATAATGTCAAAAAGACGTGATTTCAAAGGAAAAAGTACTTTCATCGCTTATTTTTCATTATGTTACTGGTTAGGTGGAAATTTGAAGAGATTTATGTTTACAGCTACAAAACTAGTCGCATGAAGTAGTAACCAGTGTTGGGAAATATTGTCATGGAAATAACGACTGGAAAAAAGGTCTCGTTGTTCATTTGCAGAGAAAACCTGAGTCAACGGAATTAAGATGGACAGATTCGAACACCATTATAACGGGGTACATCAGAGCGAATGGGGAATGGTCGGAAGATTTACTGGGTACTGTATATGTGAATGACTTCAATTTCTTCAATTTCCTAGGACAATTTGGCACAATATCCTGCTTTTGAGAACAAATAGAGTTGCAAAAGGATTACAGACCAATAGAGGAGCCTTGTATGCCTCATCGACCAGTGATGTATTCTTCATTCGCTCGTACAGTTCCATTAACAACGGCGAAAAGATCTGAACGAAGAAAAGAGTTAAATGTAGACGCATGCCTTAAGATTTTTATTGAGAAAGCAAGTGAATGCAACTACACCACAGAGAATGGAAAACGGAATAAGGTGGAAAGAAATTATACGCAACCGGTGCTAACAAGGAGACGTCTTGCATACCCACCAACAGCACAGTAATATGTACATATATACAAGCATGACGAGAATTTATACTTCAAATCGAAATGTTTTAATAAATTGAAGTAACAAGCAAGTAGGGGGCTTGAATAAGCTCGCGTCTCTATTTAACGCCATGCTTGCTTTGATGTACCGCGTCCTTGCTTTCCGTTTAAGCTGCATGTTTAAGCACATAAATTATCACGACTGCTTAATACAGTGAGAAATATATAAATCCTTAATGGCCATTCTATCAACGGAAAAGGATATTATTCATTATAAGTATAATATTCTGTTTTGTTACACCTGTCATTGCAGATGAAGCCTGACGATACAAAGCAAGGCTCAATGGAATGGCAAGGACATACTTTATCAAGGCAGTCATAGGAATGCGCCATTTGGACTAAGTCGGCCAGAAAGCCACGTGGAAGTACATCGCGTTCTTCCAGAAGAAACGGCAAAAAGAGAAGTGGCGAACGTGATGCACTTCTGCAAAAGATACCCATCGTCAACAAACTGCAACATGAAAAATATACCATGGATTACAACTATTTTATTAAAAAAGTGAATTCTAGAATGTTTCATAAATGTTTTACTATTTTTAATGAAACCAAAAGACTTGAACGTCTCAATAAAGCTACCAATTCATCACCGAAAAGCATGAGAAATCAAGCAGGAAAAAACTCCGTAACCATCATACTTGAAAAAGGAATGGCATTTTAACAGCATCAATTTACGGTTATTCAATTCAAACTTGGAAAATGTATGAAATAGGCCGTAACATGAACAAATCATTTAGAAAAACATAAGACCTATTTACGCATTGAAGTATCAAATGATCCTTTAAACTTACTGTGGATCTTCAAAATCACCATTCAGTATGAACAAAGTCTGAGAAATGCAAGCATTGCAAGCGATACGCAGCAGGTCTTTCCAGTCAGGGTCATTTGCACGCTAAAGAATCAAACCATTGATAAAGTTAGGCCATATTGGTAGTGTTATTATAGAAGGGAGTCTGGGTACGACTTTTTTCAAGAATACGTCATCACCAAGATCATCCACAATAATAAACCAAATGAAAGGTCCAAAACTGGCGAAATCGGCATTGTAAACTGCGAAGCACATTGCGCAGCAGTCTATTGCTGCGAAAATGCAATTTTCGGTATCACCAGATGCTCCCTTCTGCTTAACAATTATACCACCTTTGACATTTGCTACCACCGTATAATCTTCGATCATAACTCCATACAGCACATCCGGTAAGCATCTGCTAAATGACAACAGCCTTGGAATTTCTGTATTTATACAGTAGCATACATATGTATCATTGTGACGTATAGAAAAACAATTATCATAACAAAAGGGATACTGTGCCTTGATGAACGACCTCTCTTCAGTTCCAACTCTATCATAGCAGTTGATTGTGTATCGTATCTGCTTCTTGAGGTACACTTCATCGCAGGAACCAGTCTCCAACATCGATGCCACTGATATCTTTTGGGTAACTGGCACCTTCTCGACCATGTCTTCTGTTGCCAATGCCGCCATATCGTCACGAGTTGCGAGCTGGTTCAGAGATTCGGAAATCAGCATGGCGGGATTAGCGCCCATGCCTCGACCAGACGGCGGGTTTTCAGCCAGCGGTTGCTTGCAAGACCCAGAGAGAAACTGCTCCATCAAGATCTGCTGTATGACGTCACTGAAGTTGAATTCTTGTGCTGCTTGATAGAAAATTGCGAACTTTGAAGATATCTTTTTGTATAATGACACATCTTTGATTTCATTCTGCACTCGACTCATTTCCCAGCTTTTAATAAATTGCTATATTTACTCTTTCGTTTCTTACTTTTCCTCCAAATGAAATTAAAATTCGTCTTCTTTTGGGAGAAAAGATAAACCCATTGCCAAACACGATTCACTTTTCAATAGGATGGAATCTTTGTACGTCATTTTAACAACAATTCTGAGTTGATATGAATATTTTTTGGACACAGAGGGCAAGAATGATGCGCCCAAGTTCTATAACGGATTGCCAAAGTTTTTAAAATTGCAATATTTCGAAAGAACATGAAACAGCGGAACCATTACTTTCTTATACCTAGAAACTCGCGCGATTGTAAGAATACAGGGCGAAATTTAACATTGAACAGGCCCTGCTCTAAAGCCCAGAAAAGTTCACAATATTACAGCTGTCGGGCGCGTTTAAGGTTAAAACAGAGGATCATTTCTGATTAAACAAGACCATTTTCAATTCCAATTCGAATAAAACTGCGAAAGAACATTCTTTGAACTATAAACTCTCTGAAGGAGGTCAAAGATTTCTTCAACTCTCTGTTTCTCCAAAGACACCGCTCTCCTTCTTATGCGATGCGAGATCTCGGTGATTCTTCGGCTGGGCTAAAGGTGCTGAGAAGGAGATAAAATAACCCCCCGAACTTGCGTTTGGCTTCTGTGTATTGAGTGTTACCTTTTTGCACACTGGACTACACAGCTTGCGACAGAGAAGCAGACTATCTCGGAACAGATCCCGGGGGTAATTAATTTTGCAAAGAAGATCCTTATAATATTCGCGGGAAGCTTTTTATAAAAACGTTCCACCTTGTCAGTCTGCCAGTGCACATTTTTTATGGACTTTAAAGCGACTTTATATCATCAATAAAAATATCAGGTTCCTCTTGGCAATTGATAATGATGCAAGACATGACATAAGGGCACTCGCAACTCAATAGCTTACCTTTGCCATCAGAAGAGTAGATCATAGAGAAAATATGTGCCATTGTGCCAGGATTCAAATCGATCATAGGCAACTAGAAGTTAAAAGAAAAGAGCATCAAAGCTAGCTTATTTATTCCATTCTATTTTGATTTAGTTCCCTTTTTGGGCAAGATTGTTAATGCATTCTCGACAGAAAATTGCCAGCTACAGAATTGAATAGATTGAAATATGCCATTGGTGGCCTTTAAGGTGCAGTAATTTGTCAAAATAGCAAGGAAAACAGTACTTTAAGTATGCAAAAACTAGTTCTACTTCTTTCTGCTATTTTGAAGTTTTGTTCCGCAAAGCACTTGTTCACATAATTTGTCAAAGGCAATTCTTCTACCATTAAAACCCCTTGAAGTTGAGGCTGCATTATATAACTGCTTGTTACATTGTATATCATAAGCCAAAAATAAATCTTTTTTGATGATAAACTTTACCATCTCAAGATTAATGCTCTTAGTAGAAACATTAGCACAACACTTGATACCAAAACAACTAAGGTTTAATTTAATACATAAAAGCATTAAGATTAAATCCTAACATTACCTTTAAAGAGACATCAAATATTCGACACAGTGCAGCAGAATAGAAGTCCCATTGCAAAGGTGTAGAGTCCTATTTGGGTAAAATGATTAACTTCAGTATGAGACGCTCAAAATTATTGATACACAGTTCTATGAAATAATCAATATGCTACAGTTAAGACATTTACATACAAAACAACTTTGAAGCTATGTTTGTACCATATCAAAAGCATCTAAATTTCCAAGTGATGACAAAACTATGGAGACAAAGGACAAAAAATGTGGAATTCTTTGTAATAGTTCATACAAA
Organism: Nemopilema nomurai; assembly: GCA_003864495.1. Taxonomy (NCBI): domain Eukaryota; kingdom Metazoa; phylum Cnidaria; class Scyphozoa; order Rhizostomeae; family Rhizostomatidae; genus Nemopilema; species Nemopilema nomurai. The sequence continues at coordinate 1,678,778 of ML133388.1, read as the reverse complement.
TACACGTGTAGATGTTTGCTCAATTTCTGAAGTTTGCATACCCTGAGAAGAGTTGGGCAAAAAGGTACTTCAAGTATGCAAAAACTGGCTCTGCTACTTCTAGCTATTGCTAAATTAGCTTTTTCTTATTATAATATCAGCATTTTCAGCAAAAAATCAAGCTTTCTTACGTTTTCAAGCATTTTCCTGACAGTGTGTTGCTTCTTATATTTTCCATCAGAAGGGGGTGTCAGCATAAACTGTGATGTTCGTTTTTCCCCCTTATCACATTCTGGGCTGTCAATCTCCATGGACTGTGTGGAGATTCCACTGTCAGTTGATGGAAATTTCGGTGGTGTAGCACCATACAAAATGGCTGCAGATGATGGAGTTGATCCACCATATGTCTTAGGACTGTTCGCAACTCTATTCCTAGAACTAGAAACATTGATACTTGGCCTTGATGCACCACCAGAAGGTGATTGGTCATCTGGTGTTGACACAGCTATTGGTGATGCACTGCTACTTCCAAAGCGCTCCAGGCGCCTTCTTCTAACCTGCAAAAGTTCCTAAATAGCTGAGCAGATAAATAGGCTAGTATCACTCTAAAAAAACTTATTGAAAGCCAGAACTTGAAAATTTGGGTCAAATAGATAAAGGAACTAAATTACATCAAGAGCCATGCCTTTTTTTCTAGTAGTCATAATTCTCTTTTTAAAGCATAAACATGTCCTTTATTGGGATAAAGACTCTTTCAGAGGTTTCAAACATGTGGAATAAAACAAAAAACAACTAGAACAACAATTTCAGGATAACATCAATGCTTTAACATTATTAGTAAACATTAAATAATATCTGTACATGCTGCTGAAAGGCCCAAATAAATGACAAAAATACTTCAACTTAGACAATATAGAGCATTTATGCAAATAAAATTTCACAGCATTATTATTTCTGAATAAGGAAACAAAATGAAATTGCATCACAAGTTACATCTATCAAAGTAGAATCCTCAACAGAAGAAAAGAGGTTAAAATAGCAATCTATGTGCTTTTTTGCTTGCCTTTGCTTCCTTGCTGCTTCTTTGCTTCTCAACAGTAGCATATTTTACAGCAAATTTGACAAAGTTTTGTAGCAATATGAGGCAAATATGTTAAATTATGTTAAATTCTTTCATAAGTGAAAGTTGTTTCTTGGCATTATTAAGCCCTAAACTAGCCCTGAAATTCTGCAATAGTCTGCAAATTACAGGTTAGAACCAAACACTGTTTCAGTGAATTCACTTTCAATATTTATAAATTAAATGACAGTGATCGAGTATATATAAAAACAATTTTTTTCCTATGAAAAATTGCATCATTCAATAATTCTTCTCATGGAAACAATACTTGATTGATCAGTAACGGGTCAGCTCAATTCAAAATTCAAGAAACTTGAGCTCATTACATCAGTTAAAAGGTAAAAAATATTTCATCCTCCGCGGTGGCAAAATTAATTGTTCAAGAGAATGGATAAGAACTTGTAATGCAACTCTTAGAAAAGGAAAACCGTTACAATTTTATGAACATGCAAGGTATCCTTACAATTTGTCAATGATAGTCAATTAAAAAATTTCTATCGTTTCTCTCTCGAGAAACAATTGTATATAGGATAAAAACAAACAATTGTATATAGGATAAAAAAACAAATTCAAACCTCTTCTTGCGATAATTCACTCATTTTAATTAACGTTTCTTTCACAAGCTTCGGTTGTTGTGACAATTCTATCCAAAAGGCCAATTGCTAACAAGAGAAATCACGGTCAATCCAAGTTGCCTTCAAAGTTGAACAATTACATATCTTTCATCTTCCATAGCTTCTTAACACTTTAAGTCATCCTTTTTATCCTAAACTCTAGGCTAAGCTTTAGATAAATGCTCATTAACAAGCATAATTTAACTGCTGTGTCATTATACTTCTTGGCGTGATAAACGCAGGAGCAGAAAAATTTCAACTTATCATTATGAAACAGCCTCGTTTACATGTCAGGCAATGAAAGGATTGTTCCGACCTTTTGGCTACTTTGTTTTGTGCAAAAGATGGGTATCTAAAAAAGAAAACTAATTTCTGACATAGATTCCGGCAATTACGCTTCATTTCTCAAACTAATTCACATATTGCTATGTTTGCTTGTTTCTTATTGATAGATTTTTACTCAGCTTCGCCTATCCACCATGATCGCATCGAATTTGCTGTTGTGTAAAACATTTTGATTCTTTTTCTACCCTAGTATTCTACTCTGAATGATTAGAGTGACCTAGATCTGACTTTTTAATAACTGAGCGAGTCTTTTCCTTACGTATGATGTAGCTATCATTTATGCCTGTGTTTAATTCCAACATGTCTCGTATCAGTAATGTGTGGAATGTTGTCCTACGGTGAATTAACGCATATGGTCATTTCGATTCATATTGAGAGTAAATATCTGATATATATCATGTCGAAACAGCTACTGATTCATCCGGATTGTCTCTTCCTTATCAAATGATGAAATAAGATAAAGCAGTGTTAAAAAGTAGCACAGGTCACAAGAGATTTCTCACTTTTATCATGTAGATTTTCAATGAGGTCAGCCTCTATTTACTGAAACTTCTGTCTGCAAATCATTATTCAACATTTAGTAGGCACGCAGGATGAAGGCAAAAAGAAAAAGCTAGGCTGGTGTGTATGTGTATAAAATATTTTTTCCCAGCTTGCAAATAGGTAATATTGTTCTAAGTTGCCAAAAATCAAACTATTGAACATACTTTGATCAATATGCAAAGCACATTTACTTTCGTAAAACATCCTATTCGTAGGTGTGCAGCCGATGAAAGGTGTTGATTAAATTGATTGTTTGTACTGACGTTTAATTGCAGACGAGTAAGCTAGTGACACATTCGATTTATTCTACTTGCGAACGCATTGGCAACTGAGCCGAATTAGAGAGATTACTTTGTGCTAGGCCAACTCAAAGCAACACATGGCCAAGAAAAAATGTTCTCAAAACTCTGCTTCAAAATTTCACCAAGTTGCTTTGTAGTTCTCTGCTCTATATGCTTGAAATAAATAAACAAATTAAAATTTAATCTCCAGTGTAAAAAATTGGAAAGGAAAGAACATTGATCTTGCTATTCTAAGTACCCCATTACTTCGACCTCACACATATCTAAAAAGTCATATCGACCCGACCTGACAAACAAGTGCCGTCCTTTTTTCGGAGGGCTAAAATCAGCCTTGTGCATTGTCTTATTCAAGGCATAATTTGGCGTAGTCCATATTTTCTCATTTGCATTTGGCATATCTTCATCTCCCAACCTGACATACAGACCACTAACTCGGTCAAAATTGCTGTCCTCTCTTGAGTAAATGGCGACAGAGTAGACAACTGCACTGCCTCTAAAATTGACGGACCACCAAGGTCCCATTTCCTTATTTGTGTGCATACAGTTTTGGAAATTGTAGGCCGTGCTCCAATACCCAGTTTTTCCTCCGTCGATTGCTTTTGAGCTGTCCTGTTTTATATCGTTAAGGACCATTGTTGATGACTGCTTTGTCGCCTTTCCAAGGGCAATGTTTGTGATTGCTGTTTACAGTCAAGAGACACATGTTTAGAAGAAACATCTTTCCACTTAACCAATAAATGATCAAGAATGGCATGGTCTATAATACTGCCTATAACTGTGTTTTACAGTACATACAATTATAGACTTATAGACTTAATCTACCAAGCTGCAGCTATTTTAACAGTTATAGTAGAAACATTTAAACAGGCAAAGGGTGGTAGACCTTTGGAAGGAGACCAAAGGCATGGCAAATAGACCTGTGTAACATTCTAATTGCAACATGTTTTATTCCAAAAGGGGAGTCTTTGGCTACTGACAGACATCTCTTAGATCCGCCAAAGCCTATTCTCAAATGAAAATCTCTTGAAGTTCTTCAAACCTTAACCTTGCTTAATACTTAGCCTTCCAATTATGTCCTTTGGTGATTCCCTAGAAATTAAAAACTACTTGATCTTATAAAAACTGTTGTGGTGTTGTCTTTGGATAAATCGAGAACGACAATGTCCAAAGAATAATGTTCTCTAATGTAAATTGCTACTAAACGAAGGGATCTAATCTGTCACTTCAATCCTCTCCTGAAGAGTTACCTTTAGCAGGAATAACTGTAACCCATCATTACCTTGGAGTTGCATAAGTAGCATGATAAGAGGAAAAACCAATTGACTCACTTCGTACACATGGCAGTGCCAGGGGGAGTTCCTTGCAGTGCGTGCATCTGTAGCCTGGGCTGTAGCAGACATCCATGCACAAATGCTCAGGTTCACATGGGTTCAAGTTCTGGCACAAGTTCCCAATCTACATGTTGGAACAATTCAGACAATAAAACCACATTCTTATGACGTTCGTCTAAACAGTTTTAATAAAAGTTGGTTCAAACTGGCTTTAAACTACAATCATAACTAGCGCTGCATAACTAAAATCGAATACTGAAACTTCCTCAGCATTCCCGTATTCCTATATTACTAAACATCCCGTATTCCTAAACTGCTAAAAATTCTTTAGAACTTTCTAGTATGCCGCTAATAAAATTAAACAACTAGGCATTGATGGTACGTTAGGAAATACAGGCAAGTCTGATCGTTTTAACGCACCAATGGCTCGGTATAACTCGTCGACATAAACATCCAGCCGGCCTTGGGTGTCAGCGATACCCCATCTGAAGCATCCGCTGCGGACTTTCTGTTGAGCTCGCACTTTCTAGCATTCCCGCTGCTTTCCAAATTTACTGACTTACATTTCAGATGATCAACGCAGGCAGACTCGCACTCTTCTTCCGATGAAACAACAACGGTTGCTAATTTGTCACCCTGCAGTACTTGAGCAGGCACTACGTAGGTGAAGTTTGCGTAGTCACCGCAAGACCTGCGCAGGATTCTGGCACATCCTGGACTCGGCAATGCGCTCAAAAGAATTAGAAGAGTAAACGCGGCACTAAAATTAAGAAAAAAAATTTAATTTAACTTGTTCTTTTTGAAGAGCTATTATCCAGTCTTCACACGATACATTTGTAGTAAGAGCAGCATAATCAAGATGGTATCGATGAATAGTATATTTATCAAAACAAATGAATCCACAGAATTAATATGGCAAACCTGACTGTATTCATACTATCTCTTTCTTCGCAAACGAAATCAAGTCTAATAACTGGTGTTGTTTCGTGTTTTTTTGGACCTGTTAAATGAGTATGGTTCTATCATACATGCCTACTTATGTCTTTTAATTTATTATTAATTTGCACATGTTGTTGACAATTTGCACTGGTGGCAAATGTAAGCTTTTGTTATCATGTTATGCAGATTTGAGCTCTCACCGTGTATTGAGGCACCTGATGTTAAAAGCATGTTTGCCATCCCATTGAATCTCCATGTATGGAAAATTTATTTGATGTCCATAGAAAGGTGTATCACCACCTGAGAAAATCTAAAAACGAAATATGTTATGACGTATGTATCTGAAAGTTGCTCTAGGCCCACGAATTTTTACGGTTGCTTAATTACAAATTGAGAATCCGATCTTCTGCTATTTCCTTTCTACTCTGAGTCAAGGTGGCAATTAGCGGCAGCAAAGGTCATGACTAGACCGTTTTAACCAGTCACCTGAAGTTCTCCCCACAATTCATCCGTCTGAAGCTATGAGAAGCTAATGACAGCTTTGAATCCTGAAGTTGCTACATCGTATCAATTCTACAACAAAATTACTTTTTGACGAAGAAATCTGCGCTTAACTTGTAAGACGACATTTTGTTTTCAAGTTTAACCACGATAATCCTATATGCAAGGAAACTGAATATGGGAAGAATTTAATGCTTTTTGCGAGTAATTTTCAATTATTCAAAACAAAAACATCAAGAGGAAATTTGACAAACTAGAGTTTATCATCTTCTTTCTTACATATCTTGAAAACACTTGTGCGACAATCTTCTTGTAATCTGCTCTGGATGATACGAGTGACTTCTCTTCTTGTTTAATGATGAAACATATGAGGTAGATAACATTCAAGCCTGCCTTAATTGGCAAGGCTTGTGTTGGCCAATTGCAATGTTACGTCACATTCAGTTTCGTCCTGTATCCTCTCCGGAATGCACTGAATGTTTCTCTTTGGTGAATTCACCTTTTCGTTCGATTCGATTAATATTCAGAGTAAATATTTGGGGTACCTTGTGTCGAAACATTTGCAGATTTGACTTAGCTGTTTCCTCTTTTCAACATATTAAAGGTAGTCTGCGTGCAGAGTTTCTCTTGTCAGAACTGTAGAGTTTGCGAATGAGCCTCAAAGGTTTGTTCCAAAAAGAATACCTTGAGAGATCATTCTTTCAACTTATTCGCACAGTGACAAAGCGTGTTGATGCAAAATACAGTGACAACAAATCAGAAGATCATCATTTAGCCAAAATGTTGGCTAGCCACTATATTTCAACATGAGGCAGCAAAAAATTAACAAAGGCATTGTATAGTGAATACGAGGCAGATCAAGCCTTTTGACGCTAATTCCCAGACTCCAAGACAGTCCTGGCAAAATATGAAAACTCTGCGCCCAGTCTAGTTGAAGGCAACTGTAAGAAAAACGAGCTCACCTATCTGGTTTCTTTTCATTCTCTACTTATCATCTATCCTGATTATATTGAAGAGAAGAACCAGTCACTCCCTTTGTCGTTAACGTTGGCGTTTTGCAGTTGGCTGGTAAACTGCTGCTCAAGCTTGCTATAAACTGCCCTATTATGGATCAACCAGACACACATTTACAGCGAAATAGAGGCCGTCCATGATCGAAGAATCGAGGCTGCCGGAATCGCTGTGCACTGAAACGATTAACACGTGACTTTCCACAAATTCAACACTGGAAAGTCAACACCTATATTGGTGACCACACGCAAACCATCAGGCTACCTCAGCGTCAATGTCAATAGAGATGTATATGAATGAAGATCTATACTTTGCCCATTCTTTGAGAAATGTCAGTCGATAGCTCACGTTCAGTATGCGAAAACTATCGTTCTGCGAAATGAAACGTTTAACAAGCATCTTTATCAATTTTCAGTCCATGCATTTTCCCATTTGAAGACAATTACAACGACAATACATATACTGTATATTTTTTACCCCATTCTGAAACCATCAGAGATATTTCAAACAAGATAAACTTTTTGGCTACACCAGAGAACTGAGATGGCCTTGAGGAACTCTAAGTTAATCAGATCAAGTTTGCGCAGCTTGCTATCCCCGCACAATTTGTAGCACATTCATATCGCATTTTCTACGATCTGTTGGCACCTATTTAGCTCTCAACTGGACTTGGTTATTAGGGCATGGTCAAGGCCTTTGGGAATGCAAACAAGTGTCCATCACATAAAAATTTGCCGTCACCTACTGAGGCTAAATTCGCATGCTGTCGATCAATCAAGGCGAACAAAAATTATATATTTATATACATCAGCCTTCTTAAAGCTAAGCATTAAAACACGTCCACAAGTGGTGCGAAGCTTACTAGCTTAATCGAATGCTTACTGCGAGTTTCTGTTTGGCCATGTGCCTCGATCCTCTAGCAGCCTAAGCAAGATCGAATGCAAAAAAGTGTGTTAAAGAATTTATAACCTTCAACATGCTTCTTAGAACTGTTTAGAATGTTGCTACATATTACTACAAGTGTTGCATTCTGTTAACTATAAATTCCGCAAACGTAAATACCATATTTTGCCTTAGCTGCCAAAACTTTAATAACTTTAATACTTTAATTAATACTTTAATATTTTGATGCAGTTAACACGTGAGATTAATTTTAATACTTTAATACTTCAATTAATACTTTAATATTTTGATGCAGTTAACACGTGAGATGAATTTTAATACTTTAATACTTTAATTAATACTTTAATATTTTGATGCAGTTAACACGTGAGATTAATTTCAATACTTTAATACTTTAATTTATACTTTAATATTTTGATGCAGTTAACATGCAATACTTTATTTTGGATAGTTTTAGCATCTTTACTTTAATACTTAAATACAACCAAACTGTATAGTGAGATAAACGCAACCAAACGGACGCATTTTCATTGTGGAGGAAGAAAAATTGTATGTTAACAAGCTAAAGAATTGAAGATTGAATTGAAGCAATGAAAATAGATGCTTCGGCGTGCTTTGTTGAAAGGACAAAACATATGTTTCGAATATTTAGAATGAGACAATGTTTAGAAATATCTGGAACATACTTATGTCTTGGCCAAAGATAAGATAGTCTTACACAGCCGAAGCGGAAAAAAAACTTTTTTCGATATAATAATGACGTGTCAAAGATGACAGGGCCATTAACTGATGAAACAATAGAAGAGTGGAGATAAATACCCCTAGACAACTCGAGTCATTGTCAAATGAGTTAATGCACTCATTGGTCATATTCAGGTATCCCTGTTTGATACAGGGAATTATACGTCTTTCATTTTGATTGTGTAAATCATCAATTACCTTGGATTGGTGATGTTTCGCTAAAATTTGAAAATCAGATAAAAAAAAGCCATCAATTTCTGCTATTCAGCTGTGAATCCTCGTGTGGTCTACAGTTCTAAGAACATGTTTCCCTCCACCCAAAAAGGATTACGTTCCTGCCCACAAAAAAAAGCTTAGTCGTTTATGAATTTTGTTGCCGATGTGAAGCTCGGTATGTAGGACGCACTACTCAAAGATTGGAGGATAGAATAAAGCAGCATGTTCCCACGAGCATAAGGACCAAAACGTCTGCAGAAAGAGAGCAGCCGCGTCGAAATTGTAAAAGACGCAATGCCCAAATTAATTGCGATTCGGCTATAGGACAACATCTTTTAGAGAATCCAGATTGCGCCAAAACATACAGTGACGACAATTTTCGTATAATTGGGCAAGCTAGGTCGTCCTTTCACCTAGGTGTTTTGGAGTCTGTCTATATTTCAATGGAAAATCCCATTCTTTGTAGACAGAAAGAGTTCGTCTTTTCCCTTGGGCTCTTCTAAAGTGAGTTGTTAAGTAACGCAGATTGGTCAATTATAACCAATCACGCGCTCTGCTTATCACCCTCAATGTTTTCGATCCGCATCTGGCTATTTATTCGGTCAGTTTTTGGTTATCTTCCGACGTTTGCATACTCTGAGGAGTGTCGGACGAAAAAAGTACTTTTAAGTATGCGAAAAATAGTTCCGCTTTTTCTAGCAATTGTGAAGTTTTGTACCACAAAGCACTTGTTCAAATCATCAATATAAACTGACAAGCTTGTCAAATCTAATTTCCGATTAGTGTTCTTTTTACATCAAGTAGGACATATGATCTTTTACATTCTTTTTACATATGATCGTCTTCAATCTTTAGGCTGTAAATGCATGTTTATCTTGTTAGTCAAAGTAACTCATTGTTTTGACCTCACATACATCTAAATGGCCAGTTTTTTTCCACTCGACAACATATACTTTGTGCTTTGGCCACAAAAAGGCAGTTTAATGTTTCATATGAATAAAATGCAATAAGCAACAAGCATCATTAGTGTGCAGTAAAGATAAGAATTTACTTAAACTTTGAACAACAAGATAATGCTATTAGCACTACATGCGATTCGCTATTATACTTCTTTATAAAGATGCTAAAAAGATTACGTCAAAATTACCAGTACAATTTCCAGCAATGGTGAATGCAAGGTTAACAACTTAACAATTACATCTGCGACATATCTCACTCCAAATACCCCATTACTTCGACCTCGCACAAATCTAGAAAGTCCAAACTTGTCGACTCGACAAACATATACTTCCCTTTTTTCGGTGGGTTCATTACAGCTGTGTGTGAAGTTTTAGAAGAGGAATAAGTCGGTGTTGTCCAAATCTTCTTATTTGCATTTGGCTTATTTTCATCTCCCAACTTGACATGCAGACCGCTAACTCGGTCAAAACTTTTGTCCGATCTTGAGTAAATGGTGACAGAGAAGACAACTGCGCTGCCTGCAAAATTGACGGACCACCAATTACGGTCCTCCCCTTTTTTTTCCGTGTGTATGCATTCGAAGAAGTCAAAAGAGGAACCCCAGGACCCAGTTTTTCCTCCGTCGATTGCCTTTGAGCTGTTCAGCTTAATATTTTCATAGTCCATTGTTGACGACTGCTTGGTTGCCTTTCCAAGAGCAATGTTGTGGATTACTGTTTTGAGTCAAGGGACACAAATGATTAGGACAAGCACGTTTCGCCTCAATCAATTAATGTTTAAATTATTTAGAGTGGTATGGCCTGTTTTACGGGCTTGCTGCTGTGTAAGACTGCAAGTTCAATTGCAAATGTATTTAATATTTATGATTTTCGACTTTTCCGAGCTGCAGCTATCAGAGCGGTTACGGGTTCTCATACACACGGGGGGGTTGGCAATTGAGCCTCTCTGTAATATACTTACTATTTTATTGGCTGACGCATCTGACTCCTCCCCAAACAACATCCCCCCAAGCCCAACCACCACACCAAACTGCCCCCCCCCCCTGTGCATCAGGCATCCTTGAAGACCATCAATAATGGCTATGAGTGGTTTGAAGTTAGTGATTTTAAGGCAGAAATACGTCACGATTCACTTACCTCGTACACACGGGAGTCCATCAGCAAGCTCCTTGCAGTGGGTGCACTTATAGCCAGGGTAATAGCAAACATCAATGCATAAATGTTCCATTTCACACGGATTCAGCTGAATGCACAAGTGCCCAATCTAAGTGAAGAACAAGTATGAACAATTACTAGATCACCTTTGCATTGGTAGGAAACTTCTGTGCTTAACCAGACAATTGATTCATTGTATATGAGAATAATCTCTTTTGTACAAATTACATTTTTTTGCTGGTAAAGACGGATTTTTCGCCTGACCTCCTGGACAATTTCTAAATGTTTTAACAGCTTTTCCCATCGTGTACATAGCCACAATAACACAACATACCAAATGGTCGGTATAACTCGTCGACTTAAACATCCAGCCGGCCTTGGGTGTCAGCGATACCACATCTGAAGCATCCGCTGCGGACTTTCTGTTGAGCTCGCACTTTCTAGCACTCCCGCTGCTTTCCAGATTCACTGACTTACATTTCAGATGATCAACGCAGGCAGACTCGCACTCTTCTTCCGATGAAACAACAACGGTTGCTAATTTGTCACCCTGCAGTACTTGAGCAGGCACTACGTAGGTGAAGTTTGCGTAGTCACCGCAAGATCTGCGCAGGATTCTGGCACATCCTGGACTCGGCAATGCGCTCAAAAGAATTAGAAGAGTAGCCGCGGCACTAAAATAAAGATACTTGAATCAATTCTAGTTGCTTTTTTTAGATACTGTTAAATGTGAACTGGTGGTATTGTCTATATTAACAGCAGCATAATCAAAGTATTATCGACGAGTAATTCATTTATCAAAATTAATAAATTCGTTGGAATAATATGGCAGTGAACCTGAATGCATTCATGTTGTCCCGTTCTTCAAAAAGTCACAAAACAGTGTGTGGCACGGTGATTTAGATGTTGTTTTATGAGTCTGAATCTGCAAGACGCACCTACGTGTGACTTTTAATGCATTATTAATTTGTTTATGCTGTTCTGCACTGGTGGCCAATAAGCTCACATTTTCATTATCTCACGCGGTCTTGCTTTGCCAATTTGCTGTTGAATTTACCTACATCAAAGGAGATGACACCTGCCAGGTATACCTGTAGTTATCTTTAATATTTTCTTCATAACATGTCACCCACCATGTTGAATATTCATGAAAAATAGTCAATCTAGTAGGTTGTTTTGAAAAAGAGAAGCGTGACACATAGGCTCCAAATCTTTGATTGGCTGAGCGACCAAAACTCTGCAAACCCCATTAGCCAATCAGAGTTCTAGAATATGACAGCAATTGTAGATTTTGGCTTATTTTTGACGTTTCTACCACTACCCACAAAAGATAAACGTGTAAAATATGATAAAAGATAATCTTAACTTTCTTTTAAAAATTTAATCTTTGATAATTTGCAAAAAAATTGCCGTTGTAGTCAGTAAAAAGTTTTCCGCGATCGCTAGATACGAAGGCTTGAAATTGTCCCTTTCAAACCCCTATAATAATTAGGAGGGAGGGAGAACATAAGAATTACAGTTTATACGCCTTAAAAGTTGTTTTCTCCACGTAATTAGCAAATATGAGCTTACCTTTACAAGCCAATGTTAAAATCTTATCTTGTCGGCATTGATGATTGTGTTACTGACAGAAAAATTGCTAAATTCCACTAAAAGAAAATGCAGCCCATCTTTATCTCAAAATATCTGCAATTATACAATTTCTTTTGCCCTCGGGTTCTTTATATATACATTTACAAGGCTTGAAGAACGATGAGAAGCTCACCTCCACTGGTTTCACTGGTACGGTCGAGTAAAAGCTGACGCAATTCGTCAACGATGAAAAGGGCGGGAAAATGAAATATGCATCATTCACGGAAATTGTAATCAAATGCCCAATTCAGCCAATCAAAGATTTGGAACCTATGCCACACTCAGGTAGGACCTGAAAAGGCTCAGTAATGAAGTGCCTTCTATGTATTCATAGTAGCTCCATAATCTCTTTTACCTCGTTAAAGGCATTGAGTCATGATAAATAGAAAGCGTATACCCAAATTGCAAAATTGCTGAGTCATTATGATAGCTCTGTTAACCCGATTGGCTGTCCAGCAAACTGCACACATGATGCTATAACCTCGCAGTTGATGTCTGATCACATGAAAGTCGATTTATCACATGAAAACAGACAACAGCCCGTTGAAAACCGCTATTTACCATGACTCAATGCTTTTAACTTCATGAGCTTGTAGTAACTAGGTCTCTCACAACTCTTACTACGAACGACACTCATGTTTTAGGCAATCTTAACAACTCAGACATAAAAATGAAAAATATCAAAATCTATTTTAAAATTAGCTTAGGCCTTGCTTTGTAATTTTCCTAAAATGCAAACAGGCCTTTCATGATTTAAGTTTGATTCAAATTTAGGCTTCACATCCATCATATTGATCTAATTAATAAAGTTCCATCGGCATTACTAAGGCAGAGTTCCCAATTTGGGCGAGTGCTGCACCTGATTTCCATTCTGGTGCCATAGTGCTCCAGCTCACACTTTAATTGTGCCAACGCTGTTCCAAAAGAAATCTTAGGGATTTTTAAAGCGAAAATTTTTATATCTTAGGGATTTTTATACCTAAACCTGTTGGAAGACTTTATGATTTTATTGCAATAAATGTTTTTTTTATAAGAAACCTACCTCAAGGCCTAGTTCCATAAGTTCCTTATTCGTAGACCTCAAATCATCAGATTTTAGTACCAAAAATTCCTTAAAAGTTCCTTAAGTTCTCACTTTCGGTGCTTTGACTACAATAAGCCTTGACATTTAATAGATAGAGGGGCGAGACAGCATATGCGGAAACTAATCAATGAAGCACTTGACACACGAATAGCAAACAATCTATGCGAGTTTTGGCTGCAAATGAATGGAACCGGCTTTTTAGTTCTTGATGCTTGCAGTTATAAAAGAATTTCAAATCGAAAAGTCCCTTAGGGATTTCGTTTTTAGTAGTATAAGTTCTTTAAATATTTTGGCCTTCTACTTGTAGGTTCCTTATAAAGTGGTTCCTTATGAAAAAAGCATGTATTCTAGTGTAAATTATCAAACAGATTAAAACAGCAAATCTTGATACGCTTTTCAACCACAGAAAGGAAATTGATAGCGAAAACATATTATGAGCACCAGATAAGCCGATTACCAACTTTTAGTCTGAGCCACCTATTACCGGCTGAAAAGAATGCAATTAACTTATTTGCTGTGTTGATCTTGAAACACTTCTTGAAGTTTAATCGTTAGTAAAATCGTTTCACTTGCTATTATTCAAAACATTCTGATAATAGAATATCAAAGTTCCTTTTTTGCTCCTTCGTTTGATATTCAGACGAACTGGTGAGAAGTCGCAATTGTACTCAAGAGCTCAAATACACCGAAGACGTAGCTATAGTTGTGGCATTTTCCTTATGCATTAGAGTGATCATCAAGAGCGTTATTCATGATTCATCAAACAAAATTTTGTATCTTTACGCAGAGTTTTGGAAAGAAAAAGCATATGGCATACCCCAAAAAACGTGTCTAGTCATTTCGCGTAGCTTTCAACTTTTGTCGAGATGACGACGGAGAACGTAGAACATAGCACATTACTACCTTCGCTTTGATTCTTTATGTTTTCCCCTCTTGTCTGAATTATAAATAAATAGATCATAGATGTGATAAACTCCTCAAAAGCGGTAAACTTTCTGATTACCTTTCATGGTTTTCGAAATTGCTACAAAATAATCACCTTCATGATTTCGATCGTAGCCTATTAATAAGAATCTTACCTTGTAGCGCTGTAAATCGAAGTAGATTTGAAATGTCGAAGTCAGGAATCCCGTTCGATGAAATTTTACATTAAATGAGCTAAAAAAAATCGGCAGGAATAACAATTTTATCACCCTAATGATTATGTTTTTCTCAGTGTGCCGCCATTATTGAATTATTTCAATGTAACTCAAAATGGCTGCCATAACCATGAAAAGACACGTGGGAAGCTGTAACATGTGATATCGAGTGTTCCATTCTTATAGCTCCCAACCACTTCATTGCAAATTTTCAGTTTCGATCCTTCGTTGCCGATCCTTTGATATCAAGATATATTAGTCGATCAACTTCACTGACCACCAAATGTCAGAAAGGAAACTTGTCCACATTTTCAATGACTCTTAAATTTGGAACACGAATCAGGTTAACGTGAAAGTTTTGCGAAGAAAATAATTACAATATAGCCATAAAATGTAGCAGACTCAAGCTAGTTAATTAAAGTTCAATTAATTAGCCATGCCCCTCCCCCCACTTTTGCGAAGAAAATAATTACAATATAGCCATAAAATGTAGCAGATTCAAGCTAGTTAATTAAAGTTCAATTAATTAGCCATGCCCCTCCCCCACTTTTGCGAAGAAAATAATTACAATATAGCCATAAAATGTAGCAGACTCAAGCTAGTTAATTAAAGTTCAATTAATTAGCCATGCCCCTCCCCCCACTTTTGCGAAGAAAATAATTACAATATAGCCATAAAATGTAGCAGATTCAAGCTAGTTAATTAAAGTTCAATTAATTAGCCATGTCCCTCCCCCACTTTTGCGAAGAAAATAATTACAATATAGCCATAAAATGTAGCAGACTCAAGCTAGTTAATTAAAGTTCAATTAATTAGCCATGCCAACCTCCATCCCCCCCTCCCACTTTCATGATCGTGGCGTAGGTTATGTTCGGGGGACACTTTATCATTCCTTTTGTTTGCTTCCTTGCTACGAATCAATAGACCACTCATAGTTGAGATGTTGACCCTTCATTTTCTTCCAGCGTTCATAGACGCCGACTACGTGGGGGCTTGGGGGCTCGAGCCCCCCCTGGGAATTTTTATTGGGGGCTCAGCCCCCCCTGGGAATTTCGTTTGAAATCAATCAAAGAAATGGACTGATGATACTGTAGAACATGATGTCATATCTGCTTTATTAAAATGTTTTGTTTTGTTATTATACATACTACATATGTTGTATTACGTTATTAAAGCAACAGGTAATTTCTCTACCTTTCAACTTTTTTAAATTTTTTTAAAATCTAAATTTTGAGCCCCCCCTGGGAAAAATAAAGGTCGGCGCCTATGCCAGCGTTCTTATCTCCAACTGCTCCGACGATCAGCCCCGTGTCTCTCCTACGTCTTGCAAATTTTCCGGCATACCTCCTGTACTTTCTAGGCTAAACTGCTGCGTGTTATATGAGGTATCGTGCCCGCTACGCAATTATTTTAAAAGTATATCATCAATCAACCCGACAAATTGCTATTCATCCCTAAAACTTATTTTGAATAATTAGGAATAAATCTCATCACTTTTAATCCAACAGACAGATATGCAGTTTTTAATCATAATAGACAGGTCTTTGAATGCACACCCCTTCATCAGTTTCAATAAAACATTTTCTTGTACATGTACTAAAAAACATTGTAATCTACACGGGGAAAATCACTGAAGGAGTCTCGCACATTTATTTACAAATCTGAAAGAGCTCAAAAATTCTGAATGGTTAAATTTTCCACCAGCGAAATCATTTACTTCCCGTAAACAAATACCAGTTAATCAAAATCAATCAAAATGAATGCAAATGCGGGCCATATTGATTATACAATTGAACATTGATCAGCATGGGGCTCACAAGCTGTGTAATTGTCGAACAAATGAAGTGTGACAGGAGAGTGTACTTAGTTTGAAGGATTGCAAGATCTAGTTAGAGAGAGAATGAAAGTACATCTGGACTTAGCGAGGTTTGTAAAGCTTTTATATATATAACAAGAAGCCATAGAAATATTTGATCAATTACTAATGAAACAATTAGAAAGGATAGTATTTACAGCAGTTAAAGAATACCAAAATGTCGTTGCCGTCCTCTTGTTTATGTTGAACGAGTTTTAGACAACGTGTATAAATAGGAACGAGAGTTTTATGTTGTGCGGCGTTGCCTATCTGAATGAATTTCTGTGAGGACCCTCCATTGACGAGTTGAACTTCATTGTAGTCTTATTTAACGTGCAGAGGACACGGAGTCAGAGGAGCTTTAGCAAGACGCGTGTTGATTTTAACTGGGGTTATCGTAACTGAATTAAATGAATATATCTACACACATATATAGTAAACGGATTATTCTAAATATATTCGAATGACGCCAGGAAAACAAAGCATAGGTAGGGAGAGGCAAGGTGACGACGGATGATCAATGGAGAGGAAATGCCATATGAGCAGAGTAGTGTTTTGGTGCTGATGATCTCCATGGTGATTAATGATGTTGATGTCGTAATTGCGTGTTAGGTGGAAGTGCCGTGTGATGAATAGGCAGAAATGAGTGTGTGATGCGAGATGGAAAATAGGCCTAGGCAGGGTCACTACATATAAAGCATATCGCTGTTCGCTTCCATATATTATAGCTCTAGATTCCAAGCTGATTGGGCTTGAAGTATACAATGGCGTGAAGGCCACAAAATAACTGTCAAAATGTAATTCTAGTAATATTAGAGTTGAGAAGTGGTATCTTAAAAGAAAACATATGAATAAGCACTTGTGTATTTTTCACTTGACCTTTGCCAAGGCTCTAGGAGTGAATTCTTCTTTAAAAAAGAAACTGTGCCTCCATTTCACAACTGATCCTCCAAAAAAACATTTAAAGAAAATCCGATTTTTCTTTCTTCATTCTAGTGCTGCGGTTACTCTTCAAATTCTTTTGAGCGCATTGCCGAGTCCAGGATGTGCCAGAATCCTGCGCAGGTCTTGCGGTGACTACGCAAACTTCACCTACGTAGTGCCTGCTCAAGTACTGCAGGGTGACAAATTAGCAACCGTTGTTGTTTCATCGGAAGAAGAGTGCGAGTCTGCATGCGTTGATCAGCTGGAATGTAAGTCAGTGAATCTGGAAAGCAGCGGGAGTGCTAGAAAGTGCGAGCTCAACAGAAAGTCCGCAGCCGATGCTTCAGATGGGGTTTCGCTGACACCCAAGGCCGGCTGGATGTTTATGTCGACGAGTTATACCGAGCCATTGGTGCGTTAAAACGATCACTCTTGCCTGTACTTCCTAACGTACCATCAATGCCTAGTTATTTACTTTTATTAGCGGCATACTTGAAAGTTCTAAAGAATTTTTAGCAGTTTAGGACTACATGACAGTTCTAAAAAATGTTTAGTAGTATAGCAATACGAGATGTTTGTTAATACAGGAATACGGGAATGCTGAAAAAGTTTCAGTATTCGATTTTAGTTATGCAGCGCTAGTTATGATTGCAGTTTAAAGCCATTTTCGACCAAGTTTTTTTTAAACTGCTTAGGCGAACGTCATAAGAATGTGGTTTTATTCTCTGAATTGTTCCAACATGCAGATTGGGCACTTGTGCCAGAACTTGAACCCATGTGAACCTGAGCATTTGTGCATGGATGTCTGCTACAGCCCAGGCTACAGATGCACGCACTGCAAGGAACTCCCCCTCGCACTGCCATGTGTACGAAGTAAGTCAATTGGTTTTTCCTCTTATCACGCTACTTATGCAACTCCAAGGTAATGATGGGTTACAGTTATTCCTGCTAAAGGTAACTCTTCAGGAGAGGATTGAAGTGACAGATTAGATCCCTTCGTTTAGTAGCAATTTACATTAGAGAACATTATTCTTTGGACATTGTCGTTCTCGATTTATCCAAAGACAACACCACAACAGTTTTTATAAGATCAAGTAGTTTTTAATTTCTAGGGAATCACCAAAGGACATAATTGAAAGGCTAAGTATTAAGCAAGGTTGAGGTTTGAACAATTTCAAGAGATTTTCATTTGAGAATAGGCTTTGGCGGATCTAAGAGATGTCTGTCAGTAGCCAAAGACTCCCCTTTTGGAATAAAACATGTTGCAATTAGAATGTTACAGGTCTATTTGCCATGCCTTCGGTCTCCTTCTAAAGTTCTACCGCCCTCGAAGTGCTAGGCCTTTAGAATTGAGCGAATTTACGACTGTATTGCTAGATAGCAGCAACCTTTAAAACAGACAATTCTTCATCTTAATTCATTAACTTGAAAGATTTCAATGTAATTAGGATGAAGTAAGACAATAACTGCACTTACGGCCATACAAAGCAGTGATCTGTAAAATATACCATGCCCGCTATTGATGGAGGGGAAACAAAGTTCTAAACATGTATCTTTTGACTCAAAACAGCAATCACCAACATTGCTCTTGGAAAGGCTACAACTCAGTCATCAACAATAAACTTCCACTTTATAAAACACGACAGCTCAAAAGCAATCGACGGAGTAAGAACTGGGTATTGGAACGCGGCCTACAATTTCCAAAACTGTATTCACACAAATAAGGAAAGAGACCCTTGGTGGTCTGTCAATTTTAGAGGCAGTGCAGTTGTTTACTCTGTCACCATTTACTCAAGATCGGACAGCAATTTTAACCGAGTTAGCGATTTGCATGTCAAATTGGGAGATGAAAATAAGCCAAATGCAAATGAGAAGATTTGGACAACACCGACTTATTCCATTTCTACGACTTCACACACAGCTGTTATGAACCCACCGAAGAAAGGGAAGTATATGTTTGTCGAGTCGACAAGATTTAACTACCTAGATTTGTGCGAGGTCGAGGTAATGGGGTATTTGGAGTGAGATATGACGCAGATGTAATTGTTAAGTTGTTTACCGTGCATTCACCATTGCTGGAAATTGTACTGGTAATTTTGACGTAATCTTTTTAGCATCTTTATAAAGACGCATATTAGCGAATCGCATGTAGTGCTAATAGCATTATCTTGTTGTTCAAAGTTTAAGTAAATTCTTATCTTTACTGCACACTAATGATGCTTGTTCCTTATTGCATTTTATTCATATGAAACAATAAACTGCCTTTTTGTGAACTTATCTCTTTCTGATAAACAGTGTGTCATACAGAATGAGTAAACAGTATCGGAAATTTGTGGCAGAATTTTAAGGGTGACAATGCAAAATGACAGCAATAGTGAGCTGCAAAAGTTCCTTCACAAGCAAGGAAGTATGAAGCATCCAAAATTGGGGTGCCAAATCAAAAGAGGGCACATGGCTACCCCTATTTTCTGATTATAATGGAGCTTTTTTGGATTTGAAAGGGGCAATTTAGCATAAATTGGCAAAACGTAGTTGGGGGAGGGGTATATGGGTGGGGGCATGACCTCTCTGGTTTCCCGGTATTGACATCACTGTTCCTTTGAACGAGACTTGGAGCAAAAGGAGGCATGTAATGATAATGCTTGTGAACAAGTGCTTTGTGGTACAAAACTTTACAATTGCTAGAAAAAGTGGAACTAGTTCTCACATACTTAAAAGTACTTTTTTCGTCCGACACTCCTCAGAGTATGCAAACATCGGAAGATAACCAAAAACTGACCGAATAAATAGCCAGATGCGGATCGAAAACACTAGAGGGTGATAAGCAGAGCGCATGATTGGTTATAATTGACCAATCTGCGTTACTTAACACCTAACTTTAGAAGAGCCCAAGGGAAAAGACGAACTCTTTCTGTCTACAAAGAATGGGATTTTCCATTGAAATATAGACAGACTCCAAAACACCTAGGTGAAAGGACGACCTAGCTTGCCAAATTATACTATATTGTCGTCACTGTATGTTTTGGCGCAATCTGGATTCTCTAAAAGATAATGTCCTATAGCCGAATCGCAATTAATTTGGGCATTGCCTCTTTTACAATTTCGACGCGGCTGCTCTCTTTCTGCAAACGTTTTGGTTCTTATGCTCGTGGGAACATGCTGCTTTATTCTATCCTCCAATTTTTGAGTAGTGCGTCCTACATACCGAGCTTCACATCGGCAACAAAATGATAATGATATTGCTCTAATTAATGCAGAATTCTAATGCAAAGTGATTTTGGAAGAGGTGAATAAATGATTTTTTTATTCATGAGAATATCGTCAATTAGAAATATAATATCATAAAAGTTCAACCCGTTCGTTAAAGATGGCAGCCAGGACATTTGCTTTATACTCGATACAGTTCGCAAAAGCAATGCTAATATATTTTTCCCAAAATCTTTGTTTTGCACACTTTCAGAAGTGCGAAATAAATCACTTAGTAGTGGCATTGCAATATTGGCAGAAGTTGATTTGTAGGGGTAAGATGTGTTGCAATACTTAGAATTTACCGGTTTTAAAGCAAGGGTGCTGGATGTTTTCTTTAAAAGCAATCAAAAATTTTTGAGATTGACAAATTTCTCTGCTCGCATTGGCTCCATGTGATAAATTACCAAAGCTAAAACTGTTTAGCAATCTTTGCAAAACAGATTTGATTACACCACTTATCAGCAAAACTTAGAGCCAAAAATGGTTCTAGGATGGAGAAAAACCCAATGACAACTATTTTATTCATCATTTCTTTACCTTGGGATTCCAGTTTTCGTCATTTACTAGTGGTAGGGTTTCCTGAGACATCAAGGAGCCTAACTGAATAAATCACTCTCGCCTCTCTTTTATTTGATGCCTGGGTTTTACTCTGTAGCCCTTTCTCTTCAGCAATTGTTGGTGGGGAGGAGCCTGAACCGTGGAGGTGACCAAGTGTTCCATCCAAAACGCAGGATAAGCTCTGCTATAAAATTGCATGTTGTGCGATAAACGTAGGATAGAATTGCAAGGTGTGCGATTGATATATACCAACCAATTTATACATTTGTGTTGTTCTATTGCCAGACTCTGGTGGAACGCAGAGCTCCCACAATAATTATGGGCTATGGAGTATCTCATGAAATAACATGAAGTTAACATTGTGAAGCTAGAAGCTTACATGAATGACGTAAATCAGCATTGACTGAATTTAGAATATTTTCTAAATCCCTCAGTTGAAGATGCGAAAAAGTATCCAGTGATGCATTTAAGCTACGAAGCCTGGGCACAGGGACCCCATGAAATTTAGGGATTTACGAGGCCCTAATTAAAGTTTTGTTGAGCCTGTTGATAAATTGAGTAGCATAACAGGAACTATAATGGCATACTTTAGGTGGTCTCATCAACTTTGGGCCCCCCGTTTATCCGGGACCCCCTTAAGTAGGCGTTCCTACTCACGCGTGCTCCTAGTTAGGCACGCATGGCCTTGGACTCGCCACAACCGTTTGTTGTGGTCTCGTAAGTTGTGCAAATCGCGTTACCACCCACCCACCCTCTTCTTCTGCCCTACCTCGTTCTTCCACCTTGCTGTCATTCTGTTCCCGAGGACCTTTTCGTCTTACGAGCAGGTGCATCAGGCGGGAATATGTTTTTCCCAGTGGTGACACCGACATAAAGAATCGGAATTGTCCAGGCAGTAGAAGGGCTGGTGCACCTAGCAAGCCCACTTCCTGGAATCTTAGCTTAGGACTTAGTGCCTTGACGTAAATGGGACAAGACATGTTGGGTTATAGTCATAAGTTAGTTAAATTAATATTATTGTCTTGGAATGTATTGTTTCGATGTAAGAGGGTGGGATTAACTCTGCTTTCGTCATAGAGGTGGCTTATTTTCTCAGAGTAAAATTCCCAATGATTACACGATCACTTTTCAACGCGTTGGTCCAATATCGAAAAGTGATGGAAAAATAAGATGGTTTAACCCGGTCCTATCTCCAACTGCTCCGACGATCAGCCCTGTGTCTCTCCTACGTCTTGCAAATTTTCCGGCATACCTCCTGTACTTTCTAGGCTAAACTGCTTCGTGTTATATGAGGTATCGTGCCCGCTATGCAATCATTTTTATAGTTAATCATCAATCAACCCGACAAGTTGCTATTCATCCCTAAAACCTATTTTGAATAATTAGGAATAAATCTCATCACTTTTAATCCAACAGACAGATATGTAGTTTTTAATCATAATAGACAGGCCTTTGAATGCACACTCCTCCACGAGTTTCAATAAACGTTTCTCCGGTACATATGCCAAATAACACTGTAAACTACACGGGGAAAATCACTGAAGGAGTCTCGCACATTTATCTACAAATCTTAAAGAGCTCAAAAAGTTGCTATGGTTATTAATGTGAATGGTTAAATTTTCCACCAGCAAAACCAATTACTTCCTGTAAACAAATACCAGTTGATCAAAATTAGTCAAAATGAATGCAAATGCGAGCCATATTGATTATACAGTTAAATATTAATCAGCATGGGGCTCACAAGCTAATTGTCGAACGAATGAAGTGTGACAGGAGAGTTTACTTAGTTTGAAGGATTGCAAGATATAGTTAGAGAGAGAATGAAAGTACATCTGGACTTGGCGAGGTTTGTCAAGCCTTTATATATATAACAAGCTGGCATAGAAATAATTAATCAATTACTAATGAAACAATTAGAAAGGATAGTATTTACAGCAGTTAAATAATACCAAAATGTCGTTTCCGTCCTCTTGTTTATGTTGAACGAGTTTTAGACAACGTGTATAAAGAATATCGCTGTTCGCTTCAAAATATTGTAGCTCTAGATTCCAAGCTGATTGGACTTGAAGTATACAATGGCTTGAAAGCTACGAAATGGCTGTCAAAATGTAATTTTAGTAACAGCAGAATTGATATCTAAAAAGAATTGATATGCATTTTGCCAGGGCTCTGTGAGTGAATTCTTCTTTAAAAAAGGAAGCGGTGCCTCCATTTCACAACTGATCCTCCAAAAAAAATTTAAAATCAAATCCGATTTTTCTGTCTTCATTCTAGTGCAGCGGTTACTCTTCTAATTCTTTTGAGCGCATTGCCGAGTCCAGGATGTGCCAGAATCCTGCGCAGATCTTGCGGTGACTACGCAAACTTCACCTACGTAGTGCCTGCTCAAGTACTGCAGGGTGACAAATTAGCAACCGTTGTTGTTTCATCGGAAGAAGAGTGCGAGTCTGCCTGCGTTGATCAGCTGAAATGTAAGTCAGTGAATCTGGAAAGCAGCGGGAATGCTAGAAAGTGCGAGCTCAACAGAAAATCCGCAGCGGATGCTTCAGATGGGGTATCACTGACACCCAAGGCAGGCTGGATGTTTATGTCGACGAGTTATACCGAGCCATTGGTGCGTTAAAACGATCAGACTTAGCTGTATTTCACAACGTACCATCAATGCCTAGTTGTTTACTTTTATTAGCGGCATACTAGAAAGTTCTAAAGAATTTTTAGCAGTTTAGGAATACGGGATGTTTAGTAATATAGGAATACGGGAATGCTGAGAAAGTTTCAGTATTCGATTTTAGTTATGCAGCGCTAGTTATGATTGTAGTTTAAAGCCAGTTTGGACCAACTTTTATTAAAACTGTTTAGACGAACGTCATAAGAATGTGGTTTTATTCTCTGAATTGTTCCAACATGCAGATTGGGAACTTGTGCCAGAACTTGAACCCATGTGAACCTGAGCATTTGTGCATGGATGTCTGCTACAGCCCAGGCTACAGATGCACGCACTGCAAGGAACTCCCCCTCGCACTGCCATGTGTAATAGGTGAGTCAATTGGAAATTTTTTTCTTTATCATGCTACTTATGCAACTCCAAGGTAATGAAGGCCTACAGTTATTCCTGCTAAAGGGAAAATCTTCAGGAGAGGACTGAAGCAACAGATTAGATCCCTTCGTTTAGTAGCAACATTTACATCATAGAACATTTTTCTTTGAACATTGTCGTTCTTGATTAATCCAAAAACAACACCATAACAGTTTTTGCCAGATCTAGCATTTTTTAATTTTTTGAGAATTGCCAAGAGACATTATTGAAAGGCTAAGTATTAAGCAAGGTTGAGGTTTGAAGAACTTCAAGAGATTTTCGTTTGAGAATAGGCTCGAGCAGATCTAAGATATGTTTGTCAGTAGCTGAAGGCTTCCCTTTTGGAATAAACATGTTGCAATTAGAATGTTACACAGGTCTATTTGCCATGCCTTCGGTCTCCTCCTAAAGTTCTACCGCCCTCGAAGTGCTAGGCCTTTAGAATGGAGCGAATGAGAAGGGAGAGAATTGCTAGATAGCAGCAACCTTTAAAACAGACAATTCTTCATCTTAATTCATTAACTTGAAAGATTTCAATGTAAATGTACACTACCATCCAAAAAGTCTTGGGACAATTCGAAGTTTCAAATCTTCTGGCGAATGAAAACAATTTAAGGCGTTAAATAAATGTATATCTTTTGAAACACTCCTATTATCCTTTAAAACGGTCTCAATAGCGCAGTAAAAGCATCAACAAGTTGCAAAATTTCAGCTCTCTTTATTCATTACAATTAATTATCAGATTTTGAAACCTTTGCGCTTTGACCTTCGAGCAAATGTATCCTGTCTTTTGATCTCTCAATAAAGACCTTTCATGTCTTGGCGTTTGGAACTTCTTCGGTCTGCCAACACTTGGCAAATCTTTCACGGTTCTAAATATAAAGCTAAATATATCTGCATACAGCAAAAGCTGCATTCTTTCAGCAGCCCACATTTGATGCAGTTTCTTGGTAGCTTTTACCATTATTTGATAATAGATAATTTCCAGAGGCTTCTCATAAGATATTTAACGACGTTTGATAACCTCCATGTTCATGTTTCTGTCCTAGAAAATTTTTACGGTTAATCTTTTTCGAATAATGTTGCAAATTTGAAATACTTCGAAACATGAACAATGTCTTATGAAAGTTTCATGGAGATATTTGGTTGTCTTACTTAATAGGAGGGGATCAAATGCATGTTTTTTTAAGCTTTTATCATAAGCGTCTTTCGAAACTTCGAATTGTCTCAAGACTTTTTAACGATAGTGTAATTAGAATAAATGAAGACTATAACTGCACTTATGGCCATACAAAGCAGTGACCTGTAAAATATACCATGCCGCTATAAATCACTTATTGATGGAGGGGAAACAAAGTTCTAAACATGTATCTTTTGACTCAAAACAGCAATCACCAACATTGCTCTTGGAAAGGCTACAAATCAGTCATCAACAATAGTCCTTAATGGTATAAAACAGATCAGCTCAAAAGCAATCGACGGAGTAAGAACTGGGAAATGGAACCCGGACTACAATTTCCAAAACTGTATGCACACAAACAACGAAAGAGACCCTTGGTGGTCCGTCAATTTTGCAGGCAGCGCAGTTGTCTTCTCTGTCACCATTTACTCAAGATCGGACAGCAATTTTGACCGAGTTAGCGATTTGCATGTCAAATTGGGAGATGAAAATAAGCCAAATGCAAATGAGAAGATTTGGACAACACCGACTTATTCCATTTCTACGACTTCACACACAGCTGTAATGAACCCACCGAAGAAAGGGAAGTATATGTTTGTCGAGTCGACAAGATTTAACTACCTAGATTTGTGCGAGGTCGAAGTAATGGGGTATTTGGAGTGAGATATGTCGCAGATATATTTGTTAAGTTGTTTACCATGCATTCACCATTGCTGGAAATTGTACTGGTAATTTTGACGTAATCTTTTTAGCACCTTTATAAAGACGCATAATAGCGAATCGCATGTAGTGCTAATAGCATTATCTTGTTGTTCAAAGTTTGAGTAAATTCTTTTCTTTACTGCACACTAATGATGCTTGTTGCTTATTGCATTTTATTCATATGAAACAATAAACTGCCTTTTTGTGAACTTATCTCTTTCTGATAAACAGTGTGTCATACAGAATGAGTAAACAGTATCGGAAATTTGTGGCAGAATTTTAAGGGTGACAATGCAAAATGACAGCAATAGTGAGCTGCAAAAGTTCCTTCAAAAGCAAGGAAGTATGAAGCATCCAAAATTGGGGTGCCAAATCAAAAGAGGGCACATGGCTACCCCTATTTTCTGATTATAATGGAGCTTTTTTGGATTTGAAAGGGGCAATTTAGCATAAATTGGCAAAACGTGGGTGGGGGAGGGGGTATATGGGTGGGGGCATGACCTCTCTGGTTTCCCGGTATTGACATCACTGTTCCCTTGAACGAGACTTAGAGCAAAAGGAAGGCATGTTATGATAATGCTTGTGAACAAGTGCTTTGTGGTACAAAACTTTACAATTGCTAGAAAAAGTGGAACTAGTTCTCACATACTTAAAAGTACTTTTTTCGTCCGACACTCCTCAGAGTATGCAAACATCGGAAGATAACCAAAAACTGACCGAATAAATAGCCAGATGCGGATCGAAAACACTAGAGGGTGATAAGCAGAGCGCGTGATTGGTTATAATTGACCAATCTGCGTTACTTAACACCTAACTTTAGAAGAGCCCAAGGGAAAAGACGAACTATTTCTGTCTACAAAGAATGGGATTTTCCATTGAAATATAGACAGACTCCAAAACACCTAGGTGAAAGGACGACCTAGCTTGCCAAATTATACTATATTGTCGTCACTGTATGTTTTGGCGCAACCTGGATTCTCTAAAAGATAATGTCCTATAGCCGAATCGCAATAAATTTGGGCATTGCCTCTTTTACAATTTCGACGCGGCTGCTCTCTTTCTGCAAACGTTTTGGTTCTTATGCTCGTGGGAACATGCTGCTTTATTCTATCCTCCAATTTTTGAGTAGTGCGTCCTACATACCGAGCTTCACATCGGCAACAAAATGATAATGATATTGCTCTAATTAATGCAGAATTCTAATGCAAAGTGATTTTGGAAGAGGTGAATAAATGATTTTTTTATTCATGAGAATATCGTCAATTAGAAATATAATATCATAAAAGTTCAACCCGTTCGTTAAAGATGGCAGCCAGGACATTTGCTTTATACTCGATACAGTTCGCAAAAGCAATGCTAATATATTTTTCCCAAAATCTTTGTTTCGCACAATTTTAAGAAGTGCGAAATAAATCACTTAGTAGTGGCATTGCAATATTGGCAGAAGTTGATTTGTAGGGGTAAGATGTGTTGCAATACTTAGAATTTGCCGGTTTTAAAGCAAGGGTGCTGGATGTTTTCTTTAAAAGCAATCAACATATATTTGAGATTGCAAAATTTCTCTGGTCGCATTGGCTCCATGTGATAAATTACCAAAGCTAAAACTGTTTAGCAATCTTTGCAAAACAGATTTGATTACACCACTTATCAGCAAAACATAGAGCCAAAAATGGTTCTAGGCTGGAGAAAAACCCAATGACAACTATTTTATTCATCATTTCTTTACCTTGGGATTCCAGTTATCGTCATTTACTAGTGGTAGAGTTTCCCGAGACATCAAGGAGCCCAATTGAATAAATCACTCTCGCCTCTCTTTTATTTGATGCCTGGGTTTTACTCTGTAGCCCTTTCTCTTCAGCAATTGTTGGTGGGGAGGAGCCTGAACCGTGGAGGTGACCAAGTGTTCCATCCAAAACGAGAAAATCCCAATGACAACTATCTTACTCATCATTTCTTTAATTTAATTATTTAGCATTGACTAAATTTAGAATTTTTTCTAAATCCCTTAGTTGAAGATGGGAAATAGTATCCAGCGATGCATTTACCCTACTGGGCCTGGACACAGGGACCCCATGAAATTTAGGGTTTTAGGAGGTCCTAATTAAAGTTTTGTTGAGCCTGTTGATAATTTGAGTAGCATAACAGGAACTATAATGGCATACTTTAGGTGGTCCCATCAACTACGTTTTAAATTATCGATGAGTGGTAATAGTTCGTATCAATGCATAGCCTGGATCTAGGCTAGTATGCTATAGACGTTTTGACATACAGCGATTGAACGTTTTGACATACTCCCTTACACCCAGTGCCTATTTTGGGAAATAACTTGATGTTTATCAAAAATGCAGAAAAACTAGAGATATCTCATGGATATACCCAATGTTGCATTACTCGTCCCATTCTCCTGATAAGTTCCTAGAAAATATGGCGGGATGCTTTTAGGCCAAAACATCAGATCTAGTCTGTATTCAATAGCAATTTTGGTTGATATTAACAGTA
The DNA here is from genome assembly GCA_003864495.1 of Nemopilema nomurai. Classification (NCBI taxonomy): domain Eukaryota; kingdom Metazoa; phylum Cnidaria; class Scyphozoa; order Rhizostomeae; family Rhizostomatidae; genus Nemopilema; species Nemopilema nomurai. Next base: position 1,650,221 of record ML133388.1, on the reverse strand, counting down.
GATGGCCAAAGCTGGAAGGAAAGGTCAAAAGCCCCGTGGAGAAAGAAAGGATGATCTTGAAAGAAAGAGAGATGAAAGGGCTAAACGAACAGCTTTCCGAAAGGAAAGGCAAGCAAAAAGTTTTTATTCGTTAGAAGACGACGAGAATTTTGTCAGTTTCAATAACCAGTTGCAGGCAATTGGACTGAAGATCAAAGATATACCAGGGGATGGGTATGTTTTGCATTTGAAAGATTCATTTTGTCTTTCGATGCCAGATTTTACTATGATCAGATCTTTGTTCCAAATGTAGGGTTAACCAATCTCAGTTGTCCAGCTTTACTGAATTCCAATCTACCCGATATAATGTTTGATGCGCATTAAACATGGATCAATCGCTTGTAGTCAATCATAAACGATATTTTATAGGAATTGTCTATTCAGAGCTTTGGCAGACCAATTGGAGGGAGACCATAACAGGCACAGGCAGCTGAGAAGAGATACAGTTCATTTCATGAGAGAAAATTCAGCAGACTTTCAACCCTTTTATGATGGAGAATCCACATTTGTAGATTACTGCAAGTCTCTTTTGTTACGACACTGTTACCTGAAGTTATTATTATAAGAGCAAGTAATAAATGCAAAATATTGCCTTAATTCAGTAAGATTTGGCTCTGTGTATATTTGAAGCGATTTTGATACATGTATATTTTCATTTAAAAAGAATTTTTTCTGCATTCCCACTATTTCTCTTTTGTTTAATTTTATTATCTATGAACATAGAAATTCTAGACATTTCAAGGGGCAAGGTGAGCAGGACATCTTTGTATAGGCAGCAAAACAAAAATGTTTAATGATGAATTGCTAAAATGATTTTGTAACAATAGTTATAAACTTGCAATGACTATTTGTGAAGTTGATATCAACTGGTCTTTTGAAAAAATGTCTTTATGTCATGGATGATGATATATACTAAGCTTTGTTAACAAGTACAATAGCCTATGTTCTACCTTGAAGGGTTATGCTGGATGAAATGAACAGACCCCTCTATATGACAATGATATGATGACTTTGAAAACTTCAAAGTACAACTTGGCCAGTCAAGCTAGTTTCTTGATTCTTTTTGTAGTAAATGAACTGGAGCAAGATGGGACTTATGCTGGAAATGATGCTATTGTTGCATTTTCAAAGAACAACAATGTTGATGTGATAATTCACCAGTTCAACAGCCCAAGACTAGTTATAAGAGCACCTATTAACCCAAAGAAAGTTGAGCTGCATTTAGCATACCACAATGGTGAGCACTATTCGTCAGTCAGGCAATCAGGTGATGTCTCTACAGGACCAGCCTTTTTGTGGCACAGTAAACAATCTACAATGCATCAGGTACTTTGGTATTATAATTTAATTTCCATTTTGACAATCAGCTCTTTTGGGATTAGCTTTGGCTTTTGATGGATAAATCCCTAACCATGATGATTCTTGAGGCTGAAATTTAATGGTAGGAACCAGGATCTCCCAAGATAGATAACTGTGCATCAACTTGCATTGTTAGCCAAATAGGTCAGCATTGACTTTAACACCATAATTTTAATCACTCTTTTGCACATTACCTTTAAAATGTTCATTGTTGATACCAACTAATTAGGAAAAGATCCCTCTAGGAAAAGATTAGCTTTCTTATCCTTTTTGGTTGTTTTCATCTTATGGAACTGATAAAAATTCAAATTCATCAGTACACTATGCATGTCAGAGATGTCATTACAAAGTAATATGCTTATTTTTATATTATGTTATCTTTAGGCCCCAAAGAAACAGGCAACAACAAAGGAAGATGTGATTTCACAGAATAAAGGGGCTTACAGCTGCTTAAATGAAGCTTTAACAGTAGAAGAAGAGCTTGTGATGCTAGGAACATCATGTCAGGTATAAGACTTACATGAAGAAGGTTGTATTCATATATGCTCTCATATTGCTTTTTAAACCACACTTCAACAGTTGGTTGGGAATGTTTGGAGGAAATAGCTTTGCAGTCTATGATGACTATTAACTACAAACATCTTAGAAACAGGCACACTGAAAGGTTTTATCTGGCAGCTGCCAGATGAAATTTACTTCAAATATGATCTGAGTCATTCAATAAGTAAACAATGTAAGTTGCTCATTTATAGCACTATTGCTTGCTACTGTTTATAACATAGAACACTCTGATAGCGTACTAATTGCTTAAAATGTCTTTATGGAAGTGAAAATACTTTCCTCTAGTCTATTTCTCCCTTTTAGGATGCAGATTTGGTTAGGCAGTCCCTAAGTGATAATTATGGCAATGTTGACAGTACAATTGCCTATTTACTGCAGCTGATGTCTCTCACAGAGAACCAAGATGAAATTCAAGGTATGCCTCTTGCTTTGAATCAGCCAGTCATGATAATTACTGATGAGTCAAAACTTGTAAGGAAACAAGATTCAGTTATTTTCTACAAAAGACTATGCAGCACACTCAATAAGTTTCTATCAATTTCTTTAATAAATTGTTCTTAGTTTAAGTAATGGAATTTCAAGTTGACATTCACTTTTCCCAATAGAGGCATGTAGTTTACTATTGAAGTGTGGTGTGGTATTACATAATGGCAAATTTGATGTGTCCTTTATTTGCTTGTTCTATTGTTCAGTTTGCAAATTGATGTTAAATCCAGGTAACAAGCTAATCTAGCTTGCTAAATATGTTTGGCTGTTGCTCTCCAAGGCATTTTTTTGATAGTTAGTTATTGCCTCTTTTTGCAAGATTCACAAATCAAACTTACATGCTGCAAAGAAGACTCCAGTTCATCAGATGGCTGTAAATGTCAATATGATAGTCCTCATAAAAACCAAGGGTCAGAAGTGACAGAGAATGTTGCAAAAGAAAAGAGGAACAAGGTAATTCTGAATTCTGTCCACATTTGAGTAAACAGAAAAAATCAGGTGGAGTTTAAAAGCTGCCTGCTCTTTGAAAGATTGATAAACTTGGCCTTTTCTGATTTGGTTGGCAGGTGCATCTGAGCAATCGCCAAAGAAAAGAGCTTGCCAAGCAAGAGAAAAAGAAGAGGAGAGAAGAGGCATTGAGGACTCAAGCCAGCTCTGAAAAATGTGACTTTGAAAGTTCTGTTGATAGAGAAATGGATCTAGGAACAGTTGCGATTTGATTATCATAACAAAGTTTCGCAATAATTGTACAAGTTTTGCAAACATTGAGAAGAAGATTCCGACCATCAGGTCATCATAGGACTATGAAGGAAAGACATTTGCTAAGCAAAATGTCACAGCATCAGATAACATGTGTCAGTACATGGCACTTTCATATAATGAATTCGCAACATAATTGGGCATTTCCAATTTCATATTTTTACGATTAATACCAACTTATGGGAGAAAACTTTTCTTCTGAAAAGATGGGATTTGTGTAGGTGAATCTTGTAAACCTATCGGTTTCTCATCATTTCAATCAGATTCACCACTGCTTAGCTCCATACTTGTTTTTAAAAATTTCAATTTTTTCGAGAAATCAATTGCAGCTAAAATATTTTATATCACTCTACTAAGGAAAAGTGATACTCGTTGTAAATCAGGGTTTCCTATTTGTAGTTAGCAAGTGTGTTTTTTAATATTGCTTATCTCTAGAATAGCATTATCAGCAATTCTTGAGACAAGTAGAAACAAACATTAATCATGACTATAAGCAATGTATTTAATAATATCTGAAAATTAAATGAAAAAATTAAAAAATCGTCCCAGATACTTGTATAAAAACATTTAATTCTATAAAACTAGAATAGAAAACATGTTTAAAAAGTTATATTTAACATATTTAATTTGAACAATAATTCAAAGAAATACTGGTTCTTGGCAAACCTGCATTGAGACAAAATTCAAATCTCAAATTAGACACTGCAGTATTTTTTCCTAGTAATTTGATAAAATTTGTTGGAAACAAAAAACCTTGGAGAAAGTTCTAGTGTTTCGCATGTGAATCCATTTTGTGCAAAGAACCGAAAAGGTTTACTTGACGGTTTAATACCGAAAACGATGACTCTGTTAATAGGGAAATTAAATCAGCAAAATTTACTTTCTGAACAATGACAGCTCTGGGTGGCTTTAAGACAATGAGGTGATAGGATGCAATAGAAGAAGGGTTAAAAAAGCACTAACTTTACTTGAAAGTAAAAATAAGTAAAAAAAGACTGTAACATGTATTTCTTCCCCGTGTAAGCTAACAACCACTAAATTCTATCACTCCGAGCAACTCGCTGTTTGATGCGGTACGAATGCAAATTTGAACTCTCTTCTTGCTATAAGAAGATATCTAATCACCTAGGTATGTATACCTCACCAGAAGAGAAACTTTACCACAAAATTTCGAATATATTAGTATAAAAACATACAAAAATTAATGCATCATGAAGCAAATTTTTTAGTGAAGCTATAAATACGACTCAATAAATAGCTAAATTCCTGGATTTCTTGCTGTCCTGGAACAGACAACAGGTCTATGTTTTTGACTTAAAATTGCTGATTTGGCAAATAGCTGGACGAAAATGCTTTAAAAACTTTATACACATTTCACTCCCATAAACTTTTCTTGAGACGAGAACTTATATTTTCCGAATACTCTATCAAATCCAGGTATAAATTGGAATCCTGTCCGAATTTCCTGCTGACACACGGTCATATACAGGGACTTTGTCAACATCTGCAGCATTGCTTATTCAATAACATGGTCTGATAGTTGGGTAACCAAGAGGCCGTTGGGATCTCTTGGACATTTGCCATCGCTCGCCATGGAGCGAATTCGCGTGGCTAGGCCATTCTTTGCGATTACTTCTTCTTCTTGTGCTGACGGTAAGGATTTGTGTAGCAAACCTGCAAACGAGGCCGTAGATGCTTGGTCCTGTGGAGTGACGAAACGAACTGGTACACGCCCACCGACTGCTCGTCGCCAACAACACGAACCAGAAATCCATAATTTGGGAGGCGGTCGGCGACTTTCCTTCGCCATCGATGCACAGCCTTTAAGGCGTCAAGCTCGACCCAGCCGGGTTTGAATGGAGATATTGCCACAGATGACAGTCTACACAGATATAAAGTGAATAAGTATGCTGACAAGCATGGTGAAAAGCATCCAATCCAAAAATGGTAAGAGAGCTTGGTGGGTGTGATTAGAAGCATTAAGGGTGTGAACGTTAGAAGTAAATCCGATTCGTAGTTATTCTGGTAGAGTGTGAACAGGGCTCTGTTTAACTTTATATTTGACACGCTGTGAGTTGTCACTTATTAGTAATAGAACATTAAAAGGAAGCATTGGTTATGTAATTTTTTATGGATAGATTTGTTTGGGAAAGCATGCAGTCAACCTATCTGAAAGTTTGACGTATTGTTGGCATTAAAAGGAGCACCTTAGATGGATTTAATTCACACATTAAAAAAGGAGCCTGACAAAATGGTTCATGGTTTTACCCTAATACCCTATATTAAGAAATGCAATACTTTGAAAAAAGACTGTCCTTTCTATCAGCAAGCAGCCAAACAAGAATACTTACACGTCTGCGTAGACATCTTTTGACAAATCCAAATGATCACCGTGCCATGGCATTCGACTCGTCACGTTGGAACTGTCCCAGGCGGAGCTCTTGACGAGGTATGCTTCGATTGTGATTTTCGAGCCGCGGGATCTCGCGAGTATATTACGTGAAACCTGCTTGTGCTTCGTGCCCGCGTAATATAGCTGCAAATTCGCTGAGTGGTAAATGAAGGTCCTTGACAAGGATCTCAAGTCAAAAAAGAAGAGGGCCCTCTTTTTATAGCCTCGTTCCCCTTTGCCTAACTGAATATACTCTCGCTTAGGCATGACTTTTAGTGGATTGTCGAGAACCGCGGATTGAGTTACTGGGAAAAGCACCACATCCGGGTCGATTGGATTTGCTACTGAAATAAACAAAATAGCATAAAATAGCATATATGTCAAGCGGAAATTTCGGAGGCTGCCCAATCAATGGGATAATGGCCTGAGATTCTTGACCTTTATGGGAAAATTATACGAGTTATATGAAACCATGGTAAGCCTTGCAGCAGTGCAATAGCCATGCGCACAATGTTTTGAAATTTCTTTGCTGTACGCTGTTAGCTGCGCCCTACGCCCCCACCGTGGAAGTCCACGATCCACGATTATTTTGCTTTCAAAATGCAGATCCCTTCTTAGGTTTCTCCAGCGTTAAAAAGGAACATGCACTTTAACGTTTTTCTCAGCTCAAAATAAGATTCTTGTCTTTCCGTTGGATGAGGTTTTGGGGGTTAGTTGAATAGGGTAGTGGGGAACGCCCTTGCGGTGGGCGTTAGTGCAGGCTAATTTAGAATACTAATACCATGGGTGAACAGGGTAGCGCTACCTCACAGAATCCGAGGCAGGCCGGCACAAATACAGTCAAAAATAGAAAAAAAAAATTACGAATAAACAACAAAATGTTAGAATAAAGCAAGAACCACAAAGGTTTGTGCTTTTGGAAACCGTCGGATTAACAGGTAATATAGCCGACCAGATAAAACCAAAAAAGAATATACATGTCTTGCAATTAGAACGTAAAATGTATGGAGAACATAGATAGTGCTCAACCAACAACATGAAAGTGTCTGGCAACTACAAGATTCAAAAACGTTTTTAAAAACGTACCTATAATCCCCAAAGACTCGCTTCTGAAGTATGCTCTATCTACGGAACAGGGGTACAGAGATAAGTAAAACAGCTAGTCTTGTACATCTAGTCATCTGTGCAAACTTATTGCATGGCAATTTTCATACTCCTCCGTTATTCGTGTCCAAGCACAAAGGAGGTTAGGTAATTTCGGTTAAGTCACCTTATTCTGCTGATGTTGGATGAATCGAAAACAAAACATGGTACTGCAAAAAGGCCTTCATGCATGCTTAATGCATCAATACATGCAACTTCTATCAAGGGCCTTAATACAAGCCTCTTATGCACAGCCGATATCACTGTCTAAAATATAAAGTTGTTAAGTCTTTTAATAGGATGCAGTATAACTCGCTTGTAATGCAATGTATCTTGCTTGGAGGATCTATAAAAGACTTGAATATTCGACTTCTAAGCCAGACTCATCAGTATGTCTTAGTCATGGTATTTGAGTCAGTGCCATGACGTAATAAGCCTATCTGATCGTCTGCAAACATTCGATAACTAACCTTTTCTCATGCAATAGGGCTCCATGTGTGGTCCAGTTAATGCGCCAGTCGGACGCTCTGGAATTGGTACTGCAAGATATAATTAGAAGGCATAACTAAAAATTCAATCAGTAACTGCTAAAAATTAATCAATTCAAAACAATGAGCATGTACATCCTTCATGTCAAGTCATTATATTACTTCCTTTATTCTTATTCACCTATTGTTCTTTAAAATTTCAAGTTCTTATAATAGAAGAATCCAAGTGTTTCCTCTTTACTTAATTTTTAAACCCCGATTGGCACAATCGAATAATCACCGGTGGAGTTGAGACGTGGTAAAAAGAAATGGCACTTTAAACTTGAAGCGTTTAGGCAAGGCAGAACTTATCAGGAAACAACGATGAACAGAGCCCGATGATCCAGCTCTAGCTGCCGATGCAACCTTATTTGCGCAAAATTAGAAACAATACTATCCTCCACCATTTTATCATCAACTTCTCGTCAGTTGTTGCAGCAATTATTACAGTGCATTAATTACAAGGTGGTAAGATAATGAGGAATTATTCATTCAAAAGATTTCTCTAAAACAAAACATCCAGGTTTACGTGGAAAAAGCATCTGAGTCAGACTAACAAAACATATCATAATATGATACCGAAAAAAGGCCCAACTACAAAACTATTCAGAAGGCCAAACCGGTTTTGAAATTCTCCGCTCACTGTCACAGTTCTTGATAAAATTCAAGAAAGTCCGGTAGATGGCCGGATTTGTTTTAAAAACCGGATTTTTGAAAAATCGGCGATCCGGTACATCCTTAATACCAAAAAGGCCTAATTATAAAAACTATTTACAAGCCCGAACCTTTTTGAGGAAATCGTCCACACCTGACCCTGAAACGGTAGTGGCTACATATAGTCTCTATTTTCGCTTGCTCCGAGTCCCTGCAGTAAACACCAAATCTCTGATCACAGACTGTGTTTTCGCCCGCACTGGTGTACGGCATTCCGTTGAGAGTTTGGCACTGCATGTCTGTTATTGCGTCATCGCCACAAATCTTTCTATCGATGATCGAAGCCCACGTGCCAGTGGAAAGGCGGACTGTCTGCACCCACGATGACCATTGGCCTATGTCCACTGAGAAAGAGACTTGAACTAGTAAGTATAAAACAGTTGTACTAAAAGATCAAAGTCGAGGTCAAAGTCGAGGTCAAAGTCAAGGTCAAAGCCAAGGTGAGAGGTGAAATAAAATCAATGTTGGATCTATAATAAAAAAACTAACAGCTTATGTTACATTACTTAGAGATACTTCCCCAGATTCATACATGTGCAAAATTATTGAAAATTTACACGTGGGTACTACAGGCAACAACATATGTGGGAAAGAAGACAAACATCTGGTGGAGATTAAAAACTGCAGAGAAGGGCATTCCTATGGGAGTACAGAACCATCGTAGCATGCAATGCACTTTTTAGAGGTAAAAGTATCACAATGGCATAATGCAAAAAGAGATAATATAGTTTGATTAGGAAATCATGTGCCATTTCATTCTGCAACTACACGTTTCCTTAAAACAATGTAATACCAATGTGTCTATATTTAGGGTGCTTCCGTAGCCTGACTCGAACGTACTAATACCATGGCTTCATAGAAATACTCTAGTGGCAGACTTACCACTTCCATCGGAGATCAAGGAATTTTCCCTCCAGGGAGCCATATTCATCTTTGGAATGCGATCACAACTCACCCTGTAATCAGGTACATCAAAAGCCAGGAAAACGTCTTTTTGAACGGACACTATCCCCTTGAGGTTGTCACATAGAACCCTCGCTAGCGTGGTCTTCCTGATCTCTCGTAGCTGCGAGGGAGTAAAAACACCCTTATTTTCGTAATAGAACCTATCGCCGTCGCGAAGGCGCGTGAACTGGTCCTTCAATATGCACAGGAAGGTAGGCCCGACCATCGCCTTGTCAACAACAGTCTCCAAGAGGCCAGCAACGAACAAGTCAGCATCAGTGGCCCGTTGATTGTAAAGCTCCTTTAACAACCTGAGATTCTTCTCATTACGTATTTCATTCGCTGCCCTGTCAAACGTGCTTGTATACGTGAGGTTGCAGTACTCTCGCCAAGCAGCGTACCCCCGTATCCCGTGGTCTCGTCCACGCTGGATATTTATGGCTATGAGGTTCAACCCATGCGAGGCGCCTGCTGCTTGGAACAATTGCTTTACCAGGCCCTTGGCGAACCGCCGATCGGTCATCTCCGAGTAGTTGCCAATGGCACCGAATAGGAATCCTTCTATCCCGTCTCTCAGCAACAGCGTGTTGTTGAAGAAGGCTCTAAAAAGGGGCAGCTCAGGGGCAACCGGGTCATAGTTGGAGTTGAGTTGTGACAACGTAGGCCGGACAAGGCTGTGCCCAAAGCGGTACGCCGCGGCAGCGAAGGCATTAGCCACTGTGGCATCAACGTTTGGATTGTAGCCCGTGTACTTCGGCATCCTACCATGGCCCAGGATCTTTGGCAAATACTCGTGGTAGGTTATGTGCTGTATTTTAGCCGTGACAATCTTTCTCGCCTCTTGATACAGCTTTTCTCCATCCCAGTCCCGGTTGTAGCGACGCAGCAGCTTTACGATGCGGTTATGTTCGCGCACCCACAGCGTGTGAACAGAGGCGAGTAAGACCTGTTCGTTAACACGCGCGTCGCCCGCCGCAAAGCATCCCCCGAAATACAAGCAGAATGTGTTTGGAGGGTGATTCTGGTTCTTCTCAAATGGCAAGAAGCCTTGATCTGTCATTTTCATCAGTCCGCTATCTAAAATCAAAGCAAAACAGCATTGGTGATAGGGGATGATTCGATGGCAAATGACGTCATATGGAATCTATTAGAAAGCCATGGATGGATAGGCTGCAGCAATATATATAAGCATTCCCTTGAAAGCCACGCCAAGATAATTCATCTAGAACAGGTCAATAGACAGCGCTGTATATCAAGCATGTCAATCTTAGCGTCACAACTTCATTATTACCTTATCGAAGCTGCTTTCTTATAGATATCTTGATAAAACTTTTTATTGGAAAATCTCTATAGCAGGTTATTTTGACAAATAACGGTCTTCTACAAACCGGAAAATCAGTCTACTTCAAACGTTAAATAAGCCACAAGGTGCACCAGGATGCACTGCGGCGAGATCACAACATTCTCTCGTGGGATTTAAAGACACAGGACGGATATCGAAGCGGCCTAAGTCAGATGTTTGGGTAGTACGAAAATAGACAGACATTCCGTAATCCCAGGCAGAAGCCGCCTTTGGTTCGTCTTCTGGACACTGCGTAATGACTACGTAATTGAGGCTAGCATGCCGAAATGTTTAACTGTATTGACAAACCGACCCTTGTTTCTAACAACAATGTTGCACCGGGCTTTATGAATACATTGACCCTCTGGTGTCAAATAAAGCTGTCACAATGGCAAAAAAGCGAAACTAGTTTTTGCATACTTCTTCGTCCGACACTCCTCAGAGTATGTAAACGTCGAAAAATAACCAAAAGCTGACCGAACAAATGGCATACCACAAATATAGCTATCTAAATTGTACAGCAATGAGGGAATTTTCAAACTGGGCATACAACCAACAGCCAATCAGATTTATCTGCTGTATGGCTGCTTTTATTTGTCTGCTTATATTATATCTGTCACGTGTATTAGGAAACTTGGTGAATTCAAAACATACTGTTCAAAGCTCTTAGCTTGTCGGCCTCCTCCTTTGAAGACCCGTATACGGAGCTGCCGTCAATGAACGAAGAGGCCGTGTTGAGCTGTTGTCGCTGCTCTACTGTGTCCTTGCCCGTCTGGCACGCTGCGGCGGAGCGCGTGAACATGGTGCATTCCCCCACGTGATTCGGATACATGATTGGGAAACATGGTGGTTGGAAATCGCCAGGTGACCAGTCGCAGCTACGGCGAATAACAGGAAGCTTAAAATGGCATGAGAACTACCACTAAAGATACAACAAAGTACCTCTTCAACAAGAGGGAAAACTGTGTTGTATAACTGGGACAAATGCTGGATGTTATTTAGAATAGGTACTGACTGTCGACTGCTTAATTTATGGGTCATTTGAACTTGTAGGAGACCGAAATTCAGCTGACTAGCGATGTTTTAAGAGGAGTAGGGAGAAACTTATTCAAATAAGCGATAGGGATCGCGCAATCAAGACCGGCTGCGTAATCCAGTAACTTGCGTACTACCAAATAAATTCATAATAAACTGATGAGAAATCATTGTCGGGTTTAAGACTGAAACAGTTTCGTAGCAACTGGCACTCCAGAAATCCTTTCACTTGCTTTCACCTTTGACCTTCACCTCCTTCACCTTTGACCTTTATGGTTGGGGGTTCATTTCGTTTAACTTTGAGATTGGTTTTGCGGATTGATCTTAACTTCATAATTTTTTTACAAATTCTTTGTTCCAAGTATTGACTTAACCATACAAATATCATATAGGGATAGCTGACTTACCAATATAATATCGCAAGCAAATAGGATAGCTGAATGCAATAAAGGGAGGTATGCACATTTGACCCCAAGCTGTACCATATCTCTAAAAACGCATTTCCACTATCCGGGTTTGGGGCACCCTTTAGCTGATGCGCTATCATCAAATACGGGCACTATCCAAATGTTAAATGTATAAAATGTCACACCATTCGATTGCTTAAAGCATACTTCCCATTAGCACTATTGTTTAGGTGAGAGAACATTCTGCCTTAGCGCCTCTTAAGCCTTCAACAAACATTGAGGATGGGGGAAACTCATACCTTGGATTAGAGCATCGTCTGCCCCCTTCACTCTCAGCCGTGAAAGTGATGTCATGATCTATAAACTGGCCCCATTGCATCAGCATGTGTGAATACATGTCGGAGTGCGCTCTTGGTTTGGAGTCCACCACGACTATCTTCTTCACAATGTCATGTGGGCTGGGGAGACTGGGTGCTTCTGGGAGACCAGGAAATCCGATTGGATCCGAAAGGCGATCGATATCGTGATAGGCAGCCGCTGTTGAGAATAATTGGATTCAATTTGAATTGAGACAAGCCTGAGGTGTATACAGCGGATACTTAACTGACTGATCATGGCAAATTGTTGGATTGGCCATAGAAGGCAGAAAGGAAACAACCTAAAGTATTTAAATCATTCCAAACAACGTTCACACAAATACAAAACATCTACAGGTGGATTTTGTTCAAGTGTCTCATTGCAGGCTTCGCAACTCTGCAACCGTATTCAACTTTATGTTCAAATTTTGAGATTTTGGTGAAGATCTACAAGGGACCAAAATTACGAGTTGGTGTTATGGCTTGCTAGCTTGAAATTTAATGGTCCCCTGTCAAATTCAGATATCTGTCCCTTACATTGTGTCAATCAAAATGCCATTAACTGTTTATGTGACACCATGACCTTTACGTAAGAATCGAAATCAACTAACGTGAATAAAATAATTTTTCACTGTGAACAACAAAGATTAATTTATTTTTACAGAAAAATTGTTCTAGATATTTCTTATTGTTAAACCCTGCCCAACTCGAAAACACAGATTTCGTTCGTAAGATATCGAAAATCAACAAAGATAGTTAATTACCACAGCGTTGTGACTAGACATTAAATAATGTTATTACATTATCATCAAACATTTTGTGGCTCACAAGTGGCTCTAATCAGCAGAGAGGGGACGGAGTATACAGAGATTATAAAGACAGGGCTCTGTATACCCCTGATACTTAATCTTTCTTGAAAATTTACTAGAGTTTAGCAGAGAAATCTCCAAGGCAACTATAAGAAAATCGTCACAATAATCGAGGGGAATTTTTGTCTCTGTCTAGTCCAGTCTTGACCTAGTCTCCTTGACAAAAATGTGAAAGCAGGTAGAAAGATTGAATCGATCACACGTGTACAAAAAGGACGGTCTACATTTATATTATTGTAGCAAGCTGAAGAGGAGGTTGAAAATTGGGCAGTGACAGTGTTAAATAGACCAAGCTTGTCGGATTGACAACCAAATGCTCTCTTCTGGCAGCTAAAGGTTCCATGTCTGAGATGGTGATTATTGGCAGCAAACATACACCGCGTATCACAAAGTCAGGTGAAAAAGCGAAGAGAGCGGCTGGGTATTTAGCGATTAATAGAAAATCGAGACGGTGTATTCCTCTCAAGTGGTTTTTCATTCAAGAGTCCGTGGTTTCGAAACGGCTAGCAATAAAATACATGTTCGACATTGCGGTTAAATCCGGGCCTAAATTCACTTAGTAAATCAATGGCTTCTTTCATCTAGACTTTGCCAATGTCATTGCCAACCACCAACTCTCCCATGGGCGAACCAATCACATTCTTATATCAGTACGGCTGGTCAGATAGACTCGAAGCCTTGTGCTTGGCTTTCACCTTGAGGATCAAACAGTTCATAGGACTTTGGACCTGTTGACAATAGGCAGCCAAAGCTCGTTTGTCCCATAATCATAGTCGAAGAACACTTTCGGACATACTTGTTGGGGGGAGGTGGGTTGGCTACATTCTAATTTGCAGACACTTTAAGGAACATCTTGTCTTGCCAAACTGAAGGTTTGCGCTATCAACAGTAAAAAGGTTCTTATTCAACGACAAGGGTGTATAACGACAATAAAACATCAAAATAGATTTGATGGTGAAAACATTTTTTGAAAACTGAGGACTTACATAACAATCTCTTGAAGGGAGTCAGGGCAGCACCCCATGTTGGGTTGTCGATGTTGTTGCACGTGCCATCGAAGGTCCGGTATCTTGAGTGGTACTCTTGGTCAATGCAGTTAGGACTCACAATGGTTTCCAAACATCTCGATGCATCTACGATTTCTGAAATCTTTCTTGATGATAATATTTGACCAGTTTTGATTCTAATGATGATTCGCTCTCCACTTCTTTCAGGAGCTGGAATAAACAAAGAAAGAAAGAAGTCTAAAAAAAGAAACGAAAATCTTGTGGAACGAGTTGTGAAACTTCAAAAAGATATCACTGGAGGTAACTGTAACTGGAGGTATTAAGATATCACGTAGACAAGTTTGATAAAAAAAGCGAAATCCAACTTCGATAGATCAAACAAATCTTCACGTTTCTGTGTTTATAATTTTGTTTCACGATTTCTCGGCAGACGGAAATCAAACAGTGAGCTAGAACAAACCATAGCAATGACGCAGGAAGCTGTGGGCAGATGGGCCATGGCCCAAACTTTTGGCGAACCAACCAAAAGTGCCCCTTCCAAATCAAAATGTGGGAGTGGACATGCGCCCTTTTTGATCTGCCCCCACCTTTAAGGTGCTCCCTTTGTCCCGGAACCATAGTGAAATATTCTCCTACAGAAATTGTCAGGGAAGGGTCGCGGGTGATTTGCTCCGACGAAACAAGTTAAGTTATCAAGAGAATAGAATGAAATCACACAATAACGATGCTTGAAAAGACGGGCAAGAAAAAGCTTATTAAGAGCGACTGCACAATGAAAAAGGCCTCACATGCATATTTTCGCTTGACGTTGTCTACAACCTTCTGTATAGCTGTATCAAAAAACAGCTTCGCTTTAGATATCCTTCTGGCCTGCGCGGACGGTCTACGGAACAGTTTGTGAAGCTCGAATGACCGTACTGCTCCATTTTGTCGCTTGAACGAGGACCTTGCCCGATCGGTAAAGCCACCAATGTTTTCAGATATCTCCCTACTCACAGTGCGCAAAAGATCCTTGGTGAGAAACCCTTCGCCTGGGTATACTGGCATCATGATAACGGTAACGGTCGCTTCCCAGAGAATAATCTTCTGACGTATTATCCTACGCACATAGATACTGAGATTCTGCTTCCACAAGTTCTTTGTGTTCGGTTCAGGCAACGGGTATTTGAGAAAAATCTCTCCATTCTCCTGGTTGATGCCAAAGTAATCGTTAAAGGTGGGCATCTCAAACCTGAATTTAGTATCATGCCCATTTTGATAGCGATTTTTCAGGTTGAAGATCACGTGATTCAATGGTAGGCCTTTGTAGATCAAGACGGTGAAATATCTCCCATTGATATCCGGCTCAGTTCCATTCACATCAATAAAAACTTTCACTTTTGCCCCCGTATAGTCGTCGAGTTTCCCTTCCACGATTAGCTCGTAGTTTTTCAGGCCTTTTTCGAACAAATACTAAAAGAAATTATTCAAAAAGCTCTTCTTTAATAAGAAATATCAAATGCGAAGCAGATCAAAATGGCCACTTCATCTAAATGTACGTTTTCCTATTTGATTGTTGAAACATTGAAGCCGCCTACTGATGCCTAATCTTTTGTTCAAGATGATTACTGATCGAAATATGGCGGTTCAAATTAGCTTATTTTGACTCTGAAAGAAAAAGGAATCCAGGGAACAACATCTAGCAACCGATGATCATAGATAATTTCACTGGGTGGCGAAGGTGTGTCCTTTTTAAACATTCATTTCATCGAAAGGCATCAAAACAAGCCATTCAAAAACTTTCCTAAAATAAAGATAAGTTACTATCGAAAATCTTACGTCTACTGATAATAACAGAAGATTAAGCCCTAATGTAAGAACACCCTACAGTAGCTCTTCGTACAATACGACAACAAAGGTGCGATTGAAATAGGCTCAATCCCGGCGCAGCCCTACCTTTTTGGTGACAATGAGCCCGGAGTCCTCTCGAATGTCAAACACCGTTTTTGCATCCCTAGACTTCTTGTCTTGTTCGATGATGTAGTATTTCACGGGCGTTTTCGCGGCATTCCCTTTCAAATCGAGCGCCTTCGCAGACAGCTTGAGGACCCTGCTTCCCAGTGGAGCATCGTAAGGCACGGTCACTCGATAGACCGTCTGGTTATCACTGTTGACTTTCCCGTTATCGAAAACAACTTTATAACGAGCGTCTGGAAACAGAATGTGCATTGTTCAACGTTATAGGCAGTATGTTATGATTGTCACAAACCATGGTTAGTTTATTGTCATTTCTATAAATAGTTGCTAGTGCGGCTCAAAGACACTAGATGAGTGATGGCTCAGAGTGTAACGTTTTAGAGTCAAACAGTATGGCATTGGCAAACTGGTTAGAACTCACAGATTTAGAACGGAAGAACGAGACACACTTTTAGGCCAAGCGGCTTTCGCAACAAACATAACAATCAATGAGTCTGGGCTCTAGTTTACGTCATTTTTGCACCGCACTCGTGTTGTCCTTTCAAAAGCACCTGATGTTGTATATGATGTCTTTGCTCATTATTTTATTAACATTGCTTAGAGTCAGCCAAAAGTGCAATACTCGGGGCATGTCCTGGGCTCCGGAAGCTGCGGAAGTATTGAACAAGGCATAAAATTGCCACTTACTGCAGCCTCAGACAATGACCCTCTACTTTAAACCTAATCCAGATCAGTCAGATTAGATCAGATTAGATCTGATTCGATCCGATTATGTCAGATCCAACCGGATTATACCAGACCACATAAGATCAGATCGGATCAGACTGGACCAGAT
Source organism: Nemopilema nomurai (assembly GCA_003864495.1). Taxonomy (NCBI): domain Eukaryota; kingdom Metazoa; phylum Cnidaria; class Scyphozoa; order Rhizostomeae; family Rhizostomatidae; genus Nemopilema; species Nemopilema nomurai. The sequence goes on along the minus strand of ML133388.1, from coordinate 1,633,489 downwards.
AACATCAGATCACATCATATCAAGCAGATCAGTTTCGGCTACGTCAGGTCAAGTCAGATCAAATCAGATCAAATCAGATCAAATCAGATCAAATCAGATCAAATCATATCAAATCAGATCAAATCAGGTCAAATCAGATCAAATCAGGTCAAATCAGATCACATCAGATCAAATCAGATCACATTCGATCACATCAGATCACATCCGATCAGGCAGAAATGGCAAGTTACTTTGGTCACAGATCGACCTCCAGAACCAAGATATGTGCTGATTAAGTTATTTGCAACTTACCACCAGTGCACTTGCGGTGTGATGCGTCAAGCTGCATCCCGTAAGGACAAATGCATCGGTAAGACCCTTCCATGTTCTCGCAATGATGACTGCAACCGTGGTAGACTTTTCCCTTGGCACATTCATCTTCGTCTGAAAAAGCCAATTCGTGCAAATCAATCGCCGAGATCTGATGATCACATCAGGCTATCAAGACCAGAGAATCGACTTAGTCCCATCCTGTATACAGCAAGGGTATAGCCTAGTTCTGCTTCTACGCACTGTCAACGGATAACACTTACCAATACACGAGCGTCTGTTCGTAGCCAAACGGTAGCCTACTCTGCACGTACACAGATAGCTGCCTTTGGTGTTTATGCAGTTGTGTTCGCAGTAGCCCATTTTATACCTCGGTCGGCATTCGTCGATATCTGTGGGCGATAAAAACAATGCTTGAAGATTTCTCACTTATCAAGGAAAATTCAACTACAAAAATTGGGATGATCTAATTCTTCAAAGAAAAGCAGGTCTATTCAAGATAGATACAGCAGCCTTTTCACGGCCTATAAAAGCATATTGCTGCCTAGTTGCAATATAACATGGAAGTATTGCATCAAACAAGTTTACACTTAACATGAGGTATTTCTTTGTATAAAAAGAGCTATGTCGATTGGCAGTAGAATCGGTCATACCTAAAGAGAAAATGCTTATATCACCAAAGCAGAAGAAAGAATGTCCGTTCTTTGGAAATTTACAAAATGAGCACTTGTGGCATCAGACCTACCAGCAAAAAGCATCCTCGCACAGTTATTGAAACGTGTAACTATAGCGATCTGCAGTGCTTTGGAACAGATACCCGTCTTTCACTGCCAGAACAAATGCAATTTCCAGAAAGATCTGACCGTATCTTGTCAGACTGCAAAACGTTTGTCTACACCGAAGGTCATTTCACGGAAGCAAAACAAGAAAATAAGTAGAATCCGAATAAACTTACTCACCTACCGAAGAGTATTTAGCTCTAAAGCCAATCTGATTCGGATCTCTTCTCGAGTCGGCGTGGAACTTCAGCCACAACTCATTGGTTCCTGAATAGATGGCCCCTGCTGGAGCATTCGTTCCGCAAATCAACAAAGAATGGCTGCCAACAACGTCTTCGTATTTACTTGAAAACAAAGGCATCGTGAAAAGGGAAAAGCTTGGCCATTCACTACAGGCACGATAGTAAGTTGGGAAATGCTCTCCCGTGTTTCGATTAATCTGCTAATAATCATTAATTTCTATATTTAGTAATGATAAATTTTAATGCTGAATTTAGAAATCAACAGTGCACAATATTACTGGTGACCTAAATAAGAGACGACCACGTTAAAATGGTGAACAAAAAATGCTCAACCAAAAGAGTCATCAACCATAGGTGGAACTCTGGTTATACACGCGAGGATTGACCAATGATGAGAGATAGGTAAGAGGAAAAAAATAATTAATAAGAAAGATTACGGGAATAGAGAAAGTCGATAACAGTTAAATGAAACTGCGGAAGATATATAGTGACAAAATAAGAAGACTGATAGGTAAGGTTTACCGTTTTGCATAATAAGGCTTGAGCACCGAAAGACAGATGGGGTATGGACCCGAATGTAGTCAGGGTCCTAGACTAGTCCGGAAAGTATAACACAAGTATATCTTTTCACTTATTCCCTTTGCTTTCGCTCAATAATCTTTTCAAATATGGGGATAGAACATCGGCTTTCATTAGAAGGGGCGTTTATTAAAGGGATGTTATATGGTGCTACAACACGTTGAATTATTTGTACTTCGCAAGTGATAGACAGATTTTAAGCGTAGAGGACATGCACCTGCTTGATTTAAAAACAGAGTTCCTTTCAAATACTTGATAAGCATATGGATTCTGGATTCAAATGTTATACTATCCAAGAAAGGGCATCGAAAATTACTCAGCATTATCATGGCTAGAGATATTTCCAATATTGGTCAAGTAAAGCCCAAACAATTTCATCAAATAAAGACTTTGAGAAACAGCTGTTGTAAATAGAAATTTTGACTTAGCAACAGTTCCTTGCAGGAATCATCATGCACAAACCAAATTTTGAAGGCGGAGCGCGCCAGACAAAATGCAGAAGTGCATCAGCAGATGGCCGGAAAACGTCGTAAAAAGCGACAAAAAGCTGGAAATGACTGTTCGTCTATGTTGCGGACTGACAATGAAATAATTAAATACTGGTGCCATAGATGAGATAATTGACCGTGTTATTTGTTCCATAAAACTTCAGTTAGCCATATCCGGATCTTTTGAGTCACAGAAAATTGCATTATGTGATATGGAATGACCGCACAGTTGTTTTCGCTCTTCAGGGCGAATTGAACTGCGTCAAGGATTACCGCAGGCCCACTGTGCGCCGCGCAAGTTCGAAACGCGAGCCAGACACAATCTGTCGTTGCGTTCACGTTTCTCCTCTGAAATTGAGCTTTTTCAAAGTGTATACGGCAGCGCGTGACTTTGAAATTGGGCATTTTTAAAGCGATCCATTTTCAATTTGAGCGCCAAAAGTGGAGATTTGAGGATGTGAGAAATACCAGCAACATTACAGGCTGAAAAGAGACGAAAACTCGAGGTAGAATAATTCTTATTCTGACCTTCCCTGCGAAGGCTTTTCTTTGAAGACTGATCTTAATCTTGGCAGCGCAAATTAAGTGGTAGTAAGTTTCTCAATAGCTACATCATCAGCTTCCCAGATCAAGGACAATTTGCTCAACAAATGGGTTTGCGTTCCATCTACAGAAAAATGTCCGAAGAACGTCAAGTTTGCGTTCCATCTGCAAATAATGGCGAGCGGTCGAATGCAGCGACTGAACGATTTGGTTTAGGTGGACATTATGAAGGCTTTGAATTTGAAAAGAAGGCTGTGCAGCCACTTTGCAGGAGCAATGTGAACACTTAACACTTTAATAGTATGTTCATTTGAAACCAGATCACAAGCAGTGATTCAATAAACAAAAAGTTAACATGGATCAACGAGAACGTAGCTGTGTTGAATAAAGAACAAGCTGGATCAAATCTGGACGGCTCAGTCGTGCACAGAGCAAGGATAAAGCTGATTTTGATTACCAAAAGTGACTGTTAAGGACGAAGTTATGTCGACCTATGACCCCAATGTCATAATGAACCATATCGCTTGACAAAGGTCAAAGAGACAGAAGTAACTCTAACCAAGAATACTCAAGGTGCATTCCTTGCAATGTGATAGCGACGCCGGATGACAATCGGCCTAGGATCAGCTGTAGTTCCAAAGGTTAATCCTTTGATCACTTGCTTAATCTGCAACACAGTTCAAAATGTATTCGTGTGTACAGTGAATTAACTCTTCAAATTTGTACATTTTTGCGTGATAAATTTAGACATCGCGGGCAACCGTACAGTGATTAAATCTGCGTGGCGGGAAATCAGAGGATACGATTACGGGGGAGCGTTTGGGTTGAACTCGTTCATAGGTTGAAAAGCTGCAACAATATGTTAGTCTTCAATATATTTTCATAGAAATAGAAAAACGTGCCAACTACAGCTCACCTTCTGAGGTATTGAAGACAGGCCTTTGGCAAAAGAAACGACACTATTGTAATTTTGTACGAGGGGCAACTCACTCTTGCAAATAGCTTACGAGATTTCCACGAAAACAATAGGACTTCCAAGGATTTTTCGATAAAACAATAGGATTTCCACAAAAGGTGTACGAGATTTTTGGGAGTGATTTGCCCCTCGATTTTGTACCCCATAAGAGCAAGAATAAGTTTTATCACCGTAACCCCGTTAGGATTTTCACCACACCCTAACCTAGATCTAATCCTTAATAAGAACTATCATGATATATAGTATTAATATTTACGATGTATGGTTACCGAGAGGTGCGAAGCTGCAATAGCCCCGACCCGACCTGCCAATCACTTAGAAGTTACCGTGGCCGCATATGGCCAATTGGATAGGATAAGTTTAAATCGAAGGAGCTCTCCGCTGAGAGAAAGCGTTAAGCTAAAATGCTTCATGTATTACACCAAATTTCCTTCTTACCCGTAATTGGAGAACCTTTGATTCCTGTAACTAACAAGTAGGAAATCCTTCTCCCAACATCTTGATTTATTATTTTCGACTCCAATACCAAATTTCTGTCTCTCGATTGAAAGCTTTACAGCATAGCCAGGGTTCACACGTATGTGCCACAAGCATGTCTGTCTCTGCTTGTACTTTCTGGAATATCGAGGGCTTTCTATGTAGCCAGAACGGGCGGTGAATGTGACAATTTTCCTCGGGCATTTTCCTATCACAAAAAATGCAGTTATTATCAGTTCGTGGTAATACACGTCAATAAATGCCATGTCAAATGGCAAAGGTCAGAGGGCAGAAGACAGGGGGCAGGGGTGCCCGAAGAATGTCAATTAATACGTTCTTATTCAAGCTCCCACCAGCTTGCTTACCATTGCCATATTCATACACTGTTGAGGAACTGGCGAGAAACAATTTGAAGATAAATTTACTTTCTTAGCAAAAAGCCTCTGAAAAAACCCGTTCATCTTGAACATGCCTCGTGGACCCAGTGTTATCACATTCCGGCCTTGCGTATTCTAAGCCGCCGCAAAGGGGTCCCTACATGTCTCTTTTTAAGCGCCAAGGACCCCCTGAGATTTTTAACTCTAGAGGGCCCTGAGGAAAACCTTGAAAAGCCCATTTTAAGCGACAGCCCAAGCAAATTTAGGCCAAGTAACCAAGTTAATCGCTAATCCTTTTCTATACTAAATACTAGGCACACCGGTTAAGAGTTTCGCACAGAAGCCTGGGCACCACTAAAAGGCTTCGTCTTGAATGTTTGGAACCCGGGTTGGATTTGTTTAGCTATTGTCATCGCACCGTTGAAGAAATTGCAAGTGTGAACGGCCTACTCTCAAAGGCAGTGCTCTCAAAAAGACAATAACGATGGGTACTCTGACGGTACACAAAGCATGAATATTAAAAAGTTGAATTTACCGACCTCTTTTTCGCCGCTTTTGTGCATCGGTGTAGAGGCTAAAACGAAAAGGAAATTGGGTTACGGAATCCAATAAGCTGAGTCAATGACTCTTCAAACAAGCTATCATGTAGCTCAGATATTCTGTCAGAATCGATGTCACTAACGATTGTGGGACGATAAATCGTAGATTAGTCAATTTCTGATTAAATATAAACTTTGAACTGTTTGACAACGTCAGTTTTTGCTTTAAAAGACCAAATCAGGCTCGAAGTGAAATTGTACTTTAGCAAAATTTGGTGGTGAAAGTTGTTTTTCTAAGCTACCCACTCTCAAGTTCCTAATTGAAGGGGGAGGGGGGTGTAGAAACGAGTTGAGATGGGTTTCTACCGACTGCGTTGCTCAACCTCTATGAACGACCCGAGCCAAAGTTGTCTTATTTAACGACGCGAGAGAGACGACGCGTTGCCTGTTGTATTCTGTAGCTCTGTTTCTGACTGACTCTGACTGATTTTACAATTATATTTATACTGATTAATATAAGAATAAATTTGCTGACGAGGGATGGGAGAGGATGATAAAATGGCGATGTAATGAGGATGGAAAAGTCTAGGCTGGGGAGAGAGAAAAGATGTGTCAGCATGACATGGTGTAACAATGGGAAGAAGACAAAGGAGTCACTCACTACATGTGTAACAAGGACGGGGTCGACATTTTTAAATGAGTTCAACCAACCCCCCAAAAAATGAAGGCAAAACGCCTGTTTTATCGACAAGGCATTGCCTGGGTTCTTTAAATACGGCGAAGAATTCATTTTTAGCACAATCAGCTCTGCAACAGCCAAAAGTTGGATAAACCTCTATAATGACATGGTTCATTACGCATAGCTGCAAAGCCTACGTTAAATGCGAGTCATCCGCCTTTATTACCAACACACCCCCTTTAATGTATAGAAACCTCTATTCCTGACGCTTCCTCGCCGAGATCTGAATGAATTAGGAAACCGATCCCGGATGACGAAGTGATAAATTCTCAATACAAGAGCTTTTCCATCCACCTTCAGGAATGCAGTAAACTCTGCTAGAATGAAATTTTGTAGCACAGTGATTTTTTGGGGTGTGACGCCACTCTTTCAAATTAGGAAACGCCTTTTTGGGGCAAAATTCGATTTGCGTAGTGCCTGTCCCTTTTCTAAAACTACTCTAATGCAACCACAATTACCCTTTGTATCATGTTAACCCTAAACCTTTGAAAGAAACAAACCAGAACTTCAGTTGCATAAATGTATGTGCCTTTCTAAAAATTTCTAAACACTCTTGGTTAAAAACCAGGTGAAATAGAGTCTCTGGTGTTTTTACATAAGTTGCTCTTTAGTCTACATGATTAGTCATCTCAAAGGGTCGTTTGTGACAGCACGAAAAACGCTGACAGGATGTTACAAAAAACACAAAGAATGATTTTCGCAATGAGATTTTGACTCTGGGTGTGTTGCAACAGTAATCTATACCATGATACCTTGCATCTTCAGAAGCCTTAATCACCTATATCTGACAGAAAGACCACAGGGAGGCAGAAAGAAAAAGTGGAATCTGGGATCAAAGGCTGCCACAAAACCATATAACAATAAATTAGAGAGATCATTGCCTTGATCTGAATTCCATAACTCATTATATTGAGTTAATTGGTTAGACTATGCTCTTATCTCCAGATACTGAGTCTATTAGGGGAAACATGCAATTATGTTTTTATTCATTAAGTTGACTTATAGCACCATGAATCCAGTAAACCTATTTTGATGACAATGCTCTTAATTGAAAGCTAGAATAAAATGCATTTGGTGTCTTGGGCTTGACAAACATTATGGTTTGGGTTGACGCAGACCCAATCTAAGATCTGGTTTGATATGGTTAAGTGGACGGAACAGGTATGGACTTGTTTAAGAGCTGTCTTATCAACATGTCAATAGAGCTGAAATCAGGTAGAAGTTTGGTTTTGAAATGCTCCTGAATGACAACTTGATGAAATTACAATCAGGACCTTATTGGACATGCCCATCTGATAAGCTGGCAATAACATGGAATTGTCAGGAAGTGTGACATATTGAAATTTATAATGTTTCAGCAAAATCTCATTTCCAGGTGAACATCTGAGAATCTATTTTGTGGGCAGAATACAGAGTGGATTAAAATTGAAAATTAAAATCAAATATGGAAAAGTAATATTCCGCCTTTGGACACCCAGATAGGCATTAAGATTGACATAGGAAGTGGGGCTCCTAAGATTATTCTATTAACAAAAGTATTTGAAGGGACATAAATTACTTAAAAGCCAAGAAACAGCTTTAATACAAGGCAGGAAGATTCAGCTATGAATGATTGAAACAGAGATATGAACGCCATCAAGCACCATCCAACATATGTTGGAAAATATCTTGGCATTCTTGTGAAGTGAAAAAGCAGCAATGAGAGAGAAACCTTTTTTCTAAGACTTGAGGGGAAATAGGCGTTCTTGCAGAAAGCTTTTGTATTAAAATGTGGAAGGTGTGGATATTTACAAAATCAAATTCCTTTCTCTGAAGAAATCCTTTTTGGACACATTTCATCCAAGCTCGAAAAATCTTTTTTTCCGGAACTTTAGTGAATGGGGACAAAATCTTTAATTTTGTTACCCCTTCACCGGAAATGTTTGGCTGCTCACGCAAATTAACAAATGTGAGTGACAGTAACAAAGGGTTAACATTAAAAAATGTGTGTCATAGTAACAAAGGGTTTCCACAGATTATATATCAGCCAACCAAGAAATGTTCCCAGAAGCCGTTTACTCTCGAAAACACAACTGAATAAATTTGGATTAGTCTTTTAAGATCGACAGAACAAAAAGGACGTCTATAAATTCTTCACCGCAAAAGAAGACAGCCTTTCCAAGTTTTGTCTCGAATATAAAAACCACAATACCAACGGTTTTCAAGCTGAAAACGTTTTGCTCGCATTGGTTTTGCGGATGTCCTGGAGCTGAAAAATTCGGTTCAAGAAAATCTCTTTGAACCGCAGAAAACTTCAGTGTCGCAATATCTATGAATGACTTGGCTCCCACCATTTGAGAGAAGATCAGGCTTAGATTGGTTTTTTTTCTAAATGGTTGTGCAACAAACCCTTCACGCGATATAAATTGATTTATTAACCAAATTATCAATTGAAATTACTTCTCATCGAAATCCACGTTACAAAACACAAATAAATTAAAACGTCGTCACAATATTGTTTCTGGCAGTTGACATTAATAAAAAACATGATATTCAGCATTTTAATCGTGGAAGCACATGAAAATAAAGAATCAATGGAGCACAATCAAGTCTGTGTAAGTCACCTTCCAGAGTAAACAACCGGCCAAAATACGGCTTGTGATGTTGACAATTTATTTAACAAACACAATTACGCAAAAGTTTCGGTTTTGCAAAACGACAAAAACATTAACAAATGGCCATACCTGGAGAGCAGCAACAGCCATACAACGATTAGGCCAGCCGTTGGACAGAATTTGAATTGCATGCTATATAAGTGATTTAAATGGCGACAGGGCTCGCGATATTCATAAATCGTGTGATAGATCAGCTACTTGTCTCCTCTTGTGACCGCTGATCAAGAGCCAAAATATCAAACCAATTTATACCGTCTTCCTCTTAATCAATTTGTTTTCTTTTTGCGGTTTAGAATTATTGTGGCGATGGTCAACCAGCGGTGCCTTTCATCTTGTCGCCACTGTCGCCTTGGAAATGTCCTCCGCAATGACAAGTACCAATGGCGCGGGCCAAATTGGACTGGAACAGATTCGGCTGGTCAGAACAGATTTCAAAATATACAGGATAATTGCAAATATCATGAATTAAATTATTTACTTCTACTGAAAAACAGAAATGCCTCTTAGAACTTGAAGAATGGACGCGTGGATCTTAAACTTGGGATTATCCTCAAAAGGGATGTTGTGAAATGGAAGTCAATTTAATCAGACTTGTTTAAAACATTAAGAATAGGGCAGATCTCCAAAGACTTCTTCAAAAGCAATGTGCATCCCACCCCCACCCTGTTCCGTGTACGCTGGTTTCCTATAACCCTACCCCGCACCCATCTTTTTTGCGAAGACACAGACGTTGTTTATGATATCCTTTGACAATATACAAACAACTCATTGGAGACGCATCTATGCTCTACGGGAGTCATGCTATTAACACGCGAAAATCCACTACCTATTGAACGTCCCTCGTTTGTTTTAAACTATTGACTTCCGTTGATTTGAAAACTATTACGTCAGATTTTCTTATTATTGGTATTTCCATGTAACAAAGAAGCCCATATCGATAAAGCGAGAATTTTTAGTGGTTTGAATAGAATTTAATCCGTCAGTTCTATCTCTCATTAAGTTAGATAAAACCCTTTTAGAAATCATTGTGCTGAAATGATTTATATCTACGTAGGAGAAGATCGTGTTACTAAGCTTTGTCAAAGATTCAAGGAGGTAGGGTTCACGAACTTCGGAGGTGTTAATTCAATTTTAAGCGACAAATATATTCAAATAAAGAGAAACACGTTATCAGAGAGAAGCGTAGCATTCGACACAAAGTCTGCAGACCATTTATAACCACACTCTGGTCACAAAGAAAACATTAATTGCTTGCCAAGATCCATTGAGTAAAATAATTAATTTTCACTTTGTAGTACCCTGACTCCGGATGAAATTGGAATGAGAATCAAATTATTGATCGTTCCTAAACCAGCTCACTTTGCAGCTCTAATATCTGAGCAGTTTGCGAGGGCTTATAGAAATATGAGAAATGTTTGATTAAAATAGCTACGGGATTATAGGCCAGAAATACTCGATTAACTGGTATTCAACGCTTAGTAAAAGAGGCTTTAGCCTCTAACAGACTTAGAACCAGAATGGTTTATTAGAAATACCACACTTCTTTTAGTTTTATTAACAAAATTCTTACAGGAAACAGTTTTAAAATCCATTGCTTCCATTTTATAAGCGTGTTCTTCTTTTAGAAGCAAAAACGGATGACTAAGAAATTGGATGGTGCGTAGGAATCTGCCTCGAATTTTTTCACAGTAGCCTCAACTCAGAGAAGATAGAAGTAATAGATTTAGTCTCGAGATGTCAAGGGGATGAAACTTTTTGTCGATGCAAAAGTATAACAGAATATCGAAGTTTCTCGGGATTTTGAGCTGAAATAATGTGCGGACCTTCTCAAAACTAGGAAAGCAAGTAGGAACTGTAGAAATGGGAGGCAGCGCCCGCACACCCCACCTGTGTACCACAATCGCGGAAGCATCATTCGATGAATCATTTGCTTCTTTTGCAAAGGGATCCATTCTGTTAAAAGGACCTATTCAATTTCCATCGTATTTTCAGATGTGTTTGAGTGACTTCCTTCTGGCTTCCTAGGCTGACTCAGCCCATAGTTTTCAAATGACTCTCGTACGGTAATGTTTCATCATAGCTACAAAAACCTGATTGTTAAATTGATTTGACCATAGTTGAACACCATAAATGGGAAAAAAATTCAAGAATTCCAAGTTTTGCGGCACGATAGATGTGGAAACTTTGTTTCAGCTTTTTTTCTTCAAAACATTCCATACCTACGTTTCTGTTACTCGTCCCTTATCAACGTCAAAGCTTATCAAACTCTTATTTTCTTCAAAAATTGAGAGTCTGAGACGATGTTTAAAAAACCAAATAGCTGATAAGCATTAGCCAAAGGTCCTGTTAATTTATGTCATCACCTAATAGTGTGATCAGATTTCTTTCCTGTTGGGGTACATGCAACACTATACTATAGCTATTGCTATCGTGAGCCTAACGAGATACTCAGCTATTGATGTGGCGATTCACCATAGCTGCTTCACTTGTCTTTCGAGCATAAGTCCAAGGAAGGATTCCACTAAACTGCACCCTACATCCTTTATGCAAAGGAGTTCATCCAGATAAAGCCCAAAGTGCCCTCTGTTCGGGAATGCAACAGCTAATTGCAATCATGATTTAGCGTGTTGCATTACTTTCAGGAAGCTCAAAGTTCACTCTGATTGTTCATGTAGTTGGCTAGCGGCCCTACATATACACAGCGAACAGATCACACTAAATCATTTCCTAAAACGGCTGTCAGTTCTTTGGGACTGGTGCTTCTCAGGGCTCGACCGCGAACAAGCTGTGTACTAACAGAAGGATTATGGGCCATCCTGGAACCAATCCCTTTCTATCCGATGCAATAATCTGGCCAAGCAAACACAACGGGCTTGTGGCATTTATGTTTGATCTTCCACACGTTTTGCGCGCAAGCCTGAATACGGTGCATGTTTGTTCTTTGTTAGGAAGTGTCCTCAAGGAGATCAAGCTATTGCGCAAGTGCATCAAATGCACCATGCTAATGGGCTAATCAAGTGACATTTACATCGGAGTAATAAAATTTCATGGCTGAAAACTCTAGAAGTGAAAATAATCACGCATTTTGCTTTAAATTCCCACTCTTGGCCGCGATCGAACTTTTCCTCCTGTTCTGAAGGATTTCTCCACAAAAATGGCCTGTTTTATCGAAGATGCATCGGATGACGTGAATTAGTGAAATGTGTTTAAAACAAGGCTCATTAAATTCAGCCATTGCATCCAGCTCTGTTGGAGGTGTTGCAAACGTTCAAATTAGAGGCATGCGTGAATCCTAATCTGCGTTTTGCGGGTTTCGACCATAATCCAAGACATCCGGACATGAAATCCGGATTTCTACGAGCGATGCTGGTGGTAGGTACTGGAAAGGTATTTAGCTGGACGTGTGTGGACATGATGTCAAAGTTGGCTTGACACTTGTTCTGATTATCGGGGTTGTTGTCTTGCAGTAGGTGATTCCGATATTCTTTTCAATGCAGCATCTACAGTATAGAGCACTTTCCCTTGTTGACGAGCGTTCTTGCTTTTCAAAGCCTGTTTGCTAATTATTCTAATGCTAACCCACCCACCAAAGCGCCAATCCAGGCAATGGGGTGGAAACACATTTTTCGCCCTGTTTGCAAAAATGGTAACTGTAATGGATGACACCAAATATATTCAGGTGCCAGTGGCACAATATCTCTGCCACATATCATTTGTGCCAAGATGGTTAGGAACGAAACTGGGGCAGAAAATACTGCTTATAACTAGAAGATACTTTTCTCACTTTGTTTAAGACTGTGTTTGAGACCGTCTTCACCCAGTGAGGTTCCACGGTAAAAAATTGCATTACCAACAACTTCCCATTTGGAAATGGGTCCAGGCTTGTTCATTTTGCTACAATTGCAGGTAATAACCACTTCCTGGCATCAAGTAGACTGATTCAAATAAAAATCCCAATAATAGTTTTCAGTTCTATAGATTAAAGCTAAAAATAACCTGGCCTTCAGCTCATGTTTACTTAGGATAGCTATGCAGGTATTAAGGTTAATCTAGCCTTTGGCTTGAAGCATAGAATCGCTTTACGACTGTGTTACTTGCTTACTGATTGCTCGACACCTTGTAAAATATCTCAGTCTCCTAGGTGCTTGCTCTCTTTGATGCCTTTTAAGCGTTGCAAGTCTGCAAAAAGCTCAGGTCTCAACTGAATTATATAAAATTAACAGTCCAAGTAAAAAGACGATTATAATGAATACTATGGTACAAAAACAGTGCTCACACTGAAATAAAGGTGCGTTTGAGTTCTGGAACAATGATTCAAAATCACTGAGTCAGGCTTATTCTATCTTGAATTTTAGAGCGTGTCATTTCAACAGTTACAACTTTGAATTACAGCTTAAAAAGTTCCTTTGCTAAGTCTTAGGATTTAATACAGGTCTAGAATTCGGCCTTGTTTAACTTGATTCACGTGTTTTTTCATTCCTGCTGTTTGTTATATTTTCTTTAAGAAAATGTGCAAATTCAATTATAAATGATAGGTCTGTCCCAAAAGTTTTCAAGCCATTCTAAAGGTCAGCGCATACAGGGCCATAGTGACAACATTTGATAACTTGCGGTCTCTCTCTCTGATATAAATACGAGTTTGACTCGCATAAGTGCAAAATGGCGCGTCGATTTTGTTGAATTTGACTGTTTACTTAGATGGCAACATTAGCATTTTAGAATATTTTTTACATTCATACTAGTTTTAGCTAGATTTCATAAAGTCATTATCATACACATTAAGCCTTCAAATATTTGTCTATGTCAAATAGGAAAACGAAAATAGGAAATAGGAATTAGTCCTAGAAAAATAACATTGATTTTCTTGTGATTTCTGACTCTTACTATTCGAAGTATTTTTTCATTCTTAGTTCTTTTAGGGACTACAGATCAGTACTCATTTTTAAAACAGAGCTATTTTGCCAAATAGCTTAAAACTCAGCTAGATTCCCTTTATACATCTAGGGTGAATTGTTGCAAGTTATGCCCTTTTTTTCTGACTCTCCCAAGAAAAAATTGGCAGGGCAACTGGAGTCAGTTGCTATAAGATACATTAAAATTATTTAAGCTGTGTTATGCTGAAACAACTGAACCTATCGGGCAACTGGGATTCGAAAAAACTTTTATTGCCGAATCTTTCATTCAGGCTAAAATTGGTTTATAAGCTTCATAATGAATTGAGGTAAATAACTTAGTCTATGAGACAGTTATGGAACAGGTTTTATCGAAGAATGGTGAACCTTTGGGCGTAATTTTCATAGCAAGTAAAAGAAGCAAGAAACTGAATAATTTATTAGAAACTTCTTATGAAAGAAACTCGCCACCAATGTGACTTAGAATCTTATCAAAAGATCACTGTTTCCAATACAAACTCTGGAATTAGTAGCGCTTGACTCCAACTCGTGAAGTTTCCTTGGGATTTAGCTTGATGTTTATCGAAAAAAATGCTAAAACAATGAGATCAAAATAGCATGGAAAAAATCGAAATAAAAAAAATTGACCATCTCAACCTTAATACCATCGAGGAAAAATAAGTAAAAAATAAGATAAGCAACTGCTCGTAAAACAACAATTGCGTGGCGACAAGTTAAAAGCTGCCGTTGATGGACAATGAACATTGCAAACGCATTTACAGAAGTATTTATCACGATAATATAAATTTATCCTTATATCGTATACCATAAAAGAAAAAGACTGAAAATTGCACTCTTTTCACGCCTTTGTTTGCTATCAATACAACCAAAACTAGCAAATTTTAGCTTAATATGAAACAAACTTCAATAACTCCAAGTTCAAACATTTTCGAAGACATTCTTCCCAGTAGATCTAAAATGCTTATGCCTTAATTGGATTCAACATTCTCGAAAATTTTCAATTGTTTTTCTTTTTTGTATCTTCATCAAAAGACATCATATTGGTTGAAAATCTGTGAGTAGTTTTTTGTAGTTAAACTCTTATATTTTTTACGGCTTGATAGTTGATATGCTTTCATGTTGCCGTATTAAAAGTTTTCCATGGCTTGAAAGTCAAATATTGATTTAGATACATCCCAGCACCTTACCATTCATCCCTAATTTTGTTTGAATATTATCATATCTCGAATAATTTTGAAGAGCGTAGTACGAATTTAAATTAAATTCTGATTAAATTATAATGATGTTACTATTGACAATGATTTATCCTTTCGTGTAAGCAATATCTCAAGTAAATTGCACCTTACATCGTTCAAGAGGCTGGGGTCTAATTGCTTTGACAAATACATGGCAGTCGAATCAGACAGTGAAATGAATTTTCATTGTCAGGTGACTCCGTGGTTTATCGATCACAAGATCCCCAGACATTCTCAATCATCAATGATCATTCAGATTTATAAACGATGTCAAGTTGGAGCTTTAAGCCGCTAGAGATATTGATACGTTAACATTATTAATATTGTAAAGGGCACTTATAGAGTAGGCACTTCAACTGTTTGTTGACCAAAGTTGCATTTTCTTTCAGGCGTTTGCTGATCTTCTCGTAGGCGTGGTGCCTCGAATCAACGCAAGTGATGCTGACGTAGAAGCTTACTTCGTGGACAATGTCCCTTATTTGGCGGAAGTCGAGTGTCTCTACTGAGAGACATTTGATGCTAAGTCGCGTGTCAGTCACATCTTGTAGGTGGGTTTGTAAAGTTCCATCACTCGTGAAGTGTAAAGTTTTCTAGTTTGACCTTCTGAGAACAGAATACCCTTTGAGTCAACCCAGCGTCCTTCTAAGTGTTCCAATGAATTGTTCATGATGGTTGGCTGTCTGTCTTCTATATTGACAAATGATCTTGGATAGCTGATATTTCCTGAGATACAGAATCCGTGAGGTTTTTTTCAAAAAGGCCAAGGGGCAAGCCCTTAGCAAACATTTTGCATTATCAGCAAATACGCAGTCACTTCCACAGTCGCCAATTAGCAAGGAGTTACTTGACCTTCGGAGTGGAATAGATTTCTCTAGAACTCGATAGCGTTTGATATTGTAAGGGACGTGATCGTAGACATGAAAAGAAAGGCTCTGAGAAAAAGGATCCAGGCAGTTGAATGGACCGATTTTAAGAAATTCTTCCCCTACTTTAAACTAATAAGATACTATTTTAACTATGTTTTTACCTATTTAAAACTATGATTTTCAAGTACAAAGTTTGTCTGTTTCCACATTACAGTCAGAAATGATGTTAATTTGCATTGTCAATGTGCATTTTTAAATGTGCACAGTATAGCTGAGAGCTTAAATAATTGGGAGACCAAAATCTCTGACGATTGAAAGCTACACTTTGACAGGCAGGGTAGATATTTTTAAGGCATTAAAGTCAAATAGTTACATTCAAATGAAACTTAGATTCGTTTCAAACCAAGCCAGCTAGCAATACAGAGATTCAGACTCAATTTTGGGAATTTATGGATGTCAAATCAATATATTTTAAACAAATAATTCAGTTGCAATGGGATGAGTCTGCCCACGCATAAACGAGGTCAGTTGCCCTTTCTTATTAGTCTTGGTAAAGAAGTTCCATAATTCGCATTTTATTTTAGAGACACCGATCAGTCAGCGACTTATACACACGATTGCTTTGTACTTTATTTGTGTTCTAATTATTAGCATTGCCATTTTCACACAGTTCATTCTGTTGCTGGTCTCAAATTTCACGTCTGTGAAACTACTGAAGGGTTTGCACCTTCTATGTCCGCTTGGACATGACGTCATTTTTTTCACTGAATCGAGGCTGTTGTCTTTCCGAGGCTGATTTGCCCAATTTTTCGTTGCCATTTTAAGTGTAATTGTATTTAAGTAGAAGGCTTTTGACCCATGTATTTAGATTTCCTGAGGGCGGGTCTTATTTCAATCAATCTAAAGGAAACTTTATTTAAATTCTCAGCAGCTTAGGATTAGGTCATTATAATATTTTCATCCCTGCCGCCTTCTCACAAGGAGTTACGAAACCTTACTGTGTTTTTCATAAAAATGTTTGTTGTGCCTTCTAATACTTTTTAACTATGTTGAGTTTAAATTAAGACCTAAAATCTCATTTCCTTGTGTTCGAATTTACGTGTGTGCATCGTGGAAGTACTGTGCCTTTATCGCTTCCTAATCAGATGTCTTACTTGCCATTTATTCTCTTTCTAGTTTGCGGATACAAAGTTTTATGTAATGTACAATACAGATAGACCTTGTGAAGTTCCACGTGATTACTCTCTTAGAGGTTTTCCATTTCCTAGCAACCGTTGCTGTCATCCTAGTTAATCTTTTATTAAAAAATACATCGTACAAATTTTTTCAGACCTTTATATATGACGAGAATGATTGGTATGACGATATATTTATACATGACGAGAATGATGTCAGTAAATCTGAGATAAAATCAAAACATTCAGATAAAGTGAGTGAAAAACAAAACAGTTTCTGGAAGATTGCCGTCATTTAGTTTTAATGAGTCAACAAAAAGCCAACAAAAAATAATTCCCTGCACTTACTTGGCAACATTTCAGGAAAGGTGAAACTTTTTAACTGATCTGCCATATAGGGAAACATTCCTTGGTGCTTTGTCACATGGACCATCAAATTGAATTTCTCAAAATAGATCTTTTAGACGTCACATTTTGGTATCCTATTTGCTTTTCATGGGTTATAGTCCTTCAATTTCATTTTCACCTTCGTGAGTAGGCCCCCACTTGCGTCAGTGGCTGCGTCACAAACTTTCGCGCCTTCCTGCGCCTCCACAGCGTTGCTGTCAAGTTCTTAATGACCAGAGACCAGTAACTTAGAGTTCATCAGACCTTCATTTCGACATGGCTCCAGGGTAGATTGTCTTTGTTTTATTATTTAGTCGACTTAATTCTTGGGCAAATGATTACCCTTAAAATTTGATTGTGGCTCACTTCATTTCCCCAAGTTTTAGGGCAGTTCACGGTACTGCCAGTGTGCAAATATACCTAAGTCAGTCAGTTCAAATTTTTGCAATCAGGGTTGGCGAAACAGGTGAAGTGGGGGCCATGGTCCCTCCTATTGCAGAGTAAATTCTTTCAGAGCAATGCAAAAAAGGAGGAGTTTACAAGTAGTCAGAAACAAATTCAAATTTTTTTTAAATTATTTGTAATTTAGCAAACGCTTAAAACCCCCAAACCACACCATGGTGGCTAAACACTTCCATTTTCACTATTTGCTTGCTCCCCTCACTTTCAAATACGAAAATACGAATCTACGGTCCCGAGTGTCCTTTTAAATGGTATTAATGATAAAAAGGAGCATACAGGTTGCTATCATCCTTGGAAATCAAACTTGCTTTTTGTATTCTTCTTTGAAATTATTTTTCCTTCGCAGGCCTTGTAGCAATGTCTTGTACCAGAAGCTGGGTCAACAAAACCTACGCTTGCCAGGGCCTTAAGTATTTTGTTGTTGTGGTTTTTTGGTTTGCCCTAAGATTTCACGGGGCAATAAACAAACAGGACAGAGTTTTCCGAACCTTTGCAGGCTGTGTCAACTAATTCATGTCAAGCCCAGAGGATCCGCAACACAAATTTATTCATCGACTTCCACATATTTTCATTCAACTGCAGGATGCTTCCTCAAACAATAGGCATTCAATATTTATCGCCCTTTTGTTTCGGTTAATGTGTTGTCTCGATCTCTAACACCAGTGTGTATTTGTGTTGGGAAATAACTCAACCATGCGATGAGGATATACTATTGACCACTGCTACAGTTGTTCCAGTCTCGACCAATCGTCCATGGGTGAAGGAGCAAGGAGAGAAGCACACCGAACGCGGGGCCTACATGTGCGAAAGCTTTCGTTCACAGTCAAAGGTAAATACGCCTGACCATAACATTGATTGCGTTAAATTTTAAAAAGCTCTGGGTAATTTACAATTTCACAATAGCTTCAGTGAATGAATATGAATGGCCTAGTCGCTCTGTCGATCATGCAAATTATTAACCAATTACTGATTGCTGGATATGCTAAATAGTGCACCAGGCCGGCACTTACTGGGCCCTGTTTGCAGTGAAATCTTCTGATCATATTATTCACCTGTGTAAAAAATTTTAAGCAAAGTTTAAAAGTTTATTTTGTTAAACCTTGTTAACGGAATTGAACCGTTTTGTATGATAAATTTTATTGCACCAAATTAATCCAGGAACAACTTTTAAGGAAACAGCTTAATCGTTGATGTATACCAACTTTCGTAATTTCACCTGGAATTTTCTTCGTCAATTTAGTGAGTTGATGGTGGGAAAGCTTTCCAGTTGGGAATGAACTCTGTAGTCCACATTTAAAGCGGAAATAGAGCCATCATCTCTCTCGATTGCGTCGTTACGGCAACAGCCTCCTATCCATATATGAAGTTCGAAAATGAAGACTTTCCTTGAAGTGACGTTTTAAAGTGCCTTAGTGTTGGAAAAACATCAAATATTTCTGCACAAGCATAGATCAGTTTGTTTGATTTCGATTTCGACCATTTCAAAATTAGATTTGAAAATTGATCAATCTGATGATGCTAGTTTGACAGTCTGTTGGTAATAATTAGACAGCAAACTGACATCACTAGTTTTATGGAATTAAAGTCAAACTGATAAATTATATTCAGACGAATAAAAATCATTTCATTGCATATCGTGTAATAAACGAACACTGATACACATAGTTTTGAAATACTTGCTCCTGGAACATGCTAAAGCCTGCCCAATTTGATTAATTCTCCTTGCAACCGTAGTGGTAAAGAAAATCTCTTGACGTGCTCAAGTTTTGACTAGTTAGGTATACACCCGTTTCTTTTTTCAAAATCAATCGAGTTTTGTTTTTGGCTAGCAGCACCGTGGATAATTTGCCTGGCTGCCGAAAGCCGAAATTTTCATTAAAAATTGACCTGTTTACATTTTTTGTACACCATTATTGTTTTCAGCTAAGCAAACTTCCATTGTGTCGTAGCCGACAGTTTGAGCTCGAATCTACTTAAGTAATACATATGCAAATGAAACAATGGATATATCGGATGTCAAGACGATCGAAAACAGTGGGGCAGGACTGCTGAAGGAGTTGGGTAGCGAAGCTTCGCCAACGCTTTCGACGCGATCTATAAGATCAGCACGCGCAGACGATCCGGACGCGAAACTTGCACGCTCCCCCGGTATAAAGATCTTGGAAATGGCTGGACAAGCCCCGGTCTATAACTGCCGGTTTTCTGTTAAAGATTTCAAGCTGCGAAATCCGACCGTACCGGATGATGCCAGTGACGAATACGACACGGATCTGGAATCAGAGCAGGTTTGTTTGTCTTTTCCTTGATACCGGGTTGTTTTGTTGAAAGTACCACTTGTCTCTGGTCCTGACGCTTGAATCCAGGCCAAATGAAACCGCAGAAGCTGCATTGCCTATCCAAGTATGAGTAGAGAGCGTGTATTAGGCCATTTCTTAATAATGTTAAACATTAGCTCTGTCGCCAAAATTCACGTGTTTAGAAGCAGGTGATAAATCGAACATCCTTTGACATCAAATTCGTATTCCGCTGATAGCCAAGAACACCGAACTCTACTGCGAGAGGCTGTTCCTTGTATTGAGAACTGAAAGAGTATCTGTCCGTAAAAACCTCTTGCAAACCTGATATCTCTATTGATATAAATGGGTTGAGCTCTATTCATTAGTCGAAAAGAAGGGTCTTTCCGCTCTAGTAGGGATCATTTTCGTGTGCTCCGAGAAGCGGAGTCGCGGAGAGAAGACTCTCGCTTTTGATATAAAAAATTTGATTCGATCTTTCTTTTGTTAGTACTGCAATGGTCTCAAAAAGGCTTTATTTGCTAGATTCACTAATGCTTTTTCTTCAGGGATAGAATTCTTAGATTTTTGTTCTTTACTCTAGCGCTCTTTTTCTTTAGCAGCTTTTACTTGTTAAGTCCTTCTAGAATTCATTTTCATTATATTTAAGTCATTTATTTTCTGCAGTTCAAGGCATGTTAATTTGCAAAGATTATTAATCCTGCTTTTAAAAAAATGAATATCCTGAAATAATCGTATGGTGAGGGCGTTGCGAAAGCTTTTCACGAAGTAATTAAACATATAGATAGCACCAAATCACCATAAATACATAAATGGCCCAATCAAGAAATACGATTCCGTTGTTGGCCAGATTTTTGGAAGTAAATTTGATAAAGTAAGTCCTCTACCAATATACTTTCAATGACACTAAACATGCTTTTCTTGATTTGTATCTTTAGTGCGAACGAAAAGCTGTTGACCAACCTTGAATATTGAATTGGGCCGTTGATAAGTGCTGTTACGTCATTAACTTTTATTAGCAGATTATGCAAACTGCAAAACTTACTTGCTTTTCTCGTCGAATTATCGAAATGTAGAGACATTTACTACTGTCCTTGGCTAATTTTTTGGCTTTGAAACATTACAATTAACAAAAAAATAATTTTACGGTGAAAGCAAACGCTTCGGCATTTGAAGCTAAAATAATAAAGCCGATCTCCTATCCCCTTAGTTTTCTATTTGCTGTGCTGACAATGTCTGAAAGCTTATTGCACTCAAAGCAAGCCGGTTAGGATTTGTCTAGACTTGTCCCTGTTTTCAAGAGTAGCTAAATAACCAATACACTTTTTCTGAACCTAGTTTCTTTGAGCAGAATACATATTAAGGAGACAAATCGTTAGAGTATGACTTAGGAAGATGACCACAAGGATTTAGCAATGGATTTTAAGAGATTAGGGGCAAGGGTTTATAAAACTAAACTAATTTGTCTTATTATGACAAATGGACCTTCAGCGTGTTTAGTGTGCCAGATTTTCCCATTGGGTAGCAACTTGGGAGCACTTTACCCCTGTATTGCCCCCACTAAATGATCGCCATAGATTTGACGTTAAGAGGGTGCTCCACCTCTTTGCGGGTTCCATTGAGCAAAATGAGCAATCACTTTTTTGCTTTTTCCCTTTAAAAAGCTGCCAGCCTTGCAATTTGTAATCACTGGTTGCACATCTTTCCTCTTAATAATCAGCGAAATAAAATGAAGCATCCGTTCTGATATGTTTGCGTTCACGTGTATTTGCTTGTTCGATTAAAGATTTATTTGGAAACATTTGATAAGCAGGAGCTCCGTGGAGAATACATTGAGTTTTCTCTCATGTCCTTCAGGAATATTACAGCCTATTTAATGATTAATGACTCGTTAAACATGATAAAAGACTTTCAGGTTAAGGGATTCATTTTTCATTTACGAATATGACCGCAGAAAGCAGGCCTATAAGGGTATGGGTGACGTTTCCATTGATACAATAATCTTCACATAATCAGCTATCTTCAAACTGGCAAAGCAGCTGTTGTCATCACAATTTCCCATCTACTTGAAGGTTTAGATACGAGTCCTTTCTTACATCGACATCTTCCCTTAGGAACCATGCACTCGAAAGGCCATCTTTCACGATACCACTGGGAAGGAGATCTACCTCGAGGCGTGTAAACACTACGACGTCGTTCCGGCATCTTATTTCACTCGTAACATATCGTCGAAAGTCGTAAATCTAGCGCATCACGGACTTGGGGCGCATGGCATCAAGCCGATTGTCGTAGCTTTACTGCAGAATACGAAGGTTTGCGAGCTGGATCTTCGAGACAACGCAATCGGAGATGAAGGCGGCAAAGACGTCGCAACGTTGTTTTTCGACAACTTTTATATAACGAAACTGAACATGGCCTGCAATATGATTGGTCTTAGAGCAGCCAAGGTTTTCTCTGAGTCTTTGGAAGGCAACGGGACACTGCGTGTTTTGGATCTCTCGGAAAACATGCTTTGCAACAAATGTATAGAAGTCCTTTGCAGTGGTCTAGTTAATAACTACAGTCTGGCCGAGCTGTATCTTAGTAAAAACAAAATCACTGAAGAGGGGGGCAAGTACATAGGCGCGATGCTTGCTGAGCAACGCTCAATCACGGACCTCGATTTGAGTTGGAATGGACTCGGTGACCACGGGACAGAGGCAGTTGTAAAAGGGTTGAAGGATAATATTATACTGAGGAATCTGAACTTGTCATGGAACGCAATCGGAGTGGCGGGCTGTAGAGCGATAAGCAAAGCTTTGGGATACACGAGTTTGCATTGCTTAGATATTTCAAGCAACAGACTTCTAGCAGAAGGGGCTAGGATAATATCACAAGGAATAAAGAAAAATACGTCATTACTGACTTTGAAAATAGGGCAAAGTATAATAGAAAGTGCAGGTATTTGCTATATTTTAAAAGCACTTTTACGAAACCAAGAGGCAAAATTATCCACTATAGATATATCAGGAACTAATTTAGGAAAAGACTTCTTCGACCTTGATAAGGAATTACGCGCTGATAGTCGAAGTATCAAATTTATCCATGAGACAATGTTTAGAGAGAAACCTGTGAAGAAATTAACAGACCCACGAGAAATCTTGAAGAAGTTTTTGGATGACAATGGAATACACAAGCTAGATTTGTTTGACTTTATAGACCGAGATGCGAGTATGTCGATTAGTGTGGACGAGTTCAGAAACGGCCTCAAAGTGGCGAACTGTGGCCTGGCCGATTTTCAGATCGATGAGCTCATGCTCTTACTGGACCAGGACCAAGATGGCGAAATCGATTACAGCGAATTTTCTGAGCTGTGACAAGATGAAGGCCCATGCAGTGAAATGTATATTCTGATCACATCTTGTGGCAGTTTTCCAAACAATGGAGCAATTGAGTTTAATTGAACGATTGTCGCAGCGATTCCTTACTTGACTCTCACCCAAAATGATTCAAATGTTGAAATTGTCATTATTATGTTAAGCATGTAAATCTTGCCTACTTTATAACAGCAAAGAGGACACTCTCTCCTTGCCTCCCTTAAAATCGCTATTTGGTGTAATCGTTATAGCAAACTTAGCGATTAAAATGCGTCAGTGCTTTATAAAATTTTTAATCCATGGGAAAGACATTTATTTGGGAAATATCAAAAGCTCTATGCATAAGACGCTAAACCTATAAGACGCATAAGTTAGTGAGTGAAGAGTTTATTTTTCACTGTCCTCAACGGGCAATGGCAACAGGCGCCGAAAGTAATCTACTGCGTTTACCTAATCTAAATGAAATTTTGAGTGTACTTTGTTCAAAAAATTATCACCTTTTTGTCGAAGGCATAGGTGCCAATGTGGGAATTTTCTTGTCTCTTATATTTCTTAGATATTTATATATATACATATATTTATATATACATATGCAAACCTTATGCAAAGTTTTGCCATGATTTGTCTTTGTATCCTTTCGACGCAGGAGTAACAATATGGTTTTTTTAAAGTTTGTTTTAAATGTTTGAAATAAGACGTTTTCAATGCCTTTAGATCAGAGAACGACTATAGAATCAAACACATTATACTGAGACTCTAATTACTCCTTCTTAGAACTACCAGTGACTATAATCGTTATATTAATGATTCGTGTTAACATTGACTGACAAAGATGTAAATAAGTAGTGTCCAGAGTAGAAAATGAATAGGAACTTTTGCTTCTTCACAACTGCCAAGTCTTTCACTGTTGCAAGTCCTTAAAGTAATGTCTAAAGTTCTGGACTAAAGTATCTTACAAATCCTTCCTCCGCTTGCAAAACGTTGTCCATTAATATCAAACAATATTTGGATCAGTTACTTCAGGGGTCCTAAGTCTATTTCTTATCGCCAAAAACATTTATACTTGATCTTCCTGTGATTGAGTGAAAACAGTGCATTCAAGGTTATCAATTCATTATTTACCTTAGAGACAGCCATTCCTTTTCATGTCTACGATCACGTCCCTTAGAAGATCAAACGTTATCGAGTTCTAGAGAAACCTATTCCACTCTGAAGGTCAAGTAACTCCTTGCTAATTGGCGACAGCGAAAGTGATTGCGTATTGGGTGGTAATGCAAAATGTTTGCTAAGGCCTTGCCTCTTGGTACATTCTTGGCCTTTTTGAAAAAGAACCTCACGAATTCTTTATCTCAGTAAGTATCAGCTATCCAATATCATTTTTCAAAATAGAAGACGTACCGCCAACCATCATAAACAATTCATTGGAACACTTAGAAGGGCGCTGGATTGAATTGACTCAAAGGGTACTCTGTTCTCAGAAGGTCAAACTAGAAAACTTTACACGGCACGAGTGACGGAACTTTACAAACCCACCTACAATATATGACTGACACGTGACTAAGCATCAAATGTCTCTCAGTAGGGACACTCGACTTCCGCCAAATAAGGGACATTGTCCACGAAGTAAGCTTCTACGTCAGCATCACTTGCGTTGATTCGAGGCACAACGCCTGCGAGAAGATCAGCAAACGCCTGAAAGAAAATGCAACTTTGGTCAACAAACAGTTGTAGTGCCTACTCTATAAGTGCCCTTTACAATATTAATAATGTTAACGTATCAATATCTCTAGCGGCTTAAAGCTCCAACTTAACATAGTTATAAATCTGAATGATCATTGATGATTGAAAATGTCTGGGGATCTGCCAATTGATAAAAGTGGAACTCACCTGACAGGCCGCTCTTTCCATGTTGTTTCCCCAGATGTAAATTCCTTTCATTGTCTGATTCGACTGCAATGCATTTGCCAATGCCACAAGACCTCTGCCATTTATCGTGTTTCCGCGAACCACCAAGCTGTCAAAATCAAACGCAATTTAGCTTGTATGCAGTTCCTCCTTCTCTAAGTTATCAAAAGATTCATGCATTTCAAGTGAACACGCAGTAAACACGTAGATGCTCAACATGAAGATTGACTGGAAAATTCAGTTCATAGAAAACAGTCTTAAAACATCTCTATGCTGCTATGATCTGTGAAGTAAAGAGGACTTTAGAACATATGATAGTAAAGTTTAATCAAATGATGGTAGTCTATTTGGAACAAAATCTCCAATTGCACAGCTTATAGAAAATATCCTTCTATTGAGATTAGTTTATAAAATCAATAAATGCAAAGTGGTGCAGAACTTTGCCATAGCAAGAAGAAGTTGAAAAATTTTAGGGACGGTCTACATTTCTGTGAAAAATCCCATTCTTTTTAGCAGAAAAGACATGTCGTTTTACTTGGGCCTTTGAGGTGTAAAGTGACGGTGATTGGTCAATTATAGCCAATCATACGCTCTTCTCATCGCCCTCTAGGGTTTTAGATCCGCATCTGGTTATTTATTGTGTCAGCTTTTGGTCATATATCTGACGTTAGCATACATACGTCATAATACATATTGTCATATATATTACAATCATATTATAATACGACGTAAAAGGAAAAACTGCATCATGCAAAACTGTTTCCACTATTCCCTACCATTGTTATAAATAAAATCTTATCATGGAAATTTTGCTGAAAATGCCCGCAGTAATGCCTGCAGAAGGCAAATAATTGATCAATAGTTATATAGTTGATTTTACGTGGTCAAGTTGCTGTTAGCCGTTGCCAGTGCTTCGCTGATGTAGACCGCACCATGATCCTCAATTCGGTTGTACGCCAGGTTCAAGTGCTCCAGGGGCGTGTTCTCTTTCAAGAGCCTGGCCAAGCAGTATGCACCGTCTCTCGATATCCGATTACTTTCGGGGAAAAATATCATTACATTTATCTTATGCAAAAAAATAGGGTACATTGTATCATATAATCCTGTGTAGTAATTATAGTACCTTCTAGTATCAGATCAAATTTTTAGTTAGGTACTGTTATAGAGAATATCATAACTCAATACATCGTATCGTACTATACTGCATTGTATCATATCATGACAGTATTTTATCAAATTTCTTCCTACTCCACTGCAATCATATCATATTTAAATGTATTGTGCATAAGGTTAGTTTTATCGTATCGTGTCGTGCCGTGCAATGTCATGTCCTGTCATATCGTATAGAACCACATCGCATTGTATCCTATTGTATCATACAGTATCGTTTCGTATAGAATCGTATCGTATCGTATCGTATCATATAATATAGTATAGTATTCGTTATGTGACTTACGCTCTCAAGTCCAAGTGCGTCAGTGCCACATTGAATGCAAGATTTTCAGCAAGCCTCTCCGCCCCAAAGTTCCTTATGTCATGTTTCGACAAGTGAAGTTCCCGCAAATGGCCGTTGGTCTACGGTGAAATTGCTGACGTCAAGACAAAAACATGAGTGACTTGAGAATTTCAAGACAAAAACACAAGTGAGGTGATGACACCAGAAAGTAAAGAAAGTAAACTTAATATTACAATTTCGCAGGGCCAAATCAAGATTTCGGTGATATATAGAAGAATCAATTCAAATAACTACACCCTTTGCATACTTTCACCAAGCGCAATTACTTAATAATATTGAGCACATGCCCAGCTTACCTTTAACATGTTGGCAAGATGAACTGTCGTTTCCTCCTAAAAAGCGCAAACTTCACAAATAAAAGATTTGAAAATGCTTCAAAAGACATTCCTCAACATAACAGGTTCACAATGAATGAAATCAGTAAACTATCAGTCAAATGCAACTCAAAAATGCTCTTTTCCCCAATACCATGATGTACCCTCATGTATCTTACAAACTGCTACTTCGCTCTGTTGGTGTAAATAGAAAATTCTCCTTTCCATAACAACTTGAAGCCCGAAGAAAAGCGAACAAGGCGTAGTAGACGATAAAGAAAAAGTGAAGATGAGAACTAGACGTAACCGAAGATGTAGCGAACAAGGCGTAGTAGACGATAAAGAAAAAGTGAAGATGAGAACTAGACGTTACCGAAGATGTAGCGAACAAAAAACAGAGAATTAGAAATAATTTTGAATCTAAATTACAATTTACCAAATTCCAACAATTTCTGACATGAATTAATCGGTTAGGAGGAAATAAATAGAATAAAAAACAACAAAAATAGTTGAGACAAATGCTGTCAGCCAAGCGATTTTATTTGAAAGAGAAATATGAAAATAAAAAGGTTTAGTAAAGGCAGCAGTCATTGTTGGCTACAAGAAAGTTTTCTTTAGTATCATGATATGGGTTCTTTTGAAAGCCACCCATTTAAGTCACAGAACACATGATATTCTTCTTGATTTCTTGCAGACTTCTTTCAACTTCTTTCTACATTGCTTTTAACCACATTATAAGGGGCATGAATGAAGGGGGTGAAGCCTAGAAAAATTTGACTGGGTGGGGCTTAAGCAATGAAGTACTTGATTAAAATTTAGCTTTTAACAAGAAACAGGCATTTGATGAGCAATGAGAAGGTTGGTTATTAGGGAAAGTACTAATGACCTGTTTGCTTGTATACAGTGGTCTGTCCAAATTGACATACTTCATTGATCCATTGTGACAAAGCACTGTTGCATATGCTATAACAGTTTCGTTTTTCTGAAAAAAGAAAGATAATTGAAACATGAAAAATAGCTACTTCACAAGCCTTGATCAAAAACTATTTCCAACAGTTATAATCTCAAGTCGGAAACCATGAAAAATATCCTGCTTCTATAAATATGACTTTGTTTTTAGAGACTTAATAACAATATCACATATGGAAAGGCAAACAATTGGAGCACTTCCGGGCAAATGGCTTTATAAGTTCGGCTTGCTAAAACACTGTGGTTGTAGGCTCGTAGAGTTTTAGAGCCAGCTTTGTACTTTAGAAGCCAGACAAAAGGCAAATAAACTCTCCAGTTTTTTAAAATGTTACTTTACTTTTATTTAGAGAGAGAAACTTTTATTTAAGTTTCAAAATGATTTTTATTTAGAGAAAGCAACTGCCCACATCTCTTTGGCATTACTAAATTGGACTCTGCATATAATCACCGTGGCTCTGTTTTGATATGAGGGCTACTCATAAAAGTCAGCAAATTCTTAAAAAAAACTCTTATAAAATGCTTCAGACAACGTTAAGCTATTAGTAGGCAACATAACATTATTACAAAGTAGTCATACCAACATAACTATAAAGAACAATTTTAATCAGTAAAGTAGCATAGCCCTTTATGGTGCATACCATATCTGTTTCAGCTAAATCAATATCTTCCAGAACTGTGTTCACTTGTAAAGCTCCAGCTAGGGCCAGTCCACCTTTATTACCAATCTTGTTACCATTCAGTTTAAGAATTCTTAATGTTTCATTCACCTTAAACAGATGAAAGCATTCAAAAACTGTATTGGACTGCTGGTGCAATTTTATTTAATTTATAGAAAATTCCATTTCAGAGTTATGACAAACTCTCATACAAGATAAAATAACTTGGATCAAAAATTCTGGAAACCAATTTCAGAAAGTGATGTTCAAACTTGGACAAAGAGACTGGCATATCGTCATGCATATTATAATCTGCTTTTAAACTTTTCAAATTTCAGATATGCTATTGAAAGTTGTTATGTTAGCATAATATTTATAGCACTTGGTGTGTATAGCTAAGCATGTTTTTTACCTGCACTCCTTTAGCTAATGCACAAGCTCCATCTGGACCAATGTCATTGTAACTTAAAATAAGAGACTGCAAAACCAATGTTTCCTGCATTGAAAGAAAAGTTATCAGTATGGAAAATAGTTCTACAATGTCAAGCATATAAAATCAAGTAAAAATAAAATTCATCAGATAAAAATGTTTGAAACAATGCCAGTTATTTTCTATCAGTAGAGCAAGACCTCTCAGTATAAACTGTAATGATAAAATGATGACCTTTACTTTGATTATTGATTGTTTTGGATAAGTTATTTCAATGTTGATTGTATGTTTAAGACAGTGAACATATATATACCTGTAATAGCTTGCTCAGTATCTCTGCTCCTACATCTCCAATGTTGTTGTAACCAAGATCCAGCCCAACCACAAATGAGTTTGATTTCAATGTTTTGAATAAAATATCAACATCCTATAAAAAACATTTACTGATTCAATTAATCTAGCATGTAAGCCTTTCCCTTTTGTTGAAAAAACATTCTAAAATCTTTGAAAATTTAGATACTTTTTTATACAAAATACATGAAGGTGATAGGTAATTTCATTGGAAATCATAATTATTACTATCATTTTATGAAATTATTTGTATAAAATATGCATAAAGTATACAATAGACAGAGCTACTTGAAAAAATATGTCACAACTATGAAAGAAATCCCTTTGTACATAGCACATTTGAATGGCTTACAAAACAGAGACAATACCCCAAGAATAGCTTTCAAATGGTATAAAGCAATGTCAATGATAGGACTTTCGTGGAGCAGAAATACTGTCGTATAGGCGTCAGTATTACAATTACATCATGGACGTTTTCAAATATATAAAAACTCACCTCGTCAACAAGTCTCTTTCTATACATTTCGTTTCTATCATTCTTCTTATTTCCATGAAGTCTTAGTTTGAAATCAAAAATAGGATCTCTGCAAGATACATCTAAATTAAATTCAGGATAGATTCATTACCTAGGGTCCTATCACAAAAAACAAAAGGGTTTTTATTCATCGCTTTTTATTTGACTAGCTCTGAATAAGGGTACTTAGTAAATAACAATATTGGACTCTCAAAGAAACCTGCAGCAGTATGCAGGGACAACACTCCCTCCAAACTTTAGCAGAATGGCTCATTTTCTTAGTTTTTCTAATGTCATGCTACTATCTTCATCATGCTTTGCCCTCTTGTTCTAAACATAACTATGCTTACAATAAACGACGGTGAAATTTGAAGACATCTCATTGATTGAAAACTTCTACATACGTCATATGCTCATCTTCAGCACTTTTCAGCATAAGCATTATTTCTTTGTTCACATCCTTTTTCAACTCAGCGACAACTTTCAAGTAATCGTCCTTAGTTGAACGTGGGTCTGACATCTTGCTCTTTTCGAGTTTCAAAATATTGCTGAGCTAGCAAGCTAAACACCTCCTAACTTACACACATAAATTAATGGCTACTTCATTCAAGAGTTTATGGCGAATAAATCTCTTTCATTCCTGTCATTTATTCTACCACGTTATCCGACTTTGATTTAATTTCCACGAAAACAACGCGCCATTTTGTAACTAAGGAAATCAAACTCGCAATGATATCTGATAGCGAGGCCGTAATCACACCACAAAAGATCTACCATGAAACTTTACCAAATTTCTGAGAGTTAGTTCTTTTAGCTCCTATTCCCTTACAGCGAATTATCAATATCATGCATAAAACCTGCCCATAAAATTACCATGTCATAATCATATGTTATCGAAAGAAATGAGCTCTCAGTCTACTAAGCTATCTTTCAAAAGAACCTTGAAGATTACCTTCTAGAAAGCATTGAATTCTATTTGTTCCTATTCTAACACAATTGAACTATTTGTGCATATTGTAAACCATTATTATTGATTATTGTTTTCTTTTTTTCATTTTTAAACTGTTATTTTGTTATCATTACTGTTATCGTTCAAACAAAACTAATATTAAATAAACATCATCTTGCGTCAGATTGGGTACATGGCTAAGATAGCTCTTTGATGAGTTTTTTGGTGTGTCTATCAGCTGATCTTATATAATATCTTAGGTTGTTCCTTGCAATTAATCTGTACTGTTTTCAATGATTGTATCTTGACAACTAACATGACGTATCTTGCAGTTAATAGATTTGTTGCCTAAAAAGGTTTTTGATTTGATTTCCTGTGAACTTCAGCGATACATTGCTATGGGTCCAGCAAAATTTTATAGATTATGGTGAAAGTACTTTAAATTATAGTTCATGCTACTAAACATCTTTAAGCCACATAAAATTTTTGAATTCATAGACTTTTGATTATAGACTATTTATCAGAGCGTTTCAAGAATACCATCACTTTTTAACTTGAAAAGCATTAACTCTTGATTCTTCGAATTAACTATTGATAATTCTCTGTGATTCTTCGTAAGAAATTCTGTTACCTATAACCTTTTCTCTTCCTCAATCCTATCCAGTGGTTGGGCTTCGATGGCTCTCCTGGTTTGGGCAGTCCTCTCTCATTCAACGGGTCCTCTGCACATTGCGATGGAGCTGCGATGGCTCCCCTGTGCAATCGGTAAAAGAGAGGGGCAGTGCGGATAAATGGCTTGGCCTAGAGTGCTGGCGGTAGAGCACTTGGCGTACAAAGTCAAGGGTCGTGAGTTCGAGTCCCGTTCGGGTCGGTTATTTTTCCGCACTCTCTATGATTCTTCAAAAGAATTAACGAAAAACCCAAATAAATGTCTGGAACTACAGAAGATAACATTGAACTAAAGAGAGGTAAAGCCTGGGAAAAGTGCTAAGTTCTTGCAGTCTACTTGATTAAAAGAGCACGGAGAGTAAGCTCATAACTGCATCCTGAAACGAAAACAAGGGAAGCTCTTGAAGAACATCATAGAAAAAGCAAAAGAGAACCTGGGTGAAAACCAAACGACAAGGGCCAAACAGCACCGAATTCAAATTGGGATCCAAAGCAACTGAAACATTGACTGTATGTAGTGGCACATGTTGAGGGGAACTGTTAAGCCACTGGAAGGCATGTCATGCATAGCTGATTACGTGTGATGTCATCGATAGCAATCATTGGAAGACTTCTAAGCTATCATTCAGTATTGAACATCTCGAAGAGACGAGGGCATTAAAGTAAATCAATGGGCGTAAGGCCCGAAAGAGCGGATTGGTTGTTTAGTCAAAGTGATCACAGAGCGATATTTTAAGTGATCACAGGAACTCTGCTGTTCCTGACCTTGGAAGTCTTAGAGTTTCTATTTTTAGGTAGCCCAGTCCCCTGAGCTAAGCTATGTTTTAACTCCGTCGATTTAGAGAATTACTGTTGAATTACTTTTGACATCCTGTTGAAATAGAGAATTGTTTTGCCTGAAAGGTTTAAAAATCTATAAGGCGTGTAATCTGATCGACAAAAAATATTGACAAGATAATAACTATGTAAATAGATGTGTAAAAGACTTAACAATATGCAGAAAGAACACCAAAAACGAGGAACACTTCACAAATATGTCTAGAGTAGTATAGATCTATTGAAAAAACAAAAGTTCATAAGCATGGGACTATTTTTTTCTAAGCAATAAAAAGTTGACATCAATTGATATGAAATAACAATGCACATCCATAGTAATTTCATCCAACAAAACATACACCAATGGGATTCATCTTTATGATACAACGAGTTCTAGAATTTATTTTCACTGATTCCCAACGGTTCTAGAATTTTGTCCCATACAACCAGTTGCCACGGCTACGCGACAGACAAGCGATCCCCAGTTGCTTTAATCAATGTTCCTGCCAGAGTTGTCAAAACTGGGCCTCGCGTCAACGCGATATCAAGTATGTATAGTCTTCCCGAGCAAAGTTTATTTGAGAAGTCTGGTTGTATTAGGGACACCTTCTGGCTAAAGGCTGAATGCAATAAGGTCTACTTCAAAAATTTCACCTGTAAAGGCGCCTTCGTAGGGGTCTTCTTTGCAACACACTTCAGTAAGCTAGTCCATAATCGAGAATCAATTTTGTCCGGTCCTTCGTACCCATAGTTTATCGTGAGTTTTCTAAGCATACACCACACACACACACGATCATTACTGTGTTTCATCAGCGCTTGTTATTTCGTCACTCGATTGCTCCGCTCGACTTTCATTGATAACGGCTACAAAATAAAAAAAGCAGTCATTAGCATTAGATCATCATACAATTCGGTTGTAGTCTAAACTTCAATATTTGTATTTATCATCATACAATTCGGTTGTAGTCTGTATTTATCGTTTTCTACAATAAAATACAAGATGTCGGTCCTTTTACCGCCAACCAATTACCGATTTCGTAGCATAAACATTTTGTGTAATATTAACAAAAGTCAATATCAAATATGCAAATATCAAATAAAAGAATTGCTACATGGATATGCGATACTTTTGTGGAACATTGAGGCTTTGTGAAAGCAAATTATAACTTGCTTTGGGTATCAGGAGTCTTACATACTACGAGTATCAGGAGATTTATAAATATAAAATTATACATAACGCAGATAAACTACAGCATATAATGAAATAGTATATTTGATAAAGTATAATCGTCTGATACATCATATCTCTAGATCTCTTTGCATGTCCAAGTCAGTTAGTTCAAACGAACAATGGAAATACGGATCATATACAGTTTAAAAGAACTTAGGACAATCGTAATTTCGTCATGATTACTCCCTTTCTGTAAGCACAGAAGAGGAAAATGTACGAAGTCAATCAAATTTCAGTGTCAGGTATGAAGAAAGGAGAAACACTTAGAAATGACTTAGAGGTATAGTTTCAACATTGTAACAAATAGCTTACAGGGCGTACTTGACTAGACAAGACGAGGCATATTTACAACAAATAAATGCGCCTAATTGGGCTTAAGAGAGGTAAACAAACAAACCGGGGTGGTAAATGGTGGTGAAAAAGTTAAAAAAGGGGCAATTATCATTAATTTTACATACTGTGTAATTCTGTCGAGTCCACTTTGGATTCTTCTGCTTTTTCTCTCCTAGAAGCTTTCTGCCATGCTGGAATCGAGGGAGGAGTCGAGGCTGGAGCAAAAGGTGTACTAGGGAACTGGGACCTAGAGGGTAACAGATTAAGACCTCTTAGATTGCTTCCCAGTATGGTTACAGCGAATCTTAGTCAACAAGATTTCCCCTTGCGGTAGAAAAACTGTAAAACAGAAAGGATATCATTGGCATCTATAAGAAACTTTGTCTAAAAGGTGGTATGATGAAGGTATTTTTCAAAAGGTTAAAAAAAGTTGTGTCAAAGTGAAAAAGAATATTATTGTTTACTGTGGTTTTGTACTTAATTCTTCAAGAGCCTTATCATCAACAAGAAGATACTTCACGTAGAGAGAAATGTGTGAATAGAGTTATTTACGTTAACAAGAATTGCCTTGGAATGCAACTTACCGACTGAGAAGGAGGCTTTTTATAGAGGTGATCTCTGACTTCACGTCTGATAAACTTGTGACGTCAGAAGGCAGCAGATCCAACTTTTTCTGCAAAGGAAGCGAGATAAAATGTTACCTCACAGAACAGGTATACAAATTTAGACTCCAGAAACCTAGGCTTCCGAAAAACAAAACTATCCAAGATGTCACTGCAAAATAATGGGCAAAAATTTGACAGTCACTATAAAAAAAGTAACACAAGCGTTGAATTTGAATCTGGCAATGGTTATGCACTGCATTGTGACATTTTATACAGCATCGTTAAATACAAGAGACAATTTACCTTGGCAACAGAAAGTTCTGCACTGACTTCTGCTAGTGTAGCTTGTTGGGATTTCATGTTTTCCTTTATAAACAAGATGACAAGTTACATTGTAAAACAAGTTCTATGACTCAATAACTTTCAAATGCCAACGCAATGTACAAAACATAAAATTCACAAAACCTACGTTAGAATTTTAATTTTAATTCAAAAAAGTTAGTGTTTGGCAATCATAAAGCCTACAGCATCATAAAACATAAGCTGGTGGTGGCCTAAAACACTTTGCAATTAAATCTCAGTTCACTTCTTAAAAATTGAGATATATTACATGAAGTTTCATACCTCTAGATTTGTGAATGTGTTCTTGATAACGGAGCCTAAAAACCATAACACAAACGCATTTAGTAAAAAGGAAGAGGATGAAAACTGCTGAACAGAGACTGCTCATCACATACAATGGGCAGTGGAAAAACATCACTTTGATTAAGGAATTCTCAGTTTTAAACGCGACCTCAGAAAAAATGATAGACAGATTTCCTGCCGGCAAAGCATTTACTGAATAAGCCTCAGTCTTTTAGTCGAGGCTGATAAGGAAGCGTATTGCTCAACTCATCGAATTTTCTTCTGTTTTCAATCTTATTTGAGAAGGAATCATTCCGAAACATCTATACTGCATGGATATCTTAGCCTTATTTTAGTTCATTAGATGAAAAAATGAGTCGAACAAATCATTTCAAGTCACTTATGCTTGGACTCACTCAAATTGGCACAAATATGCATGACATGAAATGACATGACATGACATGACATACATGACATACATGACATGGCACGACATGACATGACATACATGGCACGACATGACATGACATGACATGGCACGACATGACATGACATGACATGGCACGACATGTCACGTTTTACGACACTGTATGATATTGTATGATACGGCATATGACTTGAGATATAAAAGATTAAATAATGGCACGATCAGATAGGACATAACATACAAAGACATATGACCTCTGGTTGACAAGATCACTGTTATAGCACTGGACTACGTTCGAGGGTTCATCTTGAAGCATAGCAAGCCTACCTTGAAACGCCTAATCGGCAATCTGTTTTGTCCCAATTACCCAACATCATTTTTGTTAAATAACTTTCGGAACAAAAAAGTTTGCTAGCCGCTATGAATCTCATCTTGGACGCATTTGCACAGATCAGTAATCATTGAATAAGGGTTTTGTCAATCATCTACTTACTAAGCTCATTCACTCCCGTGCTTAACTGCTTGATATTCTCTTCCAGCGATGCCATCTCTTGGCTCTCTGTTCCCATGAAGTAAGGAACCACATAAACCTTAAAAACAATTGATATTCGATACACCAAGGGTAACTCAATACGCAAGTAGCCTGGTACTTAGAAAACACAGGCATCTAAAAGTGACCTAGTTCCAGGAAGAGATTCAAATCAAAAGCGAACTGTCCGTGCTTCAAGAAATACAAAATATATCATATGAACTATGAACGTATATCTGAGATTTCTCTTACGTGACTGGCAATCTTACTTGTCGAAGTAAAATCGTTATGACCGATCCTACACAAAACCAAAATCCTGTAAAAACTGTTACGGATAGTTTAAAGACGTGGATAGGTATTCTTCTGCTACAGTTTAGCGAAATATTTGCTAGCTTTATTCTCAGAGATGCTAGCTCCATACAATGAATCTCGTCTCGATATAGACCGCCTAGGTCATCAACAAATTATTTGTCTGCCCTAGGCCGTTGAAGAAATTGGCCAAATTTGCTCAAGATCGCAATTCACAGTACTCAAAAGTAATTTTTAAGAGTTAGGGCCACTTTAATTTATTGCGAAGACACAAAAATTACCGTTACTGATAGTTGAAAAACTTTTGCTAACAATATTTTTTAATCGAAATGAAATTGACCGACAAGACAAGTGAAATGACCCACAGATACTTGAAAGTTCTTATCAGGAAAAACATCAGTGCAATCCACTGGGCAATCAAATTTTTCTAGTCGAAATCTATTGTTCTAGCTAAATGAGCCGCCCATATTAGAAATCTCTTGATCGGGAAATACAAAAGTAGATGCTATAGGGAATTATGCTTTGCGGTCTGTAACTTTTTGCAGCTCTTCCTTGCCAAAAACAAGTAGTTGTTAGACAAGGCAAGTTATTGAGTGAGCCAAAAATACTCCACATTTTTATCATGAAAATGTTAAGTAATTATTCAGCAGCCAAGCTTGGCAATTTTGCACTGAAAACAGTCATTTTTGCGGTTTTGCTCGGCCGAAAACATTACTGATGAAAAACATGATTTTCCTAACACAAAACATTATATGGGACGGATTTGATTTTGAAACGTGCGATTATATATATTCCGATTCTCATTAGGGGAATGGCTTCCATACAATTCCAATTCACAATTGCTAGAAAAAGCGGAACTAGTTTTCGCATACTTAAAAGTACTTTTTTCATCCGACACTCCTCAGAGTATGCAAAGTCGGAAGATAACCAAAAACTGACCGAATAAATAGCCAGATGCGGATCGAAAACACTAGAAATTTCAATTCAACGTAAGAACTCCAGAATCCGCAATCTATCAAGGCTTGCACCCTTTACGATAAAGACAATAAACAACAATAAAAGTGAACTGATTTCTTAAATGTTTTGCATTAAAATTCTGCAACCTTTGCTGTCAAAGGCATAGTCTTCTCAGATGACTCAATGGTGTGTCTAAGGCCTAATCTGCAGAACAGAATAAAGGAATTTGACTGGAAAGCAATGCAAGCTGACGCGTACTTTGACTGCATAAGCTGCCGCGTATAGGATCCCACCGCCAATCAGGACCGAAGATAACTGACTTGCAAAGCTGCTTGATGTAGGGGTTGTGTACGGAGCTATAAAAGAGGACGAAAAACACTTGAATTGCGAGCATGAAAAATTGCCAATTAGGGGTAATCGCTGCTGCCTCACTGCTCCCCTACGCGGGCTAACGATTCTTACAGAGGATTACACTCAAAAGCCATGAAATAACAAAAAAAATGAATATGTGAGTGATCGAGCCTTCCTAAAATTTCATCCTTATATTCCCAACGAAAGACGCATTAGTCAACAACAACAACCAGAATCACTTGAATCACAGAATAACTGCCTGTTGATGTGTATAAATATATAATTAGCATTGTAGCGTTGTGACTGAGGCACTAGAAGGAACCATCCATTAACTGATATTTTCCGCCTATATCTTAGTGACAAACCACTAGTGCAAGGAAAGACTCACACTTTAGTATTACACTGAAAGACAGCGACAAAGTTTGATTTTGACAATCACCATAAACCGTAATTAACTAGCAGCTGGTGATTAGGCCCAATTTACAACTAGCTAATTGGATCTTTTTGAGGCATGCTTATTAAAATCAAAAAAAGACAGAGAACTCTCTCCCCAGAAACATGTGGCGCTCATTATGTGTCCTAGTTAGCTCAGTAGAGCAGTCCTTTTCGTTTAACGCATGCGATCGCACCCGCACACGCCTGCACACGCCTGCACACGCGCAAACAGGTGTTTTGCAGTTTTCTGTCAACATCAATTTCCCGTAGTCTCATGATTGTTTACCCTTTTCCCTTGTTACCTGATTGGTACTTTTGACCACAATATGATTTTTCCAAACTGGCTACTTATTCTGCGAGCTTTTGGTTATTTACGGACGTTTGCATAATCTAAGGACGAAAAAGTACTTTAAGTATGCAAAAACTAGTTCCGCTTTTCTTGCCAAATTGAGTTCTCTACTTTTCAAAAGTACGGCAAGCCGGAGATAATTGGTTACAAAATAGTAGACGAAAATGGAAATACGTTTGTGAATTTTATTTGGTGCAAGCTATGTGGCAAGCACAAAGAAACTATCCTTGCCGATCCAACCTGAAAGGAAGCGTAAAGGCATCAGCAAAAGCGTTCATTGGTGGAACTAATGTTGTCACCAAGTATCAGGTAATTAAAGGCTCAAAATATACTTTCTGACAGAAACAAAAAAGAATTTTTCATGAAGACTTTTCATGAAACATAAAAGAATGGAACCGATTCTTAGAATTGCCGGAAATGCAAAAATTGGTCAGCAAGAGAAAAAGAAAAAACTTTCGAGAGGGCTGTCGAGATATATATGATGAAACGAAGAGAAACAAAAACATGTGAACCATCACAAAAGTGCGAATAATCCAGTTGGAAGAAAATGATGACGATTCTGTGGAGACCGCTGACATGTGTTATGCATTGATTTGATTTGAGTTTTGCTCTTGCATGTATTCGAGTGGTTTCTTCCTTTTTTGCTCCTATCACCAATTCCACCAGGTTGGCACTACAAAATTTTTTATAAGTGCGATCGCACGCGCAAATTTGTTTGCATGTGCAGTTTGCCACACACGCGTAATTTTGCTCACGAAAAGGACTGGTAAAGCCTAAATTTCTTGAAGGCTTATTGCATTTACACCCAACAAAATAATCATCAATGACAAGTCTTCTTGTTCAAATAAACACAATGGGGATTGCTCACACAAAACAAATGGCGATGTTAAGCTGAGTATGTCTCAGCAAATATCTCTGTCTCTCGAAGAGCTAGCATTCAGCATTCAGCATTCT
Source organism: Nemopilema nomurai (assembly GCA_003864495.1). NCBI lineage: Eukaryota > Metazoa > Cnidaria > Scyphozoa > Rhizostomeae > Rhizostomatidae > Nemopilema > Nemopilema nomurai. Next base: position 1,593,906 of record ML133388.1, on the reverse strand, counting down.
TTCTTCGATGTTTTATAGCAACATAGCTTTACTTTTAGACTGTACACCATTGCATGTCTCAATTTGCTAATTAGCTATTCACTCAGCAACGAAACTCATTCATTAACTGATCATATTTATTGTGCTTGCTTCACATCAACAGAGCTAGCCTTCTACATGATAACTTCATAAATAGTAAAAGAGCAGATTGCATGTGATACCTGTTTGTAGTACTACTGGGTCATCTTTTATTGCAGGCACCCTGTAAATAATTCATTTTGAGGAAGTCAAAAAAGGAATTTCCCTCAAAATCCAAATATATAAAACATGTCTCCTTCAGGGCTCAAAATAAGCGTCAAATTTTTTTGATGTCTTGTGACTATCTAAATCTGAAAAGAATTGTAATGTCATCTGAAAATTTGGGGCGGTTTTGGGGAGGAGCCTATAGGGACAATTGTAGATTGGCAGAAATGATCCCAGACAGCAATTATGCTTGTCAAAGCACTATAAGGGATGAAGAGAATCATAGAAGTATAGGGAAAATATATCAAGCATTTTAACACTAGCCACGACTCATAATGGTTGTCTTGCAACCAATGAAAAACTTTTCTATGAATATGTTGACACTATAACACCAATCAGTTGAAAATGAAATCATACCTGCTGGCTTCATTGGTGAAAATGATATCCTAAGAACAAGTAAGGGCTCAAATTAGAACCCTTTAAATATGCTTTTAGATATATTTCCAAGGGTAGTAAATTTATAATAATCAATTTAGCGTGTTGTCTGTTAACAGCATAATCAAACTTAATTAAAATATATGATAAAGGACTTGTCTAGAAGATTCCAGTCAAACTATTAATTTAATAATAACAAAGATATAAAATTGCTAATTAATACAGTGAGTCAAAAATGGATTCTCATCTTTGATATGAAAATTGCAATTATTTAGAAGGGATGGCTGAGGCTAATTATAAAATGGAATTTCAAAATGTGAAAGGCACATAAGCGTAAGTTTCTAAGCCCCCTTTTTCCTTATATGTTTACTGTTATTGACAAAGAGCTGTCTGGACAATTTATGAGCTACTTGTTACCTTGTCATCCTTTGTTCCAGACCTAGCAATTGCCTCTTCAATTTCTTCCTCTGTTAGTCCTTTCTTTCTCAGAAAAGAAAGTCGGTTTTCAAATGATGTCTTCCTAACATTTGCATTCTGCAAAAACTTGACAGCTGTTGCAATCTAAACAGAAAGAGTTTAAAACTATAATCTTGTCAAACCACACCCTTCGCACAGCAAGACACCTTTGTTTTAAAACTAAATTTTCCTTTAGATTCACAAATTTTTACCTTCTTTTCATTTATGTCATTAATGGATGACTCCTCTTTCTACAAAGTAAGAAACATTTAATCAGATACAAACCAGCATTTTAACAAAATATCAGAGACATTCATAGAAATCAACTAATTTGAAGTGTTGAATTTTTTATCGGGAAATTAAATTTCCTTTAATATAGCATTTCTTTCACCTTGTAGGTTATAGATTGCAGGTTTTACAGTGTTTTCTTTTTAGGGGGAGGGAGGAGTGGGTGCATCAACCAATAATTTTCCATATATTAAGGGTAAGAGCTCAAAAACATGAACCTACTGACCAGCTTTCATGGTATCAAACTGAGGTGTGGCATATCTATTACTATAATTCAACAACCATTGCTTGCATATGTTTTCACCAACCAGGACAATACCATGCTTCACAATTTCCTAAAGTTAACGCATTATATTTTGTTCGAACAATTTGTTTGAAGATTCTCATGTTGAACTGCAGTGTCATACTTTCTGCATTGCAACTTGCAGCAGATCTGCGGACATCGTTTAAATTAAGCTATCAAGAAGCTGAAAACGTGAAGATTAAAGGCCTTTACTTTTCTGTCTGCAACTTTGTCAGCTTGTTCTGCCATAGCACTAATTTCCAAATTAAATACAGTTCTGTCAATTTTCCAGCTCCTTCATTTCTCCAACTCCAATGCTTTTCGTAATATAGAGGTTGACTTCACTGAGAGGCCACATCAAGATGGTGTGGACACGATCAAAACAAACATGGCGGAATCACTGAAAGGTGCTCCCAACATATTGATTGGTGTGTGCGGTAGTGTTGCTGCAATTAAGTTGCCAAAACTTGTTGATGAAATTAGTAAAAATTTTCCCGATAGTACTCTGAAAATAGTAGCAACTACAAATGCTCAAAGATTTTTCAGCAAAGATGATATCGCTGTCAAAATTTTAACCGACCGGGACGAATGGGATGGTTGGCAGAAAATTGGCGATAGTGTACTTCACGTAGAGCTTTGTAGATGGGCTGATTTGATGGTAATTGCACCGCTAGACGCAAATACATTAGCTAAAATAGCCAATGGTTTATGTGATAACTTGCTGAGTTGTGTCGTCAGAGCATGGAGAAGAGATAAACCATTGCTTTTTGCAGCAGCCATGAACACTTATATGTATGAACATCCTCTTACAATGCAACAGATTAATTTGCTGCAAAGCTTTGGTTACCATCCCATACCTCCAGTGGAGAAAAGATTAGCTTGTGGTGATATTGGAGTAGGAGCAATGGCTGGAGTAGAAGATATTGTTGCTTGCATGAAGGCCAAGCTGGTTGGAACTTGATTGGTAGATTTCTGGCTGCCTGCTTTACTTTGAATGAAGGGAAAAGGCTTCAAGGATCCATGTTGTGACAAAGACTGAATAATTTTGTGACACATATGTTGTGTAAGACATATATATCCCGTGTGTTAAATTGACTGAATAATTCTTTGACACATATATGGTGTAACAGACATCGGAAGGATTCACAGTAACTATAAAACGGTCTAGATGACCACCTAGGGATGGACTTACCGGAGGGGTAGGGGGGGGGGGTAGGGGTGCGAAATCCCCCAATAATATTGTGTTATCCGGTAAATTTTGTTTTGATTCGGTAAGTAGCTCTTTTGGTAGTCAGCAGTGAGCATGAAATGATGCCAGTTTCTTCCTTACTTACCTTCTTGTCGAGTCAGTTGTAGTTTTTCTTTATAGTTAGGTTTAAGAAATTAAAGTTATAAAGAGAAATTAAAGAAATGGGCGTTTCGATTATTCACACCTGAAGGACGTGACACAAAAATCTGATCATAATCTAATACCCCCTTAATCGTTGCCTGATAAATCCACCTCTGTAGATGATTCATGAAAATAATCAATTGCAACACAATTGTTATTCATTTTCCATGGTAACGATTTGACTTGTTATCAAGCTGATTGTAGAATTGCTCTTCTCCGGGTAGAATAATCTTAGTAAGTAAAGTTCTGCATTTTCAATGAAACATGCTGGCTGAATTAAGGCTAATTTGTTGTTAAATAATGGCCCCATTCGCAATATCCCAATACTCATTTAAAAGTAAGGAGCAATACTAATCTCTTATAACGTTATGTAAGATGGAGATTAGAGGGAAAACGCGAGTGCTATTACTTTTGTTCGAGTTGAATTCTTGAGCCATACTATGAATGAAACCTAAGGCAACTTTGTTTAAAGCCTTTCGGCAGTCTTACTTGTCTCTTGAATAATTAAATACTTTCCCAAAAGTAAACTATTTCATTAAACATTTTTTTCTTCAAGAAGAAGGGCTTCTAAAATAGGAATGAATTCTTTAACCTCCATTTCATTTGTTGGCTTTATTATGTTTATAGGTTAGTTTGTTACACAGCTTAGTTTCTAGGGCAACAGGATGAAGACTTGTGTACTCTCTTTTGCATTCTCTAAAGCCTGTTGATTCTTGTAAAACTTGTTTTCTTTCATTTGGAATTTCTGGTAATGGGCGCAGAATACAACTGGAAAGACATGTCATTGAGTTCCTCTGATAGCTGTAAAGGAAGGCCAAAACAAGACTAAAAGAACTGCAAACTCTTAGGCTTGATAAGCATTTTTCAAAAGAACATGAATGTTTTGAAATTATTTTACATTCAGGAAAGTAGTGTTCACATTGCTGCGTGAAGATGATTCTTAGCTACTCGGTCCAAAGCTTTAGAAGAAATCCAAAACAAATCCATTTTGACAAAGTGTCGGCATATATAACAGGAACACTGGTGCAGTTTCAATACTTTTTAGAAGAACATCTTTCAACCTTATAGAGTAGGCTCTGTCGTCAGTTAAAGAATGGAATGTGCTGCTGTTCGTTTTCTAAAATTGTGTCATAGACATCCCTCCAAGTCTATGAAATAGCTGTGGATTTCATCTCTTGAGAATGCTCCAATGACTTTGTAGCTCAAACACGTGCCACACTATTATCACGCATTCCCAGGTGCACAGATTCCTCTTCGGTTTACCATTTTGAACAGTTTAACTATACTATTGAATATAGCGTGGTTCCGAAAACCGTATAGAAGTGGGTTCAGCGCACTATTTAGGTACAAGGCCGTCAGTGTCCAGAGGTGTGCCTCGTGATTGGAGCGTGATGAAGTGCCAAGAAACACTGCCCTCGGTAGAAAGCAAACAACAAATAGCAAGGCTACAAGAAGCAGCGTAACTGTAGACTGCCTGAGGGTCTTCCTTCGCCTGATAACAGCATTCTGCAGCACATGCTGGGACACCATATTTGTCTTTAGCTTTAGAGAGATAAATATAATGCTATTTAGCAAACAGATAAAGATAAAAACCAGTACGATGAACGAAGCTCCGACAATTCTGAGTGCATTGGAATATGGGACCCAGACGAACGGCATTACCACGAGCAAGGCACAGATAGTCCACGAAAGTATGTAGATGATCTTGTAAACACTCTTTAATGTCCATACCCGATAACTCATAACATAGCGCATTGCAAGGAAGCGGTCGAAGCTCATCAGTGCGATCGTAACAGCAGACATTGCAGCGAGCAAGGAGTTTGTTACAACTGTTATCAACGACAAGTAGCATGGGACATATTTCTCCTTGATGAGGTAAACGATGTATGATTCTTGCAGCGGCATCGATAAAATGCCTGCTAGAAAATCGGTGGTTGCAAGAAATGCAACCAAATAATAGTAGTTTGACTGCAATTTCCTGTTGGTCTTGACTGCAGCAATAACCAATCCGTTCCCAACTATTGCAACAAAAGAGATTGGTATAATGAAGTACCAGGCAAATCCTGCAGAAAGGATGAACTCCTCTGCATCCTTTTCAAAAAGAACCATTTCGCTGCTGCAAAACAGGGTGCTCTCCGTCACATTCATCTTCGGCTCCAACCTCCTTCTCCTTCGCTGCTACGCAGCACCTTTAATTGATAGTCCCAAAGGTCTTGCCAATACCTTGAGCAAACGCAGCTATTTGATACACACACAAGCGGCTGAAACAAATCGAGCAAACGCTATGTGACAAGGAAATTCCCAGTATAAATCCTCTATAACAGTATTCTTAGATAAACACACGACAGTCTACCGTTATCATACATGTAATGCTGGAATCTGCAACTGGTTTAAACATAACTGCAGGCCTATATATTAGCTTTGTTGATAGCCAACTTTGACGTACAATCGCGTCTTCTGAGAAAACGTGGTATTAGAGTGGCAAAGGGCTCGACATTGACGTGTGAAGTTATTTGCTATTCAATTCAGCACTTTGCATCAGTAGAAACAGTTGCCACCTTGCACACGAAACCATAACGTATTCACCTACGCAAGCAGATTGGATTCAAATAGCTGTCTTCTGTTCTCAGCAAACAGGTGAAAGGGCCTAAGTACTTGAGGGAGTCGCCCGTCCTGCCAAAGGCAAATAGTTAGTCATAGTAATTTTGATAGGAAACATACCAGCACTTGAGATTGCGATTAAATTCAGGCCGGATCAATTTGTTAAATTTGACGCCTTTAGCTTCAGAAAGTTACCAAAGCATGCGTACATTTTACTCCTTAAGAAATCCGTGAACACTTACCTTAGGCAAATGCAGTAAGTTGATGAGTATAACACTGACGCATTTTTCATACTTGATACTCACTAGAATATAGTCAGACGAATATTTACATGAATTTGGGCAACTACAGTAGCATTAACTTAAGTAAAGTATTTGCAAAAAACTAGCAAAAAATTCAGTGCAATTAAAATTTGATTACTCCGAAGGAGTCCAAGGTATAAACTGAAAGTTCGACTAGCCTTAGGCTAGGTGTTCCTAATCATAATCAAGACTTCTTAAATGAAATGAAACAAATTCGTTTATGATCTCAAACAAATTAGATCAGATGTTGATTCAAAAAGAAGACAGGAGCAAGAGCAAACTAGCACAAAATTTAAGGAAATGTGCTTCTCTTTGGCACAAGAATTTCATTGGTGATTTTTCCACTCTCTTCAATGAATTTAAAAACATAAGTAATTCCAATCAAGACTTCAATTCATATGATCCTAATGTAAAATGTCAACGTTCACAGCAGGCATAACGCCCAACGTATGATCTATGTCACGAGTAGTTAGTCAGTCTATTCATCGACTCTTGTTCTGCCTCCGCAACTATTACACTAACTAGCATAGAGAATTGCCAGGAAATGGCTGCTCGAGGCGTGTTGATAGGTGAGAAGATTAAGAAAAAAGAGGGGGCTTTAATTTCTTTTTGGGCTAATTAACTGCATGGCAATTGCTACTTTACTTTACCTATGTACCTTAAACTGTGATCACCACATCAAGCCCTGTCTCTTTCGTGCTTCACTCATTGAGCAATAAGGCCACCCACTTGCCCCAATGTTCAAATCACTGTCAAAAGTTGTGAGTAGTGCACTCCCCAGATTAGTTAATTCGCTATGCCAGTGAATAGACTTGATTGTCTTATGAATGTCTGTCTGTGCGTTCTTGTTAAAAGCATGACAGGTTCAATAGCTGTTCTATATACTTCATGCAAAGGACAGGTAGAAGAAAAGAAAGACTTTAGCGACATGACGCAGTAGTTTGATTAAATTTTGCGGGGTGTTGCTTACCTAGACAATAGTGTGAAATTTGTGATGCGTCAAATTTATGGCGTAGGTGCCTTGTTGTGAAAGGCGAACAACTGAACACAAAGAAAGACGAATAAATTAAACAAGTTATTTCATTATTTTGAACGACGGGGCGATTATAGACGTCTGCAGCTTGGAATGTTCAATTGGGCGGCAAATATTCGAATTAGAAAGGATTATAAGTTGTAACCAGGAAAGCAGCACCAAAGGACAGACTTCATTGCATATTCTATTTGCAATTTACCTTCTTTAACCCGTGACTGCGATAATTTCTTCTAGCGTTGATATAGTGAAGTGAGTTTTATGTCGATGACTTGATTTCAAGAGTGACAATGAGATAAATATAGAAATTCTTGGTGCAAGTCCATTCTCTTGCCTCAGAATTCAAACTCAATTGACCAGAGGTTAAGTTATCATTATACTTCAGAAACTGTAGCATGGATGAAGTAGTAATGTCTTTAATGATAGGAAAGCACATATATAGTAAGATTTCTGCCGTTACTTTTAGCGGCTATGTTATGTTGTACCTTGAGAGATTAGTGATACACCTCTGCACTTTAAAGGAACATTTGCTTCTTTTCATTGCTTCTCGATTACTGCTTGCCAATAATTTTCCTTTTTCATGAAGCAGAAAATGTTAGCATATCAAAAAAATTCTTAAAAATCTCTTACACTGCTCTTCAAGTAATTTGTTCCTAGACTTTACCTTGGTAAGTTTCTCAATGCATGAAAGCAACTTTCACTCGGCTTTTATGAAATAACCTGTGTTCCAAAAAAACGATGCCATCTTTTGTACATAATAGTTATAAAGTTTTTCGACGTAAGATGCTCAATAAACTAAAAGTCCTTTTCAACGCCAGGGCCTTATTTTCTCGACCAACAAAGTTGAAATGGATCGAGGATGAAGTTAGTCAAGGGGCTGAATTTAAGCGGAATTTTTCAATTTCTGGAGAAATGAACGTACCTCTTGTTAGAAATAATTTGATGAAGAAATTGTCCATTTTAACGAGTTAGCGAAAATGTATTTTAAAAATATACGTCATCATGATTTTCAGATATGGCCTAAAGACAGAGAGAGAATGTCCGTGTTGCATCCGAGAGGGAAAAGATATTTAAGGGCAGCCAGTTTCAACAATATATTTATTTGCAAACTATGTCGTGGCTATCTTATTCGGCCTGTTGCTATAACAGAGTGCCTTCATACGTTCTGCAAAAGCTGTTTGGTGAGATATCTGGAAAATGCTAACGAATGTTTCCGCTGCCCAGATTGCAACGAACAAATCCACGAAACAAATCCTTGGGAATACCTAAGGGAAGACAAGACTTTGGAAGAAATAATCTTCAAACTTGTTCCTGGATTATGGAAGAATGAAAGGCAGAGAATAAGGGAGTTTTATTCCGAAAGAGGTATGATAAAAGCAAGCTTTTATGTCATTAGCATGTGTCTTCCTCTTTGTTTAGGCCCACATAAAGGAAAAAGGCCGCCATTTTGCTACTATGCGTATATATAAGAAATATAATTTTACAAGCATCCTTATTTAAAGGTATATAAGATTTTCTTTTTGATAAGGTTCAATAAATCAAGTAATGCGTTTTTAAAAAGGTGAATGAATTAAGTGCTCTCGTCTTATACATTTTTGACAGTGATTTCAATGTTTACTTTTTAACCACAGAGTAGTAAATACTTTCTTAACCATTGTTATATAGTATAAATACTTTCTAAGTTACGAGCGTGACATAATCATAATATCTGCAAATACTCTAAATATTTCATTGCATAAATGAAGGCTTCCAGTTAAATTTAACAAAATTATATTTTTGCACAAGTAACTGTCACTGACTGAAATCTCAAACTGTATATATTATGTTAATAGTACCCTTTTTTAAATTGTTTAAACTTTCTTATGAGCTTGGGAGAAATCTGCTAGTGAAATCTAGCAAAGTCTGCTGGCATTGCTTAAAGGCTTCAAGATAGATTTTGTAGAAACATTTATCTCACTCAGCCTTGAATCATGATCTTATTTTTGAGAGTCTCCTACTGCCCAGTACAATTGCAGTGTTAACTTCTTTTAAATCATCAATACTTTGTTTTATGTGAGTTGACTGAAATTGCTTAGTTAACTTCTTTTCATTCACAAGGTCTGCCCATCCCAGAAGATTTTGAATTCCAGACATCATTGAGTCCTTCATCACCAGCATCTGAGATTGTTAATAAAAACTCAAATGATTGTCATGAAGAAAGCAAAGAAAATGATAGCCACAAGTCAAAAGATTGTAACAAAAGTCTAATTGGTGATACTCAGATAGGATTGCAGTTAAAGTATTTGGAAACAAATGATGTAAAGAAGGACTTCAAGCAGCTGGACAAAAGTTTCATCCGGTGCTCATCCTATCTAACCATAGATCATCTAAAAAAGTTCTTGAAAATGAAACTGAAGTTGCCCGATACAAGTGAGGTTGATATTCTTTGCAATGGTGAAATTATGGGGAAACATCATACCTTGGAATTTATTTATATGACTAGATGGAGGTTCACTGATAGTCTTCTGAGTCTATATTATAGACCGAAGGTAGATTTTAATGAAGTTTAGTTCAGTATAGCGCCAGGAAGAAAGCTACCAGTGGGTAGGCCTTTTGACATGGCTTCAAATGCATAGAAGCCAAGTAGCAAGATGGTTGCTCATAGCCAGAATATGTGAAGACTAGTTCGAGCAGGACAGCCTGTTGGAAGTACAATTTTCTCATCCAGAAGTACATTTTTCACATTAGAAGTACTATCACCTCCCATAACTGCTATCCTTTCAGTAAAAATTTCTGCATATTTCTTGCATCAACAGGTGTAGATATAACTGCAAGACTAGAATGTTAAAGTTGTCGGCTATTTGTGACAGCAATTTTTGCACCAAGATATACCATATAGTTTAGATTTAGCTTGTAGATTATGGGTAAAAAATAAAACAATTGACATACATTTGAATGTTTCATGTCCAAGTGCAACATGTTCTTCTTGAAGAACATATCATAGGTACCTTTATTTGTTAATGTGCAATCTGGCATATTTGACAACTTGAAATTTATGTTCAAGAACATTGCATTGGATGCAGTCACCTTTAACAACCTGTTTTATTGAGATTTTATGAATTGCCACTGACTGAATCCTGTAGTGTCAGAAATAATAGCATTTCATTTTGTAGTATTAGTACCGCTGTCGCTCTTCGGATTAAGCATGCTCCTGCTTAATTCCAGCTGTTCACTCTTCCAGCTCAGTAAATGGGTACTCAGGAGAAATCCTCATGGCACAGGCCCCAGTGCCCCAGTCCCATATCAGCTAAAAGCCACCTCAAACCACAACCTGGGTTAACAAATAAAACTAAATAAAAAAGAAGGAATAAAAAAAGTAAAAAAAACAGAATTCTTCAAGCATTCTTTGTGTATTTATTAAGCGGAGTATTTATCTTCATTTAGTTATACTCAAATGATCTAGTACCCATTAAAAATGAATTTAGTTTAAAATACAGGATTTTACTATTAGAGAGTTTGATACTAGGAAAGAACATTGATTCAGCAGCAATTTGTTTGTGAGTTTTGATGTATTTCTGGCTACTGTGAAGCTTATAATGTGGTGGACAGTCTTATGTTATTTTGAAAAGTAACAGGTAGTAACTAAAGGAATTGCAGGTAATTGTTGCAACTGATAATTTGTCTTGGAACAGTGCACCTGCTCATTCTTACTCAAAACTGGTTATAACACCTCTTTAATAGATCTCCTGTCTTCTTTAATAACTGCGTCAAAATATGGTAGGCCATTTTAGACAGACCTCTGCTATTAAAGGTCCTGTTTTTCTGTAAGTTGAAGAAATCTGTTTGTTTCTTATGCATCTTATTTGGTTTATCCATAAAGCCATTTAGCTGACAGTTCTCCTAGCTTACTGATTAGGCCAATTTGCCAATTAAGGGGACTTTTTTGCTGTTTCAGTATAAAATAGTTTAAATTTTGATGTATATTAGCTGTGTAGGTCAGTTTCTACCACAAATTTTTTGGGGCCTAGAATACTAGTGATAGGTGCCTTCAAACTTCACAACCATTAGCTATATGTTCTTAGCTAGTTATTACTTTGTTTGACTAAGTCAATTTGCTTTTATTCAAATTGATTTTAGGGTAAATTTGATAGGCTTGTTGTAGCGACCAAGTTGTTGCACTCGAATTCTCCAGATGGTAAAACCAAGTTTGAATTGTAGACTGTAGTTAGGTAAAATTTCGTAGTTCGGGGCATGTTGATCGTGCTTTGATGTGAATTAATCAATCTCAGATTTACGTTGCTCTAATTTCTGCTTGCAACCTGAAGTTTGTATATCAGCTGTGTATATTGACCATGGTTTAAGGATTGAAAATATTGATACTAAAAGATTCAAATCATTGACAGTGCAGTGCTTGTTTTACTGTTAGTGGTATCAGCTTTTCGTGGACAATTTTGCTAATAGAGATCTCAGGAAAACTGATGTTGCACAAGGTCTTTGAGGTACGTTATGGTTCCAAGGTGAAACAAATATGAAACAAACAAAACCACTTTCGAGTGACAGAACGGAGAAGAAAAACCTGTCCTTAACTTTTTCAAAAACCAATCCATTAGACATCTGCCTTCCAACCAGGATTTCAAGACATAATCGTCCAAGCTTCTTACGCAGTTGGATGCCATCATACCTAGAGAGTGCCCCCCCCCCCCCAATAGGGGAATAAATCACGAATTCACAAAGAAAATTTTTGAAATTAACGCTTTCACGCAATGTCTTTTCGGCATTCAAGTTTACGTTAACCTCATTCGTGCTTGGGGTTTAAAACTCGATGGAAATGCGGACAAACTTCCTTCCTTGCTGTTTGAATGTTAGTAAAATAGATCGACTAACATATCTTTAAATCAAAAGTGCTCAAGAATTGGTTCAACCTAAAAAAATAATGCTAATTTAGAGAAACCCAGGAAATGACACTATGAGCACCCCTATTAAGTGCAAACTCCCCCCGCCCCCGCATGGACTCGCGCGACAAGACAAAATCAAATTTTCAAGACAAATCTTCTCGTCATAACATGTTTGGTCAAGTTTTTTGAAAGGACAGCTTTAGTTTAATCTTCACTGCAATAAAAAGACAGATCAAAGTGAATATTTAATCAAGGACACAATCCATTGTGGCAAATGCCGCAGAATGAAGTCGACTCCTGGTGGAAAGTGACGTTTTCCTGGTTGCATATTCGATTAGGTTTCGACCTCAGTCGCATTTATCTGGGAGAATATGCATCAAATATTCTCAATAGAAATGTGAATTATCGGCTAGTAGAATCATCCTTTTCAAACATAGCGCTAACCCAATCTAAAGTCACTACCAGGAAAAACACGTTGCACATTACTTTTGTCTCTCTTATAAAATGCTGATAAGCGAAGATCCTTGTAAGCCTCAAAATAAAAGCTGATGTTCCTTTTTCATGGAAGTTAACTGGTGTAAAGGTCTTTAAGTGCAAATAAGCAGTTTTTTCTTGTTAGGAAGTTCTTAAAATAAAGGACATCTTCATACATTATAGCAACTGCTTATGGAAGAGATTTTAATTCGGCCATCTTGAGGCAGCCATTCTTAATATCACGTCAGCAAGAAAAATGGTATCTCACTTTACATGAGCTCCTTGGTGCATAAAAGACTTCTTCGGAAATATGGAAATGTTTTTATTTTGGACGTTGAAAACTTGAAAGGTACAGCAATTCAGTTCCTTTAGGTTATCATCATTTCATCTTACCTGCTTTAAAGAGAGCTGTTGTTTTATACATCTGAGTTGGTAGCACTTTGTTTGTTTTTTGTTAGTAGCATTTTGAATAATTCTAGGCCAGTCTGTGAAAAACAGTACCTTGAAAACTAAAAAATCGATAACGTTTTATTGCGTTTCGACTTGTACACCAAAATTCATTGAATTTGTAATAATTATATGTTGCCTTGTTGCACATCTTCCAGGGCTAGATTTATCAAGCCTAATGAATGAATCGCTTTTATTAAGAAAATAGCAGGTCTTAGTTTGTTGTTACTTGAGCTAGAATGCGCTGATTTATAATTAGCATGCATATGCAGTCATTGATCTATGCAAATATATTTGGTGACCTCATAGGATGTGACACGTCTAAATCAATTTCTGCGAAACCTGTGGAGCATGCTTAGTTTTTCAAATTATTAACATTTGTGTTTTTTGCTATATAAACCTTATGGATCCTTATTATCAAAATACCATTAAGTTCGCACACCTACTGCAACTAAAGGCCTTTAGCTCAATTTTGTTGAGATAATTGCAAATCCCAACTTCTTTGCTTTACTTATTTAACTACTTTGATCTTACTTATCTACTTACTCAGGCATTCCTTATTTGCAAACTTTTTTTACTTCCTATTTACTATGATTTTACGTTATTTATCGTGATGTTACTTATTCATTGTTTATCTTGATTGTGGAACTTTAATTGCTCCTATGATGTATACAATGTACAGTATTCGATATCTAGGTTATGGTCCATTTTTAGCAACACCTCAAAACACTTTCTAAATAGACTGGGATATGTAGACAGAATCTGCTCTGATTCTATACGAAACAGCAGCAACTACTTTTGGTGTACAAAAACAAGAGAGATCAAACTGAATCTTTAATCAAGGATACAATCTTCATCTGCTTCTTCAGAGTAAACCAGAGAGAAGAAGCATATACGGGAGAGAGAAGAAGCATATTAAATCAGGCATCGGCTTGTCTGAGACGTGTTTTCTTTGAGGCATCTGTTTCGATCATCTACAATGAAACTCTGCGATCCCTCCACCTCGGACAATAACTTTGCTATATTCGAAACAACAGCGCGAGATTAAGCTTCTATACTACCAAAATGAAATAGGAAAACTCTTATTTTATAAAGTTCACCTCTCTAGCAATTGAAAGGACATGAAGAGAGAATTTTTTCAAAAGCGATAAGAAGTATTTGTACAAATGTGATTTTATTTGTCTAGTTGCATAAATTGTTTCCATCATTTGCTATGTTGTGAAAAAATTTTTATAGAGTATCTTACTATCTCAGTCACAATGGTGAAGTATTGATTGAAATCTTACTGTCATGAAAATATTGTAAAATTATTGAAGTCTTTAAGCATAATAATTAATTCTTTCAAGGTCTGCATTTCTTAACTCACCCTTAACCGCCAGCATAATATAAAAAAATAATAAAACATGTCTTATCATTTCATTATTCTATGTTCATTTACGCTGCTGAAAAATTGTTCTTTATGTTGTATCGCAAGCTAGATCAGTCAGCCTTTATCATCAAAATCTCATTCAATGTTTATAGCCAAGCTTTATCCCTTAGGTTAAGTCTCAGGACATGCAGGATCGCACTTCATTCTGCTTCAAGAAAATTTTCGTGTAAAAAATTGAGAAATTTGCAACTGCTTTTTTGTCCTTTTCATTTATTAGCAGCGAAATTTCAGTTTTGAGCATATTTTGCTATGGCCATGAAGAAGTACATTTAAGTGAACAAGTGCTTTGCGGTAGAAAACTTCACAATAGCTAGAAAAAACGGAATCAGTTTTGTATTCTTAAAGTACTTTTTTTTGTCTGATTCTCCTCAGATTTATGGCTATTGTGAAATCAATTCAACTATATATCAGAGCTGTCGGGTATAATCTTGACGGAGGAATAATCAGCGTTATATTAATGTTAATCAGCGTCGCAAAATATTAATCAGCGTGTTGTCGTCTTGTGATACTCTGGCTTATCAGCTTTGGACGCATGATATGCTTTCGTCGTTATTATTTATTTATCAGATTTTTTGCAAAGAGTAAACATCCCAATTCATGCTGTATCGTGTTTCTTGAAACTTGCAAAAATCGCGACAAGCGTCAGGTGATAAGAGGAATCAATCGCATGCATATTACGAAATATCACCTGTCATGAATCTATCTGAAAGATTATCATATCGAAAACTATCATCACGTGTTTCTATGTGTTTTATGACGCTAAGTCGACAATTGAAAGTTTTCTTTACATTGGATTGATGCCAGTAGATGCAATTAAGGAATTTCCAGCAAAATTTCTTGAAATTTTTGTGAAAATGAGATTCATTTTGCTTCAGTTCAAGTCTGCAAGAAGATGTTCTTCACTGTAAGATATGGAGAAGACGATGAGTTGCTGTTCAACGCCAATTGCTCTATCAAAGTGCTATTAGAGAATATCAAAAAACGGTGCAAGCTTCCCGCTAATGAGTTTATCGACCTAGCAGATGACCAAGCACAAGTTAAAAACCTCTCAGACCAACCGGATTTCAAATATGCAAGCCAGCTTCTACAACCGCGTATGACTTACATCCTCGTGAAAGTGAAAGTCTTCTTGGATGAAAGGACGGGTGAGATGCACAAGGCGTACACTTCCCTTTTAGACGGACTTGACGAAACTAACCCGGAGTTTTTAACGAAGCTGGCTAATCGGACAACACACGCGGACAACCCTAGCCAAAAGGAAGGACGAGATTCTCAGGTTGCTTCAAGAGTCGCCACAAGAACGGGACGACGAAAGAAGGGACAGTTGAGAGCCATAGGCCTAATGGCTTCTGATTGACGAGATCCTTGTTATTGTTATGACGTCACTGGCTCATTTGCAAAGCTACATTAACTGCTGCATGAATTAATAATTGTTAATCTGCTTAGTTAAACATTGGTTTTGAGAGTTATTTTTCACTTAGATCATGTCAAATAGCGTTAGATTGCAGAGAAGGATTTAAAATTTTCAATTATTGTTCTTGGAATGTATACAGCTGCTGCTCTAGAAGTGTACTTTGCGCTTCACTGGTCTCGATTCCAGAACATTTTGGTGACAATTTGAGGAATCAAATCAAACTCTTGCAGCCGCGAATATTAGAGAATGTTAATTAAAAACATAAGGATTATTAGCTAGTTATAGAGCAGTGGCCCGAGATAAGAGGATGCCAAACATATAAGCAATAATGTAGGCCCCACCAAGGGATATCAACATCGTTTATTGATAGCTTTTTGAAAATTGAAGAATGCAGATTGAAGAAGTTGGCCTATACTATCCTAAAAATTGTTGGTGCAACCCATGAAGTTCAGATAACTTCTTCTATTTTCTGATTCACCAATACATGTAAAGAAGAGTCAACTAAATGTTCCTTCGAATCAAATTGTTTTGGGTTACCTCAAATCGGTAAGATAAAGACAGTCACTCAATAGAATAGGTCATCAGTCACGATTTCTTGCTATAGTAAGCGCTGTTGCAATCCTCGTCCAACTTCAAGGCGGCTTCTCCTCTGCCTGCTCCTCTCAGTTCCCGGCGTTCGCCCCAGCTGCAGTCAGGCTGCGCTTCAGGCAGTCTTTGTAGCGTAGACGCGGCCTGTCCCGTCGTCGCCTGCTGTTACGGGGTTCGTCAAAGGAAACCGCTTTAGGGAGACGCGTGTTGTCCATCCAACTGACGTGTCCCGCCCAACGCAGCGGTGTCTTCATGACGGCTGCTTCTACACTCGGAACATTGGCTGTTTTTAGAATCTAGACATTCGGAACCTTGTCGTACCATCTGACCCGCAATATTTGACGTAGACATTGTTGTTGCATTCTGGCTTCAGTCCCGTAAAGAAGATAAGACTGCACCACCGCTCTGTACACTCTACACTTCGTTCCAGGTTTACACATCCTGGCCGCTTGCACACCTTACTCTGAAGCCTGCCGAAGGCAGAGACAGCAGATCCGCTTGTCAATCTCCTTATCAGTGGAGTTGGTGTTCGATACCATGCTAGCAAGGTATGAGAAGTGAGGCACGACTTTCAGAGCAGCGCCGTTCAGCATTATGTTAGGCGGGTGGATAGAGAATACCTCAAATAGAGAATACCTCAAACAGAGAATTCCTCAAATAGAGAAGATCTCAAATAGAGAATACCTCAAAAATAGAGTACCTCAAATAGAGAATACCTCAAATAGAGAATGCCTCAAATAGAGAAGATATCAAATAGAGAATACCTCAAATATAGAGTACCTCAAATAGAGAAAACCTCAAATAGAGAATGCCTCAAATAGAGAAGATCTCAAATAGAGAATACCTCAAATATAGAGTACCTCAAATAGAGAATGCCTCAAATAGAGAATGCCTCAAATAGAGAATACCTCAAATAGAGAATACCTCAAATATAGAGTACCTCAAATAGAGAATACCTCAAATAGAGAATGCCTCAAATAGAGAAAATCTCAAATAGAGAATACCTCAAATATAATGTACCTCAAATAGAGAATACCTCAAATAGAGAATGCCTCAAATAGAGAATACCTCAAATAGAGAATACTTCAAATAGAAAATACCTCAAATAGAGATACCTCAAAAAAGAATACCTCAAATAGAGAATACCTCAAATAGAGAATACTTCAAATAGAAAATACCTCAAATAGAGATACCTCAAAAAAGAATACCTCAAATAGAGAATACCTCAAATAGAGAATACCTCAAATAGAGAATACCTCAAAATCTAAAGGCAAGTAAAATGCTCAAAAATTGTTGAAGAGAAAAGAAAGAGAAGAAAGTGTAGCTGAAAAGAATTCTTTGGATGCCTCAAGAGTTTCAGCAGGCGTTGTAAATCACATCTGAAGCATAAAAAGCAGAAAAGATCAAATTGATTATCCCTGACTATTTAAGCCGAACAAATAAAGTCGAGAAAATGATAAGTCTGTTTCAATCTAGTTATATTCCAATACCCTTATGTGACGAAAAGCTTTGCCGAATTCTCTTTCTCTGTATATGTTTTCGTGCTATCTAGTTCGTCAACAAGATGTTTTCTGATAGTCGGATTAAAAAGAATGGCGTGTTTTGCAGCTTCGTGATCACCGGCTTTTGTCTAAAGGAGCTTTCTTTCTAATGCTCTTGGGATATATTCTCTGCCTTTTCCACAAATAGAAGGAAGATTCATTTCGGCAAGTGAATTCACAAACAAGCGTTCTTCATGGAAAGAAGGATCTTTCTTGGAACCGCTATAAACAGGGTATTAATGGTATTTTTCACATAAGCACTCCTGATAGGAAAACAGAACATCTTTTAGCCAGCTTTTTAACTGTAATTAAATATTGCCTTTTCTTATATAGTTTCAAATCTAGAAAAGGATAATCTATGAAATCTGTTTTGTTCAATTTCCAAAAGGGACGTTTTAAGTATGTATGCAGCAGTAAACTTGAGGGGATGATACAGAAAGTTTGTTTTTAAAGTGACTTGCAATGATATCCTGGATAAAAAGTAGCGGTAGTCAAACTCCTGATACAACTGATATTGACCTGTCCCGACATTGGTAGAATATTGAAATAACCCTGTTGTGATCCAATTCAGCCTGGTCATAGGAACATTGCCTGGAGATGAAGCGAAAATGCTTCAATATAATTTAATTGCAGTTGAGTATGATGCTTGGTAAGGAATCGGAGGTGATGGATAAGTAATAAAATGCCAGACCACACTGGAGCTAAGTGATATAGATGTTACGATCTAATTCAACCTAAAAAGCATTCCTTCATTAAACCTTAGCAAGAAACGGAGCCCTTTGCACTTTGGTTGAATAATTGCCAAGTTTTGTGTCAATTAGACTGATGTTGAAGAATCCATCCCCTATATCAAGATTCTCAAATAAAAGCTCTACATACTTTGCTTGCAATCATTATTGGTATGATAGCATATAAACGATGAGTATTTAGTTTTCTCAACATTTATATTCAATAATGGGATAAGTATGAACAGGGTAGGCTAGTTACATATGGATAGTAAAAATATCCATTGTATTCTTTTTTTACAATAACTTTAAAACAATAATCTTCAAAATTCTAACATTTTTCCAAAATGTTACCCTCCAACATGTAATTCCAAAACTGTTTTAAGTTACTTTTTTCACTTGAGTTTTCAATCGGTATCTCTAGTTACTGGAAAAGAGCTTTTGGCACTCTCATTGTTAAAAAAAAGTACTGTTCTGGAAAAGAGCTTTCAAATGCAGGTAGATGTTTTATATAGAATTAATAGAAACAATTCTCAAAGCCGTCATAAATTGCCTTCTCTTGAACACAAATCATTTAAGACAATATTCTGTGATATCCCAATCTCAGGCAAACTGTCATTTCATGTCAAGTCATTTCAAAAATGGAGAATATTCAATAGGAAACGCTTGATCGAAAAGAACCGAAACACCCCCAGGATCCTGTTCAGCAGCTACCAAAGACAGTTTACGTAAGAAGCACTGGCTAATAACTGTGAGAATGACAGGACTGTTGCTGTTAGCCTCCAGTAATCCAGGCTTGTGACCGTTGATAGAAGACAGCTTGATGGGGATAAAGCCTTTTCCGAAGAAGCTCCTACAACGTATAGACACCCACACGTCCCAGCAATTATGCAAAGGTCACTTTCGAGATGACCTTGTTGAAGGTCAGCACGCTACTTTCACGTGATCAAATTGCTCTTGGACATGGCTTTTCCTTACCAAAATGCAACAGCTTCATCTCTTTCTCAATTAAAAAAAAACAGTTGCATTGAATAGCCATTTGCAATAGAAAAATATGAGTGGACTTTTTAACTAAGTTTTTGAAAAGAGATATAGCAGAATATGCATTCAGCAGCCAATGGCACCTACTTCGAGCCATGCATGTGCCAGAGTTTGTGCCAATATTAGTAGCTATTAAAAGTTTGTATGATATGCTTTTGCAAGCCGAGTAGAAACATTCACTTACTGTGGCTGCTCAAAAACATGGCATCGGAGAACAAAAGCTCGACTACAAAGGTACCACGAAGATGGTTTTTCTGTTCCATCATAAGTTTTGTGTGGATTTTTGATAGACAGAGATTCTGAATAATTTAGGAGATAAACATCCAAATATTAACAACATTCGTAGTTAGAAGTGCCTGTACAGACCCTTGCTGCACCGATTTGTAGCCTATACCACTTGTGAATAAGATACTACGTTTTCCTTGAACTACACATCAATACCTAGACTTAGTAAGGCTGATCTAACCTCGAGTGTCTATCTGCTTGAGAACGCTACTGGAAAATTAACTGACATAGGCCTTTTGAAATCCTTGCTAATTTCATTACCTTCTGCATGGACAAAGCTTTCTAAAGAGATATGTTTTTCGAATGTATTCGAGGTTGTCTTTTAGCTGTTCATACCTTACCTTACCTTTACTTTCCTTAATTCATTTGTTTTTAGCCGAAAATGAAGTAGCTTCCACAATAACCGTATAGCAAATTGCAGTGGCGGGGCAAGACAGTGGGTAGGGGAGGGGGGACAAGGCAGTCTCGTAGGGCGGTACTCTAAAAATTTTTAGGAACCACGGCCTTTTCAATGATAGGAAACGCCCTTTTTAATAATAGAAAACGCCCTTTTAAATGTAGGAAACGCCCTTTCCAATGATTTGAAACACCCTTTTACCAATAGAAATGATTATGCTTGCAGCAATTGAGGCTTTTCAATTGCTTGTCTACATTAAAGAGCAGCCCGGCTGTCAAAATCTTTTTATTCTCAAAATAGCAGTCTTTATTTTTTATTCTCATAGATAGTTCATTACGCCTGTTCTAGGGCTTGTTATTAACAAGAAACAAGTTATCTCAAAAATACAAAAAGCTTCTGACTATGAAAATATCGATGAGGATAGAAAACAGTTTACTAAGATTTCTTATCCTATTTGTACAATTTTTATCAGCAGTTGAATTTGTTAAAGGCATTTTCTCTCGATATTTACCATAGAGATAGTTAATTTGAGTCAAATCTCAATAACTACTGGCTTTTGATATATAAACTTGTACGTATAACCTTGGTACCAGTTGCAAAATTTCAAGAAGATTTCAGTAGCTTGCGGTGGTTAGCTAGCTTAAGAACGTCTTCTCGTTTGCTTAGCGAGATGTTATCGGCAATGTCCCGTTCACTACTCATTTGCACTAGATCTTTAAGTCTTTCAAGAGGCATAGCAGCCCGTAAATAGTTATTAATGATCTCGACTGTGAGTACGCTCACATGATGCCACAGTAACAGGCATGGTCGCAACAATTGTTATTACCCGAAACAAATTTTTATACAAACTGTGCAAATCATTCTTGCTAAAAATATCAAGCAGCGAGGGCACGTATATCCAAGATTTCCTTTTATCTTTCCTTTCCACAACCTCTTTTTGGGACTTATCACATTCGCTTTTCCACTCACAGTATTGTTTTGATTGAGAAAAAGAGAGAAACTGCTGCCCAGCCCAATTTCTACCAAGCTTGTAAAATTCAACTATTGCCTCGATTTTTGATAAATTTATTGGAGAGAGATTGCGTGGATATAATTTCGCTGCATGTGACATTATTTCACATGCTTGGTCAGAAAAGCGCTTGTCGAGTGCAATCTGCCTTTTATCTAAAAATGGAAAGTAGAGTTCTCGCCTGAAGTAAATTTGAAAGAAATATTGGTGTTGTTTGACAATTTCTTCATAAAGTAAATTTGTTTTACCTAAAGTGGCAGTTTCTAAAACATAAAGTTTCGGGGGAAAATGAAAATATCTCACAGATCTCACTGCTCCCCCCAATCGTTTTCTCTTAGAATTTAGACGAATTACAAAGTCGATCCTGGCGAGAGCTGGGGGTCGGTGTGTCCCTCCTAGTACCACCGTGGCGCCACTACTTCCAATGGCACCACTTTTTTATCACAAGATAGACAATTTTGGATGCACAATTTTAAAAGAATTGTAAATGGCACCATGCAAATAAGCATCCTTGAGCCATCACAGCTTTCGAAAACACGAACTACCAAAGAATACTTGCATGCCCTGGTTGGAAGCATAATCATTCCAAGAACTAAGAAAACACAATCAAATAAAGACAGACGAAGCTGATTGAGAAAGAAAGAGTGCACGAGTTAATGAAGCAGTAATAAAGTTAGGCGTTTTCTATTTGTTAATGAGGTAATGATATAAATTTAGACTGAAAGCTGGATGAGGTAGAAGACATTTGTTCAAGAAACGACACCAATAAAAGACCCTGAATTTATTCACATAGAATGAAACGTCACTTTAAGCAAAATCATGGGAATACATATGTAATATCTACAGTCATGATCTTTATTAACTAAGGGGCTATCCGGCTTTATTGTTAATAAAAGAAAGAACGTTTAAAACTAGAATACAAACGACGTAATAATGTACACCTCTAGAACACCCCACCGTAATCACATGTACCAACTACCAACATAGAATACATTGAATTTCTTTCAAGAAGGCATTTTTGAATCACTGCCTCTCCCTATTGAACTGTAACACCGTCGCATTTATTCACTACAATGAATAAATCAGTCTCCTTTCAATAGAAAGATTTTGCTATTTCTTTCTCAAAAACCTCTTTGCCATAAACCTTTGTAATAACACCTAGATGATGACTATTGAACTACCTTTATTACTCTACATTCTCAACACTTCGTTGCAAAGTGAAATTAATACTTTTGGTTTGACGGAGGAGGGGCTAGAATCATTATAAGAGCATCGGTGGTGTTTCAAAAGCTGTTGTAGGCTACACTTGAATAGACAGAATTAGAAGAGTCTAGACCAGTAGCAAAAAAAGTCACATATAAGATATTGGAAATAACTTCTTTAGCTTAGATCTGCAGAAGAAATTAACTGCTGTTATTAGCAGGACGTCTTTTTCAAGACTTTAGCAAATTATCTCAAATTGGTCTTAGCGAGATTTATCACTAAAAAAGCCACAATCTAGGAAATGACATAGCAGATAATGGCCGCCAGTATCGACCGCAAATCTACTACATTTGACAGACATGGATCTTAAGTAGTATAATCCAATTCTTAACGATTTATTCCTTGGGTTGCTGCATTGGAAATGAACTAATTCAGTTTCTAGATGACTTTGACATACTTATGAATACGAGGAAAAGTCAATCTAATCCGATCAAAGAAGCACTGATGGATTTAGCTCTGAGGCAGCATTTTGTCTCTGTCCTTATTCATATCATGCATCTCCACAGTTGCAGCTCTTTGGAAACGACCCTCCTTCTTCCCATATGACCCCAGCTCTTTGATGACCGTCGCCCTACGAAGAATGTCTCTGTTGCCAAGCAAACGGTGCATGACGACACGAAAAGCCGTTCGAAATTGCTTGTTCGTGAAGTTGTAAATGGCGGGGTTGACTGCCGTAGACAGCATTGGCATCCAGTCAAAGATGATCACGAAAACTTCAGGCACTTTCAAGTAGGCGCCCATGAGAATGCCCTTGTCAAAGCCAATTATGATGTTCATTATGCACAATGGCAGCCAGCAAATGACGAAAGCTCCATACACCATGGCCAGCGTTGCGGTGACGCGCATCTCGCGGTGCGTTCGTCGCTGGGCCACTTTGGAGGAGCGCCTGTTATCGTTCTCATCCTGATGAGTAAGCAATCTACTCGTCTTCTTGATAGCGCGTATGTGCGAAAGAGCTATTCGTAGTATCACTGAATACATGATGCCCATTATGACGAGTGGAATCAAAATCACCAGGAAGTTGAGCATGGAGTAGAAGTACTTGTTGTCGGTGATGCAGCCAGGTCCTTTGACTGATGGCTGACTCGGGTTGTCCCACTTGAATAGGAACAGAGAGGCAACAATGCCAGCGCAGAGCCAAACCAAGGCCACCATGATCTTAGCTTCTTCTTTGTCATTCTCTCCTGGTAACGAAACGGCTTGTTGATGCAGTAAAATCGGTCGGCGGCAATGACAAAGAGGGTGATGACAGTAGCCGGCGTCAAGATCAAGTCAAATAGAACAAGCATCAGACAAAATCCGATGTCGGCACAAAACATATTGTGATTGAGTTTCACCGATATCTTCATCGGTGCTTGGAAAGTAGCGAATGCCATATCACTGACAGCAAGCGAGATGATGAAGTAGGTAGTGGGGTCCTGTCGCAGCTTTGGCGAAAGGGCCACCGCAATACAGACAAGGATATTGCCAAAAAGAGCCACTATCATTATAAGCGCCATAAAAACTGAGAACGTCACTGTACCGGCGTCTATTCTAAGATCGCCGCAAACTGGGGCGTGATTGGGCGTCAGAGATGAAGTCTCATTCCATTGAGTCGTCAAAGTAAAGTTTCCAGTAAATGGTGATGTCGTATAATTCAGAAGCATGGTGAATTGAGTTGTCTTAGAGTATGAACTCCAACTGCAGCTGCTACCAGTAATTTCAATGTTATAAAGTTACTGTCCCGCTTCTGTCGTCTTGCTTTCAGACTTGACTGTTTTCCTAAATAGAATGAATTGCTCCTTCAAGGAAAAACAATGTTTGTGGTTGACCCCAATCTGTTTGTCCCTAAAGGTCTTCCTTGGTATGCAAGCCCGCAGTCCCTTGCTGATGTTCTCAGATGCCACTGTCTTCAAGTCCACAACAGGCCAAACACTCTTATTGCAGTCTTGGAAGCTTGTTGTAGCCGCTCAAGAGTTGGCAAAATTGCTTTTGTAAAATTCCGTTTCAATGCCAGCACTTGTCACCTGCTAAGGAAAATTGACATAGCTGAGAACGCCTTTCAGTCGAAATGTTCGGCTATAGATCCCAAAAGTAGAAAACAAACCACCCGCTAAAACGATTTAATTGAATATTAAAACTTTTAAAATAAGCAAACAGCTCAGAAGACATCTTGGCAACCGGCCTTGAAGCACACCATAGAGAGGCCAAGTGCACTAGTGCTTAAGTGTACCATTGATAATTTTCGTTTGGCAAGAAATCTACTTCAACACGTGCACACTGCATGTGATACATATGGCACACTGCTAGGTTATGCAACACGTGAACTGATAGTTTGTTAGAAAGCAAAACACGAATATTGTTTTGAATACTGGCGGCAACACAGCCGGCAATGGTAATCAAGAAACTTAGGATATACGATGTTTCTGCTATGAGAACTGATTATGCCGGATATACAAATGGGTTCTCCATTGAAATCACATGTCGCGGAAAGGAAAGGATTTGTTAGATCCAAATGGATATCGCAGTGACTGCTGTCAGCGGGCATATGAATTATAAATGCTTTAGCAGCGATGCTGGGTAGAAACTAATTGCATTGAAACAATTATTGAGTGTATTACTTTGTTGGTGAATAGTCAAATCACGAAAAGCATGCAATTAGCAATGGGGAAGACTGGGTTTTCAAGTATTCTTCGTAGACCGTGGTGATGACGTAGTTTTCAAAACAGCAAATGCTGTTAAGATTGCTTTCTTTGCTTTAAAAACATTTCAGCTTTCTTGTCTAATAAAAATTAACATTGCAACCTAGGATTTTGTTGCTCATGCTGAGCAAAAGTGAATTGGTTTAACTGTGGTGGAGAGAATTCTATTTGTGCATATACTTTCTCGTTCACTGACATGTGGCTATGTTGAGCAGTTTTACTTTGCATGAAGACCAATTCTAGGAACAAGGCAAAGCACATGGCGTTCCCGATGTTTACACGAAAAGGGTTCAACTGTAGACTGGATATTAATGGCAAATTTGGCACCGACGAGGCAAAAGATTCTTGGTCGGTCTGCGAGCGAATTCGCAAATGATGTGCTGTAGTAAACAACTGGAATCTCTGAGCACGCGTGCCTAAAAAATTCTCCTAAAGTTTGGTTGTTTTTCGTTAAGACAAGCAAACAAAATCTCCAATTCTTATTCGACAGGTACTGATCTGCAAAGATCTTTGCTTGCAGTGGCTCATGGCATTTGCTTTTCACTTAAAAAGAAAAGAAAACCTTTTAAACAGAATAAGGGAAATGTTCGGAGATATATGGCTTGAATAAATCATTGCGAAAGCATATTTGAGGGCGTGGCTGTAGTTTCGATGACACATGACAAACTATTGGTAACTGGTTTTACAATAGCTAGAAATAGCGGAACCAATGTTTGGATACTATGAAAGATCTGATTTTCTCTACAACTAAGCATTTCTTCGTCAACTGGTTTGCGATTCAAACAATGAACAGATAAACAAAACAAACAAAACAACAAAATTCTTCATCAAAGCCCATGGTATAATGCAAAGCTACGGACCTTTGGCGAAGTCGAAGATTACACAGCACCGCAACTTGTTTGTACAAAATATGAGCTGTTGGTCTAGAGGGTATAACTTAAAGTTCTTAATCAAGTTTGGATGGGAGTTATATAATATGAAGCCAAAAAACTTCTGTAAAAACTATGCTAATTATATGCTTTTACACATGGCACAATTAGGACAAACTCGAAATGTGCTACTATTGGCGTTCAGTAGGCGAACCTGGTGAAGATTTATGGCTGTCAGCTCAAGAAGTAAGGAAAATCCCGTGATAAAACTTCTTTCTGCAGACCCAAATATTGCAGAAAGCTACAGCGACAGTTCAAAATATAAAACTCCGCCTTGCTGTCCTTATTACTTCGCTTGAAATCAATGAATCTCACAAAACATATATTTTCCTTCGTCTGCCAAGCACAAGGCATAACACGCTATTTCAAAGCTTCTGAAACCAATAATTTTCGAAAAGTGGAAAGATCATGATAGAATGAAAAATGAGAAATCTTGGAATACTGAATTCCAACGAGAACATGAATTAAGGAAAACGTTTTTCTAGTTAAATGTGATGAATCGCGATTTTTAAAAGAATTAGAGGAATTGAGAAAAACAGTATTTCACTGCCGACAAAACTCGCCGATTATCCTTAATTGACCGGTGGAATAAAATTCTGAGAACATCCCAGTCAAATCACACGCCTGCTCTTCTCAAGAAAGCCGAGGGTATAGATTTCCGGTTCTAATATGGCCCACGTTACCGCTGCGGCAGGTTCATATACAGAGAAATGTGTTTTGAATAAATGTTTTGGATTTAAATTCACTTTAGATCATACTGTGATGAGTTTGACTAACAGAAACAAGAGGCCAATCTGGTTTAATTTATACGTTCACGTCGTAACGTAATGGGCTTCATACGCTATTAAGTACCTCAAGGTGGGCTTCTTATTTAAATAAAGTTTTTTGCTAGCCAAAGATAAAGCCACCAACATTTCTCAGTGATGCGATAAGCTCTTTGTCTTATGAACTGGATGCATAAAAGCAGAGTAAAGAAGAAACGGCTATCAAAACATTCAAATTCAGCATAGCAAAAGTGATCGTGTGACATGAGCTCGGCATAACTTCCTACAAAGGTCAAACCTGCTAACTGTAGAACTAAATGCCTAATTCAAAGTAAAACAGTTTCCTTCTTAACAACTACTTCTCATTACTACATGACATGTTGAAAAGATGGCGCGGTTTCTGTTGGGTATATTGAAGACCACGATTGAAGCAGGTCCTGCGTTGGAGTTGAACTTTCATAGCGCTAAACTTGCTTAAATGTGGCTAAAACTCTGATACATACAACAATTGTTTAAATGAAATCATCATTGTATCTACAAACCATTCGTTGCTTCTAGTGACCTTTGGCCTTTCTATTGGCATATCATTGTTATCACTGACCTTCGGTTCCTTTCATAATTAACTTTCCATTGCTTTCACTGACCTTAAATAATTGTAGTTGACCTTTCACTCTTTACGTTGACCTTCCATTATTCTAATAGATTTTACTAACGGTGCTGGATTTACACTCAACTTCATGGACAGAAGTCCTGCTATTCTTGTGAGCTATTTTCTACGTGTCACTGATGTCCGAATGGGAAATTTCTAGTACCTTATGCTACCCTTTATTGGGTGCCCCTGTTGCAAATGATCCTTAGATGACACAAGTCGGTGACAATGTGGTAAAACCAATTGTCTTACTACTGTCACTGTAGTCATTTTTTATGAAAGAATCATCATCTTCCGCATGATTATTTATATCGTTATATCGTCACTCCCATCGATAAGAAATCTTCAAAGGACATTTTGGCTTTTCTATTCGCTATCTATAGGCCACATATGTTCGCAGGTGCTCCAGGTAAATAAATCCATAACGGTGTCCGCAGTATATTGCCCTCCTACAAGGACTTAACAATGATTCAGCAAGAGTTTTCGCTCCGAGTTTTCTTCTAAAAACATAATACCGGTGATGGTGTAGAAGGCCATGCGTAGATCTTCAAACACGACGTCATACAATTGAGTTGAACTGAGTTCAATGTTTCCGACTGAGAAAACTTCAACGATAATCAAGGTGTTCTCAATGATAACTGGGTAATGGATAAAAGGGTGTAGTACTTGAACTCTTAAAAAGCATTTGATTTTATCTAGGCCTTTGAGCTTTAACATAATTTTTCCCGGCGCAAAACATTGATCCTTCTAGCCTAGATGGTGCGCTCTCTTTTAGACACACTGAGATGTGGTGCAAATTTCATTTGATTAATTCTATATAGACTAAAGCGGCTAAACCATAAAGCCATTTTCATACGGCCTAGGCCACATGCAAACTTGGCTGTGTGTATTAATCAAAGCACTGGTCCGAGTTCTGACGTAACACTTCATACAATCCAGTTAGACCTAAATTCATTTTCGTTTTAGATTGAGTCTTGAATCGGAACCTTCTTAACGCTTTCATTAATATGACCAACTTACTTTGATCTGCATTCATCCTATTTGCAAGTCCAAAATGCATGTTGAAGTAACATTGTTTTTCCAATCATTAAAAAGCTATCAATGAAGAAGAAGAAGAAGAAGAAAGTTATCAATGACCCTTATGGCAGCCATGCTTAAAGAAATGCTTTCAATACAGAAGAATCCGTTCATTTGGTTGAAACATATCCATGCTTGATCGTAACATCATCCAGTTAAATTCTCTATTCAACCATCAAGACTAAAATCATCATAAGGCTTATATAAGTACAGGGCCTTTTCTTGACCTTTATTGTAGCAGTAGCTACTAAAAGCAACACGGTTATCAACCTTTCCAACACAGACTCGAAAATCACCTCATATGAAATTAAATTGAACTTCTCTTCCAGTAGAACTATTTCAGCCTTTTCAGTTGAACAATTCACTCAGAAACGTTCTATCACGTGGATTTTCTTACTCTTGTTTCATGCTAACACTTATTGACAGGTAGCAAAGAGACTTTATTAGGTAGAAGCTTGAAAGAACGGCAATCAATTTTCATCAAGTGCAAATGTTTTTCACTTTGTAGTCATTTCTTGTCTTTTTGATTAATTGAAGTCAATAAAGAATCTACAAAGGCCTTGATAGTCCTAGAATGCACTTGAACAGCCCATCACTGAATGAAATTAAAATAAAGGTCGGATTTCAGCCAGTTACGGGCAAATGGGGGAGGAGTTTAACAGCATAAACAGTTATCTTTATTAACAATGTCGCAATCGTGACGTCATTTTGGAAATTAGAGTTTCGATTTTCATAGATTTCTTACGGACGAGTTATTGTAAGGCCACCAATATTAGATAAAGATTTACTAACGAAACCTTTCGTACAAATAGCAGGAAACAAAAAATTGCAGATATTGTTAGGCCTGATGGTAGGGACATACTTGCACCAAAATCAGTTTGGTTGACTGTGCCAAAGAAGGCCGATTGTTTCTGTCTCTGAATTCAGGTTCTTGGCAACTTTGAGGCAAGGTTGTGACACATTGAAGTTAGTGAATATGATATCAGTAGTTTCCTGTCTGCTTTGTACATCCTTCCATGTTTATTATGGCCGGGGGTTCATAGGCAACTTCTAAGCCCCAAGTGCTGCAGACATAGTTGACAACGAAAGAATTGTCCCTGAGTTTGTTTGTCGTGGAGGCTTCTGTTTAAAGATTTTTTGTTCAAGGTGGGCAAATTTATAGCAGCACAACCTATCGCCTCTTCGAGCCATTCTACCCGTCATCTATCTACTCACTCCTTTCTCTCAGATTTTTCAACTCGCTTTTCCTTACTTTTTTTCCTTGTGAGTTGACGAACTTTGTGAGTCAATGGTTCTGCACAGACATTTACTATGACGTCTGTATTTGCAACTCAGAAACATAAGCAGAAGGTAATTTTCCTTAACCAGAGCTACATAACATCCGCCGGGGCGTTGTAACTGCAACCTCCGTGGCTCCATATATGACATCTACATGGCTCCGAAAAGCTGACAAAGATCATACGCGACCTGGCCTTTGCCTGCCACAGGTACTCAAGTGGAATTAAGTTAAGAGAAGATGATGCCATGTGGTTTGACTGGCTCACCGCAATGGTAGTCACCATCCATAAATGGACACTGGTGAACTACAGAGATAAGCAGTGGGATATTTCAGAGTCTATTTCTTTATTCTATCTACTTCCTATATGACTCTCTCAAAAAACATCAAACTTTGAACTTGTCTATTCAATAAGCTATTGACCAACCTCGCTTTAGGAACAGCCTCGTGTGCAACAAACGGCTGCCATATAATTCACTTCGAAAGCTAGGAGATAACATAGTTAATCTGATTCATTAACCATGTTCTTTAATCTTACAAAACGTGACAGTCTTCTTTGTTTTGCCTTCTTTATGCTGTGGAAGTTTCTTAAATGGGGATATAATAGCTTGCGGCTTCGCGGCCTAGACCCAAGTTTTACGTGAGGCCTTAAGATTTGGGTATGATACTTCTACGAGGCTTCAGAAAAAGATGCGTCTTGCGTCATTCGACGTAAATTCGCGACGGTTTACGGCTTCTATTGTGCGGTTGCGGCTTCTGGCTGCTACAACAGCTTGCGGCCAGGCTCTGTACTTCACTTCATTCTCCCTTTTCTTCCTAGCAAGTGTTTGGCTCCGAACGTTTTGTAACGCGACCGCATCTTTGCGCTTTATTTAATTGCGGCCGTTGGCTGATTTTTGCACGGCTTGATGGCTTTGAGCCCCCTATAATAGGCCCCCTGTCAACATCCTTTTTTTAAATCTCACTAGTTAAATTAAGTTTTTCTAGACATACATATAGCGTTTAGCTCAGTAAAATCGTAACAGTACCTAGACGTTCACATTACGGCTACGGGACTTCTACTATTGACGCACATGAACAAGTAACCAGAGATACTTAGGTAATCCGAAGTCAAATGCTGACTCTGTATTGATGCTGCTATTCTTCAAACTGTTTGCTAACATGTCTTTGGAAAGTAAGGTGATACTGAAGACACACGGTTTTAAAGCAAACATTCAAGGACCATATGCTTTTGGTAAGCAGTTGAACACCAAAAATCCCACCATTCAGCAATCATATACATCAAGGCTTACGTTAATCTAAGAAGAATGACAGAATGACGTTATAAAGCTCGAGTACAACTACAATGTAAACTTCCAGTGTCCACGTATTGCATAAGCATAGACAGTTGGAACGTAAAGGAAAAACAATGCGGAAGTTTCGGTGCAAAAGCCAAGAAACAACTTCGTTACTTTTGTTAGCAAAAGAATATCACGTTCTGTAGTGTAACGGCAGTAATTTTGGATAGGATTATCCCAAAATTCTCCAACAAACAAGATCCCATTACCTGATTTGCTGATGGAAAGAGTACGAAGTGGTTCTACTGAAAAGGACATTCCTCTGCTCAATCGTTTGGAGGTTTTCATAACTTATGTGGCTACCACCTCACAACATGTTTTCGAAAATGAATCAGTCCCTTCAGGGATATGTGATAGCTCGTTGACTTGGCTGGCTTCAAAGACGGACCACACATGACCAATAACGGTATTGCATTAGAAGGCCATTCATTACCAATGAGAAGCTGTTGTTTCGATGGCCGATAGCAGGACTCTAAATGGCTGATAACACACCCCTCCCAACTACATACCCTCCCCAACCACAACCCTCCCCAACCACAGCCCTCCCCCAACCGAACCCCCCACCCCAGCCACAATCCCCCCTAACCTCCTTACAAGTTTAATAATGCAGAAGTTTTAATAAAGCTAATAGTTTTAATAAGGTGGGGAGCCATGTAGGCGTGTATACGTTGCCGGCCCTTCTCAACGGATAGAGCGACTTACTCTAACTGTTCATGTGCTGACTAAACATTGTGTATGAAGACCAAGCGCGCTTATCAATCACTTGAGCAAACACGCTACCAAACACCATCCCGTCTAACGTGTTTAGCAAAAGAATTTCTGTGGACGAAGTGCGTGAAACTGTAAAAGATAGCACCACGAAAGGTTTGCTGTTGGCCTTGGAAAGTTTATACAATCTTGGTTGTTTGTAGTGACATGTGCGCTAGCTCAGATGGTGTTTTGGAGACTTTTTCCGACAGTTTGTGCTCTTACGTGGGCCAAGTCGCTTAGGCAGACGTCATTATGACGCTGAGGTGGGCTTCATGTGCGTAGCATACCCAAAGGTTGCATACTTCAGCTTCAACAAAATCAGTCAAGAACTGGCCGACAAGAGACGAAAAGTGTTTAAGAAGTGTTGCTGTGGCTATTATCAAAGTTTTTCAAAGAAAGGTTCTTATAGAAAAGATTACGATTAGGAATCTCTACTGCCTTACCATTTTCGCGATTTGGAGACTTTCTTGACTTATTTTCAAATTGCACCAACCCACTTACCTTCTCAATAAAACCCACCACGCACGGCAGACTTTTGTCTTTGAAAGACGAAGATTTTTGTCCTCACGGCAGACTTTTGTCTATGTCTATCGAAGACTTGTCTTCGAAAATTAAACATGTTTTTGAACGTGTCTTTGAAAGACAAAAATTTTTGTCTTTGACAAGCGCACACGGCAGATTTCTGTCTTTTGAAGGCAGAAGACAAAAATCTTCGTCTTTCAAAGACAAAAATCTCCGTTTGCGGTGGGCTTAAGACTAACATTGCCGAGCATGTTATAATTTTTTACAAAAGTTTTCAAACGTTTCGCAATTTTCAATGCAGCGTCCAGAAATTGAAAACAAGCTTGCGTCAAAACGTCCTTGGGTTATATAGAGTTATCAAACCAAAATTCGACGCACAAAGACTTTTCGAAAAGCGGCAAATGTCTTTTATGTCACCAACAATTTCTGCAAGTGGCAGTAAAATGTCACCAATGAAGTACAACTTTTGGTGCAAATTAGTAGTTTCTCTAACCCTATAATCCTGTCTTGGCACTGCCAAGGCTGCATCAACTGTCGAAGCATTTGCCTGCTTGAATTCTTTTCCAGTCTTGCTGTGTACTACAGAACATGAGTGGACTTTCATGTTTCAGATGTTAAAACCATTCTTGGATGTACCGTACCGTACAATGGGTCCGTGATCAACACAGTTTTATCATCTGTGTAAACGTATTTCCACAAGCAACCGCTTTTAGAAAATAAATATATCGTTTTGCCATAAAAAGTGAGAAAATCTTGAGACGTACTCGAAAATCGGTGATAATAGAATATCTTTTCTGGTCTCAATATACGTTCCGAGTGTGAAAAATATTGTTCAAAAGCACCCCATCCCCTGCTTACAAGTTTGTCGGCCCGATTATGAGTTTCGTGCTTTTATCCCAGTTATAGGATTCCTAGACTCGAGATTAACTTGATAAGAATAGAGAATACAGATGCACAACCATAGACTTAGACCTGAAAGGCGAAAAGGAATATTAGTTTTGGTGACAAGTTTAGCTGAATGCAGACAGACGTTGAAGTATGATTTTGATGGGACCGAAAATTTTATATGGTGTCCGTTGGGGACTTTGGTGTATTTGTGCATGTTGCGTGTGTTTGTAATTGATCGGTAAAGAATTGCTTTCTTATACAATGTGCAGCCACAAAACGCTGAAACAGGTGATGGATCTATCGAGGAAAGTCCCCAAACATAGCTGAGGGCTCTTGAAAAAGTGCTTGATCATTAGCGGAGGTTTCATGGAAAAGACAATCTTACGCCGACTACACAAATAGGACAGTCGTCGAGAGTGTGAGATAAAAATCTTGATCAACAGCTCTTTGCCTGTCTTTGTTCTTTGCAAGGGTAGCACGTCTCATAGGCAGGCTGCCTAACAGGTGTTGATTTTCGTTTAAAACACCGTAAGATCCACGCTCATTTGCTGCCTTAAGCAATCGCACGACCTGTTCGGCGACTTTTTGAATTTCTCCCACAAATACGAAATTTAGATCATTCTCACCACGATGTGCCTTCAAATTCGAAATCGAAATCTTGATTCCCCCAATGTCAAATAACAACATATCACCCTACCTGCGATTGGATTTTCGCGAAAAGAACCAACGAACAGAGCTAGCTCTGATTTACAAAAAGTTGCTTTTCATAAAACAAAACATACCTGCAAGTATTCAATGCTGCTCACTTGCCTCAAGAGTATATGCATGCAGCGATGGGAAAATCATTGATATAAGATATCCGGCATCAACGTTGCTTGAATGAATAACTTTCGCAGACTGCATGAAAGAACGAAATACCATTCAGAGCCAAAGAATGTTCATCTCCGAGCGAGAGCTGGAAAATGTGTGCAGCTCGCACTCTCATGAAATATTTATATGCTGGATCAACATCCGTGATCTATACGAGAATCGTTAAGCTTTTTGCAAGCAAACATTGTTTGCTGACAGATGAGGAAGGAAGTCCACAACCAGGGGGTGCAACCAAAATCGGCCAGGAAACTCGCCTCCGTTTTTGCTACGTAATACATTGGAATAAAAGAAATTTCATTGCTCAATATTTGGTTTGTTCGAGTCTCATACTTTTTAAAAAGAAAATAAACAGCTTAAACATGCCATGGCAAAATCAGAGGAGTTGAATATGCGCATGCTGTCGATAAAAAATGGAGATCACTTCACCCCTGAACTAATTAGATAATAGTCCAAATGTTGGCAGTGGCTTTTTTTATCACACCTTGGAGCTGCCCGACAAGGCATGGCAAAAACACACAAATATTTCCATGTTTAAAGGAAACTTCGCAAAAAGTACTCAAGTAAACAACTTAAGTACTTTCAAATACCTTCCATTCAGGATTCACGAGAAGCTTGCTTGGATTAAAGTTTTGGGCTTAGCAAGGGAATGTTTCTCATAAATGAACTACCTGGCACGTCGCTTAATTTTATTTCTCAAATTGGTAAGAATATCGCAGATCTTTGCTTTTGGTTTTCCATGGGGACGAAACTCGGGGGGGGGGGGTTGTTGCTCAAGAGCAAGTTTGCTTGAATTGGCAAATTAGGCAGTTCCTGAATAAAGACCCTAACAGCATTGTCAGGGCTCTCTATCTAAAGTTTATGAATTTGCATTTTCTTCAGTATTAAACCGAGCATATAACCAAGTATCCTTGTACCCAATGAAAAAACAACACAATGATTATATGAAATTTAGAAGGACTTTTAGGTTTATTGAGAAAAATGGGGAGGACTTTTAACTAATTTCTTCTCATCTGTTGTGCTCTAAGACGTGTCTAGAGCGAGGAAGATTTTGTTGTAAGAGCGAGTAAGAACTAAACGGGATAGTGTTTGCTTTTGAAGTTTTCTCCTCATACCATTTCCTTGAAACTCACGATTAACATTCACTCACTGAAAATGCAGGTGGAAATACATTCTTAAAGAGAAGCGATATTGATCACAAACCATATTCGATTATTTATTAGGTAACATCTTATCCTAACTAGGATGAAGTAATGTGCCATTAAAAGGCAGTAAGCAATTATTTCATTTTTACGAATATGCAGGGCTGGCGATTTGTTTTATAAAGTGCCGGTACCAAAATGTGAAGATTATGAACTTCTTTTAAATTCGAGTTATTCTTTTTCTATACCTCCTAGCCAACTGTTGGGATATCCTCACAACTGTTGAAACTTTGCTTGCATTGAGTTTGTTCATGGGCTCCAACGCAGGTTGGAAAGTGGAGGGGTCAAGAGAGATTTTAACAATCATAACAAAAGATGTTTAATAAAGCTCTATTTGTTTACAAAAATGCGAGGGGACCATGCCCCCCCTTCGTCGGAGGCCCTGCTGTTTCTACATTTTTGGGTTAACATGTGCTTTTGGCTAGTAAAATTGGTAAAATGGTAAAATTGTAATTTTGCACGGGTAGCATCAGTGCAATGTAGTTTGACCGATTCATCAGAAGTCTAGATTTTGATGCGGACGTTTCATAAAATTCTCCAGAATAAAACATGCACGTCATAATCTAATTTCATTTCGCAAGTCCCTTTAAAGAGCAACCATTTTGTACATTGAATTATGATTAAATTTAATTTACAATAGCTAGAAAGAACGGAATAGGTTTTTGCATACTCACTGTAATTTTCGTGCGACACTCCTCAGAGTATGCAAACGTCGGAAAATGACCAAAAGCTGACTAAGTAAATTAAATCTCCAATTAGGTACCTTTCAGCTAATTTAATATTTAGCTACACCTCTCTGCCTACAGTCTAGACAAAGCTCAATTTTGCAACCGTATGGTACGAAAGGATCTTCTAGGTAAAGAGCTCTTAGCTTGAATTAAATTCGAATCAAAAGCGGCATCCAAGATCAAGCAAGAATTTTTTATTTTGATGCTCTTTAGCTGCATTTGCTTTCCGCCTCTATCGCGCTACTTGGACATAAAACATTTCTGCGACAGTCGCATACATACATACATATATTAACTCGCATACATATATTAATTGTTAGAAACAAAGACACATGTAAATGTTAGTGAGTTGAAAGATGGTATTTAGCAAATTGCCGTAGAAAACGGCCTAAGTCGAAAGGAGCAATAACCGAGGCATGTATGAGACACCGATGAAGATTATTCTTTGTGGAAAGTCTAGAAAAAGTTAAAACCCTTCTCCAGCTAAAATTTTTATCATTCAAACTTTCATTATCATTAGCCCAAATAATTTTCTGATCACTTTCATTGTTTGTAATAAAAACAAGTAACAAAGCTTTTTCAAGTATGACATTAACAGAGAAAACCTTTCTCCTGCTCCCAGCCGTGGAGCCGTTTTCTGTTCCTGTTATGATAGTTCAAGTGTAGTGGGTTAATATTTCCAAAGAACAAAGTCAGGAGAACCGAATCAGTAGGAAAGTACCTACAGGCAAGGAAGAGCCAGTCTCCAAGTAATGCACATATGTGCTCAGAGGAATTTGATGTTGTACGCAGTGACCTCAGAAGCAATGAAAGTCAGGGGCACTCCGCAAAATTCGATTTTACACAATGGACGTGGGAGAGGGGGCACATGTAACAAGTATAATCGTGATTATTGCAATGTTATGAATAAATTATCATGTATTATGACGTAACGTCAGTTAGTTAGTTGTAGAGAATAAGGTCAGGCTATTAGTCGTATGATACATTAGCATGTGATAAGGCCCTTTCAAACAACATAGCAATTATATTGATTTTCACTCTACAATTACATTGTAATTTGGTATGAGTTGCACTAGCTGATGACGTCACGTTGTATCTCGCGTGTAGAATAACACATGTTGTCAATCAGAATGAGATCGGTGTTCTTCGCGATTGTAATCTTGTCTCTCTCTCTCGATGCAGAACGCTAAACAAAGAAGGAACTTGACAGCATTTATGTTCTTCAATATTGAAGCATCTTTCTACTCCTTTACTTTTTAAATCTGAACAAGGCCTGAGGAAGTTGTCTTTATGAGGATTGAAATGAATTGGACGATTTCAGAGGTCCTAACGATTGAAAACGAATTGCACAGAATAGAGAATCTCTATAACGTCATTTAGACACTATTTAGAGCGGCAAATGAAAATTTCTTCTTGAAAAGAAAAAATGACTGTGATTTTATTTGCAGCCTGCAGTTTCTCGTTCCAGGCATTCCTACGTTTAATGGCTAATTAGAGTAGCTAGAAATGTGTCTAATGCCCATTCAAGGGGAGCAGCAAAGTCAGCTTAAAAACAGAAGCTTGCCACTCAGGTGCCTGTGAGAAAGATCATTAAGAAACAGCCACTGAGCAGAACATGATTAGCAGATAAAGAAATAGATCAATGTTTTCACTTCAAAAGGAAAAATATACAAATGATGCGTTTCAAACTGCAACATTTTAAAGAATTACTGAACATTGTAGGTTAAGCATGAGTATGCAATAACAGTGGTATTGGGTTTGTCTTCACCAACTGCTTCGTTTTGTAGCAAGCTCTACACATGAAGTATTGAGCGCATTATAGATTAAAGACAAACAGTGCGGCCCTAGCAAATTTCTGTTGAAAAGCTAAAATTTCTCGCTTCAAGTAGAACGGATTAAACTGTTTTTTCTTGCCTCTAAAACAGGTGGAAGCCTGAAGAGATAGAAAAACATTGTGGATAGGCGTTTGCAAGGATGACCCAGCAGCTTTTGATTTCAGAAGTTGAAAAGCGCTTATTTTTGTGGTCTTTCCATTAAATAACTTGGAAAGAGGAGAGAACAAAGCAATCAACAGTCGCTGAAGCAATCAAATTATAAGCCATCCGTTGCACAATTCTCCCAAAGGGCAAGTCAATTTTAAGCAATTAGACCAAATGATTTATGGTACCTAGTAGATGCTTAAAAGATTTCACAAACTTCAGAAAAATTTTGGTAAATAGAAACTGTGGTTTCCTATGATTTCTTTTTCATTTTATCTTAGGTGCGGTGCTCCTTCTGGGTTTCCAAGAGATATGAGCCATGCCCCCCTGGACACCCCTAAAACCGCTCCTGTCTTAAGCAAAATAGCCGTGCTGCCATTTTGTCTTCATTAGCCTCTACAATTGCACATTTGAGATGGTTGCATATAATTGTTGTTTTGTCAAGAGTTATTGACCGGTGGAAATGAATAAATTGCGGTGTTTCGCTGAGCAAAAGGAAAGGCCGGAAATTTTCACTGTCATCCGGCCTAAACATACAAGAATCTCATCACTCAAGAAACCGATTGGCGGTGTTATACCCTTAGTGAGAAAGGTCAGTATATATACAGATGCGTCCAGATTCAATAATTTACCGAGAAAGGGAAGTAAAAAAAGCTTTAGTCAGGTTTTGCATCACATCGGAATTCGCTGGTTCCGTAGTTTGCTCTGGTTGCTTACTCTGAATGTATGATGTGATTGATTTCAGTAAGAACCCTTTCGTTATGTTTCGACTGGATCAAGTACAGCACCTTACTCGTAATGTTTTGGTTTTCTAAATCCTGCAATTTAGTTTGCCACAATATTTCGCTCCAATGTTTAATTTCACCTGGAAATACGGTTTTTCACGTATTTTTTTACGGATTTGGGTTTTCATAATCTGATTACTGGGCAAAGCACATGTTGAATTGCTTTGGGAATTTTTTCGACGCTCTTGCATGTTTGCACCTTTAATGAGTACGAAGCCTGCATACTCTGTTATTCATTGAATTGCATTCCATACCTTCAACGTTTATTTTGTTCCAAATAAAACAGGTTATAAAGTGTCTGTTAAATGCCATAGCTTGTCTGTTGTTTTTGCTCATCATGTATTCAAGCACAGGATGATATGCGTTGAGAGTGGAGAAAGAAATAAATTTCGAGTTCCTACTTCATTGGAATATCACATTCAACTATTTCCTACATAGTGATCTTTTTTGCTCAGCACATATCTATTATATTGATATGAATGCAATACAAGTGTTCAGAAGACGATTGATTCTTTGACCTGTTTTCTTTGGTATATTTTCATTAATTTTAATTCAGCTGTATTAATCATAAACCTCTTGATCGTCAAAAATGTCAAACTATGCTCGATATCTTGGAATGTCTGTTAGCGAAGCAAATCAGTAGTTCGCCATGTGTAGAAGCAGAACTGTAAAGCAGTACTTTTGGAAATCTTTCTCAGTATCCCTCTTCCATAATTCTCCTAGAATACGTTTTACGATGAACACAAAAATCAAAACTGAAAAGGAAAGTATTCTTAATGCATATATTTGCTTCCATTGATTTTCTTATTAGTGATCGAATTAATTACTTTCAGCTCGATACCAACAAGCGGTCTTCTGAATGGAGTGGGACCTTTGATGCGAGCCGCAGGAAGAAAGCAAGCATTGAAAAGACTTTTGTTTGAGATTGCGACTGTTATTGAGAGAATGTACAAAAAACAGCAGAGAATGGGATGATCTTCTTGCTGGGCGATTTGAAGTAACTTTGATTCAGTCAAACTCAAAAGTAACCTAACTACACTACAGCAGCTTATCCTACGCAAAACTTTTCCATCTGCGAAACATCTTACTTATTCCCTGCTCAAGAAAGTCAACAAAATTTAGCCCACTCTGAGTTTGGTCAAAGATGCTAGTTTAAAATTCGGTGTTCAGAAGTCTCACAATTTTTACTGTGTCTGACATACGAAAGACTTGCAGGTGATTGATCTTGTACTACACCCATGTAGCTCATTATTAACTATAACCAGATGAGACTTCTGAATCTCTTCAAAAATCAATTATATATTTCTAATTTCTCAATAAGATATCTCACTAAAGCAAATACATATGGTGCTCATATTTCTGATCAAGGTAATTAGGTTTGCTGTTTGAAAGTATTTTCAGAATATAATTTTTATGGTTGTGCCAATGGCAAAAATATATTTATGTTATTATTATGGCTGCAGGCGCTAATCAATAAATGCAGTTCTTAGATGAAATGATACTGAAAATAGATTTGCAGCTGCTGTATATTGGAGCATCATTTTCAAGCTTGGCCAGGCAGGTGCTTGATTAAAACTTATCGTAAATATAAAAAGAGTTTACCCAGAATGAAATCAAGATTTAAAAGAAAAAACATTTACAAATGTATGAAACTGGGACTGCACGGGCAGGTCATTTTGTACAGAATGTATTAAACTGTAATTACTTTTCAGTCCACTTTCATTATTAGTGATTTTTACAATAAGATACATTTGGAAAGCAATTGAACAAGATCACTTTTAGGGAAGAGATATTCACCGTCACATGCTCCAATTGCACATTGCATTTACCTAAAAATTCAAATTATTTTCTATTTAAAAGCTATTTTCCATCACAAGACAAAGGTAGAAGAAGAGTCAGGAATATTAAAAATGGGATTCTTGCAAGGCAAAAAGGACATCCCCTCTATTAAGAAAACGATATATTTGCATTGAAAATGGTTGCACTGAAGTATAACGTAAGTCAATCGCGACTATGATGATCCCAAATCTTATAAAAGTATGTAAATGCGAGACCTAGCAGCAAAGTATCCGCAATATCTATAGTATATACTGTGCCAATCGATCAAAGGAGAAACACAATCGCTTGGGGTATGTATTACGATGCTTGCAAACCATCATTTTACTTTCGTATTTTATTGATTCAAGCAACGAAAAATGCTCAAAGCTCCTCAGAAAGGTGCAGTATTCAATTATAGTAATTCACGATTGATTATGTGGGAAGCTAGTTATATTGAAACCTGATCTATGTTTTAAGAAAAAACTGTCAAAAGACTCTTTCTCTCTGTATCATTAATGTTTGCAGTTTAAAAATTTAGATTACAGAGATTTGATACTGTAGACATTTGAATTAGTTTTCTCGTTTTTCCATGCCATCTTATGACTATTTGGATTAAACGTGGAATTGTATTAAATTTCGAGGTTGTGAATTGTCGTTTCTTGGTTACACTCAATCATACTTTACATACTTTGCTGGCCTGTCATACCCCTATCAGGAACTTGACTTTTCTTCCGATAACTTCCAATTTTACGTGTTGCAATCTTTAAGAATATCAGAGAAATCATACAAATTATTCTACAGGTACTTTACAGACCATGTTTTTTCAATTTTTTAAAGCTATGAATACAACGGTAAGGAATTATGATGCGATGAAATATGGTTGGTGTTGGCTTACTCGAGGAAATATGAGCCAGACCTGTCAGTACTTGGATTTTGAAGCCTGAGAACAAACACAACAGCAACAACTGAAAGCAAGCAACAAGGCAGGTTCGGTTAACACAGAGATGTTTGAACCGAGAGAGAAGGGGATAATGGACCCCCCTCCTCCCCAAGCTTTTCAGTACTTGAGATAAGTTTCCATTAACACCCCACGTAAGTGCTCATCCCCTGTTTTCGTGGACCCCACTTTAAAAATGCCTCATTTTTTCTAGCTTAAACATGACATTCATCTGGAGATAGACTCAAATTACCAGGTCATTTGCTTATTGGAACAATTCTTCAGGGAATAACAGCGGCAATATTGTTATGGGTGACCAAGTGGCGATTCTGGGGTACCATGCACTCTTTGATCCCAATTCCTTAGGCACTTAATTAATCATGCTAGAACTGCATTAAAATCGATCTGACAATGATGGAGCAATTGCATGAGCCAATAAGTATGTGATAGTATCTTTGCTTGATGATCGCTCTCTAACTCTGACCAAATGACAATGCTAACCAAATTGTTACAATACTATCTTTTCAAGCCAATCTTTCGAAAGCGGAACCGTAAACCCCGCGAATGAGAACTAATTTTCAGAATCCGACAAAGCAAGAGAATCTGGTACTATGTGTCCTTATTAAGAAATTTAGGCCAAAATGATTCATAAATAAGGTCTTACTGATTATCAGAATATGTGAACAATTGCTTTGTGGTACAAAACTTCACAATAGCTAGAAATAGCGGAACCAGTCAGAATTTTATTATGTTCCGATGTTTGCATACTCTGAGGTGTTTCGGATGAAAAGTACTTTAAGTATGTGAAAACTGGTTTCGCTATTTTTAGCTATCATTAGAAAATAAGATTAAAACTAGCTTGTCCCCCATTCTACTTATTAGCATACTTATGTTCCGAAAAACCTACCAAAAATATTTGCTCAATGTTGCAATTCTGTATAGAATAGTATCTTATCAATAATTGAAGTCTGGCTACACAAGTTCTTACGCTCTAGAGTATACTCTTATACATAACCTTTTCATGAAGTAGTCGATCAATCCATAGGCTCTTAAGGGCGTAAT
Organism: Nemopilema nomurai; assembly: GCA_003864495.1. NCBI lineage: Eukaryota > Metazoa > Cnidaria > Scyphozoa > Rhizostomeae > Rhizostomatidae > Nemopilema > Nemopilema nomurai. Next base: position 1,551,161 of record ML133388.1, on the reverse strand, counting down.
TTAATATAGTAGGTGGTCTCATAGTCCCTTAAGCTATACTCTATCCTTACTAATGACATAGAGATATTTACACAGAAAGCTAAGATATTTTATTTAAGAATATTCCTTTCTGCATGGTTCTCACAGGCTCGATTGAAAAACAAACAAGTTAACCATTAGATCTAGAGTTTGTATTGTTGTTGCTGTTGCTTGTCGTCGTAGTTGTTGTGTTGTGGTGCGTCACGAGCTAAGCAGTTGTATATGGTGCAGACAATATTCTGGTTTATTCCAGGACAATCATATTATATCATACCAGCAAACTTAATAAGGTATGATGAATTATATAAGTTTTCTTTAGAGCTGCAACAACTCATGAAAGCGAGTTTTGGTTATTTGCAATGACCTTAGCTCAGCAGGTAGGCCAAGCATCCCTGTCCTTTACATCCTGAGTTGACCGCCAAAATCTGGGACCTCAGATGAGAAAGTTTGTTCAGCGAAAGAGTACAAACTTTTCACAAACAAAAAGCTACATGCATCTTCTGTAATATGAGTGATTTAGCTTGCTTTCTGATGATTTTTTGTCTTAGAAAGAGGGGAGAGAAGACGACGTATTCAAGTTAAGTTTCCTGTTAATAAACGGAAATAATATGGGCCTTGTTACTTTTTGGCTTAGTTTGCAATCCTAATTCACCGTTTTTCAACCATCAAAAATGTTTTTATAAGCATAAAGCAAAGGTTTCCTGAAAAAAATCTTGAAGTATATCACTGGCCCAAGAATTCTAGAAACAAATACGCATTGTGTATTATGTAGTACTATAGAGTGAGTTCGAAAGCCACATAAGAAATTTCAAGAAATGCAAGTGGGAATAGATGGTGTTTAAGAGAAGCAAAGTGTTGCAAACTTTTTAATCTTTTTAATTTTTCTTGTTAGAACCTTGTTATGTGCATTCAATACTTTTCCTTAGACTTAGACCTGTGCTAATGGGTTTTCTGTAGTGGGATGCATGTGCTAAAGAAACCCCTAAATTAAGTTTCTTAGGAGTTATTTATTTGTTCTGTCTTGGAAATGATCATGCAAAAATTTGCAGATTCCTTCTAAAAATTTCTTTTAATGTACTAGTGTCCATTATGATTGCATATGGTTAAAATTTTAGAAATTCTTTATGTTAAATGCATTTGAAATGTTTTAAATCAAGCTTGTTGTATGAAAATTTTCTTTTAGTTATTGGGATACATCTAAACTGAAAAATGCTTTGGTTGGTGAATTGATGGGTTTTGGTAGTAGACCAAATCTTTCTAGTGTCTGAAGGCTAGCAATAAGTTCTGCTGTTTCAGCTAATTTTTTCACTCTTTAAGCATCTAGTGTGCAGTTTAATTTCATTGTAGTATGTTATCTTCTATTCTGTACTACAATACAACATTTTTAGATATTAAGGAGCCACTGTGGCTGGCCCAGCAAGCTTGATGTTGAGTTCTGCAGAGTTTTTCAAAGATGAGACTCTGCAAGGTATATCAAGATCCATTAAACAGGTAAGCTATGGAAATAAAACCTTAGGCTCAATCTTCTTGTAAAGAGGCTTTATGTGTTATGATCTTTAGTTTGCAGAGCATCAGGGGTTAGTCTTTTACACATTTTTATATGGTAATGGTTTTGTAGTAAAATACAAAATGGTTTGAAAAGTAAGTAAATAATACCCTTTATTGTTGGTGGTTATTAAATCTTGTTACTTGAAAATATACCCTTGCAAGGAAACCACAATGAAGGTGGCTATTAACTCTTGTTTTATGGATTGGATAGGTGGTAAGATTTATTTATCCAAGAGGATTTGTAAAGGTCTCTAATGTTAGTACATTATACCAAGAGAAGGACCAAGGAAACAGATTATTTTAGGCTATTGACAAAGAGAAAGAACAAAAGATATGAAAAGCTTTAGTATTAGTTTTGGAAGTACTAATAATAGAAATATTACAGCAAAAGATTAACCATATTGAATGTCTTTATTTGGTCAAGAGATTCTCAGATTTTAGCTGTTTGTTTTGATGTAGCAATCTGTGAATTTTCCAACAGATGTTTTCATTTAGCACCATTATTAAAAGTAGATATAATCCATATATTTGTCATTTGATGAAGACTTGTTATGAAGTGCAATTTCGGGATTGTCTCTAATTGACTAACAAATAGTATATTATAGTATATGTGTGAGGATGTCTCAGTGGTTAGAGGCGCTGACTACGGACCAAAGGGTCCGTGGTTTGAGTCCCTGGGTGGACCAAACTTTCACCCAGAGTGAGGAGAGTTGCCAGCTCTCTGTAATTCCAGGCATAAGGAATCACGAGGTGTGGTCACATCGAGAGGAAGGACCAGGACACTGCTCGATAAGCTTAAGCTTCTCAGTTTCCTAAAACTACCTTCAAATGCAAGGTAGATCCAAATACAAAAAAAAAAAAAAAAATACTGTTTGTTAAATTGCTTAATATGCTGAATTTTTTCTAGTTGCATCAAATGCAGGCTGAAGCAGAATCACAGAAAATGGAGAATTTTGGTATAACTAAGCAAAATCCGCACTTCAAAAGCCTACTTCATCACATAGACATGGGGCTTTCATTAGGGTGAGGAGAATGCTGCTGCCTTATAATTTATTTGTTTCCTAAATCCTACTGTTTTCCCAACCTAAGCTCAATTGCTTTATTGTTTGTTAAACAAAAGTATACATTGTGTGAAAATTTGCTCTAGCTTATTATGTTGGTGGTATTCAATTGTTCTTTTTCTAAGAATATTTGCCATTTTTGCACCTGTCGATTAAATATTTATTCTGTGTTCTTGCATATTTAAATGAGGCTGATGATTTTTAATAATTAGGCACCGAAAGTTGTGTCACATTTGACTTTGATTTTAATTTTATATACTTTGATGATTCACATTGATACATATGTAAATCCTTACTGGATAGAAGTAGTTATATTTCACTTTTTAAAGAAATTGGGGTGTTGATTTTCATTTTTATTATGCAGTCTTGATCCTGATTTGTCCCCGTTGATAGGGGTGGTGGGGTTTATCTCACTCTTGAATCAAAATTTTATTACCTTAAATTTTTTGTGTAGTTTAAATGAACCAAGAGAAGGGTACTGGCCACTTGTAAAGAAAGTTTGCCATAAATCAACTGTTCAAATGGTTCAAAGTCACCATGAAGCCTGTGATCAAGTGAAAAGAGGTTTGTTTCCTGAGTTATCCTAAACTATGTTAAAAAAACAAGATATTAATTATCAGAAGCAGTACTTCCAATCTCCTTGCCATTCAAATTTCAGCTCACTTCATTTCCTGTTAATCAAATCAAAGACAGATTCAGTTAACAGCAACTGAAGGCTAGCTTGTAATTGAATGAATTGGCTAATTTTGTTATTTCAAGGATGAGCCTGACATTTTAAACAGATTAGTCTCTTCTGTAGAAGATTATTAGAGAGACAGGGTTGTCAAAATAATATATTATTTCTCTATACAAAAAGAAGAACCACTAATTTGTCAGAAAAATCAACAGCAGTTTAGAAAATGTGCCAGGTCATGTACGATTGACTTTGAAATACCAACAAGCGATATTAATGTGAATTCATACATTTGTTTCAACACATTTTCTTCAAATTTCTATAAGTTCATTTGGTAAACAAGTACAAGTCTGTTAACTTAGTAGTATGTCAGTAAAGTTGTAATTTTTAACTAAATGGAAATTCTTCACCAATAAGCGAGGGAAGACACTTTTTTTGTAAGGTACACCGAGTTTTGTCCTGTAATTGTTTGTATAGTCGCCCGCATCAAATTCCTGAATTTATAGAAGAGCCTTATTCACGACTGGCGTTCAGTTTTAACCACATGACAGGAAGCAACAACTATCTTATCCATCGATAGGATAACTATTATACCGGCCAATATTCTTGTGGTAGAGAGAATATGTTTTGCCAGACAGAAGATATCACTATGAAGAGTGAGAATACTGCAGAGTTCACCTGAAAAACCAATCCTTGAGTATCCAGAGAGCCGGCTGGAAACCGTTTACATTGTTTAGCTATACGCAATGTGAGGCTAGAACACTTTGGTTTAAAACTGGAATAGAACCTCCAAGTAATTTTATTCGTGTTGACAGAACGAAGATTTTTGAAAACACTGGCGATGGTATTAGATCGTGTCCATAGCCGAGTCAAGATCCGATTTCGAGTTACTTTTCAAAAGGAACTTGGATTAAAAGAGACCTTTGGACATCTCAGAAGTGCTTAATTTGAAGCCAGGGTTGAACTAGCTACATTTGCTCCTGGATTGAATTGCTTAAATCACAAGATTGAATTTGTGAACAAATTTTTCCTAGTGCAAATCTCCAAAAGGGCGCGAAGCAACGGAAACAGTTTTTGCATATTTAAAGTTCTTTTTATGCGAATGTTGGACAATTACTAAAGATGTCGCAAAAGTTAATAGTAAGTTGCGGCTCAAAATCCACCTGAAATAATCTGCAAAAAAGCTATATAAACCACTTCGTGACAATTTTCTGTAACATTTGATTGTTGTGATATTTTTACAATGCATTAGCTTTCTGAATATTTTATTTCTTTTACATTATTCAGGTCATATCTGGCTATACTTAACGTTTATGGAAAGCTCGCTTCCAAGTTATATCAAGCTCCTTAGAGCAAACGAAAAAGGCCTAAAACTCTTTTACAAGAAATACGCATTGCTCAGGGATATTGAGGTGAGATGCTGAAAGTTGCCGTAATTTATCATAGTTTTGAATTTCATTGATTGCATCAAGTTATCATACACTATGTTACTAAGCCAATTTGATAGATCTTTTCTGTTTGATGGAATCTAGGATAACTGACAATTTATTTGCTTTAAAATTTGCTTAAATGAGTGCGATTATGCCTAATTCCTTAAGATGCATATTTTTTATAGTTACTAGAAAGCACCGATATTTTACCTTTGACGGTATACTTGCAAACGGATTTGTCTGGTTTTTTGATAATGACCTTTCATCTGACAGCCGAAAAGTACATTTCTTATCCAACTGTTTGTCATCTTATTTATCCTGTTTCGGAGATGAAACATTTTGTTTTATTTTTTTGTCTTTATCTCAAAGATTTGTGTGAACTACGATTTCAGTTTTTGACTGATCGTTAATAGCTTTTGAAACTATCTAACCTCTCGTGTTTTTCAGAGATGCATGATCTTCGAGCAGCTTCTAGTTGGCCTAGAAATGGTCATATTTGTTTTGGATTTTGTGAGTTTTCCTTTATTTTCAATTTGTGTAAACATATTTAATACATTGCTATTTGATAACGCGATCTGCTTAGTTCTTTAATGCCTTTAGGATTGCAAATTCAAGTTCATTTTGAAATCGGCAACACTATCAAAGGTTTTTATAGCAAAGCTTAATTCTGTATGCATAAAAATTATGTCTAGATTTCTGATTTGCTCGCCGGAGATTGAAGTGTAAAGCAAGCTTTTGAAGTGAGATTTGGAATAACACGACTTTTAGTCAGTGTAGCCAGTGGGTTCTAATTTGTCTTCTTCCCAGCATATCTGTTAATGAAAGCAGCTCTTCTAGCTCAAAGATCTTTTCCCAGAATGCCCTTATAGCAGGGCACACGAGTTTGGTAATACCATGCTATTATTAGGGTTACATTATTGATTGGTAAAATAGGGTCCTTTCATAGAGCCATAGAGTTTTCTTTCGGAGATCGCGTAGCAAACACTATGCGAGGAGAAGAAAAATTTGTATTAACGTAGAGATATTGATGATAGAAATCTTGACCGATCTAGCTATTTAGCAATTCAATGCATGTAGTTCTGAAGAGAAACAGATCATACACATGCGAAACAAGATTTACTGTAAACACAATGAAGAGATGTAGAACTACTTTTACTGCTAATATAAGTCAAGAACTCTCTTAAAGTGAAGTTACGGAAGGCTGATTAACAGGACAGAACAAGTTGAAGCAAGCACGAGTTTGTGAAGTGCCTAAGTGTGTGCGAATCAGCCGTTCTGAAACTGAGATTTTATATCTCATGTTGGGGTGTATATCTTTGACTTCTTGTTGTGCTACTAAAGGTTTCCTATGCACAGAAATACACTAAGAGTGTTCATGTTTACACTCTGATTTCGAATCATCTCCAGAAATTGTACGTTAATTGTATGTTTGCTGAAGAAAATGACTGATTTTCTAAATCAATAAAATCTCAGTTAAAAGATGATTCAATTTTTTTATTTCATGCTTTATCGATTATAATTTCATTCGCAATCTTGCTAGGCCAGTTGTTAACTTTTGACAAACCTTTTTGATTAATGTCACGAGCAATGGGCTTTTCTTTATTATTTCTAAATGTCATTAAGCTGTATATCTCAACCAGTTTAAAGCATGATGTTCTCAGAACAATATATAAAGGGATGGTCGATTAAGGAAAATGCTTCATTTTGGAGGTCGAATTAATAATAAAATGATTTGAAATAATAGAGATTAATTACTTATCAAAATCGATCAAGTAACTAAAGCAGATGAAAAGCCATGGAAATTAATAAAAACTTTTGTTTAATTTCGTTTTATTTTGGTTTTATTTTGATTTTGCTTGATAGCATGCGTGTTCCAATATTCTAAGTTTCAAATGTTTTCTAACTTTTTAAACTTTCTCTCTGCCGCTCATATGACCTGTGTTATATCTATGGCTCCTTTTAGAATTCACCGCTCGACAGCTTCGTTCGCGAGCCGTTATTCAAGGCGCATGAGTTCTATGCCGCGAAAAAGACATCGAGAAACAAAACGCCGCCCTCCGCCGTGCCTCTTGCCGCGCCTCTTGCCGCGCCTGTTGCCGCACCGTCAATGCAGGTCTCAAGCGGAACGCAGACACCGCCCGATGTTACCATAAGTGACGAGCTGCTGGGTCCCCGCAAGCGGTCTACTCCGGACCTGCTGCGTCAGGCAACGGAAAGCGCTTTCCCGCTGTCAGAAGGTTCATGTCGCAAGAAAGCTGATGACGATTTTGTTATTCATTTGCGCCCACGAAGGCGAGGCGAGAGTGCGAGAAGAAAGCCGAAGGTGAGGCTGGAAAGCGAGGGCAGTGCCAGCGGGACGATTTCTAATGAACTGGAGGATGACAATTACATTCCAGAGGTAATGAACGAATCTCATCTTGCGTATGCTTGCCGTCCCTTCAGTCTAGGTTCCCTGGGCCTAAGGGCACTGCTCTCTAAAGGCCGATTTCCACTTGATTCGTGCTGGTCGCGCGATTGGGCATGAGCAAAACTTAACTTCCTCTTTCGCTGCGAATGCGCGGCCATTCGCCGTGTAGTTCAACTCAGTTAAACTACTGAGCGACTGATGGCGCACAACTCGAGAAATTATGCCGAGTCGCAGATCTGCCCATTCGCCCATTCGCCAGGTCGCGCGACTACTGCGAATCAAGTGGAAACCGGCCTTGAAAGTTGGCACAGCTTAAGACACTGCGCAAACAGTTTCTAATGCAATCAGAGATAGTGAAATCATAGACAAGTTTACTAAAATCTTCTGCGAAACTAAAAGATAAATGCCTGAAAGCTCAATGGAAATATTTGTTCACAGTGCTGTAAATTTGGTGCAAAATACAACGGACATAAGGCCCCAATTCAAAAGTACACTTTAACTCAATTCAATTCAGGCATGCGGATTGATTGTATAGTCAAAGTGATCACATGGGCGCCGCATCGTCTTGCATCACACCACATGCAGCGACATTTGAAGTGATCACATGAACTCTGCTGTTCTCAATCTTGATTGGATTGCTAAGAGTTTCTATTTTTAGGTAGCCCAGTCCCCTGAGCTAAGCTGCGTTTTAACATCCGTTGATTATCGTTAAGTTAATCTACTTTCCTCGGATCTCTAATTGACGCACTGTATAATTTGGTAGTAGATTTTAATGGAAGTCTTTTCTAAGGGCAGGTCTCTTATTATATAGGCGTTGAAATACACTTGGTTTTAAATGGACTTTCTATCTAATTCGCTTGTTGTTTTTAGTGTCTCCTCGTATAGTAATAGATTAGAAGTGACGTTAACGTGGAAAACTAACAGGAAGGACAACATTGCATTTCTGAGAATCACACCTTGATAACTGAATAAATTGCTTACAATTAAACAAACAATGTCTCCTTGGTTTTATTGCAACAAGCGCTACTGCACGCAAAGACATACATTCAGGACCACTCTGCAAGCGAGTCTTTGTTATGACGTCATTTTAGCCAATTGTTTGGATCAGTATGCTGGCTTCTGAATCGATCAAAGGTCAATAAAGAAGCAAGCACAATGATAAGACCCTATGTCGTTAGAGCCGCAATGTTTGTTACCCCAGTACTATCAATTAAATATTTAGATTCACGCTCGTAAGTGAAGTCAGCGTATGCAGTTGGTCTTTGCCTTGAAGAACCCCCTTGTTTCTTGGAAAGCTGGAAAATTTACTTGGGAACAGCGATTAATTTTAGTGAGATTTTGTTTTGAAGACGGAAGCAGCTGTTCAAGCAACTTGTTTGTGACGATTTAACTTTAACAAATAAAGATATCGCATTCGCTTGATTTCTCTCGTAGTCATACTAATGTTTCTGTTGAAGGCACGAACCGGAAGAGTGGAATATATCCTTACTCACGTATTCAGATAATCGTGTTTATTCAGAAAATTTTCCTTATTGCATGACGCTTATTTCAAATAATTGGAAAAGCTTAGATATCGAAAAGCTTGGATAGGCAAGTATGAATGGGCTGCTAGAGATAATTGCTAGGTATCCGCAAACTGATGCCAATTACTTTTACCATCTGCTTTTGGAGGCTGCAGAAAACTCTATGAATTTGAAATGTAGATCGTGCTGGTTACTCGGGGGATGCTTGAAACCCATTTACTTTTAGCCTTCGTTGCAGTTCAGAGATAAATCTTGTTTAGTGTTCCTTAAGATAGCTTAAATGTTTCATTAAGTCGGATCGACTTTCTTCCCCTTCGACGTGAAGTAAAACCAGGTTGATTGAGAAAATTGTCTGATTCCACTTGAGATTATATCCAGCAAGTGTCCGATTATTTAAGTTTCCTTAGTAGGTAGTTACATCATAAGGAAAAGGGCAATCAACGAATGTTTTTTTGTAATCCTGATATTGAGCTGTAATATTTATTCCCTTGCTAGTGTATCTCTTGTGAATTCTGGTTATTTGAGAATTCATTTGTCATATGAATTCATTTGTGGCTACCAGCTTCGCGGAGAAAATATTTGGAGCCAATTGGCTCCGGCTGTCTAATCCCATCCAACTTTGTTTGCTTTTCATAGTGTGTGAAAATCGTATGTTTTCGTCACTCAGCAATGTGTGTTTCATAGTTTCAGGACTCGTTTCCAATCAAAGTGATGGTTCCTGAGAAGCCCGCGGATACCACTTCGAATGACAATGATGGAGACTTTCAAGATGATTTGGATGTGGGTGTTATTTCTCCCCTAGTTTATCAATCTCTTGCTCTTTAAATCCCGAGGCTGTAAAACTCATTACGATTATAACAATAAAGCAACGATCAAGTTTAGAGGCTTTTACATTTTCAATAACATTAAGATGACTTGAAAATATATCGAATATTTGATATCCACTTCTCCTATTCTTTAGCCTAAGCATTGATTATTGAAAGGAATATAGTTTTATTATGTTTACTACTTATTTCTGCTTTCTGTCTCTTATCCGAACTAAGAATTCTATCACGATAGCTTAAAAACTGTAATAGTTTCTTAAGAATTTTTGTTGCCAAGATTTTAATATGTTCAATATATACCAAGAGCCGAGTAACCTATTATTGGTCAATAATTGGAGTTTTTTATGAAAGTCATCACCAGTTATTATTTTTTGTCAAAATGTTTCTTATTCCTTTGCTTTCTCTGTTCAGGATGGAGATATTTACGAGAAGTTCTTGCTAGGTCTGGACCTGCAGAAAGAAGACAGGAAGAGTAGCGACCTGTGTAAGAATAATGATCTCATTGGCTCATAGCTTTTTCTTCCGAATCTGATTGGCTGTTTGCCGCAACGCAGTGCCATCACGTGATTGAGCGACGCGTGGTTCCTTAACCGAAACAGTTTTATTGATAGAAATTGCTGAGCTTCTGTTATTAGGCTGAGCAATTATTTTCCACTGCTGCAGACGCTTTATGCACTGCTTTAATATGCAATTATTAATGAAATCTGGAAAGTAGCGGTGGGACAATCTCTCGGGGTCCGGCACTTATGCTTAGATCCTACACTAGTTTTTAGCAAGACAGAGAATGAGTTCATGAACGTGTGCAAAGCATTTCCTCTATTTCAGTCTACAACCGCTACTAGACATCAATGTATGACATAAATTGGCCAATCTTTGCAAAAGGTTATCTATTCGTAAGGATATACTGTAACTTGCACCCCCGAAAATTAAACTGAGCAGTTGGACTCGAAAAAAGGCCGAAGGATCGAGTTTACGATAGATGAAGATGGAGAACCACTCCTGGCAACCTTGTTTCTGGCCAAGGATTGTTTCTCATTATGTTTCACAGAATACGGATTTTTAGATAGGCATTGCATTTAATAAGACTTTCAAACACTCTCTAGCCTTTTCTACGCTGGATTTCGGCTTTAGTGGCATTAGCAAATAGCAATTGAAAATAAATACCAAAGAAATAGCAAATTCAGTGGCATTTCAAATACTTTTTCGTGCGGATATTATCCAACTGCTGATTAAACGTTATGAGCTGAAATTTCTTAGAAAGTTAATGCTGAAGCTGATTTTTTAAAAGAAACAATTTATTGAATTCAAAAAGATTCTCGAGACATGTTGTTTTTGCTGTCTCATCTCATTCACCAATGATACGCTCTATCCATGATGGAAATAGTATCCATGACTCTTTGTCCTCCTTTTCTTAACTTCCAAAGTCTGATCATTTATATGAACGATCGTAAGCTAGAATTGCCGTTAGCCATTTTGTAGGCCTCGAAAAAATTTATTTCTCTTTCATGTAAGATACAACCGTTTTTCACAATTTAACAAAAAAAGAAGAAATTCCCCCTCTCTCTCTTTGGCTGTGGCCATTCTAGCCGGGGGAAGACATTGTTCCTTATAAATGCTTATATATTGCAATAATCCACTTCTCTGTGATATTTCCTTTTACTTGCGAATCCTTTTACTAAAGGTATCATATTTCAAGGCTGAACAAGCATAGCCCCACATTCGATTTTATTGGGATTTATGCACCGCTGCAAGGATGGGGGTGGGGTTGTGGTTGTTTGAATTATTTACTTTGAAATAGTATAGTACACTGCTTCTCCCCTACAGGTACCAAGGAGGAGGCTTTTATCTCCAATGCCTATCCGTTAGAGGCTCTTAAACATTTAATTATGTATTCGGAGAAGCATTTTTATCCATGTATAATAAACGTATGAAAACATCGCAAACGAAGGCTTTGTCAGGAGTTTTGCCTCTTTAAATTTTAACTAATGACTTCAGGCCTCTAAGAATGACAGCAATGCCATGGTTGTGTATTGGTTATCGCACAAGTTAAAGCTTGGCTTGGGAAATTCGAAAGTCTTGCGGAAAATAACCTGATTTTAAGCACAGTATTTGCATGCTTGGTCCGAGGGGCAAATTACTCCAAAATATCTCGTACACCTTTTGTAAAAATCCTATTGTTTTATCGCAAAATCTCTGAAAAACCTCTTGTTCTCGTGGAAGTCTCGCTATTTGTAAGATTGAGTTGCCCCTCGGCTTGGTCTGCATTGGCTATAAGGCCCGTAAAAGAGCATTCTTTGTTTTCGTTAATGTGCTTCCAGTTTTTATCGCTCTACGTAACAAAAATGTTTTTGTAGCGAACGATGGCCTAAGCCTGGACCAAGAGATATCAAGTTCGAATGTGGATTCCATTGCTGGAGACCCAAGAGTTCTTTCTCCGGAGCTTCATGACATTGATTCGAAATCTGACAACTTGAGTCATGTTGATGACCAAACACCAGTCAACCTCCCATCCAGTGTGAAATCGGAAGGTAGGCTCATATGTGTTATATTTCTTAAGGATGTATTAAAAAAGCGCTGATGCGAGAATATGTTTTCTTTCAATCGACATAGCATTCCAGGGGTGTTTTTCGCTACTTAGGCCCACCATCTCTTTTGCAATATCCATTCACCCACTCGTGGAAGCGGTGAGACTATGCGGGGCCTGTAAGCAATCATCTTTGACAGTGGATGGAACAAATTAGCATGAGATGGGATTCGAACTTTGCTGAATACCACGAAGCCTATTTTTTCCGCACTTGAAGAACTTTCGTCTGACGTAAAAGTACTTTGAGCATTTATGACCCCAATCTTTCGTGCAGTTTTTAAGATTTTAATTATAGAGCGTGTATTAAATAGGAATTTTAAGGCTTCTAAGTATTGACTTGAGTTTTAGTAGCAGAACCATCGCAAAGTGATTTTTATAGTCTACCTCATGGCGCATTGTGACACGTGGTAGCCCATGTATGACAAACATGATTGGTACTGCACTCCTTTCTCCGTATTCTATGATGCCTTTTAAGATCTGATTCTCCACTATAATCCTAGTCTTTCCCCAGTTTTTCGCAGTAACACGCGGCCTAGTTATATTGCTTTATGCTGCTGCTTCTAATTTCAGATGCCTATCGCATAACATACGTTAGCAGTGAGGACTTTGACGGCGACTTCCACCATCTGCCTCGGACTGAAACAAAGCAGCGGTCGCTCAGCCTCGATTCCTTCGACAGGTTCTGCAGAAGTGGATCTACCAGTAAAGATGAGCGAGAACAGGCAAGGAATCATTCTGACGACGAAGATGCAGATGATGATGAATTTGTGCGGAGAGAACTAGATAGGCCTTCCACATCTGTAGAGGCCGTTGAGGGTAAGTTCTGACATTGTTTTTTCTTATTGGTCAGTTATCGCTGATAAAGTATCGCTGATTGGTCAATTATAACCAATCAAGCGCTTTTTCCGTCACCCTCTAGTGTTTTCGATCCGCAACTGCGATTATAAAAACCTTGCAGTGAAATGAATTCTACAAGGTTCTACAGGGGTTTGCTGAATAACCGAGGCGCAGAAAAATGCTTCCAGCTACTAATTGTGTTTATTTAAAGAAAGTAGAACACATGGATTGTATCAATGGCCTATAATGATTAAAGCTTCGTTTTGATGCAATGTACTGGTAATTCATTCAAAAACCTCAGCTCCTGTTTGTTAAAACTGGGAGGTTATTTGCCCATGAAAATTCAATCTACGCCAATTTCAGAATTGGCAACTTTGAATGAATTTGATGATGGGAAAGGTGTTTAATTTGTGTACCTTTGGTCCCCTAAAAATGTCCGTAGTATACCTAACGGGTGGGCAAACTACTGCCATCCCAGTGACAGAATCTGTTGAAATCGACAGACTTCCTCTGACAGTGACGCTAGAAATTTCAGTTTCTTTTCTTGGATGCCGAAATAAATTATTAACGTAGCAATATTAATTCTGCCAATAATCATTACCCAAAGCACGCAAAAACTGCCTGAACCAAGCTTCAATGACCATAGACCAACTTCCCATCTTTACAATAGGACCAACCTCTCATCGCAAATATGTGTCGAAGGAGACCGAGTGTTTGCCTAAGATGTTCAGTAGCGCCTGCCTGCTTGCGCAGCTTGTGTCTGCTTTGCTTTTTCCAGACATCTGGCCGGGATCTTAATTGGATTTTGATTTGAAATCCCATTACTAGCGACTACTATAGTATTGTAAATCGCGTTAATGTTAGTTCCAACAGGGACGCTCAATTATTTCTTTAGCGCTGCGAACGCAAGATACTGGAAGAAAAAAGGGAAATTTTCACCGTTTTGCGTAATATCGTTTCAGTTCATGAAGTCAGAATGCTGTGAAACCGTTGCTTTGATCCTTTTAATTCATTCTCATACCTTGGGCTCCTCGAAAAGGAAGTGCGAATTGGTCGCTGATTGGTCATTTATAACCAATCATGCGCTCTGCTCATCTCCCTCTAATGTTTTTGATCTGCAACTGGCTATTTATTTCGTCAGGTTTTGGTCATTTTCCGACGTCTGCACATTCTGAGAAGTGTCGGACGAAAAAAGTATTTTTAGTTTGCAAAAACTGGTTCCGCTATTTCTAGCTATTTTACTATGAAGTGAGAAATAAACTATTTTCCACCAATCCTTTCTTAAACGGATAATTGACTGAATTTATTTTTCATTTGAGCCGAAGTTAAAAGATGATAGTTTAGCAAACTTAAATGTATTGTATTGTATTTTTGTTCAGCTAACATGAAGTATCATCTCACTAATTTTTTCTCGTTTTCAACGGTCCAAAAATTAAATTAACACCATATTTTTGGCACACTTTACCTCCAGTACCTCCATCATGAGCTTTTATTTCTCTTTATTTTACTATCTAATTGTTGTATCTTTGTTCTTGAGGAATTCGTACCTTCAAATACTAGTATTTTCTACTTAATGCTATTTTTCTGCTAAATGTGCTTTTGGTTCCATAGACAGCTCCTTCGCGACAGCAAGAAGCCTGGAGCTGTCTTCAGAGGCGATAGGCACCTCTCCAATGGGTGAGCAGCTCCCGAGGGACAACGTGAATAAAGTACTCACTGCCAGATACGATACCTCTGCCGGTAAATATGATACCTTCTCAGATTTTCAAAAGATTTTTCTTCATTGTAACTTTTGTTTTGATCTGGTTCATGTGCACGCACCAACAATTGAATGAATTATTCATTTCGTCAGCAATAACACTTCTCATACTTTCGATGTAACTGTACAGCCGCATTGATACAGTTATTTACCATATAAAAGACTGAATTTACCCACATACATTAAACTGAAAGGCTTTTGCCACGTGCCTCACAACCCATTTCTGTCGCGTTTTTGAAAATGGTATTAGTGAAACTTCATTTAAGTTTGCAAGCCCTTTGAATTTGACAATAAATATAAACAATTTATAATACAATAAATCAAGCAGACCTTTCTAAAGCTCTAAAACATATAAAGAACATTGTATAATAATTCACAACCTACCTCGTAAACCTTGAAACTATCAAAGATAATTGTTGATCGAATGATAGATTCGTTGCTATATCCCGACTATACGTCACGTATGCCAAACTCAGAAATCAGTCGCTCTGTTCTGTTGTTTCGCTGTAAAGAAGCGAAGATCAACAGCGGGTGTTTCTCTGCTATTCATTCACAAATTCAATGCTTTTATACATATACCCGCCGCGCAACCTACGCATCTACATGATGCTCGTTTCCAGCAATTTTTTGAATTTATTTTGCCTTTGTATTCTCCAACAAACAGCTGTTTCCGAGAAATTGCTCATGATTATGTAAAAGTCATGTCAAAATGAATGATTTGCAAGTAGGAAACATTCTTTGCAGATGTCAAAGAAAACTCGTAAAATCATTTCCTGTGCGTGCTTTATTCTTTATTTCATGTTGTGATTATCCGACCGCAATAATCGGTATATTTAAAGCAGAACCTCTGTTATGAAGTCAATTTTCGTCTAGGAATTCTTCTTCCGACTTTGCCGAGAAGGCCCACACTTGCTGATTCATGTGGAATGCACCGAGATCTCAGGTAGTGATTCCCAATCCCTCCAGACCTGCTTTTTATACTGAAATAGTCTTGTGAGATTTCTATTGCAGCTTTAAAAGTGGCTCACATTCTTCCTCCGTGGATTTCACGTGTGGAAGTGCTGTATTGTCAAGGTTCATTTAGGAAAATCCAATTATCCGTGCAAAAGATGAGATTGATTTCTCGATTAATTGGTTTATGTCATAAGAAATCTTGTTGGCAGAATCTCGTCAGAAATTAAATTACTTGAATAATCAAAGAACATTTTTTCATCAATTAAAGTGTAGAACTCTTATAAACACGTACGCAAGTTGCCATGTTAGTTTGAGCCTGACCTCCAAGTGTCCCAAGTATTCAAAAGCGTCCCAAAAGTTGGCTTCAAAGCTTGCTTATTGTTTAGGTTTTGTAACGTTTGGGTCTACCTCTAAGTCGTGTTATTTCAAGCCATTGTCTCTTACCCTGGATATATGCAAGATGCATGAAAACTTTTCTAGAACTGGGTGTTGCGTTGTTCACTTCCCGTCTTATAGAAATATCTCGTATAAAGCTATTTGAATACATTGGTTGAAACGTAGTTGCAGTTTAAAGCTAATTAGGCCAAAACCATCAGGGGAAAGGCGTTCGTATTTGATTAGGCCTGTTTGTTAGGCCGATCAGAAAATATTAATTCTTTCGAGCATGGTACGAAAATCATGAGGTCATGCCGCTCGGAATTATTGTGGTGTTTTCGTTTCAGCATAGACAAAAATACTTTACTGCTGTTGTCCTTGGAGTTATTTGAGAAGCCTACAGAAGTATTCAGAAAGGTAATTGTGCTTTCATTTCATTACAACATCTTCATTATTTTTCGTGTTTTTTAATTCACCTACTGGCTTCTCAAAAAATGCAAATATTTAGAGTTTTCTCTATCAACCTATATTGACACTGTATGACTATTTTGACACTGTCAACCTATTTTGATTCTATGCGAAACCTTTTTTTGATACTGTCTAACAGTAAGAAATAGTACCTGCTTTTATTTTATTGCACATTTTATTGCATGTACATGCTCTGTCTTTTTTCCCTTTAATTGCCTTAGTTTTTTAAGAAGCAATGAAACTGATTGTGGAAATCTTGCTGAATTTCACACTTTCTCTTCTTATTTAGATGCTTAACCTATTCGTCAAAGTTAATTCATTTCAGCCCTTTATGTTCGTTTCTGTTTTGTGCTTTTACGATATTTTACTTTATTTTTAGATGTTTCTTGTGTACGTTGGGTATATGTTTGGGATCCGAAAGCAGTTGAATCTATTGATAACGAACTTCAGTGTCTATTTGCTTACTCCAACTGGTAATCTATTGCTTCTTTCCCTTGGTGTATGTTATGACGTCACTGCAGTTTTGATGTCATGTGTGGTGTCACAAGCCAGTGGATGTTCTAATGGATATTATATCCGTTTGTTCCTTCATTTTAAGAGTGAATTCCTATCATTTCTGATACCGTATGAACATTTGCAAGTGTAATTTGTATAATATTGTCATTTCATAATGGCACGGAAAGGCAGAAACATATTTTTTGCATTTTCAAAGTACCTTTTTGTCCGAAACTCTTGCAAACTTTGTCCTAGACTTTGTTTTCTGTGACACTAAAAAGCCTTTAAGTTCTTGCGACACTATGACGTCACTTCTTACCACAAAATATATGTCGTCCCCTTTTCCATTCCGCTCTTCTTTTCTTGAATTTGCTCTAATTTGAACGCCATTTTCTCGTGTACTTAGTGATTTTTAAATTTAAGGAAAAGTTTAAACAATTAATTTTCTGCCTTTAATTGCAGAAGGAAAAGAATGCGGTTTTGTCAAAGAAATGTCCATTCCTATCGATAGCATTAATCGCATTCAAGTAAGAAGTTCCTCAGCACATAATTGTTAAATTTTTTCAATGTTTTGTTTCATGCAATAAATGTAAAAGGAGACACTGCAACCACTTAATAGCAATAATCCTTAGTCATTAATGCACAACATTTTCATGTTATACCTGCTAAAGAGTCACTTTTATTAAAAAAAAAATTGTCGTACAATTTTTGAATGTCCATTTTTCGACAACTTTTTATAGTTTGAAGACTCACTGCATCTCAGCATTGCCCGCTGTTTTCGTGTCTTTTTGGAGTTGTATCGATTAATTCTGAGGATGTCAAATGAGTTTTATTTCAAAACTGTAGCAAAATATAAGTGCAGGAAATACAGTAATAGTAAATGGTTTTTGTTTCAGTCGGGTGTCAATATGCAAGATGTCCTTCTTACTCATGATGAAGGGAAATTGCAATTTTGGACAGGCAACGAAATCATTACCAAGTAATTTGACAAACTTGTGTTTTTAAGCATAACGGAATAATTTATTTGATTGGCTGAAGCGCTACCATGTTCAATTTATGCAAATTAACTTCTTACTATTGAATTGAGTTTATAAATTCAAAATCAAATACCAATCAAAAGATTATTCCGCTATGCCATGTTTTTAGCTTTTCACGTGCATTGCTTTGATAGCAAAATCATGGTAGATCAATCGCAATAGGGTGGGCCAAGTTCTTGAAAGGTGTAACAATTTCAAAAAGACCTTTGTTCACTGAATGCTGACTTAAAAGGCAAACAACCGTTGGGCATTTAAAATATTAAAAAATGTTTGAACTGTTTGATCAAGTGATTTGTGGTATAGAACTTCATGCAAGCCAGAAATAGTGGAGTCCTCTCTAGTGTTTTCGATCCGCAACTGATTATTTATTTATTTTGCCAGCTTTTGGTCATTTTCCGACGTCTGCACACCCTGATGAGAGTCGGCGAAAAGTACTTTTAATATGCAAGAACTGGTTCTGTTATTTCTAGCTATTGTGAAATACACTGTTGTTTCCTTCATGGGGTTTTTATTTGTGTTCCCAAGCCAGAGTAGATTCTTTTTTGGCTGAATAATTTGATGCCTTTTCTCATAAAAGCCTTCAGCATTACCATACATTTTCACTTTTCGATGCTTCTTGTAGCTTTCTTTCCTTTCTCGAGAATGTTTTATCTGAATGCGTTGCTGAGAATTTTTTCGTTTTCAAACGTTTACAATTTTTCAGTTACGAATGCCCAAAAAAAGCTATCTGTTTTAATCCATATCTTATAAAGTTCTTTCTTCAAATCCATCGCCGATTTGCGTTTGTTGAAAATCAGAGCTGCTCACTTTCAGGTGTTTCCTCGAAACAGTTTTTTTTCCAGAGTTGTGCAACTTTTAGATGGTTATGCAAGGGATGCACGCAGGACTTTGCTATTTCTCTTTGATTTCAAGTCGGTTCCTATTTTGAATCTTAATATTTTTTCAGAAACATCATCCTTGCGTTATCTTCAAGTCTAACAGCCCAAAATGCAAAGACGGTATCCGTAGAACAAATGAAAGTCGACTTCCACAAAAGCCTAGATCTCAAGATAAAAGACTGGCTGCTTTCTGTTGAAAATACTGAGGTACGGAAATAAGCGGCATTTTTAAGAAATTTTTAAGAACTTCAATTGGCAGTGGAGATAAGCATTAGAATTGAACAAATTATAAATTTCTTTGAATATTCTCGGAAACTTTGAGTGTAGAAATTCATAGAAGTTTGAGGTACAAAAGTGAATCAAGATTACTAAACCTTTATGTATCCCTCCATTTCAATTTAGAGCGAAGAGACGGGGTGGAATTGTGGAGAAAACCGAAAAATTTCGGAGAAAGAGACAGATGTTTTATAACTTTACTGTAAAGTTTAAGACTCTGCTAAGAATGATTTTTTTATGACAGCTACAACTATAGAGAAACCACCGTGTATCATACGATGTCGAAATTGTCAAGTACTTTGATTCGATCAGTCAAGCAACCCATTATTTCCTGAATTAGAATGGTCCCTATCTCCCATACCTTGTCCTTAATTCCGAGAAAGGAGAAACGTTTCATTTCTAGTATCAGGTAAAATGCGGAAGACCCACGTTACGATTTGTAATATGCTGCGAATCGTTTTGCTGTGTTGCCATGATTCGCTCTACAATAGTTCGGATTCGAATTTCTTGGAGAGGTATCTTGAGCTGAGTTTCAACAATGACTGCAACACGTTCATCGTTTCCTTCTCTGCAATCAAAGCGATTTTTTTCGTGTTTTAGGATTGTGAGTTGCTTCATTTTGCATTAGTTGACTTCCATTCAATCAGCGATCACAAAGAGGGCGTAAAAGGTACACAATTTGTTTGTATACTGGAGGTCGTAATCCAAAATTGATCATTTACTTTCATTCTTTTAAAACTATAGCAATCATTCACATTTATTACTCTTATTCACAATTATCATACTTTACCGCGCTTAAACGTGCTTTACTGTACTTTGCCGTGTTTTATGGTTCTTTATCGTGCTCTATCGTGCTCTATAGTGGTTTCGTGTGCTTTATCACACTTTATCGTGCTTTGCCGCGCTTTCTATTGCAATCAAAATTGGCCTACATCTCTGTCAAGCTCTTGACGCAACATAACTCTGGAGCTTGAAAGAGCAGTGAGCCATTTTGGCTCGTAGTAAAAAACACATTAAAGCCTGGTATTTATTAATAAAAGCAATAATTGCGAGTATTTGTTAAGCAAACTGAAAGGTTTTGCTGCACTAGAAAGCTTGATGCAGTAAACACAATTCATTCAAATTAGTTCATAATTCTACTTGGTTAAATCTATCATCGTTTAATCGCTTTTCGTGTCCAGATTCGTCTTTATAATTATTTGAAATCAGGTTGCCAGCACGACCAGTGTTTTTCGAAAATATCACACCAAATTCTAACACTGCAATTTGAGAATTTTTTAAGTGAGCCGCAAACATATTTACCAAATGCTGATTTTGCCAGGCGTTTTCTTTCTAGTACTCAAATCTGGCCTGCTGCAGAGAAAGACAAGCTACCTGGGCGTGGTGCCTCATTGGGAAACGTCTGTTTTCGGGTTGAGGTATGTCTTACTATTGCATACTGTTTCATCGTATTAGTTTCTCACTTTTTGTTGTTGAAAACATAAGCATGTTGCCTGCACTGTAGATCTCCGGGTTTAGTGGTAGATTGGCAGTTATTTGAATGGCATAACCGGAATAATACGTGCAAAACTCCTGGAACATCTATAGCACTTTTGTATTTACAGGAGTAACTCTCTCTCTCTCGCTCTACCTTGGAAAGATGTTAAATTTGCGATCAACAGAGATTATGTGTGTCGATTTCGACAACTAGGTAAACAAATGCTGCTGTGGTAACCTCAACATTTGTTTAAGAATGAGAGAGCTGAATCGATCCAGGAATGATCAATTTCAAGAAGGAAAGGCAAAACCTCTGTCTTTTTAGCGTGCGTCAAGTGTGTACGTGAGATATTGTATTTCAAGCAGCCGATCAATGAAGGCTGTTTGCTACCCTAGCATACGGTGGATGAAATTTAACTGTAAAATCCTACTGTTTACGTGTATGAGTTTTCTGCCTTCCCTATTCTTTTGCCAAATTACCCTTACTGTAGTTTTCTAAATCTCCCTACAAATATAGGTTTTGACTCGAGTCTACTTAAAAGATTTCTTGATTCAATTTTCAGGGGCTCGTCTTTGTATGAGTACTATGCAAGGGTGAGTTTTTGAATTATTTGAATACGATGGCCATGAATCCTTCTTTGAATTTAGGCATATAATCAGGCTTAAGCAACCTGGGAAACTCAACACTCGTCTCTTCTCAGAACAAGATTGCTCACTGCCAAAGCTCACGAAATCTGCTGTTCAAGCTCACAGCTAAATCTGCAGATTGTAGAATTCATTTCGGATAATTCTTGATTTTCTGCTTGAATACCTGATGCTTTCCTCTCTGCTATTTCAATCTTAGGACAGAATCGATTGCTCTAGACAGTTTGCTTTAACGTTTGCTGCAGCAAACTCTTACGTAACATATCTACACGTGCATTGCAGCGAAAACACCTTTTCTAGTCTAAAAAGCCGCTGCTCTATTTCTGGTCCAGGATGTCTTTATCTTTCATTCATATACAACTGAAGGAATAGAAAATTTCTCTCCTAATTTGCTACTTTTTATTCCGGCCTACGTTCTAAGGTTTGACATTCAACACTCTCTTTTATTGCAGGGAAACCACGAGCTAAAACAAGTCTTTGATCTACGGTAAATGAAATAGATCTCTTCAACTCTTCATTCTGGAAGTTCCTTTCATTCATTTTCCACATTTTTTCATCCCTGAATGGATAGGTTTGATGTCACTATTGACGTGTAGTTGTATACTCTAGAAGTAGCTGCGGAGGCTGCATCCGGACTAAACCGTCGGATAGATTACATGGCTTCAAGGTTTGAAATGTCAAAATTTGAATTCGGCTCTTGCCACCAAATTATATTTTCTGCTGCGCAACTTAAGGTTCTTATGTGTTTAGCAGCTAGTGAAATAAAAAGATTCTAAATGTACCTTGCGCTCAATCATATGATGAACTCACCAAAAAATTGCTTTTGGATGATGTATTTTTTAATTTATTTACATAAATTTTCGGAAGATTTTTTGCACTTAAGCTGAAATTTAAATTTATCTACATCTATATCAGATTGAATATAAGTTCATCTTCGTCTAGTTTCCCAAGTTAGTCAATCTACACGTTTGCCGTTTGGTCTAGCTCTAATCAGGCGGTGTTCGATTCACTTTTTCTGGACATGCAGTTTCTGGATACTTTTTAAGATATATTTATAAATGTATGGTTTATAGTGCAGCCCATATTTCAATATTCATAGCTTTGTTAAATAACAAAATACCTGTATTTATCCTGAGTGGATCCATAAAATTCTCTCCAGTGTCACAATCGTCTTGATTCTAATTTCCAAGGTGCTGAGTGAAGATGGCTCGACTCCTCTACTCGAACTGGCTGCTTCCTCAGAAGAAGATGCAAACGATTGGATTGTAAACATTTGCCAAGTTGTCGCAGAGTCGGTATGACTTGTAGATTCTGTTTAGTCTACTGCATGTCCTAGAACGTACACCAAGCACAACGAAAGACTTCCCAGCGACGTCATCACAGCCATCAGTGTTTCTTCTATCGGCTCGTGCAACTACTAAGAATGTTTTGGGCATGTTGGTGAGCATAGAACGCAACTCTTGCCGAGTCTGCTGTCGCAGTACAGCGTTGCTCTCATAGAAAACCCAGAGGCCATGCCCCGATTAGACTTTAATTCCTTCATTTTGCAGTCCTTCGCCTTGGTGGTGGCGGGTTTCTTCAAAACCGAATCCTCAAACTACCAAAACAAGTTTTTCAACTGCGAGAAGGAGATATTTCGCTATGTCTGGGTATTCCCGCGTCCATATTATATGACAGTCGTATTTATCATTTGATAGGAGGCCAGTACTTATTTTTTACTTTTTGCTGTTTGGCTAAATAGTTGAATGAATATAAAAAGTGTATAAAAAGTTTTTTAGAAGGAATAGTATCAATTGAAAAGTTCTGGAAAACAGATTTTATGACGTAATCGTTTGTTTCTCACCTGCAGAAAATAGGTCAAGACAACCAACTGCGCCCGTTATTTGAGGGCGTTGCCCCAAGAGCCTTGGCCCTTTCTGCTACAAAGGTAATTGGAGTTTACCAAGTCTAGCATTTGATGATCATTAATGGATACACCGTTGTATAGATTCTAGGCTTTGTAGAGATTTTATTTTCAAGATTTTGGGGTACAGCACTCTTGTGTCTTGGATAGCTCTTGCTGTTTATTATTGTCTTGGTACTTGGTACATAACGTGAAATCGTCATTTTGGCACGCCGTTGAGAGCAAGAAAACGGGCTTTTATTATCGCATTTCGGCATGAGATTCTATTCTACCGTCAGCCAACCATAGAACTAACTACATTTTGTTAACATCATTGTCTTCACCGACAATATAAAGGCTTCTAAAATTCACACCCTCTGTAAAAAATTTTCAAACAAGCTTATAAACAGCATTTTTTCAATTTTCTTTCCTTCCTCTTATTTTCTGTGATATTTTATATTTTGAGAGCAATCAAACGCTAATTTTAAGACGGACGGGTCAATTCGTTTTTTGCTCATGGTTTCTGTTCTTAAAACACTGGCTATGTTTGACATTAAAACTCCTCTCAGCAGATGGCAACTGTTTTCCACAAGGCCCAATGTATGCACAAACGTATTTACCCTCTGCGATGCATAAAAAGCATCAATGTAGTTTTTTCTTATTTCTTCTTGAAGCAATGAATAAGGAAATATTTAATTTAGAAAAATGAAGTATGAAAGTATATAGACTTTTTTGCTGTTTACAGTT
Organism: Nemopilema nomurai; assembly: GCA_003864495.1. Lineage (NCBI taxonomy): Eukaryota > Metazoa > Cnidaria > Scyphozoa > Rhizostomeae > Rhizostomatidae > Nemopilema > Nemopilema nomurai. The sequence goes on along the minus strand of ML133388.1, from coordinate 1,527,264 downwards.
TATTTCGTCATCAGATTTTTTCTTTTTTTTAAAAGGTATACATATTCATCGAGAACTCCAGATCAAAACGACTGCAGTTGATAGAGTCTTGTACGATTCAGGACATCCCTCAAATATGTGTCGACAATGAAGATCGTACTTTTTGCGCATTGGTATGATGTATATTTCTCTCAAGCCTTTGTTTTTATTTACCCCAGCAAACTTTGAAGTCACGCTGCGGACTCTGCTACCCAGGCGCCTTTGCCGTCATCTACTATCCCATAATCCTTTCCACGAGTCACAAAATTGAGGTTACAGCCTAGCGTTTGTACAACGAAGACAAATTAGAATAACCAGGAGCAAATACTTAAAATGCCAAGTAAAGCATTTAGGCAAAGAATATTGCAATAACCGTCGTTATTTTAATTTTCACACATATAATAGTGATTGTCAATTACAGCTTTAATTCAAGATGACTAGCATCTTCAGTACTGCTGCCCGAGTACATAGGAAGAAGTCAAAAGCAGTTGGCCTAACCATCTCCGTCATTTTTTTCGTCGATATATAAAAAAATTGTCATGAAATTTGGCATAGAAGTGTTGATGTTTTTCGTAGACTTCGAGCTAATAGTCTCTATAGCACGAGTTTTCACTCCTGTTTAGCAAATCGACGACAGTATAGAGCTACGTAGAAGCACCAAAACGAACTTGGGTGTTGAAATTTCACTCTGAGTACGAGCTTGGTAAATTTGAGCAAAAGATCTACGCGGTTTGGCACACATTGTATCAGGTGCGTAGAACCTAAACAAAGATTCTTTGACGCATATTTCTTTTAGTGTATCTACTTGGCCATTCATTTTTATGAGTTTTGAGATGCATTGTGCAGCTTCTTGTCATGGACCAATTTCATCTTGTGTCAGTTTACCGAATCCAAATATCTGCAGCACTGCTTTCTTGTGGAAGCGAGATCAGACCTGATGTTTATGCGATCTAAATGTCATAGGACAAATGATCTTTCCCCATTTGTTCGTTTTCATCATTCTGTCGTTTTGATATCAATCCTAAATGGACTAAAGTATCTTAAATCACACATCTTTTCTTGTTTCAGTAAGTCTTAGTCATCTAGGCTCAGGGTACCTAATCGCCATAATGCCAGCGGATCTAATAATTGTCCCCTATGCTTTGCTGCAGATCTACTTGAAATTCTCTGTATACCACCCGAATAAACAAAATTTTCAATGCTGACAAACCAGATGATTTGTCAGCACTTAATGAATGAATTGTCCGTAGGATGGCACAAAAGGTGGCACCAAAGCCCCCGACGCACTAAAGTCCCACTGAATAAGTAAACTTTGATCCCGTGTGATTATTTTTCTACTTCGTTTCTTTCTGCTTTTCATTTCCTGACTTTCGTATTTTCAAGGTTCCACTTCAATTTGTTCTGCTCGCCGACAATGACTTCAAACGCACCATCAGCCTCTGTCTGGCCACTGCGAAGCAGAGCATTGTTTTTTCGATTGACGACAACGTTACCCCCGCCTCTGCACTCGCTGAATTTTGAATTGCCAGAATCACGCGCAAATTAATCGCGGTAGATACGTAGTGACACAAGCCTAGGACAAATAGAGTTGCAATTGCACGGGTTGCAGTGCAAGAAGACGGGTGGCAGACAAAGTATTCTGAATTCCATGGATTTCAAAATCAAGCAAGTAAGCTTATAGGGCGCCATTCCTATCCCTCATGGAAGACTGTAAAACCATGCGTCAGAGCGGAGGTACAGCACGAAATGAAGGCACTGCGGGGCAGCTTTACTGATGCCTTCCATAGCGAAGGCGCTCTGTAACGTTGAGAGCTGTTCAAATCTATCACCATGTAACTCTAAGCACTTTTTCGATGCACCCAAAGCTCATATGCTGCTAGATGCCTATCACACATGAAATAGACAGTCGGTTGTTTATGCAATTTGGTAATATATATTTCTTGATCAATTATTGATGTTCCAATTTTCGTAACATGCCATGTTTTATAAGCTTGTTGAGTTCTATGTATCACCTGGAGGAAATGTTCAACCTGCCATACAAGTTGAAATAGAGATGTAAATTTTTTATAACGTCTTGTTGATATCAATTAATGACTTTGAATTTCTAAACAAGATAGACGTGAATCTGCAGGCTATTTTTCCTTTCGTAGCCATAACTAAGTTTTGCAAAATACATACGGTTGATATTGTTTTCGTTCGTTTGTTAGCTTGTTGCTATGGGTCTGGTCATTCTTAAATTATTACGTAGATTGCACCAGGAAATCGCCAAAGCGATTGGCATCGAAAGCTGGGTTTTTCGTGCCTTCCAAAGTAATTTCAACAATCTTAATGAGCTTAGGTGGAAAAAAGCCAAATGTTTCAAAGAAAACAATTTCTTCCCTAGTTTCTCTAATGTCATGTTTTCTTTCCCCTCTGATATATTTTTTGCGTTAACAGTATAGGGTAGAAGTGGGGAAAAATTTTGTTCCTCTGTTATCTAGCCACATTTTCTGTAAAAAGCTGCATAACAAGTTACATTTATGAATAACTAATTTTTCAGCTCCTCTTTGTATTAAAGAAATATTCGTGCTAGATACTATTAGACACAACTAGTTGCTTTCTACTTTAGCACACCATTTTCAAAATCTGTAAATTGTTGGTTTATCTATAGTTATGCGAAAATAATTTCTGTAAAAAATTCAGTCATGTCAAGTTCACAGTTAAAAAGTTTATATGACGTTCAAAATTTTAAAAATGTATTTCCAAAGAGCAATAAGAAAAAATTTTCTTCTTGAATTTTATTCATTTGCTGTCTTATTTGTCTTATTTCATCACTAACACGATGATATTTGCAATGAGAATGTTTTTTAACGTGCAACTAATCGCTCAAATTTATGTTCGCCAGGGTGATTGACTTGACCAACAGAAAACTGACATTTGCAGATGTCAGGATTTCAATATAAACCAGACCACTCAAAACGAACCAACCCACATAAACATTAGATTTTGGTATCAAGGTCCTTTTGGGGGAGATTATCAAACAGAAAATTAACTTTTGCCTCCACTGCATGTGGCCTCCTTTTGACAGAGCTGACGTTAATGACAAGTAGAGGAAAGAGCAACCAGCCAAGTCTGTGTTGGGGAGGGAAGCTTTGCAGATTTTGTTTACAGGCAATGAATACTAAATAATGTTCTTTTTGTAATTGAGGTATAAATCCACTAGATGTTTAGCAAAATGTCCGCCTTTTCTTCTAACGAGATGCTTCATTACAGAGATATGCACAAAAAGAAAGCGACTGACTAAACTTGCACACAAATTGTTTCGAATAAAGCAATATTAGATATTTTCAAAAATGATAAACAGGAATAATATGGTTAGTAATTTTCTAAATACGAACAAATATTGCAAAGCATTAAAATTTTGTTTCCATATTACCTTATATGATATAGAATATATGATAGAAAAAGAGGGATGCAGTTTAAAAGAGGTATCATAAATGAGACGAAAATTACTTCAACAGTATAGACGTGTCTCTAAAATATTAAAAAATTGAGCTCATAATTTCATAAACCAATTGAAAACGGACAAATAAAGAAATACATTCTTGTTAACTAAGATGATATACTTGGAAATATAAAAGCAATAGGATTTTCTTTGTTTCTTCATTAGATTATGATTCAGATGACAAAAAGGCAACTGGACTATACGTCTAGAAAATTAAAAGAGAAATATTGTCGCAGTATCATTATTAATTACTTGATGGATAGAAACACTGGGTAATAAGCCAACATTGTAGGCTGAAATAATTTTGGCATTGTTTTTGTCGAAAATCTGTGCTACATTAAATCAGACCTGATTTAGCAATTTGCAAAACTCTGTTACCAGATGAGAAATACACACAAAATACATGCAAGGGACAAATATGTCTCATCTGGGACAAAGATGCCTCATCTGGGACAAAGATTCCTCATCTGGGACAAAGATGCCTCATCTGGGACAAAGATGCCTCATCTGAGACAAAACCATCGCAATAACAAGTCACTATGTGAATTCATTGCTTAGGCCATTGTTCTATTTTCACCCAATTTTCAACATATTAAGTAAAACGAGTTCAATCTATGTGCTCTTCGACTATAGGATGATCCACGGTGTGATGATGATGGAAGTCATCCGGTTTCTCGTGAGCAGCATCGGCAAGGTATTCTAAACGTGGCAAGCTGTTGCTATGAAATATCCGGTCAATGACTTGCAGCTCTTCGTCCCGGACCTGGATATTTTCCTCTTTGGTCCAGGACATATCGTGCTCCAGCCGGTAGGCATCAACGAAAGTGTGCGGGCAAGAGCCCCCCCATTCCTATGACGATGGAACAAGTTGGTTGGGACTATTTCAAAGCAGTTACTAATACACAAGACAATATTAAGAAAGGGGGACGGGGGTCGTATGAGTAGCAACAAAACGGCCATTCAGAGATGAAGGGTGAAAATTGACCTTGAATTAATAGAAAGCATCATCGTTATGTAAAGGCCCCCGTAAATCAACTAAAAGCTAAAGATAACCTAGTTGCTAGTTTATCTTGAGACCATAATCATACACAGTGACAAAGATACTGGCTCAATTGCTTGCAACTACCTAACCAATCGATGGCTCGTTGAAAATCGATTGAAACCCAGCTTCCTCAAGTGACATATGACCTAAGGAATGAAGGGTGGACCGCTTTGGGATGCTTCAACTATGTGACAAATGACATGGCCACTTGATTTCTACGTCATAGGCACATGTGGTCATCTAAAGCACTTTTAACCGTATTACGTGGGGTTTCGAAAAGATGTTGTACTTTTAAGTGCGCCACTTAGGTGGCTGGTAGGCTTTTGTGTCGATTCCCTTTAAAAGATATTGTGGTATAATTGCCATCAATACTGCTAAAAGAAAGTTTATCATAGGCTTATGCTTGACTTAAAGAACGGTCAAGAGGTCAAATTTAAAAACAGCTCGTGGGAAGATCACTGCGAAGGAGCTCGAGTTGAATAGTATCTCTCACGTGTCAATGGATTATGAGAACGCAAGATCATGACTACACGATGCTAATCTGCTTTAAATAGTATCGGCCTGAAGAAACGAATCCATTACACCAAGAGCAAACAGAGAAGAACAAAAATGCTTCAAATTTGCCTTGAGTCATTTTGGCTTGTTGTTAATAGGTGCAACCAAGAGTATAGCTACGCTGTTGACGATTGCGAATCATACACAAGGTTTTAATTAAGTAATGTCTATTTCTCGAGATAATTTCCTAAATTAAATTTAGAAGATAAAAACATAACCAATCACAGTAGGTGATATCAACAAAGGTATATCATTCAAAAAAAGAAAATTAATGATACTTATGTTAAGTAGGCCAAACAAGTATTCTCGAACAGTTCATTAGATTCCATCTTCCCCTTTCAAACCTAATTATTTAAGCTTAGGGAGCTTTACAGGAGGCTCATATTATTTCTTATTTCCATGATTCATAAATTTTTAGACCCTGCTAGCTGTTGCTTGAAACATTGCGATCGTAGCTCAAACTTGAAATTATTGCTCAATAACCAAGCATAAGATGAAAAAGGAGGGCAAATTTGGAAGGAGAGACCTCTAATATACGCCCTATGATGACTGGATTTTGAGAAAAAGTAGGCTTATAATAACTAGTAACATACCTTTGGTGAGACAATGGAAAAGTATAATTCTCCAGATGCCCTTTTGTAAAGATAATAAATCTTTCCGGGGATTTTCTTAAAATTGCATTTGGCTTTGTGCAGAAAATTGGCTTCATGAGCTTCCTCCAGAACGGTTCTGGCCTAAGAAAAATGCAGGCAACATGGTCAAGCTTAAAATCAAGAAAACATGGTCAAAACAACATGTTAGATTAGCAGATTTTAAATACAATAAACGAGAATAGCACATTGCTTTGATAAAGCAAAGCTAAGAGAATGCGGAAACCCCCATCAACATTTAGAGAGGTTCCTATTTCCTTAGACACGTTAACAAAGTGCCATATTACGTTATTTCGGTCGAAATGTGAACACGATTTCCAATCACAAAAGATTGAATTTCCTTGCTTGTAAAAGCTTTCAGTATGTTTAGAAGTCTGTAAAGCTAGAACGTTTCTGCAAACTCACTACTGAGCAGCTTTCATTACCCCTTTAATTCTATGCATACATTTGTCTCTCCTATTACTCAAAGTGGAGGAGGGCGTATTCTGAAGTCACCTCAAAGCACAACTTCAACATGGCCACTTACTTCCAGGCCTGAATAATGTTATGTAATTGTTGTTGTTGTGGTAACGCAGGTGCATAATTTGCAGATCGTTTAGAGGAACAGCCTACAGAAGATGGAAGTGACAAAAACACAAACAACAATCTTTTGGAGAGACCTTCGTTAAGGTTTAACCAGTTTGGTTAACATAGATTACAAGCTGATCGAAAGGTACATAGGACTCTTTGTGCTGACTGTAGTATGAAAACAGACAAACCTAGAGCAACGAAACAAGCCGGAACGAATCGCAGGTTGGCAAGCTGTAGAGATCAGAGGATGAAAAAAGTTCAACATTGTATTTACAGACGGGCTAGGCGAGTCTGCAAATCATCTACATGATACATCGAAGAATCCCGAGACAATGGCAGGCCGCATCTGGGTATGAGCGGTGGACAGCCTTAAAGCCTCTGGTAAGCTTATTGACCCTCGTTTCAGCACAAAATAATAGTATCAAAGCATAACCGCATAAGCAATGATGAATCCCAAGATGCTCTTTGGTACAATGGCACAACTGAGAGGATGAGTCTCTCTATGTTCAGAAAACGGTTTAGTCCAGGCAAGGTGGATGTCTCTCTTTAGCCAAAACAATTTCAACCAAATGATGTCCTAAACACATACGCAATCTTTCAGCGAGCATTTTAGGAGAAAAGGGGCAATTCACTAGGGAAATACTTCCTTCCATGCTTGGTTCAAAGAGCGAAAGAGAAAACAGTTACAGCTAGGTTATGTCACCTAAAGGGAGTGCAAAGAATTGCGGAAGCTCCAAAAGAGGCCCAAGTATGATTTTCTGTTCACATAGCGCCACAATTGATAGAAGCGGATCTTTTTGTACCAATCACATCAGAAATGGCACAAGTGTCCCTTTTTATACTCTCCTGTACTAAAATAGATAGCTTCACAGAATCAATTTTGAACGAAAGATGTCTCCTGGGACAAGATTAAAACCACTCTCTAGATAGCAGTAGAAAACACTGAAGGATAGGCTATGCAACCTTTGTAATACCGAATGCGCTTTAGAAAAACATTGATACACTAGGAAATTACAGAACACATAAGATGTTTATAGACTTGATTCGGTAGCGTCATTCCACGTGAGCAAATTGCTCCCACATACATTTAGAGTCCTTGATTAAGTACTTAATGGTCGAAGAAAATTCGTTTGACAATACATTAGCCCAGCGAGTGTCCACATCACTGTATTGCAAGACAAAGCGATCATGGTCCTATTTACCATAGCATTTCTGGTTTAACGACTCTTTCAAACGAGTTGATCCAACAGGCTTTATGTGAATTCAAGTGAAATCTCGGTTGTGGAGGACAGGATCAATTTTTCAGATGGTTACTGCTGATGAAACTAAAAACTGTTAACTCTTGTAACTTGATGGTTTTGATCGCGAAAAAGGATTGCTTCTTTGGTCTATTTGTCTCATAACATGAATGAACGGCCTGCTGACCTAACCAGCGAATGAGAAAGTCGAAACAACGCGTTGGATTCGCTTATGACAAGGCAAAGTCGATTGAAAGAGTCAAGGAATTGTTTGATGAGACTTGGTTTCGTGTTTGCTAGTGACGACAACGAATGCATACATATTTCTTGTGACTCTAAGAGATCTCAAGGGTCCTTTTGAGTGTCAGAGAAAATAGACTGGCATTATAATTTATTGCAGGCAACGATGAAGTAACGTGACTTGGTGGAGAAATATGACAAGTAGGTTAGGAAACTCGGATGACACTATCTTAAACATGGATGGCAAAAACGTGTGATCGATCCAAAAGGACCACGAAGAAACGACGTGACAACGAAGCTAGTGGATGGCTCTGGATGAACATTAAAGGATCATAGCAACTGTTTTCCGACGAGTAGAAACAGAATATCGAATTTCGTCCGCAATCGAAGCACCGGAACGTGAAATAAACTGCAGCTTTGTGAAGTCTTATACAACTGAGCTGCAAAGGAAGGCCTTTATGAACACACTCGTATGCTGCAACCAGGAATACCGTGGACGGCAGGAGGAACTAGATCATCAACCGCAAATGCAGAAGCCGAGGGATCATGAATAGCACAGTAGAAACAGAATGTCTCTCGCTCATTCAGATTAGCTCTCAGCCAACAGCTGCGGTCAGAATATCAATCTATTTCACGTCAGTCGTCAACGGCTTGTCTATGCTGACAGCAACACTTGGTAACTTGCTTATCCTCTTGATCATATGGAGATTCGAAAGACTGCACTTTCCCTCCAGCGTTTTGGTTGCCAGCTTGTGTCTCTGCGACCTGATTATCGGTTTGGTCGTGCAGCCGCTGGGCATCTTAAGTCGAATGTTTGACCTGGATCCTCACGCCGCCAACTGCCAGTTGAAAACTGCCTACAGATACTTTGGTATCTTTGCAGTGGGCCTATCTGTCGTCAGCATTGCCATGGTGAGTGCTGATCGGAGCTTGGCCGTCAATTTGCCCTTTCGATATCAAAAGTTCGCTGGCAATTCCCGATACGGTAAAACTGTCGTCATTGTGTGGGTCAGTTGGGGATTACTTTCCATCCTCCCGCTACTCGATGGAATTCCCTTGCAGCTAAGTTATCAACTGCTTTTTGGAGTGGTTGTCGGTTTTTTTATAGTGATTCTCGTTTCTTACTTCAAAATTATCCGAGTCATGTATCGACAAAAGCGAAGGATCGCCACAGTGGCGATCCTCACAGAAAGCATTCACAAATTTGACTTCAACGAAAACCAGAACGACGCTAGTGTTTTTCTTGGGGCGACCACAAGCCGGAGGCAGCGTAGATACTCTATCAATGACAGCAATTCTCAATCGAACGGATATTCTGCTAGTCCGAAAAGTAGATTACCTGTCAATTCCATGCAACTCCTGGCACTTCCGCCGATAATCGTTTCAGAAAGTGACTCCACCAATCTCCAAACGCTGCCTTCAACGCCAGAAATTGAGCCGAGAGGCTCCATTAACTCACTACTCAATTCTGATGGAGAATTTCACATGCGGCGAAAACGGGCTCAGTCGATATTTCGATCGACGCGTAATTTTGCGGCAGATGTCGTAAAAAGATCGACCAAGGAACCCTCGCAGCGAAGTGGAACAAGCACAGTACTGATTGTTGTCACGCTTCTGATTATTTGCTTCCTGCCAAAAACCATACTGTTCCTGATTTCTAGCTGCTGCTCGCATTTAGGAGGGAACTTTTACATAGCAGATATGTGGAGCGACATGTTTATGTTCTTGAACTCCGCTCTAAACCCATTCATTTACAGTTTTCGATCACGAAACATTAAGGACTGCATCTTCCAAGTAGTCAAGAGGAAACAAGATGCTTGGGAACTGGAGGAGCAATAGTTCGTCACATTCCTAAATTGTTAAATACTTCAATATCCAGTAAGACTTTGCTTTCTATGCAACATAAATAATCAAAATTGTAGCTTTAATGATTTACTTTCATTAGTAAGAATAAATTCACCAAATACAGATAAAAAAATGTGTTTTTGCAGTCACAACTTATTCTGTGAAAGTCACTTTTACCATTTAAGCTTTCCTCATAACATACAATTCCTTTCTCCTTTCTATTTGGCAAGTGTCAACATTCTCATTTTTTTACAATCTATATAGAATTTTCAAAAATTTACAATCTGAGAAAATGCTTTTACTTTGCATCAGCGCTGAAAAATGTCTTGTGCTAATTTACTTTTTGGAAAAACAAAGCCATTTGTCATCTCTAAAATCAATTTGGCGGGTAGATATGTTGAATAAAAATAAAAATGTTCTTATTCCACATCATATAATAACATATCATGTTCCATAACAAGGTTAAAATCGCATTACTTGTTAGCTATCTACCAGAAATCTGGGAGTTTGTCTGTCAGAAACATTAAAAAAATGTTTTTCACATACTATGCATCTACCCCAAAGTCTGGAGTATTCCAGGTTTACTTGTCTAAATGGAAACACTTTTTTCAAATATGAATCCAAAACCCAATCCAAAATAAGGAAAATGGCATCTCAAAACTTTCCTTCTCTTTTCAAGAAATAAATGTATTGGGTTGACAATTAAGCAATGTGCGCAAAAACATTTCATGTATTATTTCCATATAAATAAACAAAGACAGAGAGATTGCCTATAAAAAGCCTATCCAGAATTCTTACCTGTTGTTGAAGGAATTTTATCTGCTCTGCAATAATTTGAAGTTTACTTCCAGCAGTGGCTTTAACAAATGAGTCTGCTTTTTGAACTTCCCTTGCCAATTCTATTAGGTCATGGGGTGAAGCCTTTTTTGCTGCCTTAGGGTTCACTAGCTGTTTCGTAGCACTACTTTCATCAGATACTATCCTTGAAAGACCTGCAGAGGTATATATACTCAATATATTTCACAAAACCAATAGGGTATAATAAGGAAAATATCTTATGAAAATATAATGGTCTAATGAAAAATGACTTATGAAGCTCAGTATAGAGGACATGCTACTCAAAGATTGGAGGAAAGAATAAAACACCATGTTTCTACAAGAATATCTGATGCAACATGACTTAAATATTTCTCAAGTGACAGGGAGTATATTTATTTGTCTCCTTAAAGATTCCATTGAAAGGAAGCCTTTTTGATAAATTTTTTATCATTTTAAATTTTTATCATTTTTGAAATGTTGTTTCAATTCAAGAGCTGATATGCTTAATGTAGTTTCATTGTGATCTACGGTTCTATGGAACACAAAAATGTCTTTTGCAGGTGTTGATATATTTTTTTATTACTTAAATTGGGTTATTCTAATATGCGAGGATTGCTCAGTGGTTAGAGGCGCTGACTACAGACCCAAGGGTCCATGGTTCGAGCCCCTGGCATGACCAAACTTTCACCCAGAGTGAGGAGAGTTGCCAGCTCTCTGTAATTCCAGGCATAAGGAATCACGAGGTTTGGTCACATAGAGAGGAAGGACGAGGACACTGCTAGATAAGCTTAAGCTTCTCAGGGTCCTAAAACTACCTTCGGATGCAAGGTAGAAACAAATCAAATCAAATCAAATCAATATATGAAATCAACACAGTGAAAAACCCTCATGTTCCCAGATATTGATGAAACTTGGTGGCCTAATTAAGATCCATGCCAATAGCAAATCCTGGAAATTTCATTGAATTATCTTATTGTATTGCAGAACTACAGTGCTTCTTTGGGGCTTAAGCATAGTGAATTTTTAGCAATGAAATGGGTTGGTTGTCAAATTTTCAGCGTTAAAATGGGTTGAGAAGTGAACTGTGTTGAATGATTGAATGATAAGGGCTTTGTGAATTGAAGATAATTAAATTTCAAAAATTGATCTCTTCAATTATAGGGTGAAAATTAGTAATAAAAGGGACATACGATATACTATTGCCTAATTGGCAGCTGGCTATGGTGTTTAGCTATCACACCGAATGCAAATTGATTTGTATTGTTAATGGTCAATTGGCCTAAATGGACGAGCCAAAAGAACTTTCAAACCCTAGTCCAAAGCCTCTGTCGCAGTTTTGATCACAAAATAGAGAGGTTTACTGGCTCATTTCATCTAACGTACCTAATTCAACGCTCCCTTGCTCCATTCTGCTTTTGTAATTCTTCTTGTATCTCCCTCTACTCGTCTTACATAATCACAGTTCGAAAAAGTTCCAAATCATTGCGTTGAACGGAGGCTGGCAGTTTCAAAGGGAGGTCACAAGCGACCCAAGCAAAGTGCCCTTTGGCCTTTGTTGTTGTTGCTTTGTTTTCTCAAGGTCTCTAACAACAATCTTGTTCTTGCTGAGTTGTTGACAGTTGAGGCGTTGTCGATCGAAGTCAGAGTGGAAGATAGAAAGCATGTCGAAGCCAGAAATCTGCATTAACATTACCTCGGACACCATTTGACCATGGTATATGAATATTAGTACTTTATACTGCATTGCTTTGAGTAGTTTAGGTGCTTTTAGTTTAGTAAATGTTTGTGTTCACCTCTTGAAAGTTTTCCAAAATGTCTGCCAATACACCAGACCTCAAAAGCTTCCATACTGACTCGCATATACAAAGGACCTTACCCGAACCAGGCCCGTAGCCATGGGGTGGCATGGGGTGGCATGGGGTGGCAATGAGGCAATTAGAGCCGGTGTTTGCCACCATCAGAAATTTTTTTAATGCTCATATAACGTTTGGGCTTTTATTAGGTAACCAATTCTTAAAAGCGCAACTATTCATCTGAAAAATAACTTGTCAATACCTCACAGATATACTGCTACGAAAAAAATAAGTTGTGCTAAGTGCAAGCTGCCATATTATTAACTGCCGAACAAAATGTAACTGCCCTAATATTAGTGAAAACTACCAACTATTTACGAAAACACCATTTTTTAACAGTTGTTGCTAATTACAGATGCTACAATTACAGTACAACCGTCATCATTCTTTGCTTTGTTATGTTTAAAAGAAGTTATAGATTCGCTTGACTGTATTTTAAATTCTTTTTGTTGTTTAGCCTAACCCCCTCCCCCCTCCGAAAAATTGACTTTGTTGGACATTTTGTTACGGTGCAAAGACCTGGCTACGGGCCTGATCCAACCTGGTCAAGTGGAACTCACTCCTGGCCATAGACCATATTGAATAACTTTTCATGTATTTTCATGAAAAAGCTCTGATAACTTTAGTTAATACATGCTTTCGACATCAAAATAATACAGCAAAGCAAAGCACCCAATATTTGTTATTTAGGATTCATTTCATCTCAATCTAACACAGAAGTGTTGATTTTAAGGTTTTTACCATTAATTTCTATTCTTTAAATTTGTAAATTTTTCTTGTTAGTGCATGTAATGTCAAGTTATTTCTGAGATATTCACCAAAGCTTGTGATCTTTTTCAGGTGTTATGTGGGAAAAAGGCACCTTGATACAGCTATTGACACCTTCAAGGATGAAGCTGAGTTCAAGGTTACTTGGAAGCCTTTTTTCCTAAACCCATCCTTACCAGATGAAGGTATTCCATTTATGGAGTATGCTAGAACAAAATTTGGACCGGACGCTGCTAGGAAAATCTCTGAAGGGAAAAGCCCCTTGTATGATGCTGGCAGAAGAGTGGTATGCTCCCTTGAATATTTTAAAGATTTGATCATGTAAAAAGGTTCTTTGGACAAAAACTTTCACATTCCTAAACCTATGTTGAGTTTAGGTGAGAGAAGTTTACAGTTGGTGAATACATCACACAAATATAAGTATCATATAGTGCTGTTCAATGCTAGTTTGAGGTTTTGTTAAAACATTTGTTCCTAAATATATTTCCTGTACTTAAAGAGGAATGAATTTTGATTACCTTGCCTTTATTAACCAGCCGTTTGCCATTTTTGGAAAAAGTTACACTATTATCTTCAGGGAATCAACTTCACCAGAGACCGTCTGGTTGTGAATACCACTAAGTCACACTGCTTGTTGGAGTATGCAGCGAAGTCTAGCAGCAAACAACATGAAGTTGCAGAGGTCCTTTTTCATGAATATTTTGAACAAGGAAAGAATGTGAATTCGGATGAAGTTTTATCACAAATTGGGCAGAAATTTGGTTTGGATGCAGATCAAATGGTGAAATCATTTAGTGATTCAAATTTGCGTGAATCGATCAAGAAACAAGCAGAAGCAGCTCATTACAAAGGAATAAGTGGAGTGCCTTTCTTTGATATTTTTATCATTGGCGTGAATGAAGCGAAGCCTTTATCATTTTCAGGTGCACAAGGGCCAGAAGTCTTTCTAAGTATTTTCAACAGATTGGTGAATGCATTGAAATCAAAAGCATAGGCGCTCAAATGATTTTTCAGGCACATCTCTACAGATTAATAAATTTACATGCATTAATTTGACACCTTCACAATTCCTATTATTAAAAACACTATAACACACATATAAATAAAGAAATCAATAATGACCTCTTTCTTTACCATAAAACTTGACGCCATATACATTTTATTTCAGCCCAAACTTTCTCTGTTATAAAGAACTGAAAGGTTGATCCTCAAATATCAGGCCACTATACCAAAGCCCCTTAACAACACTGAATAAGCAGTGTCCAACAACACTTGTACTTGCTAATATTGACTGAATAAAAGTTTATGCTTCAATTTCAATGTCAAAGGATTTTTTGTACTTAAGGTTGAATTGCAACAGAGGATGCTCACTTGTTTGCCCACTCTTGTTAAGGGCAGCCTTGTTTTGGGGCATATTCTTGTTTTAGCTCTTTTTCGTGTTTTAACCATGCCACATGTTTTCTCTAGATGCATTGCAATTCTGTTTATGAAAACTTTTATGAGAAAAATAATTTCTAAAAGTCTGATCAATTTTAGCAGATTGTAACGCAATTTAAACTTCATTCATTAAACTGAAGATATGTTTTTTCATAGACTCTGTTGCTAGTAGTTTGCACCACATTTTCTTAGATATGTGCCTAAATAGTTGTTATCCTATTTTTGCTTCATCTCTTGCAGCTGTTTTTAGCTTAATATTTATGCAGATTTAGTGTTAGAACTGCTACTTTTGAAGTGTACTGTTGAAATATGTGTAGTACATGGAATGTTATTTTGTAGCTAAGTTCATTTCTATAAGATATGCATGGTCATTCATACTCCTTTCTGTTCTCGTTTTCTTCTAACAACTAAAATGATAATTTTGAAAAGTTGACTTGTAGTGAATTGCAGATTGGGTTACTTTTGCATCGTCAGTGAAATCTCTCCATTTTGCAATAGTATTATAATAGCTTCATACTTTCTAGACTTGCTATTGTTATAGTGGCGTTTCTGTGGCACGGCCAAGCCAACTTTTGCCCACCTTCAAATAGCACAAACATAGCTAACAAACAAACGATTATGGTTTAATATCTCTATAATGTGGTTATATGTGTAGAAACGAGTTGAGATGGGCTTCTACCCACTGCGTTGCTCAGCCTCTATGGACGATCCGAACCAAAGTTGTTTTATTGTGCAGAGAACACGGAGCCAGGCAAAGAGAGAGAGAAAGACGACGCGTTGCCTGTTGTATTCTGTAGCTCTGTTTCTGACTGACTTATTTGAACTTTGCAATTTCATTTATACTGATTATTCTAAAAATAAATTTGCTGACGAGGGATGAGAGAGGATGATGAAATGGTGATGTAATGGGGATGGAAAATTCTAGACTGAAGAGCGAGAAAAGATCAGCATGACATGGTGTGACAATGAAAAGGAAACAAGCGAGTCACTACATATGCTACAAACAAAAACAATCTTGTCTTGTCCAATGTCGTTACAATCAAACACCCCCTTATCTTCAATTGCGCGCCGATTCCCACCACGCATGACAATGGTGGGCCTGGACCTGATTTGAATGCAGATTCAGTGACTCGGCATCTGTTAGCAAGCAATGGCTGCAAGAATCGAATGAAGCAACTGTAATCAAAAGCATTTCTGAAATCTAGCCATGATTTTCAGCTTTGTTATTTAAGAAAGTTATAACACTCTAGGCTCCTTTCAAGCTAAAGAAACCGAAAGAATTAGAAATAAGTTAAAAGCAGCAAACAATAAAGTATTAAGCACACAGTGCGTGAAATAGAAATATAAGCCATGTTACTTTCGTCGAATCATTACAGAATTCACTTTCTCGGAGCTTTTTTTATTCCTTGAAGTGTGTAAAAAATGCTGTCTCTACTTCTTATTCATTTTTTTTATCTTATCTTAATCAGACAGGGCGTTGACATTTTGGGCATTCTCGATCAGGGCAGTGGCGTAGCGTCAAGGGAAGCTGGTAATGTGCCGCATGCCCTGCAAAATCTGACCAAAAATAGTTTTAAAAACGACTTTCTCAAAAAGAAATTTTTTTATTGCTTAAACATTTGCTTTGACGATTAATTGAAATTTGCACTGTCGCACCCTTGATCCACCCATCAGAGTTCAATGGGTCCACCTTAGCTTTTACCTTGAAAGGAATTTACAAATCTTCGTATCCCTGTTTATAAAGATCCCTTTGTTTTGGACTGACTTTGGCCAGCAGCCTTTGTTTACAGCACTGCTCATTTCCGGAATGGGGAATTCTCGCCGCATTATCTGATATAAAACAATTGTTTTTCCCTCTTTAAATGTAAACTTTTGCATAAAAGTAGGATAAAATGTTGTATCAACGAATAATCTATCATGCTAACGAAAAATTGCTCCAATTATTTACTCACAGCGTTGAGGACAGAGCTTTGAAAGGGGAGGAACTGACCCCAGCTTGCTTCGTGTTCTCTTGATCAGCATCTGATCACGTGACTTGGCTTGCTGTTCAACAAAGAGCCAGGGCATGCGGTTGCCGATCCACATGCCCTAGTTGAATTGAATCTCAGCATAAGTCTTCGACATATGGATTCGAACAACTAGACGATATGGATCATAGGTTTATAGAGATAGAGGATTGCACAAATGCTTTTCAATTTAGCTTGAGTGCCAAGTGAGGGTACTCAATTAGTGAGGGTGCCCAAATAGGGAGGGTACGCAAATAGTGGTGGTACGGGGGTCTGCCCTTTTAGAGTACCATTTTCGCCTGCATTTTGTTTATAAATATTATCATAACCACGAATAAATTGTTATAGAAGATCTTGGATTGTTTATCGGCTCAGAGATTGTAGCCTAATTCATTTGAACATTGTCATGTTTGTCATGTCATGTTGTTGTCAAAAATTGTCATGTTTTTTTATATAATCTTCATTTCTAACTGTGTTATAGATGTTCTGTTTGGGTATGATAAGAATGTAAAGAGAGCGCTATCTTAACTGTCTGGTGTTTATAAAAAGCCACAGCTTCCTGGGGCTTCGTCCCCCGCTGCCCCGTAGGGGCGTTGCCCACCGACCCCTCCCCGCATACCCACTTCTGGAACTCACGCTACGCCACTGGATCAGGGGTGTTGCATTTTTCAAAGGGTGTGACTTTGTTGCTGTTTCGGTTGCATAAGAGTTTGATCCTAATTCTTGCGTTGTTTATGACGCCTTGTGTTAAAGTATAGTTTATTAGATTATCTATTTGTATCTGTAACTCAGCTACTCAATTGTTTGTTGTAAGCCTAAAATTTATTCAACGCGAGACTCCATGGGTCCAACACAAAAGCGACGTTTTGCTTCAACACGAAACTAGGGGTAAAAAGTTTAATTCATTGTAGGCAAATGTTCTTGGCATTGCACGTGCTTGGAACTAAAATGTCATTGTATGGGGGTCTTAGAGTATAATCTGAAATTAGAGTACTCGATATTGACCTCTCAATATCATATAACACAAACATGATCCCGGGAATAGACAGCTTTTCACAAAATCGTTTTACTATAATTTAGGTAGGGCCCTGTTAGGTAGGTACGCAATCGTATGCCTTGTTACTAAACTGAAGACAAAACTGCCTTGATTTGAAAAACTTTACAACGATTCTGACTAAGATGCTAGACGAGTTTAATGAAGCGATAGAGGGCGGAAGTGAAACAGAAACAGTATGACTTGTAAACAGGTGGTCGCTTTTCACTATTGTTAAAGATTTCGCTGTGGTTATTTGATGACTCAGACGAACCTGTCACCTGCTAAATCCTTTTATGGACAGACCTGCCTATTCACGCGGCGATAACAACACTCACGTGCTGTACAGTCCTCTTGATGACAATACATTTGTTTGTAAAATTACCAAGCCTGCGAAACTGGAAGGTGGATATCAAAACTTCAGCGTATTACGGAACTGTCGTCCATCTTGCGTGTTTACGAAATGGCTAACTTATTACTGATCGGACATGGGCTGTTGACATTGCTGGGCACTGCATTTCTTATCGCTGCCGTTTCTACGAATTTCTGGGCTGTTTATCCTGCAACGAGTTCTTTAAAAGTATCGAAAGGTCTTTTCAAAAGATGCAATTACGTTGGAAGCAGTTACAAGATCTGCGTAGATCTTTACAAAAAATTAGGAGACGTTCCAGGTTTGTATAGGGGCATTCAATAAATTGTGCTATATCATATCAAGGTGCTAAATTTTAAAGTCGTTTTTTACAGGTTATTCTCGTTTTCCAATGTTTTCTAGAATGAAAGAGAAGAAGAAAAATCCCATTTGCAATAGTTTTTGCATGATAATCTACGATTTTTGGCATCTGAAAGGATTGTGTGCCATTTTTTCTAAATAACACAAAAAAGATCAAAGTAGCAATTAAGTTCAATTCTTGAGACAGAATAATGTTTTTCATGCACATATAGATCACAAACTCTCAACATTCATATGAGGGTAACAATAGAGAACCATCTATAAAATGATGACCAGATTCAGAATGAGATGGTATAAATTGATGGCCTATAGTTAGAATTCAAACACCAATAGTAAAGGTTGAGGCAGAGGATTCCTGAGGCAGAGTTTTAATGGTGGAAATATTTTGCCACCTTACATGGAACGGATGTGGTATGTTGGAAAGGTGGCAGTGCTAAATCCTTTGCACAAAGTTGATGAGCAAGGCTTCTAATGCTATTTTTCTTGAAATGCTAAATTTGGATGGGGGCTTATTCGAGGAGGGGGCTTATAAAATGTCCTGAAACATGCCACACAAAAAGATAATTTTTGAGATTTCTTTCTTTTCATAGTATAAAAAATAGCGTAAAATTTTTATAGTATAAAAAGTATAAAGTAACATTTGATTAAATTATTAACAAAAATATAAATTTTGTGGTAATTAACTAGACAACCTCAGGAGTCAAAAATCAACAAATCGAGGGGGGCTTATTCGAGGGGTGGCTTATTGAAAATTTGTAGTTATAGGGTGGGCTTCGAGGGGGGCTTTTTCGAGGGGGCGGGACCAATTCGAGGATTTACGGTATATCCATCTCCAAGACAGGAATCAGAGGGTTTGTTGATGTAAAAAAGTTGTTGAAAGATGTTCTGAGTGTTCCTGGAACCAGGGGCGGATTCAGGGAGAAATCTGACTACAGCAAAGGAAGGGAAAATCTTTAGAGCCACGCCCTTCAGGCTGCCAAAAATGAAGGCCACGCCCTTTTTATGTGAATACTATTTTTGATCAAAATTTTTGTAAGTGGTCAGCGCTAAAATTATATAATAAAATCTAACAAAGGCTTTGATCCCTGTTGTCTGTTAGGAATGCGTCACATTCACAGAACGGAAATCGCAAGGGCTATTGTTGACATTTTCAAAGGGAGAATGAAGGGGACAGAATTTTGGAATCGGCTATTGACAAAAGCGGTCACGAATACAATTGCATAGGTCAGTCTAGCTGTTTATTGGACAGTTGAACAACAATTGCATAGGTCAACTTGTATCTTGATTGGCTATTTGAGTCTGCACTGAATTTTATTGGACACTTTCTACAACAATTGCATAGGTCAACTCGGCTTCTTATTCGACAGTTTAAATTTCACCTATGCTCGCGCCAAATTTAGCATAGCTCAACTTGCCTGTAATTAGCTTGACGAACGAAGCGACAGCAATAGCGGCAACAGGTTGTGATATAATTCCAGAGAGCAGGAAGAATTTTTGTGGCATTGGGTGACGTTAATTGATGCAAAAGGAAATTGTTTGAGGAAATCTTACTTATGCTCGCGCAAAGGTTGCTAACGTCTGGATCCGCCCTTGCCTGGAACCACAGCAGCTTGTTATAAGCTATTTTACAACAAGGCTTTCTTTCAAAAGCATGCCCTTGATGAGTCACTTTTGAACTATTAAGTGATGCAGAAAGATATACTCTGACAAGATAGCATGTATAGAAATGATCATGTGGTATTGTCATGCAAAAAGCAGGTGGTCTTTTCAAATGGTTAACTGAAAAAAATGAGATGTTTAATTTATATATATATGAAAATATAGAAAAAGAGGTTTCATATAGAGAATAGGGAATTGTAGGCAATGTTAGCTTGCCATCTTTTCAATAGTTTAAATTTTACAATTTCAGTGGTAAATTTTTTGCATTTCGATATATTTTTTCTATTGGGTTCATTTGGCATATAGTCTATTTTTCATACTTATTTGGTGTCTTGATATCTTGTTGAAGTTTGTTGGAGCTTCCCACACATAATCTTGTTTGCCCCTGAAGTGCATTGCAGTCTTATTTCTCTATGCAGTTTCTTTTGGGAAGAAATCAACTTTAGCTTCTGCTCTATCAATCAGATATAAAAATTAGAAGTAAAGCTTTGCTTAATTCAAATTAATTAAAGACTTTTAACTTCAAATTAATTCTAATGGTGCTTTACATATTCTCTGGGTCACACACGTTTTGTATGCTTTTGTATTCTTCACTTCACATTTCATATCACAAATAAACTTTCCACTGATTAAAAGCTTTTTAAGGTTTTTATTAATATTTTTTGGCTCTGATGGTCACACATAGATTACTAAAACTCAGTGATTTTTAGAAAACGGACTGGAAGAAACCATATATATCTATTTTGATTTCAATTTACCATTTATGTTTGAAATTTTCAAATACTGTCATGCAGCAGCTAAGAAAAGTTTAAGCACTGAGAGAAGTCAAGAAGGCATTAAAATACTTGCTATTATTGCAGAGAACAATATTTACATTGGGTAGAATTTAAATTCCCAGAAAGTCACTCTCAATTTAAAATGAAACGATGAAAAAAAGGGATATGGAGCACCATGAAAAGGGCATTTTAGTTCATTAGGGGCCATCATATGACTGGGTATGTTTTAAATGGTCCTGGTAGAAATATATTAAAAATTGTTCATACGCCTACTTTATTTTTATTGATTTCAGCATCAGAGAAGAAGTAAGCCAGTTGTAACGATTTCAATTGTTAATGGGAAGGTGTTTTAATTATGAATTAAAAAAACTCATCTTATTAGGCAAATTTTTCAAGAAAAATGGGCCAAATACAGCACCTTTCATTTGTTCATTTGAAAAAGTCTTGAAAATAGTGATAGATAGCCAATACAGTAAAGGAGGATTCCAAGCTTTTCCCCGACCCTGGTGAACCAAATATGATTTAGCCCTGCTACTTTTAGAGCATTTTGTCACTTTTGAGGAATATGATAAAATGAACAAAAGAAATATTGTTTTGCATAAAAAGGTGTTGTCTTGTTAAGGCAGCTTTAATTAAGGCATGTTGTATTTCAGATGTCTGTTTGTGACTGCCCTGTTCAAAATCAGACCTTTAAAATGAAAGTGTCTCTTGCTTTTATCCTACTTCATTGTTCAAATAAACTGTCACCCTCTTTGTCAACAAAGGTTGATTGGAAAACTGACCCACATGCCACAATCTTTGCACTCTTTCTGATATGGCTTTATCCTACGGTGATCCCAAATAGGTTCCTTTGAAATTTCTCTTGCTTAGTATTCATACAAAGCAGGGCCTCCGACGAAGGGGGTGCTGGGGGGCCATGGCCATGCAAAGTTGACATGTAACATTCAACTGCTTGTCTAATGCCACTGGCAGAGGATTTGAAGAAATGGGTCAGTATATTTTCCCAATTGCGAGTGACCCTTTTCTACTTTATTTCGCAGGAAACGCTGCCGGTGTTATTGCAATGAGCATTCTGGGAGTCATCTTCATTTGCGCAGCGATTATTGTTTGCTACTGTGGAATGGCCTTGAAGAAAAAGCTTTATTCAGTGGTCATTGTGCTTCAAACTATTGCTCGTGAGTATATTTCTGGGACCTCTTTGAAGCACACTATTAGTTTAAAACCAATGCTAAATGTTGCTGAATGCTGCATTGCCTTAAGCTGCTCTTACACAGTCAGATTTGTCGGATATAGAACAGTCAAAATGGTGGTAGTGGTTACGTCAGCTATCACTGGAGCTATCACCATTAGAAAAGGAAGAAATAGGGGAAGATAATGTTCCAAGCTAGCTTGGTCCTCATTACTGTCTTTGTAGAAAGACTGAACCCTTAAGAACGTTCTGCATGCCCTCTTCTTTCTCATATTCAGCAATATTAAAAATTTCTTCATTTATACTGAATTCAATGTTTCCTTTTAAATGACTGTATATAGACTGAGAGAATGTGGAACAAGGCGTAAAAGCGCGGGCGAGAAGGAATTTTATCAATATCCATTTGATTTTGTCGAATGAAATAGATTATGTTCGATTGTTGAAAAGTCGAATTTGACAATCTGACGATGGCTTTCGACATTCGATTCTCCTCTTACGACATAGTCGATTCGATACCTTATACTTAGGTATCTTGGTACCTTTAATGTGTTTATGAACCATAATTAAAAACACACATACACGATCAAAAGATTTTCCTTTGGATTTTCGCTCCCCTTCGGCAGCCTCCTCAGTAAGAATAAGAATTACATAACCGCATTAAAGGTACCGAGTTACCTAAGTATAATTTGTCATGCAACACACGGGATCTCTTAAAACCTTTGGCCCAAAAAGCCAGAAACCGAAATTACGATCCGATATCGATATTTCGACAAAATCTGACAGTGTAAAAGGGGCGGTAGTATCTCAGCATTGCAGTCAGATCTCAGATCCTCGAGGAAGCATCAGAGTTGGTCCCAAGCCTCTTTCAGCGCTCTTCATTCCAATTGACAATCACCTGACGTTTCTTGAATGATATACAAATTGCAATCATTCTGCAAGCACAGCTAGAAACGGGTCCCGTACTTTTACCCAAATGCTTGAAAACTTTGGAAAAGGATTTTTACCAAGTGTCTCCTGATTTATAACTGATTTTGATGACGGTTGATATATAAATCTAAGTTAAAATGCTCTAGCAAAGAAAACAACATCCGCATGGAAATGCCATGTTCTTCACGATAGATTTAAACAGATGCAGTCAAATGGTTAAAATCATGAATTTAACACTATTGCAAAGAAATTAATTACGTTTCCTTTTAAAGATTGTTCTGGGTCTTTATCCACTAGGCTTGCAGCAAACTTGATATAATTATGGTGTATTGTATCATGTCTCATGGTATATTCATACATAGTTTGGCAAAGTTCAAATGCAAAAATCTACTTGCTGCCTATTTGCCTACGAGAGTATAAGCTATAATACTATAAATACTATAAATGGAAGTAGCACAACCCCCTTTTAACGTGTTTATTTTTCTTGTTTAAGCTCATTATAACTGTTTAATCCGAAACTTTTATGAAAGTGCTAGAGATGATGTTTTTTTTCTTCTTCCTTCTTTCAGTGATTTTTACTGCTGGTAGTTTTGCCTTGTATGGCGAAAAATACATCGTTGGTCTTTGGGAAGTAGGCTGGTCCTTTGTAATTGGATGCGTTGGGGCTGGGTTTATCGGCATCAGCCTGGTACTTATTGTATTGGCAGCTATAAGATGAAGTGATTTTCGCAGCAAATCGTGACGTCACCAATGATGATGACAAACGCAAATGCCAATTCCATGCCAAACGACAATTTTGATTCAAAGCGACAATGAAAATTTTAGGATGTGTTATCCCCTATGTTGAAGCTTCACTAGTGTCATCTGTATTTGTCGGCGTGAGGGGGCAGTAGCTTTGAACGACAATTCAAATACTCTTGCTGAATTTGCAAATTATACCCCTACATATTTCATCAATTTCAATCCATTTTTTTCCTCTCTTTCCCATGATGTTTAGGAAGTTTAATCCTAATTGCTAAACCTTTGCAAATTAATTTTTCTGTAACAGTCATCACTGAAGCCTAGGCAAAACAATGCGATATTAGCATTAAACGCATGCATTTTATGTATGCATTTCTCGGCTTGCGCTCTGCCTTTCAATTCATTTTATACCAACTAATCAACGAATTACCTTAATAAAACAGCGAACACTTGCCACAAAGCATTAAATCTTTGCAATGTTATTCCTGCATTGTATTCAAATCACTTGATGTACAGCTCAGACTAATTAGATGCTTAGATTTTTATGGACATCAAGTGAATAATAGTGTTATAATAGTGTCCTGTTATCCGCTTTCGTACCGTGTGAAATAACTGCCTACGAAGTACTATAAATTAAATATAATGTTGTATGTATAGATTAATTTTGTCAAGTATGTAATACCGTCAATCCTCGAATTGGCCCCCCCCCTCGAATAAGCCCCCACCCTAGAACTACAAATTTTCAATACCCCCCCCCCCCCCCTCGAATAAGCCGCCTCTCGATTTGTTGATTATCAATTCCTGAGGTTGCCTTTGGCATTTTAGTGAATTACCACAAAAATTTATATTTTTGTTAGTAACTTGATCAAATATTACTTTATACTTATATTATTTGTTATCTTATGAAAAGAAAAAAGTTTAAAAAATCTTTTCATGTGACATGTTTCAAGTGATTTTATAAGCCCCCCCTCCCCATCGAATAAGCCCCCTCTCGAATAAGCCCCCATCCAAAAATATCAAAAATAAATAAGCCCCCGGGGGGGGGGTAATTCGAGGATTTACGGTAAGTATTTTATTACAATCCAATATTTAAGCCTAAAAACACGATTTATAAGGAATTTTATACGATTAACCCCTACTTTGTGTTTGTGTAGCTGTTTGATTTTGTCAAATTATTGAGGAATAGTGGCATTTTTCTATGGCGTCACTGTTAGATTTAGGGATATGAGAATCAAGAAATTGTTTACTTATCAACCGATCGACAGATCAAGGCCTTGAAATAACGAATCTGAGAGATGTTGTGCACTGGTAAAAACAATCTTGATTTTTCACAGTAAATAAAATTTATTTCGATATATGCATATATTACTTGTCAAAATTGAAAACTGTTTTTCAAAATCTGAATTTTTCAGGTGAATGCGTCTCGAGGATTCCACTAAGTAACTAGCAAGACTTTTCTAAGAATAATCAAGTTCATAGCAAATCTATACCCGAGTGCAAGACTGCTGCTCGTTTTGTTACTATTCGATAGTCACATGGCTTTGATTAGTTTTCTCTTGGTTCAAAATCGGAGCCTGCAAAGTTCTAAAAGCAATGCTACCAAAGTATTTTCAACAGTTATCCATATTTTAAATATGGATCATTCTACTGTCAAATGTTATATGGAGATCGATACTTTTCAGTTTGACGAAATATTGTTGTCGAAAGATGTCTATTTTACAATGGTACAAATTTGTCACAACAATGGTACAAATTTTGCTAAACTACAATCACTAATTGGCCATGCATTTGACTGTCAAAGCATTTTCTCATGAATGGCATGGTCTGGCCAGTACAAGCAATTACACATTTAAACTTGAGTGAATGCAAGGCAAATGAAGAGCGGCAAAATAATGTCAAAAATAATAGGGTCAGTGAGTTTGCGTATAAGGCCACCTGTATCCGGGGCGAGGGTCATGATCTAATACGAATAGACAGGTTTGATGGAATTATATCAGGGAGGCCAAACAATTATACCACACGAGTAATTCGATTTACTAGAGTCTCTTTGCAAGCGAAAAAGTCAAAATACGGCACGTGTTTGGCATGTACATTCTCTAGCATAAACATGAACTGTACTACAATGAAATGAAGATGCACTAGAAACAATTAGTGCTTAAGCTGTTGTTTCCTGGGTGTGTAAACTCAATCATGGCTGTAAACATTGGCGTTTATTTATCGAAATTCACTAACTCGCTCGACAGCTTTCAAGCGGACTGTAAATAACAGAGAGTGCTTGAATTTCGGCTGAGATGCTCTGGGTGTCTGCAGGAAAGTACGGATTTCTGTTCTTGGTGGTAAGCACCATTACAACGATCATCGTTTTAGTAAAAGGTGAGTAGCAATTCTAAATTACTGTACTTTTGTATAAATGTTAGAAATAGGCCTTGTTTGTTTAGTGTTTTTAACTTACGGTTTGTACACTAGAATTATAAGACACTACTAACGACCATTATTCACCACAGCTTCTTAACTGCTGATTTAAAAACAAATACTCACTTATTGTCTGTTTAAAAGTAAGAGCAGTATGAAGAAGAAAAACATTCACCGGTTATTGCTTGATCCACAATGGCTGCCGTGTATCTTTCATCCCTGCTGCAAAGTATGAAGTACTTCATTTTCCTTCTTCTCTTTCCTTCACAAGTGCAGGAAAATATTCAGAAATTGCAATTTCAAGACTTGCAAGATCAATGTAAGATTTTATTTTGAAGATTAGCTTTTAACGTTAAAAGATTTCACGCAGAGGCCAGTACTCTGAATTCATAGGACATTGATCTTAGTCAAAAGTCACTGCTACTAGAAGCAACACTTGTGTGTTTGTGTATTTCTTCTTTAATTAATAATGTAAATCCTTAATGAAGAGAAAGTTGGCTAAATTGTTAATTTAGAAAGATAATCTGTCACTCCATTTTTATTTAGCTTTTTAGTTAGTTAGCTAGTTAGTCTCGTTCTCGGGTAGTTTATACGTAAACTCTTAGAGCTTTCTAATGCAGAAGCAAATTTTCTTTACTCACCAGATATGAGTCGTTTCAAAGAGTGCATGATTGCTGGCCCAGACTACGAGACTACCACCAAACAGCTACAGTCGCAGCATAGAGGGAAATGCTTGAAAGAATATTACAAAGACATATTGCTTGTTATCGTATACCATTTTCCCAAATACGATAGCATACCTCATTTGGAAGGTCTTTACAAGGAAGCATTTCCAAATATAGCTATATGTGGACCAAAAAAGGACAAGAAGTACAATGTTGATATCGTGGTTAAGAATCACGGAGGCCTGCTGGCTTACAACTGTTTAGGCCGTGCAGTCCAAATTTACCCTGGCTACCAGGGATATTTCTATATAAATGACGATATGATAGTAAATTGGTGGAACTTCAAAGACTTTGATCGATCGAAAATATGGCAAGGGTCTCTAATTGAAAACGGTCATCCAATACGAGATGAACAATCACAGAATATAACGTACAAGACAAAATGGGTATGGTATAACAGCTCGTTTGGATTAGAACAGTGTAATAAAACACTCAACCAAATATCGTTGCTGAAGCCACACAGCTGGAAGCCTAAACAACTGCACGAGAACCTAAAGCTAAACGGCAATGGTAGAATATACTGCAGCAAGGGCTGGTCAGACTTCTTCTATATCCCGCGGGTTCACGCGGAGACGTTTTCTTACATTTGCGATATGTTTTATAAGAACAATGTGTTTTTAGAAATTGCAGTGACAACAATGTTGCGGTTATTGGATCTGCAGGAAAACACGATTAAAATCACGGGACATTATTTACCGGACATTGGTCCTTCTGATAGCAAAGCCTTTTGGACCTATTACCGAACAGATATCAAGTTTATGCATCCATTTAAATTTCATGTTAAGCCGTTTGAGAAGATGAACGTTGCGTTGCTCAAAAACTGGGTGATCAGATATAGCAGACAGTTTCTAGATTGCTGATGGATTGCCTTCAAAGCACGAGCCACAAGGATGACAAACAGTGGCTTTGAAATTCACGGCGAAAGCTGTTAATCAAGTACGCAAATTACTAAGGGAGTTATACCGCTTGGATTTTTGTCCAAAATACATGACAAAATGGTTATTCCTTTGACATGCGGACATTTAATAAAAGCTATTCAAATGCGTCTTACTTAATCTTCACATCTTCCGATCTCAGACAACAAAGGTCGCTGATTCAATACAATGCCACTCTCATTGCTCATATCAAGCTTCTATCTTTATTCAAGTATACACATTAATTGTGATAAAGATACGTAATAACGGCATGACAGCGCGGCATTTATTGCAGTACGGTTCAAATTGCCTGGTTTCTATTTGATTTGTCGGCTGCAACTTTGTGCATGGGAAAAGGATTGTAAATAAAGTAGACGCCGTGCAACGATAACCCAATTGAACGAGATCTGAAGAATTCGCAGTAACAGAAGCTATGCATGGGAGAGTAAAAATTCTTTTTCTAAATGCACAATGAAGGAATTCGAAAAGGCAGTCTTTAATTTGCTGACAACGCGATTCATTTCATTGGGATGGACATGGATGTAAAACACCTTAGATCAATGGCCTTCTACTCTTTATCTTATACATTCACATTCATTTTTGGCTCCATTTTGTATCTTTCACGTTTTTATATAGCTCATTAATCCTGCTTTTGAAGTGATGTCTTGGATCATAAAAATACTTTGCCAGTAAATACGACAGGAGTGCAGAGATGGCTATGGCAAAATGGCTTCTGTCAGTCCGTGTCTTTAAACCGTTGACCCATCCGACGTAGAACATTGCCATCTCTTAGAAGGTAGTAAACATTTGATGTGAAGATACACCATTTTAAAAAAACCACGGTTTTTCGAAACAATGTTTTGAATAACAATGGTAACAAACAATTCTATGTAAGAGAGCGAAAACACTATTCGCATCTGCAGGTCGAGGTTTTGGAAGCAGAAATCATCCAGTCTTTAAAAGTCACCAATTCTCGCTAAAGCTGAACATGGAAATTGGACAAGACAAAATTTTCTCTTTAGCTGAAATGGTCTGGTTGGCTTCCTTACTGTCCACCATATTACTTATGAAGCACTTACACGAGTTGTTGCATAATATTGCATCTGCCTAAACTCCATTGGTTGTAAATAATAAAGCACTGTTAAACAAATTAAAACGAAATATATAGAAAAGGTGCAAAATGCTGAAGTATTTCTCTTCCTTTCTTTGCTTCTGTAAACATTCTTACAGGACCTTCAACAAGATTTTTCATTAGGATCATTACAATTTTATTTTATGGAGATCTGATTAACACCTTAAGGATCCTTAAAGATCCAATACTACTTTGGATATAAAATGGGGTCCTATTTAAGATCCTACATAGGATCCCGATAGTTTTTTTTTAAAAAGAGGCTGTTGGAAGGGTTCTGTTCATTTTTGTTAAGAAGAATTGAAATATAAAAAGCTTTGTATGAGTATAAAACTATGCAGCAAACGTAATCAAACGCCTAGACCTTCAATAA
Source organism: Nemopilema nomurai (assembly GCA_003864495.1). Taxonomy (NCBI): domain Eukaryota; kingdom Metazoa; phylum Cnidaria; class Scyphozoa; order Rhizostomeae; family Rhizostomatidae; genus Nemopilema; species Nemopilema nomurai. Next base: position 1,498,131 of record ML133388.1, on the reverse strand, counting down.
AAAGGAAGCTGATCCAAGGAGCAGTCCTCACATGATTGCATGAGGAAAAACCTTCATCAACTATATTTGATGAATAAACAGATGAAAATGTTGACCGATTGTCGGCAAAGGAGAGCACAATGGTAAGAAAAGTTACTTGAAAAACATTGCATCGGCAGCACACATTCAAATCTCATGTTGCATTCTCTGTTGAGAAGCTATTGTATACATAAAGAAAAGGAAAATCAAAGCGTTCATTCTAAGCCTATGGCAACAGTTTGACAGAATGACTTGATTCACCTGTCAAAGTGCTGCCAAATATGTTGAAATATGTCTATGTATTGAAGAGGAATGTTTCATCATTCACATTCTGGAATTGATTATTGTGACAAAGTCGGGCTTCAGAGATGCTCCACCAACAAGGAACCCATCTATGTCTTGCTTGGCAGCTAAGTCTTTGCAATTTCCACTGTTGACAGATCCTGCAAAAAAGTGCAGCAAACTATACATACTGACAATACATTATGCTAAGAGATAATATGCATAAATGAAAGGATAGGTTTACTATGCTGGAGGATTTCATAAACTCTAGAAATTGAAAAATGTTTAGCTGTTTTGCATTTAACAACTCTCACTTCAACTGGTAGTTTTATGCAAGCTTTTGACTCCTCTGTGATAATAAGATTTTTGTGCTGACTTGCAAAGCACAAAGCAACTATCTAACTTTCATAAAAGTAGATAGAAAAAAAATAATTATTTTCCGCAAATGGTGGCATACAAAAGGTGGTTTTATATCTTAAAAAGGAAAGCAATATGTTTAAAGTGTAAGTAAAGAAAATTTGCATTTAGCCATTCATAGCAATATTGTTTGTACTTTGAAGAATTGAATTTCATGCATCTGTTTTGCCATTCAAAGAGGTGTTGATGCAATTGATAAATTGAGATAGTTGATAAAATATAAGAACAAAGGCAGGCCTTTTCTTTTAGGCAGGCAAACACCCTGGCCCTCCCCATCACCATTGCAAAATAACTGATGCTGGCAGTTGACTGCCCTTGCAAAAACATGTGTCACCGGCAGATAAGAAACTAAGATAATGTCATCAACTTTGAGTGATTTTAATTCTTATCTTGACGTTTTTACATCGCTGGTCAAATGTGTTTTCTTCTAGTATGTTTTTAAAAGTCACAGTATTCCTATATGAAAGGTCAAGATACTAATAAAAACAAAGCTTAATTTGATCAATGTTTTAGTTTATTACATCAAATGTTTAAGTTTTACTGGGGGCAGTTCCACATTTAGATAATCAAATGTTGCCAAATAATACCCTAATTTCCCCTAAGGTCTAGAAGGACTTCCTCCTAACATATACTTTTGGACAGGGTGATCGCTTTCCGGGCAGAAGCATGCAGGCAGTTTATCACCCTCACAAAAATTTCTTCACAAAAAGACCTCAATATAGTTAGAACACTGATCAAACTTACCTCCATAAATGATTCTTGTAGAATTAGCTACATCAACAGATAAATTTTGTGACATCCATTTCCTTAAATCTTTGTGAACTTCATCAGCCTTAGATAAAATAACAAGTGACACAAAAAGACATTACCATTATTGTCTGACACTAAAAAAATTTATATTTCAAGTTACACAAAGCTTTACCCATTTAAAAAATTTCCTTGTGATAAATTTGCAATTGATGTTTTGCTACTGTAAAATATTTTTCTATTTTACAAAAAGTAAGTTATTCTCCAACAGAATGCAGGTCTTCCCAGGAAGGGCGTGCAAGCGCACTCGCACACCTTGGTACACGCCTCCCCACACTGAGAAGTGTGTTTAATCGCACGCCCAATTTGTGTTTATTCGTTTGTTTTTTTAAATTTCCATTTACCTGCAACCATAGAAAGGCTGCATGCAATGTGGCTGACAATGAGTTAAACAAAATTGGCTCGGAATCGTAAAGCAGACGTGTGGCAAGCTAATGTTGATTAGTGAAGGGAACTAAGAAGGTGGCAGTAACGCTTTGATGTTTACTTTGTTCGAATTAAACATTATGCTGTGCCAGCACATCATTTTGTAAGAACAATCAAAACTTTGTTACATTTTCTCCTCTTTATATGAGAAACCGCTTTACAAAAAACTAAACGGTAGAAGGCTCAAAATTTTAAGAAACCACAGGTAAATGAAAAATCAATAAGAAACATTCAATTTTTTATGGCTCTCTGTAGTTTGCAACTGAATATATGTAAAAATAAGACAAAGTACCAATAGCACTCCATCGCACTCCTACCACAATCTAGGAGTGCGAAATGCCACACATGTGCTAATTTATTCCCAGGAAGGCCTGGAACATCAATCTAAAATCTCACCCCATATCAAAAATGGCAATACATCATTATATCACATATGCTGTGATTAATGACAAAATGAGATTTTATATTGCAGATCTTTGTGGTAGTAGCAATGGTGATTATGATAATGAGATGTATTGTATGACTAGGGAATTGATACACTAATAGCCCTTGATGTCCAATGTTGTTTAAAAAGCAAATTGTGCACTAGTAGTTACTTTCATAAGTTATGAACAGACATTTTACTTCTTTACCTGGTCAGGTGTAGCAGTCTTTCCAGTTCCAATGGCCCAAACTGGTTCATAGGCAATCACAACATTGTTCCAGTTGTCAACATTAGCTTCAAATACATGAAAAGGGAAACAAAGATTAGGACAATATACATAGAGATGAATAATTGAACTGTTAGATAAAGTCAGTTGTTTATGAAGAAAGTTAGTTCAGATACTAAAACTACCATCTTCTTGGAAAATTGTTACCAATTTATTTGTTCTAAGCTAAACTACTTCTTTGGATTTTTTTTAAATTAGCAATTTCATCTTAAAAATGGTTTTTCCCTTTAAAAACAGTAGCATAGCCTTTATTGTGATGGGGAAATAGTTACATGATAGTAATTTAAAACTATTTATACAACTGATACACTCAAGACAATATCAAGCTTAATATCATCTGTTTTCTAATTTACTGATTTCTTATACATATATACCTGAGATAGCTTTCATTTGTCTGAAAACAACTTCTTGTGTTTTCCCAGCTTCCCTTTCACTCAGAAGTTCTCCGATACAGGCAATTACTTTGATTCCTGCACCAAGAGCATGTTTCACTTTTTCACCTATAAGCTAAAGCAAATAGAATCTGCTTAAAAAGATTGCTTTTGCAAAACTGAAAGAAGGAAAGTTAGTGTGTTGAAACTGAAAGAAGTTAAGGAAAGATACTCTCATTGAACATTTTAGATGTACAAATAGCTACAAACACAAATAACTGCCTCCAAAAAAGGTCTGCCTGACTCATTTTGCCTTAAAAGTTGCCAAGAAGAGCCAAAAAGGAATCTTTGACTAGATGAGAGCTATTTTTCATCAGTACAATTAATAAAATAAGATATAATTATAGCAAGAATTATATCAAGTTAATACTTTACATCAAACCATCAACAGAATGATATTTTGCTCAAATTTGTGAATAAGAATAAGCAAACAATCACTGCTTTGAAAGTATTTTTTTTGAAAAGGAGAACAGATTATATCAGTCAATCAAAGATCTATAACTTCATATAAATTTAACATCATATCAAATTTGATTGGATGTGGGTTCTCAAACTGCAAAAGCCTACCACACTTTGATATCCTTTATATTGAAAACAATAATAACCTCATCTGATTCTTTGAAAATATGTCTCCTTTCAGAATGCCCAAGAATAACCCAGTCACAGCCCATATCTTTGGCCATTTCAGGGCTAAATAAGAAGTTATAATTGATATAAGCAATATGGCACACTGTGACATAACATTCAATTGCCAAAATCATCAAACCTTTATTTCTTTATGGATGAACATGGAGGTTCAGAATTTAACTTCTACTTCTGAAGAAAAAAATCCTTGAATGCACAACCATTGAGAAAAGGGCATGGAAAATATTGTTACCTAGTTTCTCCTGTGAATGCACCACTTGGAACTTTGTAGCAATTCTGCACAGCAACACCTGCATCTTTTCTTAGCTGGCTTCTGGTATATTGAATATATATCGCAGGAGGTGCACAAACAACATCTAAGAACAAAGAATCAAGTTGCTTTTAAGGCGGTTTTACCTACACAAGGTTGCATATTATCATAGTACGACATATTATCAAACACAACACACGTCTTCAAGAATGCCCATAAATTCTTGTTCATCAACCTTATTGTAAATATATATATATATAAATATATATTTAAAAGTCGTTATAAGTAAGTTGCTTGTGCATTTGAGGGCGTGTTGCATTCAACATCTCGCATGTACAAATCCGCTTAAAGGACCTACCTACTTTCTCTGCATTATAATTGGCATCATTCATGAATTTTAGTATTTCATCAACTTTGGCTTTGCTTCCATTCATCTTCCAGTTACCACCGACGAAGAATTTCCTGTCATTTGCCATCTTTTCAGAGTTGTTTGCTGCAGTCTTTGCAAAATTTACCTGGAAGTGGACGAGTTATTTGCTGGCAGCCTCGTATCAGACTCCTCTTGAGTCTCGCGAATCACATTGTTGCTGTTGCTGTTACCATTATACAACGGACAACTCTCATGAATATCCCGCTAGAAAACTTTGTGCCGAGGCTGCTCGATTATAATTATAATGTTCTTCGTTAAGAAGGCGGGTGAATATTTGGAACTGTGAAAATTTTTCTGAGTTCTTGCCATAGGCAAAGCAAAGAGCCCCTTGGTTTCGGAAATAACAGCAAGACCAGTTTTTTTCCCGCTTATCTGTCTTCATTTTTCGCAATTTGTGTATGTTAATGAGCCATCTTGTCTGTGTTTTCTCGTATGGGGTCCTTATTTAACGAGCAGAGAACTCGGAGGCAATGGGGTGTCAGAAGAGACGCGTGTTGACTTGTACTGAGCTTATCGTTACTGACAAAAATACAGGGCGTGAACACATAAAATGAGGGGACGCTACAAAGGTGTTGTTGATAAGATGTTAGGTAAGATTCAGACGAGATTCAATGAACAGCTGATTTAGTTATGTCATACAGAAACAAGGCGAATATCGCAAACTCTTTTGGAATAGGTGAAAACAAACTCCTATCTTGAACAAAAGACGGGAGGCAGCTGAAGCATTTGATCTCATTCAGAAAAAGAAGGAGAAGGAAAAAACGAACACAGATGAAATAAAATATGCATTAAAATAATATGTTATTATATTGAGTGCCTCTAACTGGAAAATTGCATATCAAGCTAAATGACAAAAGGACTGTTGAGGATGTAAGGGAAGGCATAGTGAGAGGAAGCAAACATCAAAGTCAATGGCTGCATACCCAAACAAGTTCTCAATTAATGGTGAGCTGTTTTTAAGTAAGTGCAGAGAATATAAAACCCAATTCATTATGATCATTACATCAATTCGTTGTGCATCAATGTATTTCATCATTCCTACTCTTTAGTACTTGAATACAGAGCATCGTCTGCCTTTACCGTAGCTGCTGAAAACCAAGCCCAAAGGCATCCAAGTGTGCTGTAGCTTTTCCCTTAAAATCATCGGTGAGGCAAGAAACGCGGCGTTTCCAAGTAAAAAGAAGATGCTTCATGCTTGCTCGGAAAAAGAACGCATCAAAAAGTGCTTTCGAAGAGCTTGCTAAAACCATGCCACCGGCCTAATTTTGCAATAAAGAATAAAGAATTTAAAATAAAAAAAAAAAGGAATGAATGCAAGCCAAAATGCCTTGCAACTAGATCAGTACTAGATTTATAGATAAAGGAATAGGTCAAAAACACGAGTTTCACACCCTACTGCGTTACTCGGATTTGCTAGATAGGTTAGCACATGCTTAGATATTCTCCGCACATCAAAAGAGAGCCATACAAGTTACGAGACCACCTGGAGTAGCTAGTGCGCCTTTCCTAACCAATCACAAAATTTCATATTGAGTTCTCATTAAACTGTTAACTTGTCTTATTGAGTTTCGGACTATTGTAGCTAAACTAGTCCCGTCATCATTCAACATCGTTTGAAGATTTTGTGGGAAAGCAGAAAGCTTAGTTGTCCTTTTTCTCTCCATTTTGGTCCTTGTAATTTGTAATTCCTTTCAAGTTGCTAACTTTTTGGAATGATTTTTCAGTCGACCAAAAAGTTCAAGATTCTGTATCATAATGACGTTTACATTGACCAATGAACCATGCAGAGTGTTTGCAGTTGTCATTGTGTTTACTGTGCAAAACAGTGGCTCCTCTACTGGTGTGACTTTCAAAAGACGCTTTTGACAGGTCCATTTTTTACGGTCGAGCTTACAATCAAACAAACTGTGTGAGGTGTAGCACTCAGTTTGGAATTTCATCGTGTTAACCTGCAACATCTACGTATTGTAGCTTCTTTTTACTCGCAAATTTTATTTAGAACTAAGCCTCTTTGGATGCAATCAAATAAGATCGATTCATGTGATTCAATTCATGGTAGTAATAGAGTGTTAAAGTGTAACGTCATCAGTTTTAAAAATTTTGAATTTTGCTATATGAAATAAAAGATCACAATGAAATAGTTCAGAATACGTAAAATTTTCCATGTCAAATATATGTCTAGAACAGTTGAATTCTGGCCAATGAAAGATTTTAAGTTTGGTAGCTCTGTTTTTAAGATTTTTTAACAGCGACAAAAATACACAAGCTTGATGGGGAAACAACCAATACACATGCGGCCATACATCTTCCAATTTGAAGCATAAATGATTAATGTTATCTATTTCGGGGGTATTTTGTAGGATTCAAATAAAAAATTCCAAAACAGAATCTTGTGACATCATCTCCATAAAAATCTATTGCATGGCAAAAAGCTTCTGTTCCTAAAAGATTCAGGAGTATCATATCGAAAGTCAAAGAGCAGTGTTTCTGCGTCAATTGAAAGAAAGAGGCTGTAAATGTTGGAACGTTTTCTCTTATAAATTATAATCAAAAATTAGTCATTGGATTGCACAACGTTTTCTTGCTTGACTTCATTGCATTGAAACAGGAAATGTACATAAATGCAAGTTGCAATTTAAAGTGCAAGTTGCAATTTAAAATGCACGAAAAATAAAACGGCTGTTAAGACAGACCAAAAGATCTTTCTTCTGCCATTGAGAGTATCAAGGGAGGCTTTTCCTTTCACGACAGGGAGAGCATGTAGAAAGTTTTTACTAACAAATAGTGGAATACCTCTTCTTCATATATTTGAGTAATACGTAGGAAATTGGAATACCTTTGGGGATAATGCTCCAAAAAGGTATTGTTCAAGTTTGTGACAACAATGCAAGCAAGGACTCGCTTTTGTTTTTCATAAGAAAATCTTGCAAAAAGATTTTATATACCCTAATTACTATACCACACTACGAAATGATACCACAAAGCACGAAAAACAATGACCTCCTTATGGCCACCACACAGAAGCACACAGCATTGAACAAAGATAGAAACATAAACAAGCCAGGCTACCCACAGGTATGGGGTTAACAGAAATCTGAGCAGTGGATTGTGAGTATTTCTACTAACCAGTTATTTGCTTGTGTCAGGCTCGCTTAACAGTGAGAAAAGTGAGTGAGAAGCAGCCAATGATCATGTCACATGGACAAAGTCACATGCATGTCGTATGGAAAACAAACAGCAAATAGCCTATAAAATGCCACTTGAAGTCTCCAGAGACTCATCAGTGCAGTGTATATCACAGGGAAAATGAGATCCATACTATTCTGGTGCGCCACTCTAGCGCTCGTCTATCTTGCCTCTGGTGGACCAGTTCCCGGCAAGAATGTTGTGAGACAGGCACCACCAGCCAATCCTCCCAGCCTGCCTGCAGATTATGGACAGCCTATGGACGTTGCAAGTGGAAACACAGGGGACAAGCCAAGTTCTGAAAACAAAGAAGAAGGAAAAGTTAAAGAAGAAACAGAGGAATTAAAAGGCGATGAAGACAATGAAGCTGACAATGAAAATACTAAAGAGAAAAGTGAAGAAGATGCTGATGGTAATAGCTATGTTCTGAATTTTTAGCGTAGATATAAAAGTAGTCGGCAGCAAGGCGGCAAAATGAAAAATATTGTTATATTTTTATATATATAATAATATACTTCTAATACGTTGTAAAAACTGGTCACGAAGAGATAAGCTAGCGTATTACAATAAATGTTACAGCTGCAACAACAATTTTTTAGAGAGTCTTTATATTCGAAGATTAGTATTGGAGGGAATTCTTTTAGTTTGAGTAATTATTGATTAGGGTTAGGCGTTTTTATATTTAATTTGGTTGTTAGCCAGTTCTTGTGTTGCGCTTCATCCCAACTAGGTTCATGTTGAATTTTTTCACCTCCGTATGGTCTGCAAAATACATCCAACTAAAGTATAGTCTTCCACGAAACTAGAGATATATGACATTATAAGAGTCGCAAAGTTTCGTAAAGAAAGTAAGTGCATTTTACACGATTGAATTTGTAAATGCATTCACTGAGAGTAAATACCTTTCTTTTCTTGCAGTGCCTGATGCCCCCCAAACAGAAAAGGAAAAAGATAGAGAGCAAGAAGCAGAGGAAAATCGTAGGCTTTTATATTGTGTAGATACCAGTAAAAGAAGCGAATTTTTGAATAGTGTTGAGTTGAAATTTCTCCCATTAAAAATTTCATTGCTTTTTAAGAAACGGTTTTTGGCAGAGGTCTATTACAAAAGATTTACAACAACAATATTCAAAGGCAAAAACAGTCATTTTACCATGTTTTACACGTTAATTTTGCTTCTCATTGTATTTTCAAGGCTTATAATTCACTATAAGGTTGTTATCTGCATCCAGGTACTACGTCTGTTTCTTGAATTTGTCTTGCATCTAATGTTTTGGTTTTTTTTCAAGATTAGTGTCGGTAATGACTGTCGAATCTCTTGGCCCTGCAATATAAACACCCAACAGCGCAATGTTCTCAGTCATGTCTCTAATTTCTAAAGGAGACAATTAATAATACCAAGTCGAATTTACATTTATCATGTCATGAAAATCAATTGCAATTTTTTCAGAAAAAGTTTTCTCGATTGTTTATGCATGTCATCAAAAATGAAAATAATTGATGTATTTAAAAATTTTCTTGCAGCCAAAATGTTCGAGGGAGATCTCAAATTACCACAGTCAGAGATTGACAAACTTGTTTCTTATAGCAGTTCTAAAAAGAAGGATGCCGTAACAAATGTTGCAAATAAATGGCCCAATAACAGGGTGCCGTATTTATTCAGCGGCTCAGTTGGTATGTTTAAGGCACTTGATTTTATCAACAAAAATTCTTAATAATAATAAAAACAATAATAATAATAATGATAATAATAATAATGATAATAATAATGATAATAATAATACTAATAATCTAATGTTTTCACAGGATGACCTATCAGTACAACGTATACTGTTAACATTGGGGTCTTTATATTTAAGCACTGATAAATTAATGGTAAAAGATCGAAAAACTTCATACAAGTGTCCACTAACAGTCCAATCTAGAGATAAAATAGTTTGAAATTATGTAAAATGATTTTCTAAAAATCGATTAAAAAGGAGTTTAAGCTCAATCTTTCTGGCACTTAGTGGTAAGTCGTCAAATTCTTTCCCTGCCAGAGACTAAAAACCTTTGGATCCAAATTCCATCTTCATTTGAGGAATCTTAATTTTGATTAATGCATTCATCTATTGAAGTTTCGAGCCAAGATATGGGTATTGGAAGAGTACTACTGCACATATGTAACATCAATGTTCGCAAAGCTTTTCTCATGCCTAAAATAAATCAACAAAATTTGTGATTAGGTTCCTTGATAGAGAAACTCAACATAAAGTAAGAAACTTATACAGCTCTAACATGTTTTGATATTTTCTTTTAAAAAGATCTTCTCAAACATGCCAAAACACTGATTTGCGACCCATGTTATCATATTTTAATTATATCGTCAATTCGTATCAATTTTATATTCACAGATCCAGTAACAAAGCAAGTGATCAAGAGAGCGATTGTTCAATTCCATAAAAAAACTTGCATCAGGCTCGTGAAAAAAACGAAAAATGACAAGGACTATATACTCATGACCAAAAAAAAGTGAGTGCTTATATTTCAACAAATGTCTTGTTCAGAACAGGTTAACACTCATTGTAGAAATAATTTGCCTCACGTAGCATAAATAGCTGGAAATAGATCTGGCTATACATATCGAACATTATCCATTAATTTGAATACCATAAACTACATCATTAAATTCAATAATTTATCTCAGCTTTATATCACTTCATCACGTTATATTGACTCAGCAATTCAGCCTAGACTTTTCATCTGAATTACATCATCATTGCATTAGCATTACATCATCATTACATCATCCTTGCACATCTCTCTTTCTCTCTCCCTCTCCCTTACAGTTTTCTGTAGGTTAAAAAATGAATTCTCAAATCAAAAGTTACTGCTTATTTTCATTACTTTTTTGAGATCACTTAACACGGAAAAAGTATATGTTTACTGATAGACAGTTTTAGCGTTAAAGGCATTGAGTCATGGTAAATAGCGGTTTTCAACGACTCAAAGCTGTATGTACAATCTGTGATGTATGTGTCAAATACCTTCTAGTACATAAAATACCTTGTCCGAATGATACTCATCTCCTTCAAAGTGGTCAAGGGGAGTGTTTCTGTCTTGCCGTCATTAAAGGCCTGCGGCTGTGCCAGACCTTCTTGCATCCTCCATATTTTGAAGAACCTTTCTCAACTGCATAGTCCTGCCTTTAATCGTGCTTCTACGTGGTAGCACTACTGCTAAGGACAATGCTATCCTTACAGAGGCTGCTACTCAACATCACTTGGTAAAAGTTCAGCTGGAGGCGAGCAGATCATTTCAATTGGCAGAGGATGCGCTTGGGTTGGGACAGTGATCCATGAAATTATGCACGCAATTGGATTCTTCCACGAGCACACCCGACTTGACAGGGACGATTACGTCACCGTCAATTGGGACAACATTGAAAAAGGTTTGCGAAACGCAGTTTTTTTCTTTCAAATTTAGGTTCTAGCCAAGTATTTCTAGTTAACTATATATCACTGTTTTGGCTGCATCGTAAAAGTTTTGCCATAAATACAGAAGCTAGGCAGGAGCTATGGAATTTGCGACGCAAAGTTGCAGAAATTTACAGAGTTTTTTCCCTAGGTACGCAAGGGTGACCAAAAGGGCAATTTGCGGGGAGGATACAAAGTTGACTGGAGTTACAATGCAATTTGGGGGGAGGGTACAAAGTTGACTGGAGCTTCAAAGCAATTTGGGGAAGGGTACAAAGTTGACTGGAGTTACAATGCAATTTGGGGGGAGGGTACAAAGTTTACTGGAGTTACAATGCAATTTGGGGGAGGGTACAAAGTTTACTGGAGCTGCAAAGCAATTTGGGGGGAGGGTACAAAGTTTAGATTTGCCCACAATGTATGGCTTAAAGGCGTGGTTGGGATATAGATGTAGCTTAGCTTTAAATTCATGGCACCGCCGCATATTATTGGCAAACCTTGAAAGTCTTCACACTTGAAACACCAACAAACATAGCGCAATGGATTTCCTCAGCATTGAAACGTTTATTTCCTTTAAAATGAATTTCTATGCTACAATTCTTTTACGGAGTTTCAATGAAAATGCAACGAAAGCAAAACGAAACAAGACATTCGCAAAAATTCATCGCCTGCCGAGTAAACCTTCATTGTGCCGACAGAAGCAAGATTAGGGGTGGGGGTGCGGGTACAGTACCCCTGTGCCACCCCATTAACGATGCCCTTGTTGACATTCTTCTCTACTCAAGTCAGATAACATAGAAAGCACTATGAGTGCCCGGTTAGTTAACACAGGGATTAGTGTACTTAGAAAGCTTTAGAAGGCAAGCTTTAGAAAGCTTTCAATAGATGGTCTGTATATAAACTACCTTTCTTTGTATCTATAAACATGTCATTAACTATTTACAGTGTCTAGGGTCTTCATCAGTTTCTAACCATACAATCAATATCGGTCTTCCACCTGTATAGGTCTATCACCCATATCGGTCTATCACCCCCGTATCGGTCTATCACCCGTATTGGTCTATCACCCGTATTGGCCTATCAACTACTTAAAAAAACAGAAGGCTTGCCTGGTGTAATGTGAATATCTTATTACAGATATGGAGAGTCAATTTAAGAAGTATGCCCATGGGGAAGCCGACTACCTTGGAGAGCCGTACGATTACGACAGCGTGATGCATTATCCGCGAACCGGCTTTGGGATCAAAGTGAACGGGAAGCGCTTAGCGACGTTGGTACCAAAGAATGAGCCATGGAGAGAGACTGGTCAAAGGCCAGGGTTCAGCCCAATCGACCTTAGGCAGATTAACAAGTTGTATAAATGCAAAAAGCATGCTGTCAAGAGCAATAAGGCTTGAATTTCACATACAAAGACCTCTGCAAGTAGAATGAAGCAAGTCTTAGTCAATTCATTGTATTCAAATGATTGTTATTCGATGAGAAAACAGACTGTTTGAAAAAGAGTTCAGTTTTATGTTGTCATTTCCTCGGAGAACAAGTTGCTGCTAGGGAGAAATACCTTGTTTTAATCCCTTTCACACCTGATACCCTACCCTGGGTACCAGATTCACTCAATATATGTAAATTAATAAATATATAATATTCACTTTATTCTATTTTATACATAGGGAGTAATGTACACATGGCATGGATGCCTATTCCATCTTAAGACAAGACATGCGATCTAAAATAATTTGATAGCTAGAGTTTAAAACGAGTAAATTGGCTATTTGTACATAGTCATTTTGTTGTCTTGCTAAGACTTTCGTCTGTTAACACGCATGTAATTCTGATTCATCTTCGCGTTTCCTGGCTTTCAGATGCAACACATTTTATTATAGCAATGGCCCCTCATAAAAATGTAGTTTCATGTCGAAGTTAAAGGATTTATGCCACCTAATTTGGCGCCTAATTTTTTTCTGTTGATGGAAGTAGCAAATGGCTATCTATACATACTTGCAAAATATTTTCATCAAATTGGGGTTTTAACGCCCCCAGAACGGGAAAGAGTATCTTACCATGAGTTTCCTAAAAGGAGAACTTAGCGGAACTTCTGGATTTTATCAATTAATAAATAATGTTTTGGTATAAGTCATTTAAGAGCTTCTTCTCTTCATTTTGTGAATATAGCGAGAAAGGGCACACTAATTGAAATATTTCTTTTTCAAAAAAAGGTATCTAGGCTAAATATTAATGTTCTATACATTCTATACAAAGGTATATATGCTAAATATTCTATACACTAAAAGTTAATATAATTAATGCTACAACAACTTGTTAAACGTTAACATAAACTCAATTTTAAATAATACAATTGTTAATTACGGATGGACGAAAAAATTTAACGTACGCATTATTAAAATACCATTTCACAGCAAACAAATTCATATAATCCACTAATAATTAGAACCCGGGGTTTGAACATATTGATAATTATTATTGTTCTACTGTTCTCTCAATCTTGTTTCAAAGCATTTATATAGAAAAATGGCAACTAAATTGAGACGCCTTAAGTCTTTTTGGCTTTATATCCAGATAAATTGTTTCCAACTTGTTAGCTGCTTTATATTAGGGGCTATACGTTAGGGTTCAGTTAAGAGATAGCACCTTTTATCAACGAATTCTAGACACACCATAAGTAAATTAAATTCATCTCCTAAAACCCTTAAACCTGTCGCTGAGCAGAAACTGCAGTGTCGCTCTTCTCTAGGGATAGGGTTTTTTCCAAAACGGCAAGTTTCTACTTCTAGATTATGAGCGCTTAGTCTTAACCGTGAAAGGCATCGTCTTTTGTTAAAGTCTTCGACAAAGTCAAGATAGATTTCGAATTTGAAAACCGTTTTAACTTGAGCATATGTACATAATTTCTTGTTTAGTACAACGTGCATTTTAAGCTTGTTCATTATTTCACTCGCAAAATGACTTCTGGAAACTTAAAGCAGAACTGTTGTCAGTTGCAGTACTAACAAGGTTTATCTCCAGAAGATATGTCATCGGATAATATAAATTTACTTTCCATCATTTGACGAGAAAGTTTAAAGATTTTTATATATTCATTTATCAAATCATTACGTTCACTGGGTTTTTTTATAAAACCATTCGACAAACCGTCAAACATAACCCAGATCTCCATGCGAAGAGGGGGAGGAATAATCTCTTAAACCTGATGTTTAGCATACATTTGTTCATTTAACAGGGAAAAGCATACTATTCAGTCTTTCCGATTCGATCACTTCCTTCTGATTCCATCTCATTTTTCTTATCATAGAGCTCCTCGTCTGAATGATCTAAATGAACTTGAAGTCCCATCTTCTGATGCCTTTTCCGCTTATAAGAGTGGTTTAACCTCATTTCCATAATTATCTCTAGAAGCCAAATCTGTTCCGTACTGACTAATTTTCAGCAAACCTGACCCCTTTTTGCGAGCAGTCCAAAGCCCTATACTATAAGTTTCTAATTTAGGCCGTCCTCGGATTGTCAACTTCTACGTCACACGGTCACGTGACAATTTATCAAGTTTGCATCTATGACACCCTCCAAAATTTTTTTTATTGAAAAACTGTATATTACTTGATTGTGACCCATTTTCCACTAAAAGTATCAATAAAATGACATGAAAATATAGGTGGCATAAGTCCTTTAGGGACAGGGACAGTCTCGTATAAAGAGAAGTGGTACATGCACCGAATAGAAATAATGTGGTGTTATCAGTAACAATGCACCAAATACTTCTCAAGGAGTTTGTGTTACTGCTCTGGTGACACAGAAGTAAAAGGTAGTCCTCGTGAAAGCCAAAAACCACACAGTCACTGACCAAACCATTCATAGCAAGCAGTGGGTCAATGAATTAACAAACAAACAAAATTTCCTTCTTGTAAGCGCGTTGTAAATCACCAGCCTTCAGGTCTCCGACAAACCTTTGCAGGCGATTGTTGAAATAATCAAAATGGTGCTTCGTTTACGTTTATTGATAGTGTTGCTTGTGATAGGCTTTGTTTTCGGTAAGCCGCTTAGCAGAGAAAGTAACACCAAACTTCCAAAGCTGGGGAAATCAAAATACTACGGTCCCGTCACTTCTGATGAGGATGATAGATTGCAGAAGGATGATAATAAAGAGGCGATTTCTGATAGCAAGAAAGATTCTGATGAGGGTATGAGGAGACACTGTTTACTGTTGTTAAGTCTAGGTTATTTGACGTGCTTTGAACACGGAGCCACAGCGAAAGAGAGATATAGAGAAAGGAGCAAGCGTTGCCTACTTTACTCTGTCTGCGTTGTACCTATATTGTCTTTGTCTGTCTACCTGAACTTCACAGTTATATTCATACAGTTATTTTGAAATTAAATTCATTGGTGCGTATGATGTGAAGATGTTGTAATGAGATGAAAAATCTACTGAGGAGGGAGAGAAGCTGAGTTAGCGTGCTAAATTTTGTGAAAATCGAGGCCGATAGAGCCACAAATTTTACATTACGACTGCTTTAAATCCATTTTACTTTACACTAGGAAGTTTGAATTTGCAATTAGCAGTTCTTAAAGCAAGTGTAAAATCAATACAAAATCATAAGGAAAGCGTTAACAATTTTAGAGAAGAAAGACAAGAAGAAGCTGAAAGGTCCTCAAACAGAGGAGGAAGAGGAGGAAGAAGAAAATGCTGAGTTGAATCGTATGATGAAAACCTTGTTACTAGTTTTTGTATTGTGCTAAAGATATATTGATTGTAATTGATAACGCTGTACAGCTTAAAAGACATGTTCATGGTACAAAGAGAGGTACAAAGAGTGGTACAAAGAACGGGACGGGACCAAGCTTCTACCTTCAGTTTTGTGTTTGGTACTAAGTTGTTTTGCTAGATGATGACAACTTTCGTGAAAATCGGAGTAGCACCTTGACATTGCCCTGTTATATGTAGCCTAAGCTTATATAGGTATGCTTGTTTGGTCGCGATTACTTTAAGGTAGACGAGATTCAATAAGTTTCAGTTGTAAGGTATGTGCTCTACTAACTAATTGGGCTCATCTTATCTGTTTCTAAAGAGTAACCTGTAGACCGGAGACTCGCATTCAGGGAAATGACTTTCATTAAATCACATTGCTTAGATATTTTTACCATTAATGTCATAGGAGATCCAGTGAAAGTAATCTAATTTCTCAATCAGTCATCACAGTTGAATACTACCCGAATAAAAACTTTCAAATAAAGGTAAGATGATCTGGAAAAGATACAAAGATGCATGATTATGATAGCTGCGCCATCACTTTTTTTATCATGTAGGTCTGAAAATAATCAGATGATATTTGTTTTAGGATTATTTCATTTGAGTTTACATTTCTTGTTTGTTTGCAGCAAAACTATTTGAAGGAGACCTAAAACTGAGGCCAGATGAGATTGAAAAATTGAGGGAGAACACAGTTTCAAAGAAAGACACAGTAGCGGCCGCTGAAAGAAGATGGCCTAATGCCAGAGTTCCAATAATCATAGACCCGTCGTTCGGTAACTGATTGCTTCCAGAGCAATTTTTTGAGTTGAAAAACTATTAGCCTATCGAGAATACTTGTGCTTCAGGAAAAGTCAGAAAACCTGTTTATAGTGCTGAAATGTTAGAGTATCGTGTAGGGGACTTGAGATGCTTAGGCTATTGGGAGTTCTTTTATTGAAATAATGTTTTGTGTTGATTATGGATCACAAATGGCCGATATGCTCAGGAAAATGATTTAGCATACAATTTCAAAGAAGTCTTGATATTTATGCAAGATATTTGCGTAAATCTTTCAGATGAAGCAAGGAAAAATGTCCTTATCGCTGCATTGGATCAGTTCAACAAGTTGACATGTGTTCGATTTGTTCCTAAAGAGAGTTTTGATGCTGATTACATCAAATTCACAGTTGGCGAGTATGTATAATCTTCAATGAATATAGTATAACTGCAAATTTTAGTGCAATCTCTGCTTTAGAAAGTTCTAAAACTTCAAGTGGCTGCAAATGCCAAGCTTAGGGAAAGATTGACACTGATTTACACAATTATCCAATTGCTTCTTATTTTTTACCTTTAAAAACGTGCAGTTCTTTGTGCGTTAAATATGACGTTAATCAACGCTAGGAACTCAGAATTACAGCCTAGTAGAAGCTGACAGAAATAGCTACTGCATTCGCTTTTGCAGTCCTTTGCAATAAAGAATTATCACACATTAATTTGAATTCACGCTCTTTCTACAAAAAAGAGCTTCTTGAAACATTTGTAAGTAAACTTTAGTCATGTTCTCTGATGTGAAGAAAAGAATTAACACTCTATACCTTATGCATGGCAAAAACAGCATATATTGGAAAATTTGCTGTCTTTGTCTTTTCTCAATCAAGTAGAAAGTGGAATCATTTTATAATCATATTGTGACAAGTGATTCCCCTCATTGCTTTCCTCGTCAACGATTAATACAATAAAAACGAAACGAAAATACAATGAATTTTTACGCTGGTTCTCACTTTTCCTATGAACAGACAGTTTAAACTTGCTTACGTCATTCTCTTAATAACGATTTTCTAATATCGCCTAGGGGCTGTTATTCAACATCTGTTGGAAAGAGCACATATGGAGGAGAACAAGAGATATCGATTGGAGAGGGGTGCAATTTCCAGGGCACAGTTATACACGAGATGATGCACGCAATTGGATTCTTTCACGAGCACACTCGGCTGGATAGAGATCAGTACATTACTATCAACTGGCAAAATGTACAAAAGGGTATGCAGTTTGCAATAAGTAGCGGTTCCTTAAGATTGCCTATAGTATCACAGAAAAATTGAACGGGAAGAGAGTTGCTTATATGTTTTCTGATTGAAAACGTTTAAGAGTTAAAGTAAATGTTTGTTGATATTTTTAAAAACGACTAGAAAACTTTTACACCTTCTTCATCGCCTTGATCTTGGAGGTATTTTTGGTATTATCAAGCGACTATACGAAAGGACGCTGCTTCTAAAAGTTGTTTATTGCTTAAATGCAGCACCGTCTATTCCTTATACGGTAAGCCTTTTGTATTTGTAGAGAGATGAAAACGCCCAAAACTTGAAAAATTGCAAAATGACACCATTTGCAAGCAATTGTAAAAAATAAAGGCGATGTTGAGCAAAAGATTAGGTTAGGCACAAATGATAACAGAATAAAAGTCTAACAATTTAAAAAAAATTTAAACTGATGTTAGGTCATTCAAATTTGATACCTTTTAGCACCTTTAAGATTTTATAGAAAAAGAATACAACAGATGTATAAACGTGTACTAGAGCTTACTAATAATTTTCACTCTTTTAAAATTAACTCCATTACGTCACGATAGTCATTAACTAAACCAAGAAAGAACAAAACAAATATGGCTCTCAGCTAGACAGTTATTTACTTTTCATTATCCGGGCGTATTTCCACTAGGTAGAGAATTCCAGTTCCAGAAGTACGCACACGGTGAGGGTGATTACCTCAATGAGCCATACGATTACGATTCCGTCATGCAGTACCCCCGTGATGGGTTTGGCGTTGTGGTTGGTGTGTTCGGTTGGCTACCATTGTCCCAAAAGATAAGCCCTGGAGAAAGATTGGCCAACGAGATGGGTTCAGCCAGATCGATTTAAACCAGATTAACAAACTTTACAAATGCTTTGCATGAACTACTACGGCGTCGGTTCACTTGAGCGGCCACTGCTCAGAACAAAAGCTACGCTGCGCAGCCGCTGATGTCTCAAGAAATTTCCCGCAAGAAAGGACTGTTAATCGACTTGATTTTCCTTAAATAATGCTTTACTAAATGTAGAGGTTTCATAGATATAGTTTTATATAGCAAAACGTATATCCACATTTGCATGTAATGTATTTAATACTGGCTAACGCTATCACATTTTAAATTTTTTTGGGTTAAAAATAGTCACAAATTAAATTCATTAAATCTTTGATATCTGAACAGATATTACAAAACTATCTCTTCTAGAATTACAAAACTATCGCAGGTCAGCCTTTTAAGGGATGCTATCAAAGAAGAGCAGATGCCACTACATTCTATATGTAAGACAGATCAACAATGCTTCGATCAAAAACCGATATAGGCTTCTGCTTGTACGCTTCTCAGTCAAATTGTTTCTGATGGCTCCATCCTATTTCTGACACACAATTCCTCTTCTTATTATAAAATAGCTTCCTCCCGATGTCTACACTTGCCTAGATTAGCAGCTTAAAATTACCCTTTGAATGTAACTAGAAAGAGAAACATAGAATTAGCAGAATAGCTACTCGTTGCAACATTTGCTCTTATTTTCTGCACAAATATGAACACATGCATCGATAGAGACTTAAAATCACCTCAATATTCGTGTAGGTCAGTTTTGAGAAAACTGTTCTTTTGCCTACACCATCTGACACGCAAGCTGATGACACTTGATGACTCAAGATTCCGCATGTGCACTTTGCAATTTCGCTCAGTATAAGTAAGTATATCAGGACTCAGTATGTTGTTTTTGGCGGAAAGATACTTCACTTTGTAGAAACAGGTCGCGCTTGATTTCTTAAAAACCGAGAAGTTACTTGTCAAAGGAAAAGTTTCAAGAAAGAGTACTTGTTTATGCCACATGTGAACTTAATTTCTCAAGAGATTGTACGCAAAATCACACAGCTATTCAAACAGAATAATGCGAGGAGAAAACGTCTCCAGAATGTTTACTATAAAAAGGTATTTCTCAGGGTTGAAGTTTATCTCTTGATCACTTCTGGATATTCTTTCAAAGTAGAGCTGCATCTCTTTGCAAGGTGAGTGAAGTAGTGTCTGCATTTGTCATCTGTTCATGCACTTGTTGTAAAGCTATTTGCTAGCTAGTATTCTTAGCATGCTTATGTCGTAGAAAAAGATCAGGAAATTGACTCAATGACGCATTTGTTTCTAAAAGTAACATTGGCACAATCAAAATCGACATTTTTCCCCTGCAGTGAACAATGTAGAGTTTAAATTAACTTTACAAGAAATCACACCTTCTTGCATTTAGTTCTGTACTGTCCAAAATCCTTTTGTATATGATAAGCTAATGCTTTCTTCAAAGTTGATAATAGATATTTTATTTGATAGACGATAGTTTATTTACAAGAAAGTAGATAAGTGTAAGAAGTTGAAGGGTTAAGTTTTTTAAACTACTGTAGAGAAACGGACCAGTGAACACAGATAAGTCTCGTTAATTTACTTCATTTTATGTGTTTTGTTATCAGTAGTAAAAGTCGAACCAGAAAATTCTAGTTCAATAACGCTGGTTGCAAAGGAAAATAGAACGAGTCATTAGTGATGCTAGCTATAAATGATTCTAGTTCATTACTCGTTTTTCAATTATTTCTTTTTATGTTTCAGAAAAATGAAGGGCTTCTTCATCTTACTTGCTTGTGTTTACTTCTGCAAAGCAGGTAAGCTACAAAGCACAAGTTATTCTTTACAATATGGCAAGACAATTACAATTGCAATGGATATGCCACTATGGCACATTAATATAACTAAAGAAAGGTCTCTTCAATCCCGTAGCCGATAAAAATAAGAGAAGCTTTTACTTTTCAATACTAGAACATTCTTGTAGCAGGATTTCACTTCAACGATGTCAAGAAACTTCATTGGCTACCATCTTACTTTTATTGCAATCTATCAACTCAATTAAAAGAAACATATATAGTTCAAATGCCTTTAGTGCCCATCACCTAAGATAATGTTTATTATTTCTTACAAGGCCGGTTAATGAATAAGAAACCCAATAAAATAATAAAAAAGTCTAATGATGCTTTTCTTTCAGATTTGTTTGAGGGTGATATCATTCTTGATAAACACACCGAAGACATAGTTCTTGGAAAATTCGCGTTTGATGCAGTGACGTCAGAAGCAAAGAAATGGACTGGGGCAGTTGTACCATACATTTTCGATTCCAATTTTGGTATGCATTCAAATAGCCTCACAATTGGGTGTTCTTTCCGTATCCTTTTTTAAATACCAGATCCAATGTCACCAACATTCAAAGTTACTGGTTTATTGGCACATCCGAAAAAGTTGTGCAAAAGAACTTAATTGAAAACTGAATTTGCTTTTTTTTGCTCTTGCCTAAAGTGTTCAAGAGCAATTTCTGTTAAAATTTTAAATATTTCGAGTCAAAAGTGCCATGTCTAGCTTCGTAAATATTTGCATCTACTTCTATGCTTCAAGCGCTAATGAATGTTTACTACTTCTTAAGAGAATGCTTTTACCTAATGCTTCAGAAAAAATAATCATCAACAACATTCTCTCAAACGTATATCAAATGTACAGGACGGGTAGCGACAGTTACACCAAAGAAAGACAGCTATAAATTTAGCATCTTAAGAAAAGCATTGTTTAAAGTAGCCGATTGTTGTGATTTGTAGAAAGCAGCAGACAAGAAGTTGTAAGGCAAGCTATTGCTGAATACAACAAGTACACATGCATTCGATGGGTACCAAGGACCAACCAAAGAAACCATGTGAAGTTCATTGTTGGTGGAGGGTGAGTATATCAATGCATAAGCATATAGGTTAAACGCATATTCTATGGACGGTGGGCGGTTATGCATTGACTAATTAATTAGACTTTTCTGTAAATGGTTCATGACTAAGCTACCGTTGGCTTAAAGAGTAGGAACGGGTATATTTCTTTAAAAGCTCGGCGGCCACCCAGAGACCAGTGAGTCCTTTCCCTATTTAGCACACTTCATAAAGCTTCCATTATTTTTGAACCAAAATGGTTCAAAAGAAACTTTTCTCTTCCTTGTGATTTTAAGTAAAAATCCTTTCGGTACTGCACTCTGTCAACTTAAATCTTCTCTAGCAGTGTCTAGCACTGTAACAATTAGAGTAAACTTTCAAGTAAGCTTCAAGTCAATCATTGAGTTGATAGAAAGCAATTAGCAATCAGCATTGATCAGCTTCTAGGGTTAGTGTTGAGATTGTAGGATTACTTTGAAGACGTCCAGTGCAGGTTTAGTAAACTTTGCTCACTACTGCTATCTTTTGCAGCTGTTACTCGTACGTCGGTATGTCTGGAGGACAACAGGTCATTTCTATTGGACAGCATTGCGACAAGAAAGGCATTGTCATGCACGAAATGATGCACTGCATGGGATTCTGGCATGAACAGTCCAGGCTTGATCGTGATAACTACATCAGAATCTACTGGGAGAACATTCAAAACGGAAGAGGTGAACGGGCATTCTCTTATTGCAGATTCAACTGTGATTTGAATGTAATGACTAGCATTTGTTTCTTATCAAAGCCACGAATCATCGCTTGTAGTTCAATGAGACCATATCTTCCAGTGCAGCCATGCGAGAAAGGCACTCCTTAGAAAAACACAACTTGATAAATCTTTATTTCTAGGAAATCACAACTTCAAGAAATACAGCCATGGTTCGGCAGATTATTATGGTGAGGGATACGATTTCGACAGCGTTATGCACTATGGTAACTGGGCCTTCAGCACCAACAACAGGAAGACCATTGAGGCAAAGAGCGACTCTAAAAGGCTTCTGGGACAACGTGATGGATTCAGTCCTATCGATGTCAAACAGTTGAACAAGGTTTACAAGTGCAAGGGATACGAGAATGTCAAGGTTCCACCACCAAAGGGTAAATTTGAAATATGACAATGCATTCACAAAACAAAAGGCTCTGTTAAATATGGTTGGAAATTTTTCGATTATAATATTAGTCATGTCTTACCAATTTATTGCAATAATTATAATTAAAGTTGAAGTAATACTGATGATGACAATAATGGAAAAGCAGTTACAACAACAGCAATAACAATATATTTTGTAATATAATTATGGTTGTAGTTTAACTTATATACAACAATATATCTTATAATGTAATTATGGTTATATTAAGTGATTATGAAATGTATATAGGTGGCATATTTCAAATGCTACTCTTGTCAATGTGAGCCATGAAAGGGCATGAAAGCATGCATTGCGTAATTGTGATCAACATTTAGAAAAGTAAAACACAGCTTGTGATAACCATCTTGATCAGCTTTCGATTTTATGCATAATACCCAATTCTGTATTGACGTTGTGTTCTATAATAGAATCACATTGTAATATGTTGCAATAGATAGGTATAATAAGTAAAATGTTTAGTAAATACATGCTTTGTTTTTTAGGTTGCATCGACAGAAACGACAAATGCGCCGATTACGCCAAATGGGGACAATGTGAATCAAACGAGAGATACATGTTGCAATACTGTTGCAAAACATGCAAGGACAAAGGTGAGAGGTCACAATTAACATGACATTTGACCTTTAACTGCATAGAATTACTATGACGTATAAAAGTCTTGATTACTAAGCAAGCATCTGGTTTGTTTGGATCTTTTCAGCCAACTTTTTTTATAGCATTTTACAGTTGTTCTACTTTACGTATGTCTGGAGAATAGAGCGTCGATCAGAGATATCTTTGAACAAAATTTGAGGACTGGTGTTTTTAGCATGCTTAAGGCATTAGCATATAGGTATTAGTACGGCGAACTTCCTACTTTCAGTTCATCAGGTACTTTGAAAATCAAGAACATATTTTTCAAGATAAGAGTAAACTGAACACAGCAGATGCTTGCTACCTCGTGCAATCAAACTCGCTACTCACAGCTAAACAGCAGTAGTCTTTCTTGTAACTGGAGCTGAATTTTGAATTTGCTGCTTAAGAGTTATGAATTTGGAGTTTTTATTTGGTTTTAGCTGGTGGTGGGACTGGCACAGGTGGAACTGGCACTGGCGGTGGCTCAAACTGCTCAAACAACCACAGTAGCTGTGACGAATGGGCAAGAAGAGGGTACTGTAACCATCAAAGAGAGGGAACAAGACGCTACATGAAGAAGTACTGCAAGAAGTCATGCAAGTTCTGCTAGAAGAATACAGTATTTAGAGCGAGTTTGATTGGAGAATCAAAATGAAATATTGAATTTGTCTTTCTTGTTTTTCTTCCTCTGCTCTCAATAGAATTCTTGACAGTTTCTTAATAGAGTGAACAGATTTGGTCTCTCTGAAGTGATGGCTACTTTTTCCATTGTCTGTATGAGCCAACAGCCTTTAAAATGCTCTACGTTGTAGAACGTTGGCAGAGAGAAGGTGTTTACAAGGAATATTAGTTCAAAACGTCTCTTTGTTCGAGAGTTCTCTAGGAATGAACAAACTCATTTTTCATTTTACTGAGCAAGCTAGATCGCCTCTTCATCTACGAGTTTTGGAGTTCGTCTACATTTCATTGCAAAGTTTTATCCCAAGTAGACAACAATAGTTCGTTGTCTACATAGACTCTCTTAGAAAAAGGTGTTGATGGTTGCTGATTGGTCATCACACAGCCAATCAGGAGCTCCTATTAACAGCATTCATGGTTTTCAATCCGCAAACAGCTATTTATATTGTCAACTTTTGGTCATTTACTGACGTTTGCATGTGTAAACCAATATTTTACTCCAAGCTTTACTCCAAAGTTATGGCAATAAAAATGAAATGCAAAGCATGCAATTGAATTTTGAGAAAAGCATTTGCTGCTCCTTAAATTTATCAACTTAAATATCAGTTTAATAACTTGATATTTTTTTATTCAGTTAACGACCAAAAAGATTAGTTAGCTGCTATTCATATGAAAAATCAAGCGGTTCACACAGTGCTACTTAGAAGCTTGATGTTGAAGATGTCTTCATAGCTTGTTTCAATCGTTAGCTATTTTTACTGTCTGTTATAGTTCACAAATGGAATGCTGTTTACTCCAAAACAGGTTTATTACACATTGTCCTTGTTATATTACAAGTCGGCTTTCGCTGTGAATGTTGGAATGATTTGAAAAATACTGCACATAATACTGGTTTTGATGAAAGTGAATTGCAAATTGAAAAACATATTTATATTTATTTTTATAGAAAAAAGTTTCACTGTCTGCTAAAGTTTGCTAAAAGAATGTTGGATGCCGAAAAAATGCTAAAAGAATGTTAAATAACGGTTTAATAGACACTTTCACTGTTCTACTATCAAACGTATTTCTGTTCTACTACAAGTATTCAACATATTATTGGTTTAGGTGAAGATGTATTCAAACCTCGTAAGCAGAGAAAATTAACTTTTGCAACTTGTAGTAAATAAGGCCGCCTTTCCATTGGAATTTTGCAAAGTATTCCATTCTCTTCATGTCATCACCATTATGGTAAAGAGAGCGGTAATTCATCTTTTGGCACAGCTGTTAGTAAATAGGAAATAAGTCTTGCAATAAATTATGGAGATTTAGAAACATGTAAATGTTATACATATGAATTGCTACGCCATACCCAGAGATTAGAAGATGGGGACAAAACAGCACGTTTCCACGTGTATAAGGACAAAAAACACGCATTAAGTGTGGCTCGACTATTGGGCAATATTTTTTAGAGAACCCACACTGCACCAATGCAATGAAGACAGCCTTCGTATAACAGAGAAAGCTAGGTCATCTTTTTGTTAAGAAGTTTTGGAATCTGTCTACATTTTTATTCAAAATCCTATTCTATGTAAACAGAAGAGTTCGTATTTTCACTTTGAATCTTCTAAAAGAAGGCGTGAAGGAAACACTGATATTTCGTTAGATAGCCAATCATACACTTTTCTTACAGCCCTCTAGCGTTTTTGGATCCGAAATCGACTATTTATTTTATCAGCTTTTGATAACTTGCCGACGTTTGCATTCTCTGAGGCGCTTCCCAAAATAACGATTCCGCTGTTTATCCAAGTTGTGAAGCTTGGTGCCACAACACTTTTGCTCAGAGAAACTATTTTTATGGTATCTCGATACCATTTTTTTGCTTGTGTTGATATGCAACATTTAACGAAAAGCGTTGCTGCAAATTTAAAGTGAGACGTAAGAAATAGAAATGGCATGCTTTTGCAGATGAAATTTGTCTCCAGAATTAGAGCTTCTTAAAGTATAACAGGTCCTACAGTTTTTAAAGGAAAATTATATCCCCCGACATCCCAATCCCCCCTCTTCGGAGGTTTTTCTATAGATTTCCTATGGTGAAATTACAATACGTGAAAACGAAAATAAGTAATGTCATATGCTCCTTCAAGGCGTCTCAGATACTCAGCGGCCTTCCAGTTGATATGGAAACGAGGCAAACAAAAGCCCACTCAGAGTTTTAATTTGGAAGAAATCAGAGTAGGCCGTGATTATCAAATTCTTGAAGAAATGTGGCATTATTTCATTGCACACGTTATTTACTACATCACAAGATGTTTTCCAAAGAACAATAGAGGCTCTGTGTAAGTTTTCGTCTCTTTTTTCGAATTAGTAATTGACAAAAGAAACCTAGGCCTCTCGCTCTAATAATTTGTTTCCCGAAAACATAGGCAAATAGACCCACCGTTTCGTTCATTTTGTGCGTTAAATTGCAAGTATTACATTTTGCATAAGGATATTTTTGTCATATTGTGAATAAACTCGTTCATCCTTTTCTGTAATTTGTATCATTCTTGTATCAAGCCACTGCTCAACTTCAACAAATTACCATCATCAAGAGTGAAGCAATCAAAAATATTTCTTCAATTTAAGCAAAACTTTAAATCTTTGTTAATTCAATGTTGTTTTACAGACTACTGTCTTCATTTATTAATTTGTTTATTGGTGACTATCGATATTTTATTCTACTGCCAGTGAAAAACCAATTCTACTTAGTATCTGTGCAATGAATACGTATGGAATATAAACTTGCAAGTAAGTTTCAAAAGTAAGGTACTAGAATAAATGATGAACAAGGAAGTTGTTTTATTGCAATGTGGTGTTTTTCAAGCCATGCGTTGATGTTTTTCAAGCCGATGATTAAAATGTTTTTTTTTCAATTTTCCAGGCGGCTCTTCTGCATATTCATATCATTTCTCTTTCTGATTCCACAACTCATAGTTCTCACCCTGTAAGTATATCACATACTTCTTTCCTTTTTGGTCTTTTATTCAATTACACAAACTGAGTGAGTTTAATTCTCACAAATCTTTGAACACATGCAACTAATCTGGAAACTTGAATTATAGATTGTTTGTATTAGATTTCATGCTTGTATCACTGATGCATTTATTCTCACAATCTCAGATCTTATGTATAAACTGCTCAATATAAAATTATGGAAGGCCAATAAATTGTCTAGTACTTCCCTTGTTTTTTACAATTACTTAATTATGACTTTTTGATAGTCTTTGTTAATTCAATGTTTTGTAGTTTGGGCAGCATTTTAGTTAAAAAGTACCAGAACCATGGTAAAACTGTTTTGCCTTACATACTTTTTCATTGTGTTCAAGGCACGGGCTCTAGAGAAACTCTTTTAATGTCTAAAGTAACAATTTTGTTTTTCATCTCCATAAAAATATGCATAATGCTGAAAATAAGAGCATGCATTGAACATATCAGTTTTGTTATTGTCCCTTTCTTAGGAATACAACTCAGAGGTTCTGTGCTGCACCACTTTTGACAATGCTTATCATGTCAATTGGAACAACTTTTGCAATGCTTGGTGAGGAATTAATGGCTCTTTTTTCACATTGATGTTTGGTCATTGATGATGTTTGAAGATTTAGATTTCAATATCATCAAGACAGATGAGCCTTTGTCAAGTATAGCACTGCTTATGATAAATGTTCTTACCATTTTTTAAAATTCAGCAATAAACTGATAGTCTAACTACCTTGCATTTATCATGGGTTAGTTAACTTGTTAGGAACTTAGTTATACATGTATACCTGAAAATACTTACCTTCTTATTCCAAGCTTTTGGTTTCTTGTTCACAATGATGGAGCCTGTTCCTTGGAAGCTACGACTTTCATTTCATTTCTTTGGAGCCTTTTCCTTTCTTGTTGGGATATTGCATTTCTCATATGCTGTTACTGGAAAAGATTGTGTAAGTGACCTTTTTGTTAAGCTACATGAAGTTTGTATCATCTTGACCATTCAGTAATGTCTAACATAGGTACTAAATTACCAATAAGTTATTATCCCTTCTGAAGTAAAATTCTTCTTGAGAAAAGCAGAAGGAGTACATTCCAAAATCAGTAATCAATTTTTTTACTGGAATTGGATATGGAAATTCCAAATGTAATTTTCCATGAAGTTGTTTGAAAGGAGCTACAATCACTGCCAAAAATTATAACAAGTGTTCTAAAACTTTTGGCAGATATTTTTGGTGAAGTTATTTTTGTTGGCTCAATATATTATGCCAAACTTGGTTTTGCTGAAGCCTTTTGGTAGGTAGGGAATGACAGGGACTGCTATTGCAGCTGAGGGCTACCCTCTATTCTTAGAATTTTGAAAAAACACTAGCCCAATCTTTGTATTAAGGGTACTTGCTTCCTTGTGCTATTTTTTGCTGCTCATCTTAACCACACATTTTAATCTAGGAGAAGACAACAACTGAACTGTACTACGTCTCAATGGCTTTTGGCGTCTTCAGCATAATAACAACTGGTAAGTATATTTTTGATGTTGAATATTTTTTATCTGGCTACTGCTTCAACTCAGTCACATTTGAAATGCTCTAAGTATTAATCCATTTCTGAAATAGTTGTTGCTTTTTTCACATAGTAGTTTGCCATTTGTATTAATTTCTCTTTGTTTCTTTTCAGTGTTCTACGTTCTCCTTTTACCTTTCTGGGTGATTGAGTTCCTCTGCCAAGGAAGAGTCTTGAACAGGAAAGAGAGAAGAGGGATTTGCTATGAACCAGTGTCAAACTGTCCCTGCCTATGGCGTGTATAAGTAGTGCCCCCAAGGCTCCATGTCATGTTGCTTGGGTTGTGAAGCTTGTATAGTGTCCCAGTGGATTATTGGGTTTGTAAAAATAGTTGTATATATTTCCGCACGGGTAACTTAGAGATATTTCACTGTTTAAAAGTTTGCTTTCAGTTGCAAACCTAAAGTTGTAGTATTTAATAGCTGTAGAGTACTCCACAGTCCTACATTGCAACCATTAACACATAATTTACCCTCTAATTTTGTGCAGGTATGAAGTAGATAAGTAAATTATGTAAAAAAGCAGGAGATAATTCTTGTTTGTCTCAGTCATAGTGACTTGGGAAAACATCATTCTGCCAGTTGATATGGAACTTGAATATTCTCAGTCTAAATATCAAGTTGTTTGCTTACTGTTTAATTCCAAAATCAAGGTCCAACTTTCTCTTCAATTAAATTTAAGAAATGCTCTTCATCGCTGCATAGGTTTGCTACCTTACATTGCTGTCTTTTAAGCTTTTAAGTCCCAGGTCACTATGCAGTGTCATCCTCTAAACGGGAAACAGGATACTTAATGTAGAGGTAATTCTAAGCAACTTAGGACATTTATTCGTTACTGCAAAGCCCATTAGCTGTCTATATTCTTCATTTACGCAAGATTCAAATTGACACCTAACCCAATTTAACAATCATCCCGTCATTGTAAATAGTTTGTATTTATTTTGCTATTATTGTAAATTATCCGACGATGTCACTTCTTGTGATAGTAATGGAAAGTGTTGTGCCTCCATAAGAGTGAATTGTGATCCACTACACCCTAAGAAATAAGTGTTATTCCTCTTTCTATTCTGAAGAGTACTCTGGTAGTGAAAAAACGATTTGGCTCGGTTCTATTTGAGAGACTATTTTCATTGCTACGATGCGAAACTACCATGAAATAATTCACGGTTGTTCCCGTTCCTTCCATGGCCAGCCAAGCTCGTTATTCGGTGTTAAAATTGAAAGAAAAAGCATTCAACTTTGTGCATTTCACTGTTAATTCGCCCAGAAACCCCATGCCAAAGTCCGAAGGCAAACCATTGTTTGAGCGTAGGTTGCCCATAAGTAGTAGCGTCTTCAAAATATAAACAAGTTGTCATGCCAAACTTGTGAACGAGGTCAAACAGATATGGTACATGTGTGAGAAAAACAATTGCCAGATTGGGCATCCACTAGCCGGCACAGGATGAAGGGTCGTAAGCTTATGTTCATAGTTCTCTTGTCACTGGCCGTAGCAGTAAGTACACTGTGATTTATTGTTTTTATAAGAGATTTAGAAAATGCTCCATGTCATCTTTCTATTTGGCAAGAGTAACAGGTCAATAAACTTGGAGTGACACAAAAGCTGTCGGCGCAAAGTCTTCCTCCTTTCTCCTTTATTGTTTACATTGGTTAGATTTATTTGATCTTGTATTACATTATATGTTTACATGTTGTCTTCATTCACCAAGTTTTGAATACTTGAATCATTTGAGTTCTGATAAGGAGAAAGGCAAGCTCTGTTCTATCAGATTTGAAATAAAAACCAAAGTAATATGGCTCGATACGATGCATGTCATTGGATTTTCAAACCAAAGAGTAGATGCACGAATTTAGCATGGCGGATATAGGATCAGAGCTGCGATATTTATTCTTGCGGTTCAAATCAAAATTAGAACCCACACGATGTTCTTAGGAATTATAATTCCTTTTCGTGAAAGATATTGCGAATTTTGTTGGCACGGAACACCAAAGCATGCATTGTTCTCAGAAAAACAACCAACAAACCACTTCCGTTTTGCAAAATCTGACTCAACTTCTCGCAGTGGGCATTCTTATGCTCTCACGATGGGTTCGTCGTCCTTCGTTCGTACTCTCAGAAGACAACTATGACGAATCAGAAATCAGCCCCAAAGCGAGGCTGCATTGGACATTGTCCTGAAATCCCCCGTCGTTTCTGGTGGCATGAGTGCAATACATAAGGGCAAGACGGCATGCCACGGGTTCTACCAAAGAGATAAACCTGATCACTGCTCCTTGACTATTACTTCTGCAAAGCATTCTTTATAGCATATGCAAGGCAATGTTTTGAAAGGTTTGGAAGAGTTGAAAGAACGACATAGGCATTTCAGTGTATTTTTAAATGTTCTTCTAAATCTTTATTTTCAAGAATAATTTCAATAATGAATTGCCTTTAAATCTACTTCAGACATTTCAGCAAAGAGGAAGATGCAAGGAGTGGCAGTTTGCAACGAAAATTGGCAGTAATTGGCAGTGCATCGATTGCTTTTGCAATGGCGTTACCAACAGATGCAGACGAGCATTGTATTTTGATTCAAAGGTTATGCATTTTGAATTGCATAAACACTGCATTTGTATGAATATCAACGAAAATACGACAGTTCGATATGATCTATGTGAATGTTTAGGCCCATAAAAACGATCAGATAATTAAAAGTCTCATTTGATCATTGTCTTTTGACACTATCCTTTTGTCTAAAGCTCATTCTGAAGTTGTTCATTTCGACACAAACACTAAAATATTGTAATGTATGTTGTGCATTTAATGGCTTTGGCTACCGACGTTCTTATAACACTGGAGTTTTATTTTGATACATTAGTCCACAGAAATAAGATTTCTGATTCTCTAGATTAACCTCTGAGTAAGATTCTGGTGCCTTTCCACAGTTCTCCATTAAACATGAATATCGATACATAATTGAAAGGCCAATAAATTTTGATGCAAGATCATTAACTGACAGAGGGCTCTTACAAAGTTTTTAGTCCACACACTTATCGTGTTCTATAGCTTAATTTAGGCCAAGCTTGCCTGTTTTCATTTATCTGGCTAGGCACTTTTTGTAATAGTACTTTTCTTCATACCAAAGCAAATGGAATTTCAATGTCGTGGCAGTGTAAATTTTTGTAGGAGTCCGAAATTTCAAGACAAATGTTTCTGAAGCTGCGATTTCATTGCAGATAGAGCTTTTAGATGTTTCAAGAGTTAAAGCATTAAGTGATGATGCGAGGTTGCCTGAGAATGCCATTTACTACAGTGCCAGCAACGAGGTTATTCTCGGAGACGTGAAAGGTCTTGGTAACCGCGTTGTCTATTGGATTTTGCCCACTGAATTTCTTGGAAATCAGGTAGGAAAAGCCGGAAGTATTTTATCACAATCAAACTGTAAAGTGATTTTACTTATTCTATCCAGCTGAGAACGTTTTTACCAAATGACAACGAGACTCGACCATTCTACCCTTTCTGTAACTTCTTGCTATCATCAAACTTTTAAATTCATATCAAAGGATTTTATCGTCTCATCTTTTTAGCGTTACATTTTTTATTTCAAAATTTACCCCTATTCATGTTCCCTATTTTTGGTAGTGATTTGTACATCAGGTCCATATCGTAATTTGGTGTTTTCAAATTTGATACTTGTTTTCAAATTTGATAAATGTTTCCAAAATTCACAACTGCTTTCAAACGTACATTGTCATTCGAGTTTTTATCCTGTCCTACTATCCAAATATACTATCTCATTGTTTGTCAGTCTATGATTTTGTTGGCTCGCAATAGGTACTAATCATTTTTAATCCTGTTTGTCGTTTTAAACTGTTTTGTTCTGTTTAGGTGTTTTCGTATGGTGGATATTTAACATACAATGTTTTTTACGATGTGCTGGTTAGATCCACGCCATATCTTGGTTCGGATGTTATCATCAAGGTAAAGACAAAATTAATTACGTAGACGATTCTGGCAAAATTCTTGTAAAGTTTCGCAAGTACTTTTTAGCAGCATTGCCTTGGGCTCTACAGATTGATATAATCTATTTTCAAAGCTTACAAAGGGCTTAATATTTGCATTCATAATCAAAAATCATCATTTCAAGATTTTTACCAGCCAGATAAGATGGACTTCTGATTCCATTTTAAATAAATCTTGGCATTATCTCGATTTGTTGTGGCTCCAGTCCTGAAAATTGGAAAGGGAATAATAGGGGGACACGTCCTTTTTACCGTGAGAAGCACTATCTCCCCCAGGAAAAACGCTTGTTTACCAAGAAATGTACTTTAATTTACAGTTGGCAATGAGCGCTATTGCCTAAAACATAATTTCAGAGTTTTGAACTTGAATATTTTGTGTGTAAAAATCATGATTAGAACATACAATAAAGTGCTCTCTCTCTCTCTCTCTCTCTCTCTCTCGGTTCGGGGGACACGTCCATACGGTTCTCCATCTCCTATTCCCCCATGGCTTTACCTCTGACCTCGACCTATAATGTCTTATTCAGTTATCCATCATTACTTTGTCGATCAGGGACCAAATAATCAAACAATTGTATACAGGGAGGAAAGGCGATTGTTCCCTAAGACCAATAAAGAAGCTAGAATACAGATTTTAGAGGTTTGCATTTATTTATCTTGATGATGTTTGTTTGTCTTATATAGCCAAAATATGCATAAATTCTACATGCAAGCATGATGTTCCACTTTTACGCTTGCTTAGAAAACAGCATGAACTTTTATCTCATTTACTGTATCTTTCGAAAGGAAAAAAAGTTGGAGTCACATGCAGTTTCTTAGGCAATCCATACAAATGGTCTCTAATGTTTGAGCAATTTTTCCAAAAAGCAATGTATTTCAAACTGTTTTTAGGGACTCAACAGAAAGCTTAACATCAACGTGTATTTTGATGTCAGTTATTTTCATCCGATGACGTGCTGTTTGTCACCTGGTGGCGTACTGTTATGTGTACAAGGATTCTTAAATTTTCGTTTTTAAATTTTTATTTAATTCAGTTGATTAATTATTTTGTAGAAATATTTTCGCCTTGAAAATGGGAACAAGGCAACAAGAGAAGATGTGATGAAAGTTTTGTCTGAAATTAAGCAATTCCTGATACGAGCTACATATGCAAAGGATACAAAAATTACACTGTATGTTGTATAAAAGTTCGTTCGTCATTATGAAGACTAAGATATTTTTTAAACTTAGTAGCGAAATGAAGCTTTCAGGCTGGTGCTCAAAATGGTCTCGTAGCATAACAATTATAATTTTAGGTTTTTCGATTTCCATCACGAAATATTCAGCCTTTTGCCCTGCATCATTATCTGTTGGAGGGCTTTCTTGTATCGTCTATCTGCTATTAAGTTTTACTCTTTTTCTTTTTAAAAGCCCTGAATCTCACTAGCATAATTTATAATTCTATATATAAAGCTTAAGAATTGATAAAGAATTTGTTAATTTGATGCTCATGTATTGAAATTCATTTGTTTCGGTTGAAACAAGAAATTATCAATTAAGGTTTTATGAACTGGAAAGTGTCTTAATTATGAAATTCCTAGTTGCTTATGGACTGACGTAAATTTATTTCTATAAACATGCATTTCCATTTTATTTAGCCTCAACTCAGTGTCACTTGATACTGCCACACCATATTACACCAAATATGGACGCACCAAATACGTAGAGCATTGTCTATGCTCTGAGGAGTATAGTGGTTTCTCTTGTGAGGTGAGTGTCATATTTTTTGAGTTACCTTATACAGCCTGTTAGTAAAGAAAAGCTCAAGTTTACCATTGAACACTGCTTTTTTCTTCGAGACTTCTTCGAGGCGTTATCACAACACAACTAGTACCTTGGCACCAGTAAATGATAAAGTAATAATTTCAATTTTAGGTAGCTTGCAGTGCTTCATAGGTGAAAATTTTCTTTCAATGCATAAGATATTTCTCAATTGACAAAAGGCTATGGTATTGCCTTTTACAGATATATAATGATGGTCGTTATTAAAGTAACTTTCTGCATGCAATATCTATTCAGAATTGTCAAAGAGGATATACAAGGGACAGGACCTATACTGGTAACAAAAACTGTATACGATGTCAGTGTCATAGGCACACGTTGGAATGCCATCCAGAAAATGGCATTTGCAAGGTAAGAGAAAATCGCCACAAACAAGCCTATTTTAAGCCATTTCATCACCGCGTTTAGGCCTTTATCTAATCTAATATTTAAGCTCAACTTGAATACTGAGTTTAAGTAGTAAAAGCAATGACAGGAAACTAGGAAAAAAAGTTTTTATTTCACTCACCCTCACCTTTCTTTGAATCTAAATTTCTACCTTTAAAGCTTCTCTGACTGGATGCAAGCTCTACTTTTGTAATGATCGACCTATTTTGTTGCTCATTTCTATGCACATAATAAAACTCTAAGTGCTTGTATAGTAAAAATATTTTACAGAAATGTCAGGATAACACAAGAGGTGACCATTGTGAAAAATGCAGTGTTGGTTATTACGGAGATGCGACTCGAGGAACGACTGAGGATTGTCGCAGATGTGCTTGTCCACTTCAAATTGACTCAAACCAGTGAGTGAATTTCTATAAACAGCGTTATATGCAGACGAAACTTATGGAAAAATCAATTTTTTGAGATGATGACTGCATCACTGAAATTAACTTCGGATTTAGCAAGGCTTTTGTCACGTGGCTTTGATGTTATGAATTTTGAGTGAACTCTGCAGGGATAATAACATTGAAGAGCACGTGACAATAACATTGCAGGGATAATAACATTGAAGAGCAAATACCTCAAGTCTCAGAGTTGAGATGAGGCAATGTTGATACGAATGATGTTTAATAGCTTCTAACAAAATTCGTAGGAAACTGTAATAAAACCTAAATACTGTTCTACTTTGTTTTGAGTTTTCAAAGGTTTCAATTATTGACTTTTGGTATTGTGAACTGAAATTGATTCCATCTTTATTGAGATGTTGTTTTGCACTCTATTCTTGGGAGCACTATTCTAAAAGTCTAACTTCTGGTTGTCCAACACTTGAAAGTGCAGTATTGAATTATATCATGCTGGAGTTTGCTGTGGTTTCTTCTAACATATAGAAGATGAAATGCTCAATGTTTCCATTGAAAATAATTGGCGCCTTCGTTGAGCTGAGTTTGGCGGCCATTTTGGGTGAGATTTGTTTTCATTGGCAGGCTGGTTCGGAGGACAAGTGTTTGAGGTGGAAGATCAAGAATTTACGAACTTCTGCTTTCCCTCCTTAAGAATTTACGAATTTTTCAAGCTGCCTCATTATAACAAGCATTGTCAGTATAATTTGTATTTGCTTGCCTAGGTTTAGTCCGACATGCGAAAAGACGGTCGATGGCCTACCAACATGTACTGCTTGCAAAGAAGGATACACTGGAAGGGACTGCGGGAAGTATGTTTGCTATATGTTGCTCTCAACAAGCGGCAAAATATTCAAAATTGGCTAGATAAGCACAATACTTCAAATTTCTATTAAGAAAGATTAAGAAGCAGACTTACAGAAGTATTGTGCTGTCATATGTAGAGCTTGCTTTGGTCAATATTCTTGGTTTTAAAGTTTAAATCTATTATTTGTATTGTAAAGCTTTATTTTCTTGGGTATTTAGGTGTGATAACGGCTATGCTGGCAATCCAAGATACCCTGGAGGGAAATGCATCAAAACTTCACGGAGAGGTAGTGAAAATTTGAAAACTATTTGAACATACTCTAAGGGAAATTATGCGTGGGTTTGTTCAGGTATCAAAAAAGTAAGACTAGGAAACTGTAGAGTTTAACTATTCGAGATTACATCTAAATAATTGAGTTATTATTAGCAAATTTTGCTTTGAAACCAGCTTTGATTGATTAAACAAATCAGCGGATATATTCGCGTTAAAGTCTAAAATTATGTTGGAATGGGACGTTAAAGCTTTAACTAGGAGCGACAATGGAAAGTGGAAGTCGTGATATCATTTGTGTCAAGAAAGATAAAATGCAAAGAATAAATTATTAGCTGATTGCGAGGCATATTAAATTTCTGCAATTTATTTTTACTTAGTTGACAGGATGCCAACAATTAGCGTAAAGCCAAGAAAAAGACTAGACCCTAAAGGCTACCGAACAACCTTCAGGTGCAGGGTCTCTGGTTCAGGTCCTTTCCATATCACGTGGTCAAGAAAAGATGCTAGGCCTTTGCCTGTTGGACGGTCACGTGTTTTTTCAAGAGGTAACGATTGGATTCTGGTGATCAGCAATCTGAAAGTGGACGATGAAGGTGATTACGTTTGCAGTGCACGCAGCCGCTTTGGACTTGTTTCATATAGAGTTTCGCTGAAAATATATGGTGAGTGAATTTTTTTTAAAAAAGATGTCCTTTTAACCGATTTAGTAAAATAATCTTCTTAGTGACTGAAGAGCTGTCTTTGACTGATTAACAGCGCTCTTAGTTGAGGAAATATTTCCAGCGGACAAAGTATGATACGGATAAAGTATGGTATGCAAAGAAACTCTATGGATGTTTTAATCATTTGAAAAAGAGCGAGGAACAGATTCATCTTCCAAGCGTAATTAGACATGGCAGTCATGGCCGAGTGGTTAAGGCGACTGACTAGAAATCAGTTGGGGTCTCCCCGCGTAGGTTCGAATCCTACTGACTGCGATCTTTTTGTTTCGCTTTTACTGGTAGGATTTCTACTAACAGCAGAGGCTCGATACAAATGAAGACCATAGGGATGAGTCAAATGAAAATCTTCGATCTTTCATTTTGAATCCACCGTTTTTACCCCTTTTAACACGACAGCCAATCAAATTCGAGTATCATTTAGACCCTGGAACGCTGGAACGTTACACGCTTTTTTATAGGGAATCTCTAGTTCCAAAAGTTCCTTATTCGTAGACCTCAAATCATCAGATTTTAGTGCCAAAAGTTTCTTAAAAGTTCCTTAATTTTCATTGCACATCAATAAGCCTTAACACTTAATAGAGAGAGGGGCGAGACAGCATATGCGGAAACTACTCAATGAAGCACTTGACACACGAATAGTAAACAATCTATGCGAGTATTGGCTGCAAATGGATAGAACGGGCTTTTTAGTTCTTGATGCTTGCAGTTATAAAAAATTTTCAAATTTTAGTAGTTTAAGTTCTTTAAATATATCGGCCTTCTACATGTAGGTTCCTTATAAAGTGGTTCCTTATATAAAAAAGCGTGTATTTGCTACGACTCTTGTGTGAAAATGATGTCTCTAGACATTCTGGCCATCGCGGTCATCCTAGCCGAAACTTGTTAAGTCAAGTGGCATATAGGCCACCTCCAACCTTTTTCCAAATTGTAGTTTCTGAGATTGATTGCAAATTCCTCTTTTTCGTTATAATTTGCAACAGTTTTGTTACCAAGATTTTTGTACCAAAATCCTTTCTTTCCCTCATCAGAGAGACTGTCGTAGAAAAATACCTCCAAAAACAGTTTATAACTACAATCTCTACCAAAAGTCTCGGACACTTGCCCTAATTTACGCATCGGATAAGGTGCCAAATCTCCTCACTCCTAAAGCAATGTTGTGTCGTGCAAAAGTGAATAATCCTAAGAACATAAGTGAAGTATTCTCATGTATCTATGGCCTTCACCTAACGATGCAACATTGTTCAAGAGGGAAAGAGAGTCGCAGCTACCAAGGAGACACGGAAATTGAACGGGGTTCGTAAAAAATGCAAAAATCTCACGGTCTTCCATTTACTTTTGGCAGATGTTGTAACATTTCTCACATTGATCATTTAGTTCACAAAGTCCAGAAGATAGAAGTGAAGGTGACTCCGAAATCGCTGCGAGTGGCCGAAGGGGCCTCGGCGCTTTTCCTTTGCAATGTCAACACGGTGCTGCTGACCAACTCACGCTCCTGGTCACGTGATGGCTATCGCCTGCTGCCAGATTCTGCCGAAGTGGTTGATGGGACATTGGTATTTCGTGACGCAAGACGGGAGGACAGCGGGGTGTACACGTGCTCAGCCTCGAATCAAGTCACCACTGACTCTGCAACAGTTGTGCTCAATGTTGGAGGTATGAATTGCCTAATCAAGCTCTTTGTTCTAGAGAAAGTGGACCAACCAAAATATAGGGTTATAGATCCAATGTTATCTTCTTTAGAGCAGATCTGCTTGATGCGGTGCAGATCAGCTATTGATTTGTGCAAGCCAGTTCTGTTCCTGTTTGCACAAAGATCCCAATTTGAGTTTTTTCTCTTTTGAAAACCTTCATTGCAAAGATGCAGTGCTGCCATTGAATCAGAGCTGTCATTGTGTTCTGCATCCCTTCTCTTCAATATTCTTTTAATAATTTTCCTCTGAAGTTTAGCACTATTTTGCAAAAGCAAAACTTTAAACGTCATGAAAACCTTCGTTTTCAATAATTTTTTAGCAATTTTCAGATGCTTAAAAATTTTGAAGGGACAAATTTCTTGCAGTTAGTACTAGTAGCAAAAAGATGTAGGCTTTTACCTAGCTTAGAAGAAGCGCAACTATGTTTGTTAGGGCAGAAACTTAGAAGGAAGTAGTAATTTTTTTAAGTCGAAACTCAGATAAAATTCACGAATTACAAATTTAAATTTTTCAAGTTAGATTTGCATTGATCTTTCCTAACTTTAACAGTGAAGCTCCATGGAAGTGGGTGTACTTGTGCTTTTCGGCTGCATCGTTACATATTAAAGAAGCTGTGCAATGAAAGTTAGCTAAACCTTTCCCAATTTAATACAAAGCATAAAATGGAAGGTGGATTGAAGCTTCATACTTATTCTTGATTTAGTGACCCTTTTTACGGTCTTTGGCCACTGATACTAATTGAATTTGGATACAAGCTTCGACTAGCGATGTAAATAGTATTGTGGGAAGACTAACTACACAATGCTCTCATGGTTGTGAATATAATTATGGTCGAGCCTTAGTGCAAGATATCTTTGACTTATCATCTGTGTCAAATTTAATTTCAACCATACACAATAGCCAGCAAACACTGTGAAAATTCTGGAGGCCATTATGATAAGGAATCAAAAAGACAAAAAAACCTGGAGAAGCTCAGCAGATGGATAGTGCAATTATTGACGCTAATCTAGGTAGTTAGGGTGTACAAATGACCTGTAGCGTCGCACAACACCCTTTATCATCACGGAGCATAAAATTGCAAAGAGGCCTATAGGTTAAAATATAGGGCTTTTATAAATGGAGCATTAGACATGAGCGAGAAAGCTTAATAGTGGTGCAAGTTGAATAAAAATGTTTATGAAGTATATACATTCTGATATATACATTATACATGATATATAAAGTACATTCTTTTATCAGATTGTGGCTGGTATAAGCTTGTAAAGAGCTTATTTCACTCTCCAATTACGAAGACTTTACCTTAATTGCGATGTATGATAATTTCATATGATTATCGCCTCATATTCTTTTTTACACCATATATTGGCTGCTTACAATCGTGTATAAAAAACTCTTTAACAAGCAAAGTCGACCTTTGATCAGTGCTGCTACTTTTGAGTGATAATAACTCAAAATAAAGTTTCAATTCAGCCAAGCATGTTCATCTATTTGCAAATGCCAAACATAAAACTGTGCTTTAACATTAATATCACTATCACGGTAATCATTCCTTTCTATTCTATGATGCTGTTTGCATATAATAAATGTTACACAAGATTTTGGCTTTGGGAAGTTAATCTGTGAATTTGTCTTGCGTTGAAATAGCTTTTTATTTTTGCTCTGTTTAATCTAATGAATTTGCTTGCTAGCTTTGATCGGACCACAAATATCATTATGGCCTTTAACGCAGACAGTCGACATTGGTCAGGCAGTCAGTTTTCAGTGCACTGCTACTGGCTTTCCAAAACCAGAGATATTTTGGTCCAAATCGAAGGTCAGCCGATACAAAAGTTCCAGGTACACCTACTCAGGCGATGGTATTCTAAGCATCAGCAGTGCTCAAGATACCGACGAAGGAGAGTATGTTTGCACAGCAAGAAACAAAGTTGGGGAAATATCGAGTAGAGCAATGCTCTTTGTCAGAGGTATGCATATAATTTTTAATCTTCTAGGAGACTGCTGAAGGCTCTTCTAATTCTATTCAAGACTGATATGTGTTACAAACTGCACTTTAAAGTATACCAGTCATCATGCTATTGAAATGAAAGATACTGTTCAGAGGATATATCCAACCAAATATCTAAGGAAACAGCATTCCCTAATCTGGTTGTCAAGTTGTAAAATTTTGTTTCAATTATTATCATGAATTCGTGGGAGAAACGTTATGTCATCATTAACTTTAGCATGTTCCCGAAAATCACAGCAAGCTGTAGCAAGTTTTCGAAGCGAAATCTTTTCTTCATATATTTTTAAAAAAGTATCATTTTTTAATTGAAAGGCAGCATTTACCGATTAAATTGTTTTAGAGCAGCGAATGAGCAGTTAGCCTTTCTCGTACTCCTAGATGACTATCAAATCAGCTTGAGAAATGACTCTAGATTGCTTATTGTTTTAGAACAAATGACAAAGCAAATGACTAAATTTTTTCCAGTCACTTCAAAAGAAAATTCTTGTATTGATATTGGGTTGCGTGATACCTAATTGTGTCAGAGATCTCCCACCAAGCGTTCTATCAAAACTCACTACTGTGCATTCATTTTAAAATGAAATGCTTTCAAAAATGCTAGAAAGTTTACGTTGATTCTCAAAACGTACTTATAGCACACAAGACTTCAAGTATTCTAGATGCTTGCTGCTGACCAATTTGTTACCCTCTTATATACTTCTCCAATTTCCGACCTCAATGTTATTGATGCTAAACAAGATAAAATGACTTTATTATTGATTGGAATTCACTCGAATTAATGATTGTTTCTCATTTGCAAGCTTACACTGATCAATGCATGCTTTTCGACTCATTTTGCATATTGCGGGATCATTGACCTCCAGTCGAATACATTTGATAGTCGGGTGTACATTAATTAATTTTCATCCTACGAATGTTTTTAGATTTTAAAAGTCTATCTCTTTGCTCATTGCTATTGCCTTAAATTAGATTCACTGTTCCTTGCAAAACATGCATCTAAAAATTCTTACTCTTTTCTTTGCTATTTCTTTCTGTTCTAATACAACTTAAAAAATCAATCTTTGAATTTCAATCTCTTTAGCTCCAAACAAAAGACTCTCAATATCAGTGTTTCCTGAGAAAGTTAAAGTCAAAGATGGTGAAAGAGTTATTTTGAAATGTGCTGCATCTGGGCACCCCGAGCCTACAATAAAATGGAATTTCAAGAAAGGGCAAAATGTCAAAGTTCAAGGTGGCACATTGACTTTTCCAAAAGTGTATTTGAGAGACAGTGGAGTCTATGCTTGCACTGCAAGTAACCACTATGGGACAGTTAGTGCAAAGGTCAGGCTAAATGTTATTGAAGGTAAGCTAGCATATGGGACATCTCCATATGACGTCACGCCAATACGTAACAACTGAGATAAAATGGCAACAAGCCATTTATTTTGAAAGGCGTATTAACTACTTGTTTGAATTCTAAAAGACAGGCTTCTATTATCATTACTATTTTGTAGCCCCCATAGCAAGACTGCTTAATTCTTTTTAACTGCTCCTTTAAGTTGATTGAAACCGAGACGACTTTAGCTTTATGGACATATTCAACATTGACTTCTTTTACTTCTCTAGTTTAATAAATGTTATATTTCTAGAGAATAGGAATGTGTCTCTCAAGGTAACAATGCACCCACAGACTTTGAAAGTAGAGCAAGGCAAGTCTGCAGTTTTGCGGTGCAATGTAACAGGGAAGTTCTCAAAGATTACATGGAGTAGAGGCAATGGATTGTTCTCACAGAGACACGTGGCTGATAAAGATCAGCTGAACATCACACGTGCTACTGAAGAAGACCAAGGAGCCTATTTCTGTATTGCTTCTTTCGAAGATGTTGTTGCTCGTGCCTCCGCGAATGTCATCGTCAAAAGTATGCTCTTAAAAGTGCATTTTCAACCTGCATTATTTTGACAAACACGTCTATAAAGAGCATACTACCCAGAATTTGACGCAAAAGTTCCAAGTAGAATGCATGAAATCTAAAATGATTTTATCGGTTTATGGTGAAGTGTCTTTGTTTGAAATTTCATCACCTTTTCTGTTACTTAGTTCAGTATATAACAAATGGTTTCACACATGTTTGCATGATTATTTGACTTATCAGTTGTATACAAATGTCTAAAAATTTTATGGTGTATCTTATGAGAAAATCAACTTACATCAACTTGAAAATGATTAGATGATTAGCTCTTTATTAATGC
This sequence comes from Nemopilema nomurai, assembly GCA_003864495.1. Classification (NCBI taxonomy): domain Eukaryota; kingdom Metazoa; phylum Cnidaria; class Scyphozoa; order Rhizostomeae; family Rhizostomatidae; genus Nemopilema; species Nemopilema nomurai. The sequence continues at coordinate 1,455,132 of ML133388.1, read as the reverse complement.
AAATGCAAATATATGTAGCTCGATTTTCTTTTACTGGGATAATATATAAAGATATAACTACTCCAATAAATGCAGTAAATCTACTCTTTCAATCTGTTAAGCCATAAGAAAGAAATCGGTAGCAAAGCCTCTCAAGTTGAAAGGCAAATCTACGGTGCTAAGTGCTTAGATACATGTCAGAAAATAAAGTACATATCTGTTTGACTCATGATTGCTTTTTACTCATAGGAGCAATCCATCCAAAACTGGTAATCCTACCAGAAGTAAATCGGAAGGTAACCGTTGGAGACAAAGTTCACTTCAGATGTTTGGTGACAGAAGGACAACCAGCCGATGACGTCATTTGGTACAAAGGAAGAGGCTCCATTGTTGCGGGCAGTAAAGAGCACACAAATAGCAGCGCAGATTTGGTATTGGCATTTGAAAAAGTGAAGAAAGAAGACGAGGGAGAATACTTCTGTGCAGCTGTTAACAGCGCTGGCTTTGCAAAAGCAAAAGCAGTTTTAAAGGTTTCAGGTAATATGTAGCCCGATTTTATTTGTAATCATTTATGTTTTATTGTTGCAATTTTGCTACATTAAATCTTCTCTTCGTGATTTCAAAATTTACTTAACTTAATCATGTTTTAAAATCAAAGAGGCATTTGACTTGAAGAGGAAATATACCACAAGAGTAACATTTAACCTTCTTCCGGTAAAATGGTTATGATACTTTATCTTGTTTGCAATTATATCTATTTTCCTGATGAGAAATTTTCAGATGTTTGAAAAAAGAAGTTTAAATTTGAAAGGCTCCAGGGTTGATTTCTCATGTCATAAGCTAATCATGTTACGTAAATCAGTTCAAGATCTAGCTATAGCTAAAATTGCAAATTTCATGAAAATCGGTTTGCAATTTACTGTAGAAATTACAATCATGAGAATGGAATGGTAGAAAGGATGTTGATATTGTTTTGACATTTGATGTTTTCTGTATCGTACATGTTTTAATGATTAAATCACTTCCTTCATTTCAGGGAAGCCAAGTATTGTTTTGACTCCGCGAGGGAACTATAATGCATCGAGCGGTGGTAGTTTCCTATTTGAATGTGAGTCATCGGGGTATCCGGTTCCAAAGGTTGAATGGATTTTGCCACGAAAGAGTCTACGAGCAAATGCCACAATCACATCTTGGCCAGGGTATGCAAGAATCGAGATGAAAGTGGCTAGAAACACAAGTGGCACATATGTCTGCAAAGCTTCGAACACGGAGGGCGAAGCTGATGACTCAGTCATTGTCAAAGGTAATACAACATAGGAAAGAATTCACCCTTATTCAGAGAAAATAAGTTCCTATTTGTTGTGGAAGTTTGCTTTGAAAATTTAAGTTTCATTGCCTTTTGTTTTTATCCAAAGTAAACAAAATTGGCATGGGTCCGGCAGTCAATGTCATGCCGAATCTGGTAGTGGCAACTTCGGGAAAGGTGGTGGAAGTCGAATGCATACTTTCAGGCGTCCCAACACCAGACTTTGCCTGGATAAAACTGCGGAGAAACGCAAGGAGCGTTATTGTAACGAAGAAAAGAACTCTAGTTTTGTATGATGTACAAGAAAAGGACGAAGGTATTTATGCTTGCCGGGCTTGGAATAAGTTTGGAACAGCTGAGGCTAAGACTCGTTTGAGAGTTACTGGTAAGGAAATTTGTCAATTGTGACTTGTGTTTAATATATATGTCCGCCATTTATTTATTTTGTGTGGTTTGGTTTATTAATGCATAATACAATCTCTTGTTTAGGGTTTGGATTTTTGTTGTCAGGTGCCAAGATAAGCGATTAAATGAAACTAAACAGCTCAAACTTTGGTAATGAAATAATAAATAATAAATAATAAAGAAATCTTAGATAAAAAATAATAAACTTTAGACATTTTAGAAAATGAATTCTTAATAAATCCTATAAGTCTATGAAAATATGAGTCTATAAAGGTCTATGAAAATAAAGATCACACTACATGAATCTGTATTTGAATGAGCCTTATAAAAGCCGTCTATCACCCAAGTTAAGTAGTTCTAAGTTTAACTGGTGTTGATATAGTCAAATGTATACATGCTTACGGAAATGCTTTCTATTTTATTTCAGTACTTGTCAAACATTACTCACTGTTGCTTCGATATTACAATAAATATTTCTGTGTGTTTTATATTCAATATTCATGCTCTTATTATGTTGCGTTAATTTATCAAGGCCAAGCTTGATGAATATGCTTTATTTAAGCTCCATTTGAGCTCCATGCAATCATTCGTATTTTCTGTCTCTGAAATTTAAATAAAAAAGGCGCAACAAAGGAGCCTTATGACTATGTGTTACCAATTCTAGTGTGAAAATTGGTTAGAAGAATTTACTTTCTTTAGTTCCACCTACTGTTGTGGTATCACAGACGTCAGTAGTCACACTGAAAGGAAGATCCTTCAGGTTGCAATGCAAAGCGACAGGGTACCCAGATCCAGTCGTTAACTGGACAAAACCATTTGTGGATGCCATTGGTGCATTGAATGTAAACTCTGAAACACTGGAGGTTCCAAATGCTGGACCTGAACATGCAGGGACCTATAAATGTATCGCAAGAAATATTGGAGGCATTTCTATCAGGAATGTCAATGTCACAGTTCTTGGTAGGCCATCTGTACAAACTGTGCTAAATTTTTATGATGTTACTGTGCTAAATATGTATGTTGTTCAGATTTTGTTTTAAATTTTCCGAAATAAAATTATTATTAATGCTGAAGTTTTTCATTGTATATATAAGCTGCAATTATTTTTTTTGGAATGGAAAATTTTGACCGATATTTTTGACAGGTATTATAAGATTACATATATTTTTTCTCTTTAGTAACTCGATATTATTTAATCTCTGTATAAATTCATATTATCTCACTTCGTCATAATTTCAGTGAAATTAAACTCTGCCAAATTGATTCAAAATTTATACGACATCTTAGTTGTAGCACCAAATAGCAATTGCATTGGAGCCATTTCAAGTAATACCTTATAAATTTCTTACAGTGCCACCAGAAATAACTGCATCTTCCAGACAAGAGAATATTGCAAAATTGGTGACAGTATTTTTTTCTTCTGCAATGTATCTGGGTACCCTGAGCCAAACACCAAATGGCAAAAAGACCACAACTTTGATCTGGGTGTGAATGGACCTAGTTTGAGACTTACGAACCTAACTTCAGATTCGCAAGGGCAATATAAATGCATTGCAAGTAATTTGGCTGGAGAAGTCCAATGCATTTTCAGTTTAGCAATCGAAGGTATGTCATATAACAACTTCCTTAACTATCATTTTTAAACATTATTTGATGCTGAATCTTCTTCTTTCTAACTTTTTGCATGATTTGTCAGTTGAATTGTCAGTAAAAAAAAATCTTTTTCCAAAGACCTTGATTCCAATTTTCTTGGGTCTCTATGTTGCTGCTTTGTACTTATGAGCAAGTCTAGAAATAAAGAATCAGGCTGCTAATATTTTTGAGAAATTTTGCCCTCATATGAAAACTTTTAATCCGGATTTTAGGAAGCCTTTTATAGGAGGATCCCAAAAAAAATGACATACTTTATCATGACTAAACAGTTTGTGATGCGGTAATTTTCAAGTGCATAAATTCATGCAGAGGCATACAAATTTGACGAGTTTACATTTTTGACAATCTTAAATCACAGTTTATTAATTTATCATCATTCGTTGGAATTTTTCACTCATTTAACTTTCCATTTTCTATTTAATACTATCTACATACTGATACTTCAAATGGAGCATCTTTATAAATAATTTTAGCATAAGGAAAAATCTAGCTCAGTATATTTAAAACGGGGATCAATTTCATATTAGAAATCGCATTGTAAAAAACTGTACAAATGAAGAAATAAAAGTGTCCACCGAGCCGGATTCGAACCAGCGACCTAAGGATTTCAATGTTGATTGACTCTACAGTCCTCCGCTCTACCAACTGAGCTATCGGTGGGACGCAAGTTGATCGTCATAAACGCAAACTGATTCAACGTGCGTGAATGTCTCGGGTATTATCTCACCACTTGACTTTTTCCTTACTTACGATGCCGACGGGAGTAATTATATTTATGGCTAAAATGCCTTTAGGAAATCGAAAAACGCCCCTTAGGAATAATAACTGGCTTCTTTGCGTCCACGTTTTTATGCAATTCGGTTCAGAACAGATTTCAGTTGACTAATATGGAAATCCAATCATTAAAAAGCCTTTTCAGAGCGAAATTTCAAGCAAGTTAATCAATGAATTTTGGAACAACATGCTCATTGGTATAGGCAGTCTTGTGACAAGTTCCATGTGGCTTTAAATGAGCATACTTTCAGTTAGAGAATCCAGATGTGGTAAAGAATCTTCTTTATTTTTCTGTCGTGTTATGTTCTGCATCGGACAGATAGTCTTAAGAACCATCATGATGAAGCCATGAAAAGTTCCTAAAAGTTTTCGTCTGCACGTTGTTTTGTTTGCTGCTTGCCATCCTTAATTTCAATAAGAAACTCGATATTTTCATATTGATTAGAGCTTTTTGACCTATCTTTAAAAAAAAGTATGGTGGCTATAGCCCCCCCCCCCCCCCCCCCCCTCTCCTGTAACAGGGATAATGCAGCCTCTGATTCCTCTGTTACTTTGAGTAGTCAGGCAAAAGGTGTACGCAAGAAACAAACCACTCGCTTTTAGGTGTAAAACTGACTGATTATATCAATGAAAAGGAGGGTCACATATATAGTTGAAAACGAGGTTAGCGTGTAAATTAAGTATGCTAATTAATGCAGAAGGTCCTACTACACTCACAATGGCTGCATGGTCCATCCTGGTCACAACATATGCAGAAGCTAAGATCGTTAGAGCCACATTACGAGGAAATTCGGAATATTGGATTGATTAGTTCTGTGTGTCCGGCCTTTCTAATACTTTTTCATTCAAGAATAAATTGTCTAAAATTGTCCTCATCCAATCCACAAACTTCAATGGGTGGATCTAATTCCTATTGAGAATGGAGATATTTGGATAATTATGGTTTTACATCAATCTATCAACTAAACAGTTTTGGTTCAAAGCCAGAAAAGAAGTTTTAATTGTTTATTCAAGTTGAGAGAAAGGCTTTGATGAATGATTTGTGAAATTTGAGCAAGATGTAAATAAGTTATGATTTCGAGTGGCTTTTGACGCATTTGGCAGTCAAACGTTTTTAAACACACCGACTGTGACACCTACGCAAGTACTTGCCTCACTCTACAAAGCTGAAAATTTTTACTGGATGTTTATCTCGAACTGAGGACGTATTGTTTAGATGTCGTAGAATATGACGGTTTAACTTACGAAAAGAAAATTAAGTAGGAAGCAAGATAGTGTATGATCAGTATATCTTCAATGTGTTTGTAAATACTGGCCTTTGAAAAAGGCTGTACATGGGAGGAGGGGTCTTTAGGGGGGAGGGGGGGCTGATTTGGGAAAATGGCCTTAGGGAAAGCTTTTTTGTGATTCTGGTCTTGACTTCAGAGGACCTTATTAAAAACTTCACCATGATCTCCGAGGTGGGCCGACTGCCCCTGCCATCTGCGCCCTTCCCCCCAGGTATGTACGGCCTTGGTCATGAAATTACCTTGAAAAACCAAAATGCTGACTATGTTTAAGATAAACAATTTTCACCTAGTTTTAACGTTAACTGCCGTTCTTCAACATATTCTAGAAGTTCCAACTGCCAACATTGTAGAGGATATTGGCACCGGATCACTGGTGATTCCTGCTGGTAAAAACATCGCATTGAACTGTTTGTCAACTGGCAACCCAGAGCCTGTAATACGGTGGGGCAAAACAGAGGGGAGGCTGCCAAATAATTTCGTTGTGGAAGGAGGTCGACTGGAGGTCATTAATGCTAGTGTAGAAGATGCAGGGACATTTCGCTGCACTGCCTTCAATTCTCTAGGCCACGTACACGCGGATATACGGCTTATCGTGCGAGGTAGGTCCTCGATAGATCACGCCTTCGAAAAACTTTCAATTGCCTCGACCTGTGAGCCTTTGAATAAAGCAATGGAAAAGAGAGCTGATTAATTTTTGGCTTCAAAAATTCATTGCTGTTCCAGAATTTTTCATTAAATATCCATAGGTTGAGCGCCAATTGAATGCACAGTAAACATGCAGCTACGATCTGTGTTGATCCTGCCTACCTTAAAGATAGTCAACAGATAACCATGTAAACAGAGAGCATTTTTCTTTTTCATTGCTTCTCTTCGTGCCAGCGCAGGATAAAATCGAACTACAAGATATTTACATTGTAAGAGAAGCTTTTTCTACAGAGGGTTTTTTGTCAATGATTTCTGTTAATAGCACAATCCATAAAGTTTCCCAGTAAAAAATAAAGCTCTTTAGGCATTGAAGATTTAGTCAGAAAACGTAAACTTAAACACTAGTTACCAATATGCTCTGAGTTTGTTTCAAGTTATTTCTATGTACGTTTAAAGAGTGAAACTCGGTGTTGAAGGAAAATATGATCGCATGTGCACGGATTTTAACATTATATCCTATTTGTGCTTTCACGTTTCCGCATAGAACATGACTGTATTTTGGCAAACTAATAATTAATCAATAAGAAGTTTTTCAGGTAAGGTTTTTAGATCAATAAGAAGGATCACGTTCCAAAGCACTTTCGTGCATGGTTTGTTTTAAGCTTGCTCTTTAATCATGTCTACCTCGAGGCTCGTCGTTTGAAATTGTTTTAATATAGCTAAGAGTGTTTACTATACGATGGTTCCTTGCAGATATCTCGAAAATAAGTGTATAGTTTGCTAGATCATGGCAAAGTAAGCTCTTTGTCTTACTTCAGTTCTTTTAATACCTTTCGCGACATCTTTCAATCACAAACGTGATATTAAATAGATTATAACTTTAAATGGCAATCATCTAGAGAAGGATTTCAATTAATAATACCATATGTCCTTTACAAGCCATTCGCCTGACGATGAACTCGACGAGACTAATTCATCCAAAGTTGGTTCTACTGATAGCAGACTTAATGAAAATTCTATTCTGTCCACGTGCTAATTAAAAGTTTAAGCAGGCGACATAACACGCATAGGATAATGATCGTTATTTCTGTCATCAACGGAATTGATGTTAAAAACATACACAAAAGTTGACAATGTACTTCATTTGAAAAATTCTGTCACTTAGACATGATTACGGTACACGTCCACAAACTCAGTGATAACATGCAAACAAAGTAATTATTTAACAAGTTTTAGCACACCATTTTGTAAAGCTTCCATTTCAACAAAATTAAATTCGCAAAAATTATTGCAGGCATATTGTGATTGCCCAGTAATAATAGCACAACAGAACATCTGCTGTGCGATTTTCTCGTTTCAGAACCATTTACAATGACTTTTAATTTGTTTCTGATTAAGGCATTAAATAAACAATTGGCTATTAACTGATTCGAGCTAAATGAAAGATTTCTTTTTCGCATGTACGCCGTGTCTGGCAAGGTTCTATCTCGTTAATGTTTTAGGGACTCACGAATCACGAATAATCGGTCTAACGCGTTTTTCAGCCACAAACTTTGCTTATAAGCAAAAAAGTGAAGGAAATCGTCAACGATATGTAAACAAGATTAGACATGTAGACTCTTTCTTGGAGTTATGCAGTCATTTTGTGATAACGGTTTGCATTTGTTTCCAACCCAAAGCACTTACGTTTGCGTCGTTTTTTTGCAAAGGATACAGAAGATAACCATCCTGTTGTGTTTTCCTCTCAGGGGCCCCAACCGTAGAAGTATATCCAAAATCAATGCAAGTTCAAATCGGTAAAGAGGCTCGTATGTCCTGCAAGGTTACAGGAACACCATCACCGACAATTTCTTGGAAAAAAGTCGGAAGTGACATGCCTCCTCATATCATAAAAGGGGAAGAGCTGATTTTTCCTAGAGTCAGCAGCATGGATAGTGGAGAGTACATTTGCATTGCGAAAAATAGTAGGGGAAGTGCCGAGGGACAAGTAAGATTCAGGGTAACAGGTAATGGCCTAATTTGATGATGCTATCTAATGAGTTATCAAAGTGGTGTTAAAATCTTGACTTCCTAACTCTGGATAATAGCCTTGGCTTAAGGGTTATCTGCAGTTTAAAAAAGCAGTTGTTAATATAAATTCAAATATCTTTCAAAGATTGAATGGCACCACGTTTTATGTATTTCACTGTTGGTAATCCAACCTTTAGTAACTTATCTGGAGAAACATGCAGCCAGAGTTGTATAGTTTCCCTAGCTTCAGACGTGACTGTTTCTGTCACAACATTAAATTTTCCTTATAGGCTATTTGATAACGTTTTTCAACTGATATTATACCCGAGAATTCCTTATTTAACCGATTGCTAAGATGCACTGCCTCCTTTTCAGATTTCCTGCCTCGCTTCAGTGTAGACGGATTATCCTATATCATATATGGCAAGATTTTAGGTGCCTTGTATCAAACAAAAATTGAAATATCATTTCGACCGGAAAAAGAAGATGGCATCTTGCTTTATAACGGAAAGCCCAGTGCTGACTTCATCTCGCTAGGGTTGCGCCGGGGGTTCGTTGTGTTTCAGTACAATCTTGGTTCTGGGCCGTCCTACATACGGAGCCATGCAAAAATTTCTTTGTTTAAGTGGCACACCGTTGTTGCCTATAGAGACGGGCTCGATGGCACATTGACCGTGGACTCCAATCCAATTGTCTACGGAAAATCTAAAGGGAAGTATACAGGCCTAAATTTGAACGGAGACCTATTCCTTGGAGGTTACGCTAACTTGAATGTGATTAAGAAGCAGACGTCGATTGACAGAGGTTTTACTGGTTGCATAAGCCAGTTGTTAATTGCTGAAAGAGAATTCAAAATTGGTAAGTCACCTTTTGAGATACTTTCTATTTTAAACATTGTGGTTGTGGCTAATTACCGTATTTGGCTGATGACGTCATTAGCCAAAAACTGCTTTCTTACAAGACAGCAGACACTTCGCTACAAGTCGATCGCTGTAGAATCGCGAGTGCATAACAACCCTTTTGAGTCTCTCGAAAAGTGAGACCTACAGGAAATGTGACTTCTTCAAGAATATACCTACACCAATCATCTGCTTCTGTGATTTTCAGTCCATTGAAAAGTAAGGCTAGTCCTATGTTTATTGACCAGTGGAAATTTGATGTTCGTGGCCTATCACCTTAGGCCATGGCTTTATACATAAGTGACAATTTCATTGAAGGGCCAACTCTCGGTTTGGTGCAAATTTTAACAGGGACATTTTGGGTGAAATTATGGTGTATGGAAATTTATTGAATTTTCTGTATTGATTAATTCTTGCATATTATACCTAACCCCTTTTCGTTATTAAAAGCTCAAAAACGCTTAGGAAAAAGAAGGTAAAAAGACAAATCTTGAACATTTGCTATCTCATCAGCACTGTCATGAAAGCTGTCAAGGGTGGGGTTTAATTTCTGAACATCGTGCGTTGTTTCGAGAACCAGTAACTTTAAAGAATCTCAAAACTTTAGTGCTGCGGTCTAAAGACACAGAAATTATACTGATATATGATACAGAAAGACTGACATTTTCTCTTAAGCTGATTACGGCCTTTTCAATAGTTTTAGAAAACTTTCGTCAGGAAAAGCATTCCACACTGAAAAGGCTAGGGATGAACCGTTATTAGCCTTGTTCGAAAAGCAAAGCATATTGACATGTATTTAACTCTTTGCTTGACATTCTTTTTTAGAAATTTTAGTTTGAATGTTCTGGTGAAGGGGCACTTGATGCCTTTGCTGCTCTTATAGCTGAGCGTAGTTACCCTTGCTGTTAGTGTCCTAGGGAAGGAAGCAGACAATATTTACCCCAAGTCCTCATTAGGTCACCAATCTCTGCGCGTGCGCTCCTGAATGAGAATATGAGTGAAAAACCTGTACTTGTTGGTCGTTTTTTGTAATGGAAGTTTTTATCGGCTCTAGGTTTGCACCTGTGTTGTACAGACAACGGGCATCAACACTGCTTGATGGGCCTGTTACTATACGTTGATTGGTTGCCACTGATTGGTTGTCACTGCCTTCTTGCTGTCCGTTGATTGGTTGTCGCTATCGTCTTGTTGTTCTCTGATTGGTTGCCACTGTCGTTTTGCCATTCGCTGATTGGTGGCCACTGTCTTCGTGCTTACCTTTGATTGGTTGCCACTATCCTGTGTCTGTCCGCTGACTTGTTGCACTGCTTTCTTGCTATCATTTGATTCGCTTCTACTCTTTCACAAACACAATGCTGATCACGTCCACGACATATAACCTTGGTAGCACTTGGTCCAGGGTTTGATCCTCAACCACGGTCTATATTATAAGTCTTTAGGAAAGCCTCAAAGATAAGGAAATCTCTAATTTTTAAGCTTATAACTTGGACAGCAACTCCAGTTTTGGCTTAAGCATCATAAGCTCCCATCATTTAGTCTATTTACTGAGCTCATATCCTATTTGCACTTAAATGTTCAGTTGAATGCAGTTGAACTCAACAAGATTGCTAGCTTTGAGGGTGGAGTGAATTTGTACTTAGCTACCCCTGGTTGTACTCGCTCCGTGAGCATATCTCAGTCTTTGTTCTCTAGACCATGAACAGTGCATAGAGAAGGCTGTTATCAGGGGCTGATCTTTATTTTCGTCAAATTTCTTAACACTGGTTTGGCTGATTATAGTTTTATTAGTCAAATGAGTGCTATCTGTTAGAATCTGTAATCACTTCTTGTATCAGAAGCTGAAGCTGGCCACGCCAATTGGGGCGCCAACATTAATTGCAAATTGAAAGATTCAATTTGATGTCAACGCATAGCTTAGCAATAGGCGCTTTTTAGTGGCAATAAAATTGAAGATGATTGATAACTACTCGATTTAGGTTCAATTTCATTTAATCACTCAGACACAGCTGATATGCTGTTTTATTTGAAAGACAAAAACATACAGTTCTTAATACTTTAAAATAATAACTTCTTGTCTGGAAAGGAGAGTTCGTTGTCTCAGAAATGTGCTAGAGGTTCTTCCTCTACTAGCAAGCAGACACTTTGAGCAATTTAGTTACCGAAGAGAATTGAATGGTCTCATCATGACTAATTACCAGACAGCAGTAGTACAACTTCAGAATTTTTATATCGATTTTTCAGCAAAATTTTTGCCCAGGTTTTATTATTTTATCAGATGTTGTATTGTAATCTCTGGGTGGCATTCCCTCCAGCTGACAAGCAACTCTATGAAACTTGACATTGGTAAAAATCAATTCTGTTTCACCACTAACCACCCTTTTACCCCCCCCCCATCCTCCCCACTGGCCTGCTTTCTCAACCTCCTCTCCTGTAACATCCGCCTCTCCATCGCAAAGTTTCCTGGACAGTTTGAGTATCTCAATAATAAAAGCAAACTAATTTTCTATGCTCTATCGATACGATTCCACTTAGGGTTAAAGGTAATGAACTTAATGATTATAAACAGTCATATAGATATGGCATAACAGATAGTATAACCAATACGATACTTTCCCACGAATTTTTTACAAAAAGAGACAATAATAGAAACGGATCATGAAACTGGCCTATTTATGTTTAGAAATTTCCCTGTAAAAAAAATGTTTTTCAAGTGACGTAGCTTGTTACAAGTTAGGTAATGCGAATGCTACAAGTTACGAGAAGCTTTTAACAGGGTTTGAGTGCATTTAAAGAATTATTGGTTTCTAGACTTGCTTCATACTCCTAATGTCCTTAGGCTCGTTTTGTTTCGAAACCTTTTTCTTCTGGCCAGACAATTCTTTCCTCCGCTCATCAATAGATTCATGTGTGAGACATGCATCCAGTTACCGTAGCTGCCGCTGGGAAGGGAAGCTATTACTTTCTTATCAAGTATGGTTTGAAAATCTTTCACTCTTGCTGTTCACGGGAAAGCTTAAGTTGATACGTCTGGTGAATCTTGGTAAAGTCGTTGACCACAGACCAAGCCTTGTAATTTAAGGATCTCGATAAAAGGACAGTGAATTGCCTTTTTTCGCTAATCAACGGGTGTGTTAATCTTCACTTAATAAACTACGCAATGTCCTAATAGAGTCAATCGAAGAAAGAATATCTTTGTAGACAGTTGGTTGCCCTGTTTGATCCTGATAGCCCACTGAAAATGAATGACCAGCTAGGTTGCTTGCAGGTTATCAATGTACATTCAAATTGTGTCGAATTTATTAGGTTAGTCTGTTTGTCCACAAATGCCACTGTTTATTATTGGGTGTAATTAGATAGAACACACAGCGAGGCCTTTCGAGTTACTCAGTGGCGTGTCGCCGTGTCTCTTGAGATTCACACACTTCCTTGAACGATGGACAGTTGATCCAAAAATCTGTTCATTTGATAGATGAGCAGTATAGCCTTTTGAGTATGTAAAGCAATTTTTGACAGGAAATTTCAATGAATCAAAACACTACATGAAAAGAAGCCTAGGTTTGTAGTTAGAATAATTGGCATCTCCAGTGCCTCAAAAGATGCTTTCAGCTGAATTTTAACTGACCGAATCTTTTCCACCAAATGAAAAAACTGTACTATAGACATCTTGTTTGGCAGCCATCAACATTTGATACTCTATAAGCGGTGGACTGTCCCTCCAGCCCCCTCCAAATCACGTAAAAGACCCCCATTTCTGCAGAAAAGGGGCACCTCTGCAAAATAGGAGGCTTTCCCTTTTATATTCCATGTTAGTGCTTGTTCGTAATAAACAGGAAATAGGAATCACCCATTACATGCAAAAATTCAAATGATGACAACAAAATGTTCGCTCGATCACATGCATTTTTTCCTGGCTACATCCACCAAGGCCCCTTTATCCTGAGATTTTCGTGACCGGTTGAAAATTTGGAGTCAGTCCCTCACTGTCTCCAATTCTATGAGTAAATGTTTTCATATTTCTATTTGTCAATACAGGCTGTATGCGAGCTTAAAAAAACATTTAGCAAAGGAGATCATCAATGGAGGCAAGCTGAGATCTTTGATGAAAGCTGTTTTTTCAATTCTCCCTGTTTTCCTTCGTTGCAGTTTTCCCACATATACTTGACTTCTCGTTTACAGATTGGTCAGCCAAAAAGTAGAATTATAATATTGGAGATGTAAAGAGATTATGGAGTGAAAATGTAAACCCAATTGGAAACGATTGGTGGTGCACTGCGCATAAAATATAAACATGAACATATGAGTATCAATATGATTACATAAATATGAACACAAGAATGTCAATATCAAAATATGAATATCATTATAAAAACATGAATATCAACTAAGAGACAAATATTAGTCGAAATACTTATGACTAAATAGTTTGATAACGATACATAAATGCACTCTTGAATATCATGGTTAATATACTAATAAATATCAACATAAATTCATAAACATCATATCCATTAAAAACGCCGGCTATTAGCTATTGCTAGTATAAACTGTGATGAAGCTGGGTACGTTTTTATCAAGAGTGCGAAATAGCCAGTTTGAAATCGATGTTTTTGTAAATTGTTCAAGCTTGGAGACTGAGCCTAATACTAATATAGTTTAGGGCAGATTTATGTGAAGAAATAATTACAGCGTTGAAATTATTTGTACGATTTCTCATGGGGGCGGGTAGCTTAATGGTCCACCAAGTTATTCTCCTGGTCGATATAATTTTTTGTAACGTGTTTGCTTATGGAAGTCAATTTGTGTATAGTTTCCTTCTTCCAAATATATCGTCTGATGACCCAAGCAAAAAGCTAGAGGCTACAAACACCGACCATCTGAGGATGGTAAAGTGTATGGTTATGTTACGGCCCTCTAGCAAATTATTACTATGGCCCTTTTGCTGGCTATAGAATCGCCTTTTTACGGGCTATGGTATGGCCCTTTTACTTGCTATGAAATAGCTTTTTTATTGGCTATAGAATCACCCCTTTACTGGCTATCGTATGGCCCTTTTACTGGCTTTGGTATGGCATTTTTACTGGCTATAAAATGGCCCTTTTACTGGCTATGGTATGGCATTTTTACTAGCTATGAAATGGCCTTTTTAGTGGCTATATATTCGTTCTTTTACTGGCTTTCGTATGACCCTTTTACTGGCAATTGTATGGCCTTTTTAATGGCTATCGTATGGCCTCTTTGCAGGCTATGAAATGGCCCTTTTACTGGCTATGCTATAAGCAGATACGAACAATCAAGAAGCAATCTTTCCTTCTCAGCTAGATTTAACAGACGGTCCACGAGCAATCTTCTACCGTTTATACGTGGTACCTTCGTGTGGCGCTGTAAACACCACTCATGGAAGCTTTGGTTCATTGTCTGCAACTTGTGCCAAGTATTTGCTTGTTGTAGCATGTGGCTTGTGTTAATTGTTCCATCGAGCGGCGCTATCAACAGGGAACAAAGAAGCCCAATCTCGGAACGCCAACAGCTTGGCGCTATCAAAACCTCGTTATTAAACGCTAGTTAGGCACACCTAACGTTATTTCCGATTCTTCATCATTTTTAAAGGGCAAATTAGTTTTATCCAAACGCAGACCAGCCTGTGAGAATGGGGCACTTAAGAATTGCACGGAACAAATTTAATAAGCTGTCTTTTCTCTGCTTTTGCTGTTCAAAGTGTTGTGGTTCCTTGGTCATCAAAGAGATAAGAAAAGGCGCTATGTGAAATTAAGTATGTGTTTGTGTCTTCATTTGTGGTCCCGTTGACACAAGAGTTAGAATTCTTAGATAGCAAAGTGTCGTACTGTGTGTTTGTTGCTCAGCTTCTAGTTAAAACTGAGTAATTGCTTACTTTCCCCAAACTTGCTCCAAATCACAACACTCGAAATTCTGTTGCTAGATGTGAAAGTATGCCTACCACATACTTTTGTCGTTTAAATTTGATTCAGTTCAGGTCTTTTAGATAGGAGCTCCTCAAAGAGCAGACTAAGTAGAACACGGATTATGAAGTTAACATCGTTCACATTTCGAAACAACCATTTATCAAAACTCAATTAACTTCACTATGGCATTGTAGGCCACTTAGGTTAGGCTCCAACGGAGGGCGAACTTCGTACAACCACTTTAGATAGCAAACTGCTGATATACAAGGTAATGTGCTGAGAGTTCAAAACTTGTTGTTGTGACCTTTAATGACACCGGGTACAATTAGGAAATGCGTTTTAAAAATGCATCAGCTGTTGCATTAGCGAAAACTTGTAGACAGCACGCAAGGAAGCATGAAGGACTAGAAATACACTCTGCGCTGTGCAACTCTTGAGAAACATCTTTCCATTGGATTTCTTCTAGTGTTAAGGAGCCACATATTGTCCTTCTTTAGCCATTTACATCACCTCCTTTACATACAACTCTAAAATTTGTCATCCCTTCCTGAATTAGAAGACGCCTTTATTGTGTTAGAAAATTCAACAGAATGTTTGTCAGAGAATCGTATTATTGAAAGTGTGGCAATCAATTATTTAATGTTTTCTGCAGATAAAAGTTGGTGTACATTTACTTTCAGAAGTATATCTGAAGTTATCAAATGATTGGTTTTTAAGTTAATTGGCTCAGAATTAAATTTAATGCTGTGACGTATTTGAAGTAAGCATGGATGTTATGGGGAAATGACGTCACGTTGAGGATCATTTAAGACATTTGCCGTCGATTTGCGCTCTTTTCCAGGAATCGGCAACTCTTGTCAAAGTCCAATTATACATATAGCAGGTTTTTATTGTTTTGCATGCAACTGCGAGTATCCGGTATAAAGCAATGGGGCAAAAGTGGCTAGCTTAAACTCATGTAAACGACTTTCCTTCAAGTGAAAAACGATAATTTTGATAAGCATGTACAATAAGTCAAAGCCATACGTGGAAACTCATCCAATTATTCTTCGTTTGATCTTGCATTACGTAAACCTTTGATCTTTAGAAATACACCGAAATTCAGAACATAAATAACTGTTAAAGTTTTCTGTTGCTGTGCTATCAATAAGGGTGCCTTTCAAGAGTGTTCACCTGTTTTATGAAGTATATTGGAAGTGATTTTGCCCCGAATTTCTATCACACGACAGTTAAAATTCCTCATTTCACGGGTTATTGTTGTCTTTCTGTACAAGTATTCTGTCATCCGGCCGAAAATAAAGGCTTGTTAGAGGAGTATGTCAGGATCTGTTTAATGATGCGTACCATGGAAAAGATGTCCTTTCAAATAATGACTTGTTAAGTATGACGTTACTGCAATTTACAGTTAAGCTAAGCGGGTAGTGAAAGATAGACGCCATTGATTCTCGATATTTTTCAAACTTGTTTCTCCAATTATCAAACCAATTTTCTCTTTCAAGGCTTGTGCATCGAAAACCATATTTAGAAAATGTTGAATCACTAGCTTGTTAACATGGCAGGGTGAAATTTCAATCGTTTGCAAGGACGTAATCGTATTTAATTTTGCATTGATGCAAAAGCTTCAGTCAGCTTGTAATAGTATTGTCCAACTTCTCACCCTGTGTTTTGGGCCTAATTAAAAACCTTTCAAATAAATGGCGAACCGATGACTTATTCATAGCATTGCCGTTAACTGTTGACGTTTCTTAAACACTTTTCGTTTCACAGATACCAGACTATTTCAGTCATACGGAACCGAAATCTCGAAAAAACTGTATTTATCTAAATGCATTTTAAGTACACATTCTTACAACCTTTCATATCTATTTTAGTCTTTAACATATCACGTTGCGGAGCTCTCGTACTTTCTTTTTATTTTTGTCAGGCAATACATCATTTTTTTAAATTTTTATGTGACTAAATGTCACTTGGACTTCAACTAAAGAGTAGAGAGTTCCGTACCAATTACCTTTATTCAGAAAAATGTATGCCAATAGAGGCTATAGATTGTTTCGATTCACGTTAGCTACCTGTAGCGTCGCTAGAAGGTTGCTGAATGCTATGCAAAGATATGTTAGCCCTATCTCTGACACACGTCATTCTAGTTTTGGTTTCTGCCTGTCTCACTGTTTTCCAGTCATATTGTCTATAACAGGGTGTTTGAAAGGATTGATGTTTCTCACTACAATAGCTCATCTATATGCCATATGATGTTTACCATCAATCTTGAAATACTACAGGTGTTAATTGATCTTTGACTATTGAAACGGGTCTCTTTGTTAAGCAACAAATGGGGGAAGGCTGAATGTTCAATCAAATAATAAAAAGGATTGTCGCTATCAGGAAATTCTTTTTAAGGCGATAACGCTATATTTGTCCCCTATTGATTTAATATGAATTTTGGGAGTTTCCAACAACAATTTTAAAAAATATGAAAAGTCGTACGAATAAATAATTTTAGAGGGCAGAGGCTATCTATAGATAGCTTGAAACTCCCTCTTTCTTGTCAAAATTCTTTGTTCTCCAAAGGCTACAACACCCAGCAAAACAGCTTTAATGAAAATAAAGAAAATGGCTTTTGCAGCTACTGTGATATGGGCTCAATCATTTACATTAACGTTGATAGGGAACTTTACTACTGCCATCTTTATTTGACTGAAACATGTTTTATGGGGCATGAGAAAATTTTATCTTGCTATATTAAATTTGATATATCAGCAAGGCGCTTGATTTAGCTGATTTGCAAAGCATGAAAAGAAGTGATTCTGCTAGAAAATGTTTTGTATATTTAGCTACCCTTTAATTAGATCTAAGTTTTTCAAAGTGCTCTATCCATGGCTGTGATACCTTGTTTAGTGGTGGGATAAGTAAAGTAGGATATAAAACAAAAACTTTCATTTCTTTATTAGCTTTCTTCAATTCAAAACCATTTTACCTATTTCTACCCAAAATACTATACTTTAGCTTCTATATTTTGGTTCAAATAATTCATAAACTAGCTTATTTACAACTGGCACATCGGTATTTAAGTACGATTGAGGATGAACATCGCTATTATGTATTTGAATATATTTACAAATGAACTCCCTATCTACTCATACAAGGTGTGCATAAAATTGTTCATGTGCCTGAAAACGATTAGCATTCTTTAACTGTGTTTTAATCCAACTTTTGTGATAAACTTGCAATGACTCTAGCCCAACATTGTTGCCATAAAACATTCGGCTGGTTTCCCATTACGTATTGAAATCACTCTGGATACGTGATATTGTATTGATTATACACCAAACGTATTTTTGAGGTGAAAGAAAAAAGACAGACCGCACCTCATTACAAGCCTATTTGGTGGGACACATTTTATGCTAGGATCTAAATCATTGTTTACTTGCTCGTTATTTTTCCTAGAATTAATTATCTATAAAATGCTCTTCGTAGCATCTCGGTACTTCTCTTTGAATACAACTCATGTACAAAGCATATTTTTGGAAATGTTTCCGTAAGCAAAGGTTTTCTTACGAAAGAAATCTTCGAGGGCTAAATATAGCATTCTCCTCTTGAGAACCAGATCCTGGCCTTTTCATCTCCATAAAAAGCACCTGCTCGCTAGTAGCATAGTTTGATTGTTGACGTCAACAAAGACACCAACAAGCCATCATCAGCCTTCTTCTGAATTTCCTTGCAAATCAAGCGTCACTTACTCATAAGACCTAACATAAGATACTTTTTTCGAATTTAAATATCTAGCGATTCTTATTGCATTTATACCTTGTTTTTGTTCTCTAAGAATTCATTTCTAACAACCATATTTCACGTTTGCTGATCTTCTTTGCTTGAACTGACTCCAAACTTGGCCAGGTACGACCGACCGATCCGGTTTATTGCCCAAAGAACGGTCCGGACTTGTAGATGACTCACGTGCCATATCGCCCCTGTACTTTTTATGGCCGAGCACGAATGCCTATTGAATGGCTAATTGAGGAGCGATTGCCTCTTATCGATGGTGATACGTCGCTTTACATTCGCAGCCACAAGACCAAGGGGACTGGGGCCAGTAACGTGGAGCTGGTTGCGAAGGAACTTGAGCTGTTACTCCTGTGCAGCTACACGCACAGAGCCGAGCCGCAGAGCTCCTGGCGTAGGCTCGTAGTCTCATCTTCTCCATCTCTGCTTCCTTCAGTCTCTTTTCTTTCGCGCGACGATTCTGAAACCATATTTTCACTTGCTGTTCAGATAGGCTGAGGTTTTCAGACAGTTCGGCTCTCTCTGCGATCGATAGGTATTGTTTTCTTTTGAATTTTTGTTCCAACGACAGAAGCTGTGTCGCTGAAAATGGCGTCCTTGGCTTTCTATTTGCTTTATGCTTTCGAAGGAAACACTTTGTAAGGTCCCATTTGAATTCTAGGAATAATAAAATTTTCATGTTATATTTTGGCACCATATTTCAGTTTTGCCAGGCTTTTAAACCTGAATGCCTGTTTTTTTTTTTAATTGGTACTTCAGCTGGCTAAGCAGTGCAAGTTGCAATCTCCTGCTTCTATTATGAAAAGATGTTTCCACCAGATTTCATTCAATGATTAATTAGCATGGCCTTGACCCACAAATACATAAATCACTCAAAGGCTATGCTTGGACATAAATAACCACTTGTAGGGTCTCTTGAAATTGTACTTGCAAGTGTGTGCGATCTTTAAATAACTTATTATATTAAGACAGCGTGTTTTGGAGGTATTTTGCGCAATGTGATCACAAAATCATAGACCTTGAATGATTAGATTTGCATTATCATGATATGGAGATTTGAAATATCAATAGGCATTTGTGGAGATAACCTTTTCATTACCGAGTCGCTCATGACTATAATTCGAAACGTCTCTTAGACACTATTATCATTTCAAGCCTTCAAATCCAATCTGGATTCACAAAGTTATTTTCTTTACACACGAGCTAAAATGTATAAGTGGTAGAATCGTGTCTCTCCCTTTGGCATAACCAGCAAAAGCTTTATCTGTTTAAAAAAATATTAACTGATTCACTGGTTTCATTGCGTGGAGATATTCACCTATTGTTTCCACATCTGTAGTCGCTGTAGAGGCTGGTGGCTGGCTGTACGGCAGAGAGGAGAAACTTTTATTTACGAAGCTATTGTACTCGAGTGCTTCCCGCGACAACTTGCTTTCAGCGGGTGCCACATTCCTCGCGGGCAGTGTTTTCTTTGAGCTATCGCAGCTCAAGATATACTCCACCGAGAATGGGTTGGCATGCTTTTTCTTTGTCTTAGACGAGTGCTCGTAGAAGGCGTCCTTTTCCGAAGCAGGTACTGGCTTTGCAAGGTCGGTCATGTCCGCCATTGTTTGTTCGTTTCCTCTCGGGCTTTCTTCTTCGTGTTCTGCGAATGTCATTGGCGGCAGTGACCACTTCAATTGTGTAGATATTCTCCAAATTGCGTCAAACTGCGAAAAAAGGATTTTCATTCAGCTAAGCTCAAGCAGTCAAAGAATATTCCAATCTTGCCATGAAAATCAGAATAGGTCTTATAAACTGACTTGCTAATAGTTAGAATATGATATTGTCACTTGTGATCTATTAAATGTCTACTTTGAAAAGCGCATTCTTTATCATCAAAAGACGAGTACGAAGACAAGTGTAATTTGCATTGTGGTGGACTTTTTCCTTCAGTGTAGTAGAAATTATTGAAAGACCGATTACTGTGACAGCCCTACTTACCTTTGTTAGCATTTGTTGCAAACGCTTCTTTACACCCACACGCTATTTTATTGAAGCTATCTTTTCTTTCCATGTTCATCTGCGTACGTATCACTAGACTATGCGCATACTTAGTCAAATTCGATGATAACTTCGCTGGATGGAATCCAAATTTTTAGATTTCGGTCTGTTTTGATCAGAGTTAAGAGCCAAAAATCAGTTGCATGTACAAATAGGAGAATTCATTCAAAGACTTCTGAAGATTCTGAACTGAAAAGGGATCGCTAATACAACTTGATTCAAAGGTCCTTCTTACACAGCTAAAATGATTCGCGCCTCGTTTCAACCTGAGTCCCCAACACCAAAGTTTAAAGATGTGCAGGCTTCTTCAGTTTCATTTTTAGGGAACCAAAAAATAACACGATAGCAGGAGTGTGCTATAAGCTCGGGGACACCTTCTTCAATAAACTAATCTATAGAACTGTCTCCCTCTTTCTTGACAAGAATTCTGCTAAGGTTCTAAACGAATACCAATCAGTATAAATAACATTGGCAATGCTGGAAAGGTTTTCTGAAGGTTGAAAAGATCTTGCAGCATTTTGCCTCGAAAATAAGCATCTTTAAGACTTTTGATTGAAGACTGATCCTAAATTTTTGTCAGTATAGCCTGAAAGTTGGCATGAAATTTCTCTTTATACAACTTATATTTCCAATTTAGTGATAGTAAATTTGATTAGTATCATTTTCCTTTAGTTTGGTTTACCGTCCTCTTAGTTAGGTAATTAAATTCTGTTCCAATGCAAATGGTATTCTCTTCAGAACCTGCCACAAATATCTATCTACTCCCTTGCTGAGAATGTGTACTGAAGACAACAGAACTGTTCCCGACTTTCAGTTCTTCATTACTAAATTGGCATGTTGAGCAATGCCAAGATATATGAAATAAGCGCATTACCGTAGAGAGTCTTTCAAAACAGGTGTTAATCCTTGCCGTGACTCAAAGCATAAATGTATAACAAATATTCGGAGATTCAGCTGTGTAAAGTTTAGCAAAATTTTTACTTCGATAAAATCAGCTTCATAGCCTATTTTGCCACATGGCATGTATTTTTATTTGCGCTTGAAACTCCAATGTTATAATCACTATGGTGTGTCGTCCCCAAGTATCGAATGCATTTGTCAGAGAATACCTGAATCGTTTAGTATACTTCAAGTTGCTGAGAATATAGACGCTTTTGAACGCCTAGTTTATCTACTCCTGATAGGAAGATTCTGTCATTAAGTGATAACGTCTATGAAAGTTTCAATTAGAGCAATAATACCAGCATATGATATTATTATACTTATAAATTAAGGACACCAGAGCTTATGATATCTTTGACAGACTAGGACGCTTGAGCTAATCAAAAACAACTTGAATCATTGAAAAGGATGGTAGCATTATAAACTGAAGCCCAACTTCAAGCTGAAGATAGTACGAAGGGGAAAACCTAGTTATAATGTTTAGAGTTTGATGTGATTTTAATTTTGACCGACGAAGACATTTTGATATAAAGTTGAATTAAGACATTCGATAATTCACTCCAATGATTTTGTTCAAATAAGTTTGCTCCTGTGCCATTAGTTTATTCCTCGTAAAGTTTTCTGACATATTCTCAAAAAAATCTACAAAAGCCATCATAGTATATACATACTCTACAATATTATTTGCATTCTTTACTTCTCTCTTTACAACATTATCCACATGTATATAAATTTATATTCTGCATCCGTTGCTCCAGACGAGTGAATAAAATAAAAGGGCTTGTAGAGATACAAAACATATCCCGTCTCTTCTTTTCTCTGTAATTTACGTATACATCGCTCTATGTGCAAAAGGAATTAAGCACTGTATGTCGGAAAAACTATACCAGGAACTGCATAGACATATATGCAAATATAACACAAGTAGCTAGAATATAGAGGGAGGTTCCTGTCAAATGCATATCTGATACACCTTATTGCTCTGTCATCTCGCTTATTCAAAGAACATTATTCAACAATAATTCGCTAGAGTGCATTTTGAATGCCATTCCACGCTTTCAAAAGACACCTAGATAAAATAACTTACTAGAGAATGTTCCTGCTGTGAGATCTGACACTTTTCTTGTGGCAGTTTCTCTCAGTTAACCGTTGAAGGTTGCTATCTTAATCCTCGCCACTCTTGGCTGAATCCTTGATTGCTCTTTCTAACCAGTGCGCGCCGGGCAAGTAACTATTTAATGAGTCGTCCCTCCTTTTAGCACATCCATTATGCCTTGGACAATAGATTGTCGATTAGCCAATAAAAGCACGCTTCACCATTCTGCATGTGCCCAAAATTAATTAATTTTAATAACTGATTAATCGCAACGCAGTTACCTCTCAATTCATTGAATAAAGACAGGTATCTCGTTCTGTTTTTTCTATTTTATCCAGCAAGGTGACGTATTGTTATTCCTCTTCGCGTTCGGCTGAAAAGAAACCCTGCGGACAAACCCAGTCAAACCGTATACCAGTTCTTGAAAGACGTTTTAGACGTCATCTATACTGTCAATTGGTCCCTATCTGGATAAATGCCAGTTCTGTTCACTCCTAGTGCTTTTATCCTATGAAATCTAGACCGGCTCTGATACCTGCGTTTTAACTGATTCAAAAATGGCCCATAGAAACCCATAGAGCTACAATTGGCCTCAATCAGGTCCAGAACAGATTCAAGTATAGCCAGTGCGTTTACCTCTCGTCCCTTTGGACCAAATGTGTTCCAGAACAAAATCAGATCCAATCCACACATATAAACAAGTCTCATGTTAACTGAATCTTTTTTTTTCTTGACAAGTTATCAGATTACCTTGCAAGTGATAGCCGTTCATTTGCTGAAGCTAATTCCATGGAATAAACCTTCTAATATCTTTTCACACTTAGGCAATTGCCATCACACTGTGCTCTGCTGTACTATAGGAAAGTGTGTTGGATCTCAAAGGTCCTCGGTAAAGGGTCCTACAGAAAGCAGTTGCGAGAGTGGAGCTATAAAAATGGCCTTGTGTATAGTGTTAAATGCTCATGGATCAGGTCTTTGAGGCCTAAGCTAATGAGTATTTGAGTCTAAGTTTTAAGGAAATTTTTCTTGATACGAGGAAGAACCTCTTTAGCCTGTATGTCCAAATATTTTCTATCGACTCAATAGCGATTTTCAGCTAATGCTATCGTGCAGTTTAAAAGTACGTTTTTCTGTTTCATGAAAAGAAATCCTCAAATTACTGATTGTTGAATTTCAAAGCGAACAAAGGTAATTGGTCGTAGCGTGTGTGTTATCTGTTTCAGTGCGCTCTCTATCAGCCCACCAGAAGTCTTAACGTATACGGACATACGCTGATTGCCAATTTGGTTTGCTTGTATATTTATCTGCTCAGTCTTCTTGAAAAGGCCCACCTTATCAGTTGCTTATGACTGCACAGAGATCAAAGTCACCGGATATTGTTTTTCCAAACGCAAACGTGGCTTTTACTGACAGCTTTTGATGTTCCGTTATATACACCATTATTGGTTGGTGATATATCATAGAGGGCTCTCTCTGTTACCAAATCAGCCAAAGTTTTCTACATGTTTGGACGTTTTCATGACCCCGTTAAGCTATAGGCATGCCAGAATCCATGATAGAAATTAGGTTAACGAAGACTTGTAGCCACTATCAGTCTCAAAGCTCGTTGTTGCTGTTGTTGTATATCCATGGAAAGTTTAGCGTGCTCTTTCAAGACCGCTCTTCCAATGTTTATGACCATTCTTTATTCAAAATTATTACGCAGATGAATAGTACCTTGCTTTGAGATTAGAAATAAAAAAAATGGAATAACTGTTTTGTGAAAGTATTTAAATATGATATTATTTGCTTCATTTCTAATAACTAGATGCAAGTTTTTATCAAGCATATCCCACGCTTGTACCTTTTTAATATATTCGAGGCCTTATAAGAGTAATTTCTGAACAATTCTGAATATCAAGAGCAAAATTGGGTCCAATAATGATCAATGCGCATGCAAAATGTAGAAACATGCCTCGAATCGCTGTCTCTTTATATACAACCTGGCATTCAATCTGGCTTTGTAAAGATTTCCTGAATCTGAAGCGGAAAGTATTCACCTGGTGGATGTTATTCTCAAACTTCCATTCTAAACTGCATTAATTACAAGCGCGCCTAATGCTATCTTTACCTCAAAGTCACTTCTAATAGTTAGTAAATTGCTAATAAGATTATGCATATAATCAAAATTAGGAATTGTATTATTTGGTGCTTGTACCTTCATGCATTGCTTAAAAAAAAATTCCCAGACATTGACACGAGAGCCATTCAATTTCTATTTCAAATCTTAAATAGTGTATTGCAGTAGCTAAATCGAAAATCTAAGCTTGATAAGTAACTTGTTTTATAGCTCTTTCCAGTAATTGCTCGATTAAAAGTAGCATGAATAGGACTAGCAAAGACTGTAGACTTTTCGAATCGAAATTTATATGCATATAGAATCTGTTGGAGGAAATTTATAGTTTTAACTTTTATTTATTACTGCACATTTTCACATTAATTGGCTCTCATTATTGTAGTTGAGTCAACAATAGTAATTAAATTTTGCGAATTTCATCAAGTAAGCAGGCAAATTGGAAATAAATGCTGTTTGGCTTCTCGTCTAGCTGACAGTTCCTGCAATTACATACTATGATTTTGATATAAAATACAAAAATGCACATTTCTTTGTGTTTGCAATGAGTGGTTAGGAATAAAATATAGAGTAAAATATTAATTTCATGAAAGAAGCTCTGTTTTTGCCTTGAGCTGTACAAAAACAGTTGTCTGCGCAGCGTTCATCACTAGCCATTTCCTTTGCCCATTACTTGTAGTTATGACTTCTAATCTAGTGTAAATACCCGTTTGCTTGTTTGTTCACTGCACGCTCTGTTAAACATGTCAAAGACTGCCGATACAGTTTAAATGTTAGTTATTAATCACGGCTTTTCGAGGCTTCAAATATCCCTGGAAGTCTAGCTTCACAAACCAGGTCATGCTATGTATTTAGTAAATGACTCCCACCCTGATATAGTGCATTTTTTATGCCGATGGCATGCTAATCTTTCTTTGTGACCCCGGAAAAGACAATCGTTTTTGTCATTGGTTCTATGCTGCAGTCTCTTACTGTTGCAATGCTCAAATGATCTTTCTTATGTTTTATGCAATTTACTTGAAATGAAGCACAAATTATAAATCATAATAAGAAGCAATGCAACGTTTGTAAATTAAATGTTTCCTTCTACAGTCACTAAATTCGCAAAATTGTCACCACTGATAAATGCTTCTGCAAATCTTTGCACGGTGAAAGAACGAGGATACTAGGGTTGTGTTTGGGAACAAGACTATCACATCTGTCTTTAATGTAAAATGATAAAAATGGTTTTAGAAATGACCTTTGAATCTTTCTTAGCAAGAATTGCTTTTTGATTTCAGGCTAAGGGCCGTGTATTTGTTGACAACTGCCTTGCGTGCTGCCGTCTTAGCCTCAGTAGATAGACAAGCTGCCTCTGTGATCACAAAGAATTCGAGTGTAATATAGCTACTGTGTTGTTTAGCATTATTATTCGTAATCCAAAATTAAGTGAAAAGACACGTTTAAATGATTGATTACGGGAGATATGTTCGAAGTGTACGTGCATTGAGACTGTGGAAATCTTTGTTCATAGTCGGTTAAATGAATTGTACTTCGTGAAAACAAGCTTAACCATATTGATTGCAGTCCGTTATCTCTAAACAAAGAAACTTGATGTCTGCAACTATAGGATGCTTTGGCTTTGGTCACTCGTGTACATGATAAGCAACGCTAATTTACGGCAAACCATCTCTCATTGTGCAGCCAGCACCTATTGATGAGAGCGGCAATAGACGGCCGGGCATCGAGGCAACAACCTTGTGTTATCGTTAATAAAAACGTTCGGAAACCCACACCGGATTATTTGTTTATTACTACTTTTGATAAACGTTTACTTCATCCTAGTGTAATGAAGTTTAGTTTACGCATTACGTGTTTAGTGATCCTGTTATCGAGGCTAATTTACAGTTGAAGAGCGTTCTCGGTGTATTAAACGGCATCGTTCATTCCCAATATGACCGGCTGTCTAATACGGGCACCTTCTGGATTAAAAGTTGTGATGAAATTGATCAAGGAAATCTGAAATTTAGAGTTTGAATTTGGGTTTTTGAAAGCCTGGATATTTCTAAATTTCATCAAAGAAGGCTTGCTTTTAGAGTGATTTTTGTGAGGCAATAATTGCAGGTTGCTTGGATTCTGGGTCACCTAAAGAGCCATTTCTTAAAGATGCACCTTGTGCAAAAGTCTTTAAGAGTGTACACTAGAATTTAAAGCAGTCAAAGGGCCGCTAGTTATTCTAAAGGTTTTCATTTGGAAGTCAATGCCAATTTCCTGTTTTCCACTATACGTTTAATGCGAATCATAGATTTCCCTTTTTCTCTCCAACGGGGCTAATATAAACTTTTGATAATTATATTTATAGTTGCAATGCAAGCAAAGCTTTTGAATCTTTCTTTTCCATACTTTAAATTTAACTGTAATGCCATTTTAGCTTATTTTAACAACCCTGGTGTTTAGAAGGGCTTGAAGTTGAACGTTTTTATTATTTTTGTCACAAGTGATGCATCTCTAGTTGCTATTTCCTTAAAGCGCCTTGGGCCATCATCATGTTGATTGGAAGAAACTGCAGGCATGAATAACCTTGAAAGGCTTCCCTTTCATTGCTGTAAGCTGTTATAACATTATACCTTACTGTTTGTTGATAGCTTTTCTCAAACGCCCATCACAAAATTGATTGCTTATAAGAAAGAATTGTCCTATGAATGCTTCAAAAACTCAATACAACTTTTTCTTGCCATTAGAGGCTGGTTGTAGCCAGGACCTTCTCACACATGGCACAAATTCTAGCTCCAAGTTGAATGATTCATGATAAAAGACGTTTCTTAAAGTTTGCATGAACGACTGGTGATTTTTTAATGGCCAAATCAATATAATGATTGGTGACTATACGTCTGTAAGTGTAAAAAATCTTTGGTTCTGTCATATCTTCACTCATTGCTCTCACAAATATTGCAGGAGCTATCAATTGCAAGTGTAAAAACTGTAATTCTCTTAACATAACTAGAATTTGCTTTGATAGAGCACGCCCAGGAGCTTTAATAATTTTCAGAGAAACATCGATACCTCGCTAGCTGCTCTTGCAATAGTTTAACCCTCAGCGCATTTAAAAGATTCACTACCTAGCAGATCCATCTATGAAATGCTGAAAGGAGGGAATTCAAGCACACGGCAAACTTTGCTACTGTATAATTGCAATGTACCAAACTCTGTCTCAAAGGTGCTTGTCGATGTAAGGTGACAGGTGCAAACAGCAATATATACCAATATGCCGAGAAAGTATTTTAGAAGCGAAGCTATCGCCATAAATACTAAACAGAAGCAGTCTTTGGAGCAACAGGCAACAACTGTTCTCAAAACTGCAACTCTGCAATAATTTGTAACTAAATATGAGAAAAACTTAGATAACGGCATTGTCTTCAATTTTCAGGTTGCATAATTCGCAATACCAAGACCAATGCCTTCCTGATAGCGTAGCCATAAATAGAAAATTATCTTTCTGCGCCTTTGCACTTTCCTCAAAATCTACCTATTGGGCCACACACAAACACAGCATGTGAAATTTAGGTGCATTCTAGACACGCCCAATAACATTGCCTTGGTCATCAAGCGTGTTTGTACACAGGCTGATCCCAATTTTGTCCCTGGAACTTCGTTAGTCGATGGGTCTCAGAGTTCTTATGTTTTACTAAAGATTTCACAGTTTTAATTTATCAGGTGTTTATCATTTACTTTATAAAAGTTTTAATGATTTGCCACATTGCTGACAACAAGTCTTAGTACATTTAACTTTATTATGAGCTGTTTTATTTTCATTGACTTGACAGAATGATGATATACCTCAAAGATATTTATTATAGTAAAACACGCCAAGTACTGTATCCAAACACTCTATTTTGGTAAACTTATCCTTGGATCGGTAAAAAAAATATTATGCTTCATGTTACAACTAAGATGAGACTTCTGTACATATAAACATTAACCGTTGAAACCTAATTCATAAAGGAAAGGCAAGCCCTTGAGTTCCACTTTTTGCAACACACTCCATGTTTGTTTTAAATAACTTGCACTCATGTAATCAAGCACAACTTCAGCAGCACAACAACCTGTGATCATAAATCAATACTATGATGTTTGACTATACTTCAATGACAGTAACTTTATTACCTTTTAAATTAGCCTCTAGACAGCATTCATTATCTGGCGACTTCTGAAGTCCTCTGCTACCGCCTTTCGTGAAGCAAGCGATATCTCACAATTTCATCAGTGTTATTTACAGTGTAGTTCTCCCTGCATCACCCAAGTTTCTAACGGCAAGACAATGTCCACTAATTCGAAAGTTGCGTTCCCAGCTTCTTTATTGCAGAATGTGCGGCGTAGAAGCGAGGCTAAAATCCTTTCCTTATCTTTCATCGTTCGTGCCAGGGGGTCGCTGTCGTGTGTAATACGCTCAATACAGTAACTTTACAAATTAATGTCGCTGATGAATTAACACCCCTCCTTCTTTTTCCGCCCACTGAAGATGTAACGGCAAAACAAAACGGATTGCTTTGAACGCTCTGTAAAGGATTACGGGTAATTCGCACTGCCTGGCTGACTTGCAATCTGTTTTAGATGTGGTACGAATCTTGCTGGGGCCTACAATTGTGTATAAAAGGCATTTCTGATGCAGAAAGTTCATATTCAGTTCAAGTCTCCACATTCTATGTCAATGTGTTTGAGTCAAACGTTTTGTTTGCAAGGCTCTTTCCTATCACTGATCCATCTGCCTTGTTTCTCAGTTTGTTCCGCTGCCATACGAGTTAAGCATCAATTGGAGTGTTTTATTCGGCTCTGCTCGAAAAGTCCCTTTGACAACGCAATTTCAATACAACACGTGAAATTAATAAATCACGCGACGGTTTTTCCATCTCAAATTTGTGGAAAGATGTTTAATGGCCTGCTATGCGAAGTTCCTAGTTGTCTGGTGATCCCCCCTTTAGGAAAGCTTCTCTTATCAAGTTTGCATCACTAAAATACTTAAGTATGCAAAACTGTTTCCGCTCTTTCTCGCTATTGTGAAGCCTTTAAGATGATCTTGTAAAAGAATGTTTTGGAGGGAAATTTATTCCAGCTTGATTTGCAACCGACCTGGTGATAGAATTTTTACTCTCAATTATATTTCATTTCATTTTCATTTCACCCCATTTTTGAGATATCAGGTCAAGAACGAATAAGAAAGGAGTTGTCTATTCTTAAACTTTAGTCTTAAATAGTTAAAAAATGCAAATCTAGTGAAACAGTTCAAATCAACTATAATGTTCAGCAGACCTTAAGAACATGTGACCAAGAACGCTGAATATTGCCATGGGTACCAAACGCACTATATGTAGGTGAGTCTCGTACCCAGGGTAGCTTTGTATCCTTGGTGATACTGTGGTACACATATATCGAATAAGAGAACGTTCACAGGTAGTTGCTTATATTTTCTATTGATAATCTAGCTATTCTGTCTAGTGCAGAATTTAACCACGTGAATAGCTGGATACTTTGGTCACTGGTAGCCAAATATTCAAAAGTAGCAATTAGTCTGGATCAATAATTCAATTTTGTACAACATGTAATTGGGAAAAACATTTTACTGTTAAAGCTTTAACTCGCACATGTTAAGAAATAGACACACACGCAGAAGGTATATATTTACACTATTAAACTGAGAAATCGTTGTTTATGTTTATTCTATAAAAATGCATCTCTCCATTCTCAATCAACTATGACCATAAAAAGTTCACATGCATTACCCACGAAATATTGGCACTGGTTTGCCTCAAAGAAAATATCCTTCCAATATAGACGCTTTTTTAAAAATCGAATCAATTTCTTCTAATGAATGAATATAATTCCGAAGAAATAATTCCGAGGTAAACGAATTGAGAATGGATTTGAAATCTAAATAACAGAAATGAAATACATTCAGCTAAATCAAGACAAGGGCTGCTTTGAACTAGTCTCACAATCTTCGATAAAGTCGTTCATTGTACAAGGTACTAAATATTTTACACATTGTTTTGCTGTAATACATTTAAGTCCTTTCGATGTCTTTACCACCGATTCTAATCTCAAAGTCTGAACAACTTTAATTTAACTTATGCATCACACAATAAAGTGGTTAGAGGTCCAACGTCGTCTGCCTCCTATGCTTTCTTCTACATCTGTACAATCATGTTTGATTCCTTTATAGTTCCTTCAGGGTTCACAATAAGCCTCTTTGCTTTTCATTCTAAACTTTGGTCCCAATTATAAAGATAGCGATTTCTAGTAACTTATTTTAAATTAATCTTTGAAAATAAGACTGTTTCCACTTAATCTTCTTTTGTTTGCGCTGCTACTTGGAACATTCATAGATCGTTTGCCTATTTACTACAATAAGCCATAAGTGTCAGAGGCTTACAAAAATTGGATAATACTAAAACTTAACGAAGCGTGAGAGGAATTTTACAGGAATGTTATTAACACTACATCCAGAGAAGTTTTTGGTGGATATTGTGTCGTTATATTGTGTCTGCATCTTGTGTCTTTATATTGTTTCTTAGCTTCAATTTTGTTTCAACCATGACCACGAATATTTGTATATACGTCTTTAAAAATGCTTTGAAGTAGGATACGGCATACAAAAGCCTCTACATTTTAAACTAACACTGTAATTGCTTCAATTATTTGTCCCATTTTTAGTCCCTATATTCGTAGCTCTAAAAGTAGTAAACAATCCTCTGGGCACTTTCTCCTTATCTAAAACGTAATCTCAAATTAACCAAAAAACATTTCAATTAAAGTTGTGGTAATTGCTTGAAACGCTTTTTGAACGAGAAATGTGGCTACTGCTAAGCTTTCGTGTCCTGTTGAAGGATCACAGCATTTTTATATGCTTCATGTCGACTCATGTTCAGGGTATCATGATTTGTTTCCTCGCAACTGTTTATGCGCGAGTTACTTCATTAGCAAAAGATGAAGGCCCAGCATTGTTGTTTTGATGTATGTACCACAATGTGTCGACAAAACCATGTCTGACAGAAAAACCCAAATAGGTCAACGGCAAATTTAGACCCAAGATGGAGGCTAGGGCTCAAAAGAATGCAATTAGACAACTGTGATCATGAATCTTTGTTCAGGTAAAGATTAGTCGAAGATTCAGCCAAGATGTTGCATTCTACCAGGTTACATAATTTGGAGAATGACTTGTCGATGATGTTACCCTGTTTGGTTGTTACCCTGGGAAGTGTACCATTCCAGCAACTGCACGTACGCACAAAGAGGCTATCCCATTTTATCACAGTGCAATGATACAATCTGAAAAGCAAGATTGATAAGATGTAACACTCGTTCTAATAACCATTCTCTGGGCAGACGTGTCAATGGTATTATGGGAAGATGCCTCCCAAATAGTTTTCTAGACCTTGGAAAATGTGTGAATCCACTGTACCCTTAAGCAGGAAGTCATAAAACAACCAGAATAACCTTAGCAAATTGGACTAAGTCAGTTTTCTAGTGATCTTTTAAAAGTCCACTGATCACCTTTCTTAATGAAATAAGACCACCGGGAGACGTCATTGTAAAAAGATTAAAGGATTCCACTCCAGCAAAACCAGTTTGGTTGTTATTCAATGGGCCCCTTCATTGACCATAACGAGGCTTTGTCGTTCAATAGGAGGCTCAGCACAATTATCATACACCATGGCGTCCGTTATCAGCTGGGCAGGTAAATGCTCTACATTTCTGGTTCAGCTAAATCAACTCTTAACCTGTAATTCTTAGAAAAGTGTAGTTTCTTCAATCATTATTGCATATTGTCCAAGGAAAATCTGCCTTCAGGGACAACTTTGCTACTTTCTCAGCAATGGATCTTAGAGGTTTAAGTTAATCGCATTTTTTACCAAATGGACCCATAACTTTCTCACTTTATTCAGTTTATGTTTCGGTTCACACACAAAAAGCAAAAGATTTTGCTAGGGAACTCGCTGTTCTCACCTCCCTCCGTCTCACTCGTTTTACTTGTCCACAGCTGCGATGGACCACCAAAAGCTTGCTTTCATTTGAGACAATAACATGTCTTGGCTGAGGCTTGTGTGACGATCCTTCTAACAGGATCTAAAAATCATAGAAAAGTATCAACAAAATTCCAGCTACTGACAGCTTTGAGAGAAGCATTCAAGATTTTTATTAGGAAAGACATTTGTCAGGGCCGTTAGAAGATACACAGAATGTCCATGTGAACTTATAGACCATATCTAGAGAACCCTTAGGGGCATTACAGTGGTTGATAATTTGGAGGGCACTTGGAGATAGGAACACAGATAGCGGAATCGGATGATGGTTAGTTCTTGCAATTAGAGAAGATAATATAAAACATGCTACTATACCCCAAACAATTAGAGAAAAGAATTGAGCACATGCCCCTATACCCGCAACACTTACACGCCTGTGGGCGTTCTTGCAAGTTTGAAAGCTATAGAAAGAAGATCTATAGCTTTTAAGCTGGACTTGAGCGTGTGTTTGCAAGATTTTCTCTCCAGAACTGAGGAATGAGAAAGTTATTTAATACAATATAATGTTTTCTATGTTTAGCCAGGAAATGTTGAAACAAAACTTGTCGATTCACAATATAACTTCAAGGGACGAGAAACACTCTATAGATCCGACTCTATAAAAGCTTGCATCATTTCAATTCATAATAATGGTCATTGCGCCTGCAGTCTACGCATCGAATAGCCTCTGTTTGAATCAGATACTGACTTTGTTTGCAAAAGAGTCACAAGGGTTTGTATTTGTGAAGCTTGAATAGGGGCTGTGGTAATAGCATCTTTGAAACAGGCTTCGATTCTTATAATCAGAAACTTGAGTTCGCGGCCTAATTATTGTAAGCAGAGCAACTTTTAGTGCAACTTGATAAAAAATTGCACTTTTGAAGTAGAAAAAATGCCCGGAAAAAAGTTCTATTCCGATAGCAAAGAGTGAAGTGCTGTTACTTGTGTTGCAAAGTGAACAGGGCCCGGGCTCATTAAAGCCTTGCAAAGAATGGGTGACCAAAAGGCGGGCAGTTCATCTTATCGTTGCGGCTAAAGAAATCTTTGGATCAAAGACACACCAACACTATGAGCCACAAAACTATTTCGCAGGTTGGAAGTCTGGAACCGATGACGTGGCAAATGTGAAAAACAATCGGTTGAGGTTAGGCTAATGCCTAGTATTAAGGACTATACCAGTGTTAACTTTCCATCAGTGTTTTATCCTGGCTGTTGCTCGGTGCATAGATTCGATTCTATTCATAAGGCTTCAAGTAAGATTGATTTCCAAACAGTTTAGCCTGTCAAGAATGTCTTTCTTCTTCTGCTCGTGGCGATCCGCTGAGGGGGGAGGGGGTAGCGTGGCCATTGCCCCCACAGGGCTAGTGGTTGGTTTAAGGAATTCTTACTCTTCTTTACTAAGTTTATTTTTCTTGAGGCCTCTCCCGGCGCTTGATATTTGGCCTGGCTTGTAACAGAACTTTTCAGGTCTGGTCATGTTGTGGCTAGCTTGGCACCAAACTTTGACAGCGTTATGCCTTCAAAAACTGCTTTTAACTGTTCGCTTTTAACATTTCTTAACGCTCTTTAACATTAACATTTTGCTTTGCTACAAGCAAAAAAACATTTTGGAAAACACAGTGGAAAGGCGATCTCATTTTTGAATCGCTTGGTTCCTCATCCATAACGGAGAAATTGGAATGCAGGGTGATTTTCGTACGCGATTCACGCTGCAGCAAATGTTGACAGATCTAAAGCCCGTTTTAGTCGCAGGATCGAAAGTTTCGTTATGTAGAAAGTACTTGCTTGTTACACGAAGTACCACGCTCGGCACCGGCCCGTTGACCCCCGGTTTTCTGGCGAAAGAATGTCTCTGCGAAGACGATAATAAAAATAGAATGTACACGACAGTCGTCTGCGTCGCAATCGAATCTTCTGGCCAATCAATTATGCTTAACAGAGATCGCTACCAAGCTCGATCATACTCAAAAGAGATTAAAACCATTGCTTCTTTGTTTCCAACTCTCTATAGCCTCTCCCCTGCGCTAAATCGCTCTCTTATCTAAAGTAATTATCTAACTAGATTAGTAACCACAATTAGTAATGTAGAATAACTCACTTTGTTCTGAAAATTGATGCCCGCCTCCATTGCCTAAGCTCTAGTTGCCATGATATGGCCGCTGCCTCGTAGCCCTGCCCTTCGACTAGGGCCATTGTCAACAACCCAGAGGCATCTGTGCTCACAACCGAGGTTAGTTTCCATTCTTTCGTGCTCCTACGGCGGTTATTTCTGAAAACAGAGTGTAAATATACGAAAATTTACGTTCAAACTATTGGGGCTATGGTAGGAAAGCGTCAAATTGTCTTAGGACTTCGGTTTTCGTTCAAAGAAAATGGTAGAAAATATCTTTTTAACCGTAAAAAATTATCGTAAACTTTTGTAACCTTTTTTTGCATGATTTAATTCAAGTGAAAATTCATTTCAATTTAGTATCTTATGCCACAGACTAACATTTGATCGTTCGCGAAAGCGTTTTGCAAAGGGGCTGTAGCACAGCGGCCGAAGGCCAGTGGCCAGGGGCCCTAAAGCTCAAACAAAGCTTGATGATAAACTGATCGACCATCAAATTAATACGGTTGTAAATAATTCAAACACTATTTAGACGTAGAGGATGAGTAATGAAAGCAGCACACCGTCTCGCCCTATTCAACTCGGCTATGAATGGTAACATGTAATTCTTTGTTCTGTGGACAACTCGGATTCGTCACGACTTGCGTGAAGTTTTGTCACTGTAAAATGAATCCGCAACTTGAGAAATCGGTTTTATCCTGAATTGCCTAAAGCCATTACATAAGCTCCTGTAATTGCACTGAATGTGGTATTGTCATTTTCAAGGCCAAGTTCACCCTGGGACATATTCTCGTTGCCAAAATGACCAAACGTAATTTCACTAGCGTGGGCAATAATCTTGAATTAATCGTCAACGTAGTTTAAACAGTCGTCCCTCAATTTCACTTATTTTGACTATTCCCTTTAACTTAGAGAGTCTTCGTGAAGTTTTAAGGTCTTTTCTATTCCTTACAAATAATTTTCCTCTACTCTTTTGTTTGACGACTTTTTAATAAAGAGAAATTACTTCTGTGTTTATACCTTCTTTGAAATCTAGGTGAAAATTCAAGTATTCAATCTCGATTCTAAGAATGCGATTAAAAGAACTTCTTCTGCTGGTTGCCAAGACAACATTATTATGAGGCCAAAAGTCAGGTTTAAGCCTGTAAATAAACCTGTTACCAATGCACCTTGTTTTTCTTTTTAAAATGTTCTACGGGATGTCGAGGCTTTAGGAACGTGCTTCGTTCTCAATTTTGAATTACCTACAATTACAATTTTCTGTTATTGCTTAGAGAAGCTCATGTTTGTCTTGATAACTAGGAAATCGCCCAATCAACATTAAGTCCGTATTATCTTATACTTTAAGACAATGGTATCAACTGCAATCAATTTCAATCATCTTTTCTGGCGCTGGTTAAATCAGCATACCGATAAGGTAGCAAAACAAGTCAATCACAACTCAACAAAGCATCACAGCACTGCGCATATCAACCATTGACGATCCAACATAATTTGTGCAATTATGTAAGTAATCAGCTTGTGGAGAGTTCTTTTGCATTGCATCTCTGCATCTCAAACACAAGATCTTCTATCTAGTCGGACACTGTCGCCGTCTTGTGTGCTGACTTCTCTATTAACAGTTACAGTAATGATTTAAATAAATGCCAAATGCGCATTTAAAATTTATAGATAAGCGACAAACAGCAGTAAAATTATCAAGCATACTTCAGTACTCTTTTTCCCTGACACTCATCAGAGTATGCAATTATTGGAAATGACTATAAGCTGACAAAATAAATAGCCAGTTGTGGATTGAAAAATACTAGAGAATTGAGAGAAAAGCGCGTGATTGGCTGTGCAATAACCAATCAGCGTCCACTTCACATCATCGAAAGAATGAACTCTGATTCTTGCGATTGCGAAGTTTTGTACTATGAAACATTTGTTCACAAATACTTGCCTTGGCGCTCATTCTAAATTATCGCTTAAAAGGTATTGTGTGCTCATTTCCGATACCTTGCTATGCATGGATCGAAAGACTTGGATGGCACAATATTGGGCTTTAATTCAGACAATGTTATTGGGATCCAGCGAGAAAGCTGAAGAAACCTATTCACAGGGGACGGATGAAGCTTGGCACAAAATTGTCCTAAACAACGGCCCACGCTAAGCAGCTACACGTGTTTTTCTTTCTTGAATTTTCTCTACAAGCGCACGATATTCAAACAGCCTGTAAACTCTCGAATTAATCTGACTGTTTAAACGGTCTAATTGGCGTGTTTTAGCTGCTGACAATGTACTTGCTGGCCCTATGTAAACACTACCGGTATACCTCGGAAACCGATATATGTTGGTCTTGATTGAATTCCTTAGTCCAAAGATGGGTTATATTTGACTGGTACTTGGCTCTATCTAACTTGTCCGATCCGTTTTGATACTAGTACGATAACATTTCACGCGACGTTATACTCATGTTACCTTTTATTGCAAACTTATGTTGTCAAAGTGCTTTCTGCAAAAATAATACGACATAAATAATCCACATTCTTCACTGTCCACGTTCTTCACTGTCCACGTTCTTCACTGTCCACGTTCTTCACTGTCCACGTTCTAAACTATCCACGTTCTTCACTGTCCACGTTCTTCACTGTCCACGTTCTTCACTGTCCACGTTCTTCACTGTCCACGTTCTAAACTATCCACGTTCTTCACTGTCCACGTTCTTCACTGTCCACGTTCTTCACTGTCCACGTTCTTCACTGTCCACGTTCTAAACTATCCACGTTCTTCACTGTCCACGTTCTTCACTGTCCACGTTCTTCACTGTCCACGTTCTTCACTGTCCACGTTCTTCCCTGTCCACGTTCTTCACTGTCCACGTTCTTCACTGTCCACGTTCTTCACTGTCCACGTTCTTCCCTGTCCACATTCTTCCCTGTCCACATTCCCCTGTCCACGTTCTTCACTGTCCACGTTCTTCACTGTCCACGATTTAAACTATCCACGTTCTTCACTGTCCACGTTCTTCACTGTCCACGTTCTTCGCTATCTACGTTCTTCACTTTCCACGTTCTTCATTGTACACGTTCTTCACTGTCCACGTTCTTCACTGTCCACGTCCTTCACTGTCCACGTTCTTCACTGTCCACGTTCTTCACTGTCCACATTCTTCACTGTCCACGTTCTTAACTGTCCACGTTCTTCATTGTCAATGTTCTTCCCTGTCCATGTTGTTCACTGTCCACATACTTTTCACTGCCATGTTAAACGGTCTCCCCTCTTTTCATTATAATGATGATAATTTTAATAATATAGAGGGTTCTACCAGAGTTGGCTATTCATGTACCGCTCACGAGTGGATAATTGCATTATACAATAGAGCGTTTTTTCTTGAATAGAATCGGCTGACAGTTGAATTTAGTGATTTTGGTAAATTAATTAGGATATCTAATTCTAGCCTGATTCGGCTTTTGAATCTTATCGTTTGTTATTTGGGTCTCTGGTCACCTGTATCGTTTCTGGTGCTCACAAGGTGATAAAACGAACAAAAAAACACCTGAATTTTTACCCGATAAACCTAGTTCAACTTTGTTTTGAGCGAATTGTGAAAAACAGGAGAGCCTTCAGGGGCGGAATACCTTTTTCTGTCTGTGAGACTCATGAATCAAAGGTCTGCATTAACTGAAGCTTGTTTCCCTGTTAATCGGGAAGTCCTACTTTGAAAAAGAACATACACAGGCGTAATTTCGAAACGTTGGGGTAGACACTGTTAGCATGTCTAGAACAAACACAATTCGACGCTAAAGAGTGTATGTTACCCAAGACCCAAGCAACAGTTAATTGCCAACACAATGCATGTATTTAGCAAAAAAGACAGAAGTATCTATCAATCGGAAACAATACTTCCCTTAAAGAAACCTCTGCGCTATCATCATTGCCAATACCACTGCTTCTGCTTGCTTCCTATTTCAAGTTTGTGGTGATCCTCTGCTCGATATGTATTTGCTCCTCTCCATTTTGGCCTTTAAAGGAGAAAAGTCCATGCTAGATTGATTCACTCTTCATTAAGACATCTCCATCATGTAGAGTATATGCTCCTCTGTATTCGACGCAAAACGTGGCTTCTTGACGGCGATTTTCTTGCATAGGGTAGTTGTTCAGTGTTCTTGCCAGAGGCCACTTAAACGCCTACAAAAAGTGCTTTCTGCTATGAAATGGAAGTACAGGATAAGCCACCTTATCTTGCACTTATCGAGTTCTGTATTCAGATGCTAAGCAACTTGACAAACCCAATAAAGCTCAGATGGAAATAGCGAGAAATAGCTTCGATGATCCTTCATAAAGATCTGCTTGATAATTGGAATTCTTTAAGCCTTTAGTCATAATACCTTTTGCATTTTGAAAAATGTGCAGCCTATGGATTAGGGAAAACCATCTTTGGTTGTTATTTAGTTCTCAAAACGCGACACAAAATATGAACAGGTGAATAATTATTCTTATACACAGTCCACCGCAATCATTTACTTGAACTTTACTTATTTTCTTTTGCCAGTTCTTTTCTACAAGATTGCTTTTCAATTTCAAGTGGTTATTCTTACCATGGAGTTTTTGTTGGTAAAAAGTTTCAATATTTTCGGTAATAAGTAAAAGAGGAAAGCGTTAATTTTAAGAAGCTTCATCTTTAGATGAAAGAGATGCACATACATATCCAAGCTCTAAAATCAGCAAATTTTATAGAAAACTCGACTTATAGGTATAGTTGATCTTAACTTTGAATAGCTTCTGACTATTTCTTCTAAGAACCTTACTTGTTTAAAAATGAAAACATTCCATCAACGGGTTTTAGCCCTCTTCATTCAATTGATAAGGACATGTACGGCTTCTTATTATGCTTTTTTGTTTTCTTGCCATTAAATTGTCCACAAAAGGACTTTGCGGATATGACATCATTGCAGACAATTTAGTACCCAGGCCTTCAAATGTTGCCGTTAGCAGGCAACCTGCAAAGCAGAAGTCATCAGAATTTATTTTGTGTGATTAAGCGTCATAGACATTGGTCTTTAAATTAATTTGTTATTCATTACAAGGGTAAATAGTCATGAATAAGTTATTTCAGTGATATTCAATGCTGATTTAGTGGAGAATGACATTTGTGAGGCAAAGTCAGCGTGATACTTACAAATCGACTCGATTCGTGACAGTAAGAAATAATGTTTGTAAATAAGGCGGCTCGAATGCTTCTTTCATTATGAATAAAAGTCATATCAACTACAACCTGTTTTCGACATGAAAAAATAACGAAGCATTACAATCGATTCCATTGCACGCAACAAGAATATAAAGGTTATGGTGCTTGAGAAAAGGGCTAGACATGGCATTGAAAAATATCAAACTATGTTGCCTAGAAAATTTTTGAAAAAGAATGCATTTCCTTTCATTTCGTTAACTTGGTTTTGTCAGTAGAATTCACTGCATGTTGCGGTGAATGGGTGGTTTGGGTTATATGCCATTGTGGAGGAGTGCTTGAAGTATGAATGGTTAGGATCTGATGTAATATAGCCATCCTTGTTAGAGATCTAAAAGTACTCTAGGGTTTGATATTCACACACCCCTGTGAATAGAAATTCCTTGTACCTATTGAGATGTTCTAGAATTGCCGAGGTACATTTGCTTGTGTCTAGTTAGGTGTCTTCTATATTTCTAAAAAAATATCTAAAGAAAAATAAAATATCACTAATGATAAGGCGTGAGTTTCTTCACTACTTGCTTTAACCATCATAGTAACCTTTGGTACATTGCTATAAAACCCCACAAGCACCTTCACTTGATCTGACTAATGTGCCAGTCCCTTCCGAGTCCACTCCGATCCCTGCCACAAAACTACGCGCGATTGGCCACCAAGCCTAAGAAAGTGCTCACGTCACATTTGCCATGGAATTTTAATTTTGATATCTTTTTACCAATTTTTCCTATTCTAAGCCACAATTAAGGCGGACCAGAGTGGTTCTCTTCCTAAGAACCCGAATGCCACGTGGCACCTGTATCCTGAACTTGTCAAACCAACAGAAGAGAAAAATTCCGTTTGATTTGCTTTCAGTGAAAGCTTGATTGTAAATGGGGTAAATTGTTGAACTGCGTCCTTTTTCAATCTTTACAATCATTCAGGTGTCACTCTAGAAGCTGCCTACACATTCGAGTAGATGTCTTTGCAATGAAAGGATGGGTGTCTGTTCAAATGTTTCATTTTATTGCTAATGAATTGTCAATTCACCTTGGTTTTATTTCACGAACTAATCTAAATGATAGTGAAGTTGGATGTGCACGATAGAATGTCCATCAAGATTAATAGCAAAATACCAACTGTTTTTGTCATTAGATTTGGATTAAAGACAAAATAATTGAGGATTGAAAACCGGTTTAGTCTTAGCTTAGGGCATAGAATTTTGCAATGAGCGCCAGTGTAATCATTTCGATAGCATTAGTCTGTTTCATGACACGAAGGCAAGTCACAAGTCTGCATGTAATCCATATTCAATTAATTCACTATCGGAAAATGACATAATTTGTCATAAAGAACGACGTTTAAAGGGGCCTGGAACAAATCTTGATAATGGGGCTTTTCGCTAATCTATCGATTTGTAAGAATATTCTGTAATAATGTATAAATTCAATTTGCAATCACGCTAATCCCTATTATTTTGGCTTTCAATTGGAAAGTAGGAGGGCCCTGTGCAACCATTGTCCATTATGTTGTTAAATTGACTCGAAAGAATCGATTTTAAAGACCTGCATGTGGCCTTGCAGTGGGCTTTAAAATTCAACCTTTCAAGCTGTAATGGCATTTCAAGAGCAGTTCGTAACCCTGATCCTGTTCAGCTAGTACACTGTCTGTCTGAAGCCAAAGTGCAGAACAGATTTCCCAGCCCCTGAAATGCGATTTTGGTCACACAAAATTGTGTATTCTAGACCCCTGGTCAAACGATGTAGCAATCTTTCATGCTCTTAGTAACGCGAGCTATCAGCCCAACCCAAATGGTCTTGGTATAATGCTTGGTGTAAGCGTGAACATTAGCCAGTATCATCGAATGCAGGCCTCCTTGATACACAAGCTAACAAGGGCCAACAGGTCTTTAGCACAATTCATGTTGTACCATGACATTAGACAGGGTGGTATGGAGATCACAGCTGTGTTCTCGCTGCCTCTTATAAATGCAGGATGACAAGTTGCATCTGTGGCTTAAACACCCGTCTTTCCTTGTTTTGAGAAGCACCCTTAGCTGGGCGAATCAATCAAGGGTGGAGTTCTAGTAACATTCTTATTTGTCACCTTTTTAGTTGACCATGGTATTACTCCCCACACGCTTTAGGCACCTTCGTCTCTTTAGCGTTTGCATTCCATCAACAGAAAGAGAGTACATCTTCATTTGCAGCCAGCTTAAGTCTTTCATTACTAATTCTTCTATGAGCAGGTGAAAGCAGTTTAACATTAAGAGACCCACAATACCGAGAGTATGTGTATACAAAAGTATGCAGCTCATGTAGTATAGGGTTGTTCTATCCGCTAAAGGTTAGGTCAAAATTGAGGAGAAATGTAAGACGCCTTAACTTGGCCTTCCTTCTCCACTTGTTAATGTCTTACGATCATCATTAGTCTTGTCCTGCACTGCCTTTCTTCCAAGCATAGCATTTTCATCTGTTTATGTTTAACCGATAAAGGGGAGGCGCATTTGCGAATTAAGAAGTCATCTTTTTTGTTCAACGTATGATAACGACCACCTGAGTTAAAAGGTTTACTTGCTGCAACCAGTGGCTTAGATTACCGCCGTTTTTGTACTGCTAAGAAAGTGTCTACAAAAGGCATATCTTTTTCAGCTTATGTTGAAATCTTCGGTTACATTTGATTAGCGCCTGCCTTTCTCTCTAGATGAAAGTTGAACGACTAAGGTTCTGCTATCTTGCCAAATCTCCTTGCCGTGCAAGATAACAGATTACTTTCAAGCATTTTTATTGCGTCATTATGTGATGTTGGAGGTGTGATTGGTCCTAAGGATTGATTGCATCTCTGATCGAAACACCAATATCGTTATAGATTATGTTATGCGATTGTGCGAGGTTGGAAAATATTGCAACAGTATAAATTAGTTAAAGCAATCACTCTGAGTCCATGCAATTTTGTAAATTGGTCATACGTAGGCGACTGTCATTTGGCTTCTAAAAGAATTGCCAAGTACTGCTTAAGAGGTCCTTAAAAATTACTTTATCGAGACTTTATTGAAAGACTTAGGTCCTACTCTAGCTTACAGAACGTGTGAAGTGTATTTTAGTCAATTTCAACTCTTTATAGGTATTAACTATCAACATAGATGCCACCTCAGGTTGTTAAATTTTAGGCCTAATGCACTTGTAGATGACGAAGTCTATTGTTGGAAAACCTTATCGGTGATAGCTATATTGTACGTCTAGCTGTTTAATACAACCTGGACATTTTTTTACTTTCCTCCTGACACATCCACTCCAATAAGTCAATAAGTCATTTAACAAAAAACGTTAATTTTAGTGATAAATATGACACCAACTCTTGTCTATTTCCAAGTTCGTTTTCCTAGCTTAGTGTCTTAGATCTGATTATTAATAATTTTGTTCCTTGCTTTTCTCTGATCGCATACACATCAAGATGCGTGCAACTCCATAATTCGATTTTGCATGTAAAGAGATAAGTCTAGGTGGTGTCTTTCTTGAGATCTGGTGGATCGTGTATTTCCCCGGGAATACACGATCCCATTACCAAAATGAATATTATGCGTCCTGTCTTGAAATTTGATTACAAACCACAGACAGCCAATAGCCAAACACATTCAAATAACTTATCATTATGTCCTTCGTGCGTCACAATACAACAAAAAGTACTTATGGAAATTATACATGAAAAATAAAAGACTTTCCAATAACATTATTTAGTCTTATTTCACAAATCCATTTTTCTACGTTTGAATAACCTGTACTCATAAAGGGATGTTTTCTCCAATTAACAAGCAAGTAAAGTCCTACAAAAGTTCGTTGTAGTTTGAGAAAATTCATCATGCACAGGTTGAAGTTTAAAAACTGGTGTTATCCAGATGCTAGGCACGTGACTAGTGTGTAAAACGTTACCAAAATGGTATTCGACTGCAAGATGAAAGTGTGGTTTCGCTTCTGCAGGTGCATCAAGAGCTTTGCCCGGGGCCATAGACGATTAGCCATTGATTCCGTCATCAAATCATTGGTTGTTGCCATCGTTGCAATTACTAGAACTGCCAATGATGTTAACAAGTTTGTTAAAACCATGCTCTCAGCGTCTTTTGAATCTACAACATATTAATT
Source organism: Nemopilema nomurai (assembly GCA_003864495.1). NCBI lineage: Eukaryota > Metazoa > Cnidaria > Scyphozoa > Rhizostomeae > Rhizostomatidae > Nemopilema > Nemopilema nomurai. The sequence continues at coordinate 1,410,789 of ML133388.1, read as the reverse complement.
GCATTTAATTGAATTCTGAGCTCCTTCCAAGTGATGCTGATTTTGACGAGGCCTCTTTTAGCTGAAGGCTAGTGAGGTCTTTCATCTGTTCTCTTCCCATTTTGCTATCATTTACCATTGCTTAAATGCGAAACTGGATCAGACATTCAAGGTACTGTGTAAGGGAAAAAGGTTCTTATATTTTTTATTGACATTCACTTTGGTGAAACATCTGAAAGCTACAAGTTTGAATTGCAATGAGTTCTTCAAGGTAACGTTGCTTCAACTCCAACAATCTTCTTTTCTTTGTTCCTCTATGTTCGTTGTTTTGTTTCTTTTTGGAACAACGAAGAGTGCAATTACACGGTGGTTTAGGTGAACCAAGTCGCATTTATCTTCAACGTGTATTTATTTCCTTTGTAGGTAAAATAAGTTGCCTGAAATGGTTTACTAATGATGTAAAATCATCTAAATGAGTGTAAATCACTAATTTGAAAAAGGCACTTTGGATGGAACGACAAGGCTCATAGTCATTTCAAGCAGCCTCGAAGCCAATGGAAAGTGTCTATCGCCAAAGAGAGACTAATTTTAATCATCCGACACGAATTGCACATCAAGTGCTTCCTTCTCGGACTAATTGGAGCTTAATTTAATCAACAACGCTACCATTCAAGGAACCCTTGTTCATTGTTATGTAATGTCTACGATTAAGGACTCATCCCTGAAAGATTCCTGACATGACCAGAAGTAGGCGTTCCGGCATAGGCACCCGACTTTCTACTCATTCTATCTCCTCTATCTACACAATATCCCATTTTATGCCCTTAATATTATTTGTTCTCGTTAACAATTTTTGCTTTGCGCAAGCATTGATCTCGAGCCAAAGACGCAGAGAGTCAAGCTGGATCTGATCACATTAGGCTTTCTCAAAAACTAACATGATTTTAATTAACACGCTATGTTACTTTATTACTCTGAATCGATTCTGATGACCCTTTGTCACCAGATTAAGAACATTTGGGATCTAACTACCTAAATACGACATACATGCATAGATCACTGTGTCTGTTGGAGGATTAAATATTGTCTTGCATTGTTTATTGCTATCACCGTTGTTTTGCATGTCCGCTTGTCAATTTGTTTAGATAATGTGAGTCATTGTGCTATTCGGTCACTCCTTAATCTGCAGGGATCTTGTTAAACGGTCGTTATGTATAGCTTAGAAACAGAGAAATCACTTAATACAGATAGTTCGAATATTACACATGTGAACAGTTATGTTATGGGAACCAGCGCCCTGAAGGGTTATTTCATGCACAGTGCTTTCAAAGAGATCTGGCATGAATCTTTCAGCTGATAGTGGAATAAGCGATTAGCCAATCTATGTTCTAGCATCAACTATGAGTGGCACGAATGTAATCTGTAGGTGATGTTGGCGGATATCTAAATGAAGTGGCAAAACGTCTTCGGATAACCTCGCGGCGATCTTTAATAAGCAAATAGACCTATAGTGAAATTTGTTGACTGAGCAATCAATAATGCAATGACAGGTAATGTGATGATGCAAAATGAACGTGGTTTAATGAAGCTAATCAAACGAGAGCTTGATATAGAAAAAGAGGAAGAAAGATAAAACTGATGGAAGAAAGAAAACAAATAAGAAGGAAAGAAATGATTGAAGAAGGGGAGAAATGATTGAAGAAAGGGAGAAAAAAAGAACAGCAGAAAGAAAGAAAGTAAAGAACGTCGAAAGAAAAAACGAATGAAACAAAATATAAAAGGGAGGAAAGAAATGATAGAAGAAAGGGAGAAAGAAAGAACAACAGAAAGAAAGAAAGAGAGAAAGAAAGAAAGAAAGTGAGAAAGAAAAGAATGATGGAAGAAAGTATGACAGAAAAAAAAATAAAGAACGGCAGAAAAGAATGAAATGAGAAGAAAGAAATGATAGAAGAAAGAGAAGAAGGAAGAAAGACAGGTAGAAGGTAAGAAAGAAAGAAAGAAATGATGGAAGAAAGTTTGACAGAAAGAGAGAAAAAGAAGGAAGAAAAAAGAAAGAAAGAAAGAAACGATGGAAGAAAAAAGAAAGAAAGAGAAAGAATGAAAGAAAGAGTAGAAAAGAAAGAGAAGAAAAGAAAGAAGCCTGAAAGAAGCAATTTTGAGAATTACAAGTGTGATGCCTGGTAATTCAATTGATACAGGATTAACGGCGTCGGTTTCTGTTGCAGGGGAAGATTCCTTGATGATGGTAGGAGTCACAGAATGCAACATTTGCCTGACACAGCCATGCAAAAACAACGGTGTCTGTCTAGCATCTGCAAGTCGCTATGGTTACAAATGCGACTGCCAGCCTGGATTCACTGGCGAAGAATGCCAAGGCAGGGTCGCACGATGCTTTCCCGGCGCATGTGGTCCAAAGGGTGTCTGTTCCGATACTGAAAACTCAGAGTTTACTTGCAAGTGTCCAATTGGATCATACGGCCGTCGATGTCAATACGGTAAGGGTAAGGCTGGTGTAGGAACCAGCCTCTTGTCATTTCTTAATAAAGTTTTTAATAATATAAATCTTGATAAATAGTTGGCAGAAGATGACTGTTTTTGCCTAAAATCTTCGAATTTTGCTTTTCTGTAGGCTTTTTTACTCTAGAAAAAATTCTTATAACTTTCTTACTTAAGCAACTCCGCTTCTTATAACTTTCTTACTCAAGCATCTTCCTTTATCCTTCCCTGAAATGGCAAGCATCAGGAAAGCATAAAAAGGAAATCATTTGACTATGGCTTTTCAAAGTAATGAATAATATTGAAATATAAAGATATTATTCCAGTTTAAATTTGAAATATAAAATCAATCATCATAATGATAATCAACATAAATTTTTTTATGATGAAGGGACTTCAAGAGAAAAAATGTAAAAGAAAGATTTATTGCCAATATCGTTTTGGTTAGTCAACACACTGTTACTGCCATATTGTGTCCTAGTCTAAGTGACCAAATGTCTTGTTTACATAAGCCTAACTAATTAACCAGGACTACCTATGACCCTTCTGCTATTTTCGGTACTTATGCGTCTGAAGGCCACCCATTTTTTACCAACCGAATCAGCCACTCGTGTCTCATATGGCCTAAAGGAGCAATTCCTTTGTGGTTTTGAGCGTCATATTTAAGTATTTCCGTTCGCATAAATTTCATTTTGCAGGCCTTGTTTTGAGATTTTCCATGAACATGAACAATTTGAAAGCTGACCTATTTGCTTCCGATGTGTCCAAAAGTCTTACTTCGAAAGCAGAGTTGGCTCATTTCAACTGAAGAAGTCCCATACCTCCCATCTGTAACATTTCTATATAATTGCGGCTCCTTTCTGCATTACCGACAACAGACAGACGCTTTGTAGCATCTTTTAGTACCCGCTTATCGATGATATTCTACAACATCCTCCAAATAACATATGTTAGACGCAGGATTTTCTGCTTTCAGTGTTGTCCTTAGGCCTATAAAAGCAATTCTAGTAATCAACGTTTTTTTTAAACATAAGTAAAACCAGTGCAAATATTGTTAACGCAAAACATGCAGGGTTTTCCTTTAAGAGATCTCAAATCCTTGGAGGCATTATTTCTTAAGGCGTTTAGACTTCTTTAATTTTCTATATATTTCTTAAAAGTAAGCCCTCCCACTTGCTTCAAATCCACGGCTTATTCTATTCTAAGCCCTAAATGAACGATCATCGTTAATTTATAACTGGAGTAAGGAGCCAGCTGCTAAATTATGAGTGATCGGTTTGTGATGGAAGGCGAATTAGGCCCATATTAGCAAGATTTTCCACTTCAAAGCCAAAATCCATTCATTCCGCACTGCTACCATAGGTTTCTTTAAAAATTTATAGTCTCATCGATAGAAGTAGTCTGGCTTTCCACTTGTTTCCTTACAAATATAGGGAGGAACTTGTTCATCTGAATAGCGGTTATTGATGAGAATGGCTGCCGTCTTTTGTCAAGCTTACGTTGAATAATTCTCTGCAGGCCTAAGAGGCCAAACCAAAATCTTACGATCAAAACCGCTGCTCTAGGCGGACACGGGCTCAGACTAAGGAGCTTCTGTTATCCATGGAGGCAAACAAGTACATATTGCCTATGGGAAGATTCTAACTTTCAATGTTTTCCCCTAAGATGTGCGTTGTTGTAGGACAGCACTTTATGTGAGCAAATGTTTTGTGGTACAAAACTTCGCAACTGCAAGGGCCTTTCCTTTTATAAACAGTTCAGGAGGCATTTTGGTAGATCTTTTCATATGGATACCTTTTTATAGATTTTAATTCAGTATCAAAGAATTTATGCTTTATATGGCATCTATGATGTATGGTGTGGCCTTACTTCCAGGAGCACCAATAAGATCGCCATCATTCATGAACGAATCCTTCATGACATTACCAGGGATAAAAGGCGCTTGGGAGGAGCTGCACGTTTTCATGAAATTTAGGCCCAGGTCTGGCGATGGCTTGCTACTCTTCAATGGAGGCCTAGCCTCGTTCGGGTCAGAGAATGATTATGTCGCCATACACCTGACAAATGGCTATGTGCAATTTGAATTCAACAGTGGATCTGGCACTGCAGTCATTCAGCACCACGAGGCAGTGTCAATGAACCAATGGAACACAGTGGAAGCAGAGAGGTACCAGAGACACGGATCCATTTCAATTAACGGAAAGATGGCAGTCAAAGGCTCATCACCAGGAAAATCTGTGGCATTGAACCTTGGTCCATTGTTATACGTTGGAGGCTTGAACGAAAAGCAGGGCGAATCTAGAAACCGCACTGAGGTTTCCATCCATGGCTTTGATGGCTGCATTCAAGATCTTCATGTTAACGGCCGAAAAGTCGATATCGTGACAGATTATGTCTCAAGCAATCGAGTAATGGATTGCTTTGCCACCTTGACACCATGTATACCTTCGCGTTGTCAAAACAATGCAACTTGCCAGGTAGGTGATGTCTCTTTTGACTTGCAAGTCCTTTGTGAGCTGCAAGATTTGGCAGGTGAAGCATTGCTCTTGCAAAAGTCATTAATGCTACCTCAAGCTAGTATAAATAACATTTATGCACACTAAGCCAGAGTAAAAACATTTGGCTGTTGAACAAGTGAGCTCTGTGACAATAGGCATTTCTGCATCTGAAGATCTGAAGGCCATGCATTCGAGTCAAATATTAGTTTCCTGGTGATAACAGTAAGTGATTAAGCTTGGACTATATGTGATCCAAGAAAGCATGAAGGCAAAGTATCATGAAAGCGAGGTTAATGCTGCTGGCATAGAGACGAGGCTTGCATAAAAAGGGGCACGAAAACTAGGCTAGCATGGAAACAAAGCTAGCAGCTAAGAACTATGCTGGCAATGATTCAAATTTGTTTGTCCTTAAAAGACTGGATGTAAGCCTGAGACTTCCCCAGCCTGATATGATTAGTAGGGTTTTGTCTCCTTCTAAGAATATACCTATTAACGTAACACTGAATGCTCTGTACAAATAGTCTTCGTTATTTAACACAGGTAGTGAGTGCTGCTACATACGAGTGCATATGTCCCATTGGCTTCCATGGCAAACACTGCGAGTCGTTTACAAAGCGTTGTGGTCAGGTAGATGGATGCCATCATGGGGGCTCGTGCATTCGATTGTATGGGCATCCCACGTGTCAGTGCAAGCTCGGTTTTACAGGGGACGCTTGCGAAAAGGGTAACTGACACCCTTGTCTTCTATAGAAACAATATCTCATAACTGCTCTTGCTCTTTTTGTTAATCTGTCGTAATAGGACAGAAGATTTCAAAGAAGTTCAGAGCTAGAAGCAAAAAGTTAGAAAGATCTAATCAAGATTAAATCAATTATTTGCTTTATCATCAAAATATTGATCCATTCATTATTTCATTCATACCTTTATTCATTTATTTGTTTATTCATGCATTTATTCTTTCGATTATTCATCTATTCGTTTATTTATTCCTTATTTCATACATCCACTCATTCCTAAAGCTTCTCTCTTCTGGAACAGCGCTCATAAATCAGTCTTTATCAGTCACATAACTGCATCCTTCTAGGCTCAGCAGGTTAGACAACAAGATGTCATTTCTCTTCATATACTCGTTCGTTCGTTCACCCATTCATTTGTTCGTTCTCTCACTTATTCATTCACAAAACGTCACTCTTCTGGAGCAGTCTGTATGTCCACTTCTCCTCCTTCCTGCAGCAGTCATGTTTGCCCATCTTTATTCAACTTTTCTTATCTTGCTTCTTACTGTTAAAAGTCCTTTTGACATCTAGAGCTTGAAGCACTCACAATAAATGTATCTGCCGCTTTTTACATGAATACAATGAACAATTTTAGCATTTCAGGATGAACTTCGCACGGAGAGAAATGCTTATTTCTGGCGTTTGTGCATCGGCTTTTGGATGATTTGTTATATTTCAGCATGGTCATTTTAATCTCCTTATTCTCCACATTTTAAATTTAGCAATAAAGATTGGAAATGAGGCTTTGTTCAAAGGTGATGGCTATCTGAAATTTCCTCGCCACATTTTAAGGTAAAATTTAATTGTTTTTCGTTGAATTTGCCTCACTTTTGCTAATTGACAGATATACTAAGAATCTACTCTCTCTCCTCCAATAAAGGTATATTTTTTTGTAGAACCATTGAGTTGACATCTTTGCAGTTTGATATAAGAACGGAACGTGATGATGGACTGGTTTTCTGGTTTGGAGAGGTAAGTAGCATCTGAATAGATACCTAATTCGAAAATTCAACTTTGGAGACCAGGCTGCTCAGAAAAGTTAGCAATGTTGTCTTTTTAAACTGACACCTAAGATTGGTGAGCCTTAGGGATAATCTTGAAACAGGTTTTGAATGTATTTTCATACAGAAGTGAACAAAAGATGCAAACAAGTCGAGTTGCAATAACGCGTCGAGTCCCATAGTCCAGCTATCACTGTTCTTTTATTCCGGTTATTTTTTTCTTGGTCAAGTTCTTGTCTTCCTCAGTATACAATATTTTTATACGTCAATTTTCTCGTTTATTGGGCTTTCTTTATTGCTGAAAATTCTGAAAATGAAACCAAATAATGTTCCCACATTTTAAAGTTAACAAAAAGTTGCAAGCTACCAAACTTGTGCTCTGTAAAACTGACTGTAAGACTTAAAAAATATTTTAACAAATGTTCCGAGGCTAATTGAATAAAAATTCTAAAAACCATTTTGGAATTTCCTATCGACAAGTTGCCGGCAGAATTTTCACGTATTTTAAGGTGCTCATTCAATGTCTTTATATTGCTCATCATCATACAAAATATGATTCTTTTTCTTCAAAATGTGATCAAATTGGGTATGAGCATTTAACTGTTTGTAACCCTCCTTTGAGATAGAGGTTTCAGTTGTAGAGAAATTATCTTATTAACTTGTCTCTTCTATAATCTTTTGAATTTCTTAAACTTTTCGTTACGAAAAAACGTAAAGAACGTGGTTGATGATCATCTAGTTAAATTCATTGCTAAATTATGTTCTATATTCCCATACATTTCTTTCTATAGCAAATAGTTTCCTATGAGGTATTCTTTTTAGATCAAAATGGCATGGACTTTTCTTTCTATAGCGAATAGTTTCCTGTGGGGTATTCTTTTTAGATCAAAATGGCATGTACTTTTCTTTCTATAGCGAATAGTTTCCTATGAGGTATTCTTTTTAGATCAAAATGGCATGTACTTTTCTTTCTATAGCGAATAGGTTTCTCTGAGGTATTCTTTTTAGATCAAAATGGCATGTACTTTTCTTTCTATAGCGAATAATTTCCTATGAGGTATTCTTTTTAGATCAAAATGACATGTGGTGTTTTACAGTTAATACAAGGAGCTTGTTAGATTTTTGGCTATTCCTAAAATTTGACGATGGGTCATTTAAGCATATATCGAGGAGATGATGCAATTTGCAGGAAGCAAAAACCTTTCTGTTTTCTACATACCATTGATAGCAGAGACAAAATCATTGAAATAGATTCTAACCGTCTTTTAGACGACTTAAACATAGACATGCCTTCCATGTAATCATAAAGAGACAGTTGCCCAATCTAATAAATGAAATTGTGTTAATAACTCTGAATCGTTGGCTGTAATTGGCTTTAGCTTTCGTCGAGTGATTCATTAGCTTTGTCTAATTCCGGTAGTCATTCAAGGGTCCAGCTGTGAGCTGACTTCTTCAAAGAAAAGCTCGAATCTACTTATTACTGTTTTAAATGTTTTGATAATTGCTGGGGAAAGCTTTCATTCTCTAAATGAAAATCTTTAGCATGTGCTAATCGACAGTGGAGTCTAAATGATTTGCAGTTTTCTATTGAACGTACGCATGGTATTAACGTATTTTGATGGCCAAATGATTTGTTCCTTTCAAAGTCGTAATTAATGATGAAATCCTAAGTTAATTTAATAAATGTAATTAACATTGTCCGAATTATTTCATGCCATTAACAAATGCTAATTGTTAGTCTCATTTTGCGCTAATAAATGCTATACAGTTGACTAATAGATAGATTTCGCTGATGTTTGATGTTTTGCTAAAATATGGTGCCATTTTTGCGTTCTATAGCCTTTTGTTAACTAACGTGCAGATAATTTATCAAATTTCAAATCAGCGGTTTGGCTTAGGAAATAATTGTGCTAAAAAGTAAAATAATTAAGGTTTTAGCTGCTTTCAAGCAATCTGCGTTTATTCGCATTGAGCATTTCTTTCGTTATTATTACCAAATATTAAGTCAGCAAAAAACAAATTATTAGAGCTTCATTTTGATTTGAAGCTGTTCATTAGTACATATTGAAAATATTGTTTTTTTGTCAAGCACAAACGTGGAGAGTGGGAAAGGGCTCCTAATGTACTGATTGTTTCATGGCTGATTACATTCTGCAGCCTAATTCTACAACTTTTTACCTCATGATGTGTGAAATTTCTGTTTTTTTACAACACAAGTCTGTTAATATGGTTGGCAAACTCAATCGCATTGTGGTATTGAGTTTGATAATGCAAGTTGGAATAAATGTAAAGAAAAATTCCTTTCGTACATTTATTCATCTATTCAGAATATCTATGATGCTCATTACATATTTTGAAAGTCTGCGTCAACTCGGCGAAGATCTGTCCTTTTGAATATAACCAGAAGCACATTTATTAAAGCAGTTCAAAGTTTTCTGTCTTTCATATACAAGTCAAATACATCAGCACTGTTATCTTCTACCATACAACTAGAATATCAAAGAATCAACTATATAACTAGGAAATCTATGCGCAAATTTTCTCACTTTCCTCTGATTCTCAAACTCCTCGTTTCTCACTAATTATTGAAAGGATCTAGATAGATCCGAAAAATGAATTTTGTATCATTATCTTATTTGAAATATAGTTAAATTGTTCATTTACAAGTCTTTGCTTCAAATTTTCAGCAAAATGATGCATCAAATGGAAAAAGCCCAGACTTTTTAAGTATTGGTTTGAAAAGTGGATTCCTTGAAGTCAGGTTCATATACTTTTTCATTTTCTCTATTAATGGTCAAGCTTTTTTAAAATTTATTTCACTAAAATTTGCTCCGGATTAGAGAGACTGAAATAGATTTATGTCTGTTCTTATTCCATGTATTGCAGAGGCCTCGCAATGTTTCATCTATGATGAAATGAAAATTGTCGGAGACTTGAATTTGATCAAGCCTTGCAGCCCAGACATGAACATGACTTGTTTTGTTCTAGCTACGAGTTGGGAAGTGGCTTGGCAGTTATTCTGACAAAAATGCCTTTGAATGACAACTCCTGGCATACTATTTCCCTTTTAAGGTAAGTTCTTGATTCTAAATTTCACCTGTAGAAGAGCACCCTCAAGAAGTTTGACATTTTTCTTAATAGGACCTGTCATTCAGTATAAATGAGTGGCAGATAATTAACCGCCATTCGCACCTTTAACTCCAAAATCCAATTTATCTGGTGAAGACAAATACAAGGACGGTTTGAACAGAAAATGATTTACTTGCGGCACTCGAAGTACAATGCCTGCCAAAATTGTTGGAACACTCAATTCTTTGACTCGCATTCATTCACCCACCACCCAGAGAAACTACTGAAGTGTTCCAAGGAATTGTAGGTAACACCCGCTTGCTATGGAGCTTGCTGCTGTGATTCTCCTAACTGCATTTATTACAGTACTCATGTGCCTAGGCTATCACTACTCAACTGCAACTTGGCCTACAATAATATGTCTTATCCGAACACACCCTTCTTTGTGTTAAAACAGGCAGTGCAACAGCAAGGTACACCAATGAGTCTTGCATCGATCCCCGGTGGGGAGAAGGCATTTTTTCATCGGTCCAAAGTGGAATATGACAAACCAACTGTGACAAAAAGGGGCCCTTGACAATAATATTCTTAGATGCCATCAGTACAAGAAGAATCCAAATGTGCAGTTCATGATTAGGGGTCCAATAACTTACCAAATATGGCTGTTTTCCTTTTAATCCTTTTGAACAATACTGTTCCGCTGCCCCCGTCCTTTCCATGCAGTGGACAGTCGCCTCCACCGCGTCCGTGTTCTATTCATTCTTGCCTTTTTCCACTGCTTGAAATATTAGTAGAATGGCAACAACATTTAGGAGGGATGCGGACTTTCCACTCGGGGCAGCTGCTGATAATCGCGACAACCCTCCCTCAAACGTCCAATTAGCCACGCCTACATTTAAAGAGAGTAGTTACTTTCTGACGCTGTTCTTGGCTACAGGAACGGATCAACTGTAATGCTTCTAATCCAGTCTGCAGCACTTAGTTTGATTAATGATTTGCATGGATTTGCTAACCTATTCCAGTTTTAGAGTCTGCCACATCCCAAATCTAGGAACCCTGGTGGCACAAAGTGACAAAGCCCAGACGGTTGATCGATTGCGAATGGCGAAAACATTTGATTTATTTTTGTGAAAACATTTTAAGCGTTTTTCGTTAACTACAAGCACAAAAGAGTTCAGCTCACTTAATGCTTTTAAATGATTTTGTTTATCAGCATAACGTCCATTACACTGCATACCCAACGTGTGCCAATAAACAGTCCACTGTTTGGCCTAAAATTAAAGCAAAGTCACTGTCTGTCGTAAAATTCCCTTCTCTGAACATGTCCACCCGTTAATGTTTCTTCTATTACGAAAACAATGAACACTCATTCTACCTTAACTAATTTATAGAGGAGATAATGATTAATGTATCGAAATTTGTAAGGATGTTGAACTTATAAAACAAAAATGAGATTAAACACTGTTTCAAGATAAATGGTATACCTTGTAATACCCTCTTGGATGTAAATTCATGTTTAGGCAGTTTTTCAAGTAATCCAAGCCTGGTCCTCGCCATAAGGAAGCCGAAATGCATTTCCTAGATATTCTTTTCTAAATAAAAAACTGTACAGAAATGCATACTTACGCCTCTTTAGGTGTCACGTGCCAAAAAGAGAGTTTTCAACTGCATTAGCGACATTGAGTATCGAAAAACATAAATGTCGTGCTTTGTGACAAAGAAATACATTGCAGAAAATTGCAGTCGCACGTTGACAACTTAAACTGGCATTTGTCAAATGTGCAGTGTTCTTATAACTTTGCTTGCCTGTAAACTAATTCCCAATAAATGTAAAAAACCAACAGCAGAAAGATTCAATATATACACGGCTTGCTTTCAAGAGAAAGATTTATTTCTCCTTCTTCTATAGGTCTGCTAGAAATGCGACTCTTTTTCTTGATGGTAAGAACGTGGCACATACTCAGTCACGTGGTATCAACACAAATCTGGATATAGAGGCCCCGATGTTCTTTGGTAAGCTGTTCCTAAATGTTTTCTTATTGTTAGACCTTATGAAACTAGGGCAAGGAATTTTATGCTCGATTTGTTATTAATTGAGAAGGTAAAATTTGTGTAGCACCTCCAAAATTCATTGCAATCCATTCGTTAAAGGTGTGGCCGTCATTTGCAAAGTTTAAGCTAGGTAAGGGTGTTGAAAAGGACTTCAAAGTGCATTGTAACGACGGGATATTTTTCAAAAGGATTAGTTTCAAAAGGAGAAAAGTATTTTTGCTGAATTTCCACATATTGACAGCTCTAAAGGGGACAGAGTATGGTGTAGGTGTGGACAAGGGACGGTTGTAGTAAGATACTCTTGAAAAATTATTCAGGGGCCTAAAAGTTCAAAATTTAACAGTGCAGTTTTTGAAATGTAAGTTCAGGTTCTGCTGTTCTAGGAGGTGGAGAGGACGTTTCTGCATTGACTGGTCGAAAATATAAGAGTTCCTTCGTCGGGTGCATTGCCAATGTTCTGGTCGAAGGAAAGGCAATTTCGTTGCAAGACATGGCGGAGGATGGCCGAAGTGCCCACCCCTGCACGGAAAACAGTATCTAGGACCCAAGAGTAATAAATGCTTCCAATAAATATTTTCAACTAATTGTTGTTTTTGATATTCTTTCTGATAACCATAGTTTTGTATTGCATATTAAAAATAAAATTTTTTCTAAGTTGTTATGTAATATTGTTATCATGAAAATTTTTCTACGATAAACAAATGAGTTTAATACAAACTCACTGTCTTGGACCAACTCAGTAACCGATGATTTGCAAATCAATCACATTTTGAGATAGAATAGGCTTAGTATTATGATACGAGAATAGATCAAATTTAGAGGTCGGCACTTTTCCCAACGTCGTTGGAATTGATTGGGCCTGGAACCCGAGCTTTCTGGAATTCAATTCGTGTCACAATTAGAAAATGGAGCCTCCTTTAGGGCTAGCAGCACCTCAAGTCTCTGTTTGTCTATAGAGGGCCTATTGATAAATTTATTTATCATGTGCTGTTCTGATTATCTAGAAGTCAGATTACCTCGTCTGCCTATTTCCCAATTAAAAAGTAAACAAAGAATGGGTATGACCTCGTCTTGGTGTTGCAAATGCGTCCCATTTGATGAGAAGTCATATAGTTCTTATCCGATAATGTAATTGAAAATTGGCTTAATGCCAGATGAAGTCAACGCGGTATTTCATATCCAATTAATCCTTCCAACCAATGACCTCTCCACGCACGTTCATTAGACTGCTACATGCAAAAACGATTTTGGCAAGATTCCATGTTAAATAATGGATGCTAAAATATACAATAATAAACAAAACAAAAGGAATACACGAGTTAGCAATTTATCAACAGTAATCCATTCCTACTTTACGTAAAAGATATAAAAAGCAAGAAAAAATTACTTAATTTGAGTGCAAGTTATCATAAACCACGCAAATTAAAAATTCGTTAGGTAAGATTAAGCCCACTGAAGATATTCCTGGAATATAGCAAGAAAATTCTGGCCAATATGAAAAGGAAGGGTAAAAAAGTATGGGATTCTCTTCCCTGAGCTAAGCATTTGTAGACACTTTGGCTAAGGGCGAAGGTTATAGATCCAAGGGGTTCAGGTTGGCCAGGCCCTCTGTCTAATCATAGGCCTAGCGACTATTCTGTTATTTGGCAGTTCTTAATTATAGGCTATACCTCTTCCGCCTTGGTGCCCTGCGGAGCACCGATTTGTCTGCTGCTATTCTTAAAAGTGATAAAAGAGAAATTTTTCCCGGTGGCGTTTTTCAAGATTTATGTCTGGGTGGTCGCAAATTTACACATTTAAATTCAATTGTTAAACAAAAAATTAAAAACATTCACGAAGGAACATGAAAAATAAAACGCAAAACTTCAATGAGCCTTACTACGCAAATCGATACTGAATGCAAAGTGTTAGTGTTTAATGTTGGTTGTTAAGTCTAGTAGCTACCTATGGACAGAGTTAAAACCAGGAGCACAATTCTTCAGCGTCGCACCACGTGACTTGCACCAAGTCAATCACTTCCAATGCTCTCGTCACTGGCCTTGGAGTCGAGGGAATCCCCTTGCAATTGCTGCATCCACATCTCGGCATAAAGCCCATCGGCATTCAAGAGTTCGTCGTGCCTAGAAGATGTAAAAAAAAGTTGACAAGGTATTCTCCGAGACTTGGAAACATTCTTTGCAATGAATCTTCATTTAAATAATTCAAAGCTATATTTTAGACACTTTTAAATTCCTTGACTCACCTTAAAAATAACAACAGTCAGCATTAGGTAAGTGTGAATTCGTTTTTTAGTTTCGAATTTATTCGCTGTTTTGACAGCGTTTGTTTTCAGAAAGCCTTGTGGTTACATCTAATTCACTGGATCAGTGCCAGTTCTGAGTTTTAAGGGCCCATTAGGACCACATAAAATTCAAATTGTAGTCGATTCAGTTTCATACTAAGCACAAATGAAGAAGATAAACATTGGGTCGGCTAGGGGCCACTTTGGTTCCTCCCTTCCTTAACAAGATTTTGAGCAACACATTACTGAAAAAAACAAATTAAAATATAAATCACCAATTGCATACATCCTGCTGGAGATAAGAGCTGTGGATTCTAGAGACAGTTATCGGTAAATAGGCCATTCTCATATAAAGCTACTAGAGTTACTTTTGATCCATTAAGCTGTGAGGTTTGTTAGCTAAATCAGATGAAGAATAATACTGAAAATTGCCCTGAAATCTGCTGAAACAGTGACAATATGGAAATAGGAATGTGAAAGTATAGCTGGAATAGCTTTAAAAAGGTAAAATATAACGAACTTTCTTCCCTACCTTCCTCTTTCGACAATCTCACCATCCTTAATTACCAGAATCTGATCAGCATTAACAATCGTTGAAAGCCTAAAAAGCCAAAACAGGTTTAGAAAATCAAATTGGAAGATGCGGTTATTCCAAGCGATCCTTTGGAGTTTCAAAAAGGAGGGAAATAAGATATAGGAATAACAAATAGAAGCATCATCAGTGTAGTTTTGAAAATCCTCTAGGTTATCAAGGGAAAAAAAGTGACCTATGACGTTTAGTTCCATCCTTCCGAGGATTTAGAATCGGCCAATATTTGACAATTAGTCATTTTACTAATGTTCACGAAGAAGGCACTAACAAACTAATTTTATTTTATATCAGAATTAGAAATGGATGGTTTAAAATAGCAAAAAATATAGACAAAAGGCAGTAATGAACCGGAACAAAAATAAGAAAACTGTAAAATTGGCAACCTTATAATGAAATAAAAAGCTCCTTATATCACTTAGTGCTCTATATAAATTAACTGCGATTTATAGCAAGCGACTAATCTGCTTACATACCTATGAGCAACAACAACTGTTGTACGATTGCTGCAGACTTTGTCAAGAGAGGCTTGGATGTTCCTTTCTGTGCGCGTGTCGAGAGCGGATGTTGCCTAAAAGATGATCGTGTAAGTATTACAATTGGTATTGGAACACAGTACTAGGTACAATTAATTCTCTTCAGGAAAAAGGAGTTTTTTGATGGGTTACAATTTGAAGCTAGAAGAAACAAAAGTTATATAAAAAATGGTCATTATTAGGAAAAAGGAATTTATAGATGGACTAGGCAAGTTGTCCTAGATCTTAATCTATTGGTTCTTCCGTCTTTTCTGCTTATTTCCTTCGTGCAAAGAAATCCTCAACTAGGTGCTTCGTACAGATTTGAAAATCAGCAACATTGCTCAAATGATTGCAATAGCAGCACTTAAATAGGCGTCTCATGCGGCTTTAAGTCTTCAATTCTTTTTCTCCAATGTTTACTTGAGAAAGGCGCTCATTTAGAACGGACACTTACAAAACTGGTACGGTTTAACAGGAAAGAAAAATGAAACAAAACAAGGCAGAATTTTGTTCACGATCATAACTACAATATGAAAAACGTACTTCATCTAAGAGGATGATTGATGGAGCTTTGAGTATGGTTCGGGCTATAGCCACCCGTTGTTTCTCTCCACCACTTAGCTTGAGCCCTCTTTCACCAACAATTGTATTGTAGCCTGAAATAAAATTGAGTGTTGAACATCAACACATGTGGAATCTTAAGTCACATTAATTGCTGAAAATGCCTTTAAATTACTTGATCAAAAACTTGAGAGATTGATTTTAAGGCAATAGGATGACTGGAAATTTGTGATATCCTTGAGTGGTATAATTTCTTTGACTGAGTCGTTTCGTTGTGTTACTTCAGGAGGGATAGCAGCAAGGATTCATTTAGAATAGAACACATTACTCAAGTTAAAGAAATGGGCCTAATTGTTAGTCTGAGGAATACTGGTTAGTCCGAAAACCGGGAGTTTTAGCATGCTAGCAGAGTGTTCTAGCACCTAGCAGAGAACGTAAACCCAGGAAAAAGGAGCGTTGCTATCTATCATATAAATTTAGCTGTGGGAATTGGAATCTGCATTTTCTTAGATTCAATTAACAGAAAGACAAATAATCAACTGATACTGTTAGTTAATATGAAGAAAGTACCATCTTTGAGAGTTAGGACTTTTTCGTGAATATCTGCAGCATCAGCGGCTTGGTAAATTTCTTCATCTTCAGCTGCCACTCTGCCGTACCGTATATTGTACCTTTAAAGGACAAAATTGTCAATGAAAAAGATAGTGATTAGAGCAGTAAAACTTCCGCATTGAAAATCCACTCATGACAAGAGAATTTTACTCATAAATATATATATATATAGATTGAAATTCAAATCTTTGACTGTTTATGACCTTTTCTACCCTTGAAATATTTTTTTCGCGTCTTCGACTATCTAAATGACCATGCAAGGACTTGAGTTACGAAGGGCGACAAAAATGTTGCAGGCCTGAAACAGTCTAAAATATTTTATGAATAATGTATTACCTAACAGTGTCGTTGAAAAGGACCGTATCTTGTGGAACAACTCCAATGTATTGCCTCAAAGATCGTTGGGAAACCTGAAGGGGAATTCGATTAGCCCATTACCACATTTGCAGATATTAAACCATTTTTGTCGGCATCAAACGATGCAGCACATTAGCCAAAAATTACATAAAATATCATGTATATACATATATATGCATAGACATATACATATACACATACATAGCATAGAGTTGGATAAAATAAAACTACATGTTATATCTCTACAAGCCTGTTTCGTGAATAGCTCACTCTTCAGGAGATGAGCTAATTTATGCTAAACTACGCTGTACGTGCAAATGTATAGAGCACTGTACTACAGAAATATTATCAATATAGGCATCTACATGTTTCCCACTCACGCTTTCAATGTTCTGATCGTCAACATAAATTGCGCCAGATAGAAGGTCGTAGAACCTAAACAGCAGGCGAATGATGGTACTTTTTCCACTGCCGGATGGACCGACCTGCGAAAATATTTCGAATCAGAAATCTGAAGCCAACAATGATGGAAAAGCTAAGGCCTGAGAAAACTTTGTTTTTGTCTGCTTATTGCAACTAGCTTGCTTTGAATGGGAGATTTTATTTGAGGTGAAAAGATAGAACGAACGTGTATAATAGGCATGGTGGTATAAAGAAATAATTCCAAATGACATGTGTGGAAAAATTCGGTTAATAGTTACAACGATAAATGTACAAAAAACGACAGAGACCAGCATAAAAAAGAAGAAAGTTTATTTCTAAAGCACACTTCAGATAGGCTTATCTCTTCGTTATCTCTTAAAGTGATGCTATTCACACAAAGTGATACTGTATGATAGACCCAGGATAAATGGAAAGATTTTCCGGATACGGTTTTTCAAGCTGTGTCTCAAGCAAGTTTTTTACATTTTCACGGACTGGATAATTGAAATCTGGATAAATGGTAGGTCCGATAATTGAATAAGTGCGGTAATGAGTTTTCAGCGAAGCTTACCAAGGCGATAGTCTGTCCGGGAAAAACATCAAAGGAAATATTCCGCAAAATTAGTTTGCTAAAAGAGAGAAGAAAACTGGCTTTAGGCACAACTACAACAAACAAAGCATTATGATGGTGACTTTATGGTTACCATTCCATCTGATTAGGGCTGTGAACATTCCGTCTTTCCATCAACTAAATAGACTATAGCTAAGCTTAACTTGACTGTTAGTGATTTTGGCGACAGCATGATCATTTATCACTAAATTATCCTTCAATAAATCCAAATATACGATGACTCTTCTATACCAAACAAAAGGGATATCAATACCTTGGATCATAACCGAATGTGACATTCTTAAACTGAAGTTTTCCGTTAGTTAAATGAAGATTTGATGCATCTTCACGATCTTGAACCTAGAAAATAAATTTATTCATCAGATTAAAAGTGTTTAAAAATCAATACTCAACATGATTTAAATTTATGATTCTAAATAAGATTTTGACAGAAGTTAATACTCCCAAGATGCTATTGTATGGACTTGATTGATTAAAAAAGTAGCATATACCTCTACTTCTTCTTTAAGCAAATCAAACATATTCTCCATATCAATGAATGCTGCTTGAATCATGCTGCAAGACAAAGCAACTTGGCATCAAAAATGATAGACAAAGCATGGATGTACACAAGCACTTGAATGCAATAGCTAAAAAAGCTATGTAGATTAAAAGTAGAGGCCCATAGAAACGCAACAATGAATCTAGGACCTCCCTAGTTTCCCTTGACCATGCCTAGCTCGACTTATGGGATGAAGGCTGGTTCTGATATTATCATCACGCACAGCATAATAAAATTGTACCCACCTTGGTACACTTGATAAATGTATCGAAAGGGACCCCGAAAATGCAAACGAATGATACCACAAAACATAGAATGAACTTCTTATAGTACAAATGTGCAAACACAAATTACAAGGCGTATACTCGTGATTGCATAAAGAGTTAATAAAGAAAAAAGATAATCTTCGTAAAAAATCTGACAAATACATCATTTTTGCATATCACAAACTCAGGACTCAAATCCTTTTAGGAAACTATGAAAAGACTCTCAAATCGCCTTTGTTCATTAAAGGCAATACCAGACTCACCGGTAGTAGGTTCCGAAGAAGTTTAAAGGCATGTAGAGTTGTTTCATGTACGTGATGAACAACACAAAATCACCAACCTACGAAAAAGAATATTTTCCAGGTTTCTAGATGTTACTTGAAACGGGGGTAGAACATAAATCAGAAGGCTCTGATTTACATGGTTGGAAGTGAAATTGACTGGAGTATCAATTATGAGGTATCGTACTTAATATCCAATAGGCCTTGGGATAAAATCATATATTTTTCTCTCTCTCTCTCTCTCTCTCTCTCTCTCTCTCTCTCTCTCTCTGTGAGGAATCGGAATGGCCAGTTCCAAATAGGGTTGGAGGTTAACGATATCCAGGATTCCAAGAGAAGCAACCGAGGCTTGATTTGGCTCATTACATCTGAATCAGTGAAAAAATGCCAGGGAGCTAAATGAAGATGGGAACAAACCTGAAACTTCCCGATCATAACGAGGTGGGCACAGTAAATCGTGCCAGCAACTAAACCAGCCGTGATGACTAAATTCTGCGAGGTGTTTAGGATATTGAGCGAAGCCAAGGCTTTCCACTGGCAGTTCTAGAAAACAGAAAATTTAAAGAGTTTTAAATAGAGCTAGAAGCAGCATTACTTTCTTCAACAAATAATCAGGATGCTATTCACTGTTTCTGTTTTCTAAAATTGTTGAAATGCTTTAGCCATAATCTTTTTTAAGAACAATAACACCAATGGGGCTAGAAAGACCAATTTGTTGCGAATGCCAGATAATCTCCTGACGGAGATCAATCGGGAAACAAACAACAATAATAATATAAAATCATACTCATGCAGAATTAGAAAATCATAAAAAACTAACATAAACGGCGTAAATAAAGAGTAGGTAGAAATTGCTCATTCCAAGAGCTTTGGCAGGGTTGTTGCTGCACACAGGGTTAAAAGGGCCATCGTAAATGCTATCAGAACTTTGTGAATTTTCTTGATAGATTTCGGAATGATTTTGCTCACCTGGTAGGCCTCAATCGCCTCTGTATACCTGTCTCCTTCGAAAGCCTCGTTGTTGTAGTACTTGACCTGTATGACAAACTCAGATCGGTAATCGAAATGCGTATTGCATCTTAGCCGATTTAGCTATGATCAGGTGATGACAACAAAAGAACTCTTGACGGAGCATAAAGTCTCTCCATCACCGTTCTCTCGCATACAACGTCAGACAGAAAGCCTTATTTTAGAGCCTTATCAGCTATAAAAACTTCAAAACAGAGCCATACATAATGCGATTATGCTAAAGGTTAGCATGCTCTTTACTCTGTTGAGATCAACAGTAAGTGAAAAATGTGGATTTCCCAAACACAACTCACAGTTTCGAAATTCAACAAGGAGTCAACGGCCTTCGCCTTGGTAGCATTGTCCCTTTCGTTCATCTCTCTGCGGAATTTTGTTCTCCATTCTGTGATAATAACTGTCACGACTAAAAAAGAAAAAAAGATTGGCCAGAGCGATGCAGTTTGCATGAAACTTTTTTAGAACTTTACAACACTCTATGTCAGTATAAAGAAACACAAAATGATATCAAGAACGTAGCCACATAACTATGAATATATATATATATATACATATTATATGAAAATATAAAGTACATAATAATATATATTTATATATTTCTTTGAAAAGACAAGAATACCTTATTCCACAAGTAATACGCAATACGGTTAAATGCAATACTATTACCAAAGAATTTAGGTATAGATTTTAGATTGCCAAAAATACAGATTTTAGAATAAAAAATAACACTTCAGCTCGAGCAACATCTGGCAACAGAAAGTATGATAACATATTAACATATTATCATTTAACATATTAACAAGATGAGATGTCCTTCAACTTACGCAAGTAAAAAACCATAGTCAGGAAAACGATGAGAGCAAACCAGCCATTGAAAGCCGTGGCAAAGAAAACAACAGCAACAGCAATGTCGGCGATGGTTGGGAATATTTGAAACAAGATGTAGCTGTAATAGATTGGACAAGGGCGTTATTACAAGTGACAGCCACACCATTGGAAGTTTAAATATTCGAGACAAATGGCAAACTAGACTATTTTCCGTGCTATTACAAAGCTTTAAAGTACGAAACATTTGTTTAATTATGTAATTGTCATAGGTGCCAGAGTAGTAAATGCAGAGCCTAGCAATTAATCAATGGAATTGGGGCTGGGTGAACTCTACTAAGAGCTTGAAAGCATGACCCGATAGCTCAGTTGGTAGAGCACTTGACGTACAAAGTCAAGGGTCGTGAGTTCGATTCCGCTCGGGTCGGTAATTTTTCCGCACTCTCCATGATCCTTAGAATGACATAAGAAACCAAACTTGCAAAACATTCTATCCAGTCTCTGTGAGATTGGAAAACTCAACAGGGGGGCCACATTTTCAGTTGATACCTACCTCAACAAACTGTCGATACTGGTTGCTCCGCGATCGACCATGCGAATGACCTCCCCGGTTTTCCTGCCCAAGTGCCAACGCAAGGATAGGCTGTGGAGGTGATTAAACAACTGGGCTTGCACAGCTTTGCTTGTGTACTGCTGGACGTTTATCCAAACAAAGGAGCGGATGTTATTTAAGACTCCCATGGATCCTAGCACGAAAATAGCAACAATTTCACCATAATATTGAAAAAAACAACAAACCAAGAGGAGCTCTTTACCAAATATTGCAAAGATAATGAACAAATGTGGATTAGTAGGTAACAGGCACTTGACACTAACTTCAAAGAATGCTTCAAATCAAAAATTCACGTTTGGTCAGAATTTGCAGATTTTTCAAATCCCTTTTAAGGTTACGGTAAACGTTTTCTGGACGAAAACAGCCATTTTTCGATTACTTCACATTCTGATAGCCGAATTAATAAGGTACATAAGGATACCATGTTTGAAGCTAGAAGAAGTTTTGAAAATGGAGAAAATCCCGTATAAACGAAGGTTTCCATAATTTTCTTATCAAATTTCTAGCAGCGGTTTTCAAATCTCTTGACCTGTTAAGCCCATTATCCTTGATCTGCTTTCTGTGGTTTGTGTACATCCATGGGTTGTTGTGCTTATTTAAAGACGCTAATTGATCTTAAAGCCTAAACTAATTAACCCGGATTACATTGTTGGTAATATGATCCCGATGTGTATCATAGCCATTTTGTACCCAAAGAACCAATAGAATGGCGCGAAAATTTAAACACGTCCAGGGCAGATGTTGGGGAACCAAAAAGTGTCTCAAAATTTTTTTATTTGCTCTGGTCCGTCTTTTATACCCAAATACAGCTGCGAGAGGATGGAAAATTGTTTGCCAATTTTTGACAGGGTATAGTTTCAAGAAAAAGAGGGATTTAAAAAATCTGAGACACACTTTGGTTGCTTAGGATCTGTACTTCCTACTGGTATAAGTCAGATTTTGTTATCTCAAACAAGGGTACAAAATAGCTTTTGAAGGTGGTACACTTTTTGAGCGATAAATTCGCATGGAAAATAACATTTAACATTATTTGCCAATAATTTTGATCTGGCCAGATACGCCATAATCTTGTGCATCGAATGATATATAGTTTACCCAGATTCCTTGAACAGTTGGCCTTTAGGACGGAAAAACCAAAATTCGTGTTGAAAACGTTTACGGTAACCTTAAAGGTGTTTGTTTTATAAAACTACATTTGTAGGATTGTTTGTCTACATTGAGCTGGAAATGTATCATACCTATTCCTCCTCCTTGTATGAATGATAGTATTATGTAGACAGCAATCAAATTGTACGGAGTGCTCTCTTTTGATTTATCAGCTGCACCCAAGTAATTCACTAGAAGACATGTTGTTATTAACAAATGCAAACAAACTAATGCAAACAAACTATTATATAGAACTCACAGCGCTTCTGCAAAATGGACAATAATAAGTAGCCAATCATAAAATGAGGCATGAAGAGTACTGATAAGCAAACATGCATAATTAAATTCATTTTTCTGTAGGAAAAATATATAGAACGTCAACAAAACAAAATTAGGGTAGGAAATGTAGTAGTCATATCAAATTTTCTTATAATGATAAATTTCATAATTACTATTAATTTCTAATAAAAACCAGCATATAAAGAGAGATTTTCTGAGCTACAAATTAAACTTTATACATTACTTCACAACTAATTTACAAGTTGCAAGTTATTTAAAAACTTGTAATGACTTACCAATCTTTTTGTATTGGAGAGGGACCAAAACATTTACCCCCCTTCCAGCACCGAGCAACAGCAAGCAGAACAAAACACGGGCCTGGAGCCATCTATAATGTAAAAATTGTAATGCCTAGAGACATAGCAAAAATATTTGTTTGGCATAGGGAATATTTACCAAAAACCATTACGGCACATACATGGGTAAAGGTCGCCATTCACCAATCAATGCCGCTAAATTTAAACTGGCACATCCAAAAAATTTAAACATAATATGTGCTTTGCAGCACAAATCATATAAGAACAGGCAGCCTTTAAAAAGCAAAATGAATTCTTGCAAAGTTAGGCAAAAATAATGTTTGGCAAAATCAAAACCTTAACTGAATAACATATGTTTATAAGACAATTGTAAAGTACCATTTCTTGATGCAAATTAGATACTATGCATAATTTCTTGTAAAAAAATTACCTGTTTTTTGGCCACAAAAATGGCCATAGTTGCTTGCTTTTCTGCCAAAGATCATTGAAAGGGGATTTCTGCAGGAAAGTATCAAGACTTGATTTAAAGATAAGATGCCTATCCAAAACAAAATTAATTCAATCTTGATCATACAGAAAATTGCCATGTATGGCAATCATTGGTGTACTTGCCTAGTAACAGCACATTTATTGATAGCTAAACTTTCTCATGGGCCAAAAAAGGCCAGGTTGAACAAACTTTCATTGCAAGATTTATAAATTTTATACAATCAACACAAAAACCCCAATTTTTTCTACAGCTTAACAAATAAGATTTTATCTCCATTGTTGAAAAAATGTTTTCCCCAGAAAATAAACTTACCTTTGTTTTACCATTCTTTCCAATACTTTCACCCTCAGCAGCAACTCTCTTTTGTGCTTTGTATAAACCAGGAGCCAAAAACCCCAATACAAACAAAATCAAATTTGAAGAGA